>CM039482.1:8604667-8908078 GCA_022433065.1 Begonia loranthoides | reverse complement strand
TACAATATGAGATACGTCTCAAAATAAAATTTTGTAAAACAATTTAGATATTTGACAAAAAATAAATCCATATCTCAACCAATGAATACCAATGAATTGCCCAATTTAGGTCTAGAAGGTTCAAATAAGTGTCAAGACTTAAAACCTACTATAAACCCATTATCATTAGATATGAAAGACTCTAATAACTTTTCTAAAAAAAAAAACTTCTCCTGGTTTGATCTAGCTCAGTTTGATCCAGTTCGATTCGGGTTGGCTCATTTAGTCTGAATTGGTCTGAATCATCTCAATCATATTCGGCTCAGTTCGGGTCGACTTGGTCTGGCCCAATTCGATCTAAGTTGGGTCAATAGATTCAACTATCCAACAATTCTCTTAAAAAAAATTTTGAAATAAAGAAGGTAGGAATTTAGAATTTAACTAAAAAAAAATTTGTATAAGAATCTCACTTATCATCAAAACTAGTAGATTTATTGATTACCCTCATGATTATACGTTTCAAAAATTTCATTTATATGATTCGTAGAGTCTTGAATCTAATCTAGAATTGAAATTAAAAATTTGAAATTTGAATGATCGAAGGGGCGAAATTGAGATTTACCTATGACGATGTTCAAATTTTCTCAAGCTCTCAAGTTCCAATTTATAACGATCCAATTCATTTTATAGAACGAAGATCGATTTCTAACACGCTTAGATTCGATCTTCCAACAATGACTCAACTCATTCGACGATGATACTCTTTAGTTCAAACACCATCTCCTCAAAACTTGATACTTCTCTAGAGGGAGAAAGAATTGCTTTGCAGAGAAAGAAGCTCCTTCTTAGGGAAGGAAAATATGGGTAAAAATAAGGATTAGTCATGCAATTAGAGAGGTGAGAGTGTCTCCATGATTTCTCTAGAGGAGCGTGTGTTATAAAAATCTCGTAGCAAACTAAATTGAAAGACCATTTTTTAACATCAAGAGGAAGCATCTAATGGTGGCCATAGTTTGGTTCGATTTGATTTTGGAGTCGAACCAAACACTGACAATATTCAGTTCCTAAGAATAGGATTTAGAGAATGGAACTTGAAATGAACCAACATTCTCGGTTTAAAATTTTAAAAAAATTTAATTCATCTTAATGGATTCAAATAAAAATTTAATAGATTATAAATTAATTTTAAACTATATAATCAATTTTAATGAGTTATTTTTTACCATGCTTACAAATAATCTAACTATTAAATCTTTAATCTAATTCGCACAATTCAATAATATAAGAATAATGTTTAGATTACCTTATAATTTTTTACCCCAAATTTTACTTTTGACCTGATGTTTATTAATTAATATAATAATTAAGATAAATTATTAATAGTTAAATAAAATATTAATTAAGGTAATTGATGAACGATAAAACTTAAAATATAAAATTAAAGAGTAAATATAACATTACCTATAATCTAATTATTCGATCTAATTACATTAGTTTTCAAGTAAAAATATGAATTTAAAATTTGATTTGGTTCAATTTTCATGTGTTTTTTCCTAGTTAGGCTTTAAAATGATAAAAAAAAAACATTTATATCTTTTAAATTTATAGTTTTTATTTGTCAGTTTTTGATTCCGTCCGGTTCTTTGCTTTTAGAATCTAGAGCTGAACTGAAATATTTGGTTCTTATGGATGTAAAAACTGAACCAGCTTGGTGAATACTAGACCAGGATAGACCATACTAGGACTCAGGGAAAGGGTTGGACCAAACCTGGAAGGGCCAGACCTGGACGGTCCATATACAAGAAAATGTTAAAAATTTCAACCAGATCATAGTAAAGATAATAATAATTGACAAATAAGGGAGGATTCAACCAGCTTCGAGTCAGAAGTATATCAATCCTACATCTTGTGTTATTCACCCGGCTTGGTTCAACCCAAAGAATTTACTATATTTTAATACAATTAAATGATTACTGAATAAAAACATATTATTTGTTACACGCAAAAATAATTCTGAGTCTTGTTTTTACAGCTTTCAATAAATAAATAAATAATTGACGCACATTATGTAATTTTGGGTCGGATAAAGAAGACCTAAAAAGGTCCCATTCAAGGTTGGTTAAGACTTTCTGGGATGATTTACTGGATGATACAAACAGGAGCATGGATCAGATAAATACGAAACAGTATACTACGAGATATCTAACATTATTAAACACTTTCATAACCCCCACGTTCTACCTATTGTTCAGAGCCGAGGTAGAAGAAAATGTGTCATCTTTCCTCCCTTGGAACCAACACGATATCACAAGATAAAGATGAGTGTCCTTCATTTTGTCGAGCCTTCTCACCCACCTAGTAAAGTTAAATTGACCCATTTTTATCTAGCAAAAAGAAACTTATTAGTGTTAATTTCGATGTCCACACTAAATTGCATATAGGTGAGAAGAGATTTCTATATAAATTTGCGAGTTTTAAGCTTCCAACATCTAGCCAAGGCAAGTAAATACTTTATTTTCACTGTTTTTTTGCCGTAAACTCTACATTACAAGACATAGTATGAAAATCTATTTTTTCTATTAGTTTAAGAGTATTTTATTTTATTATATACTAATATATCAATTTTGGTTTTAATGGATATTGTGTTGATTCATCGTCAATATTGGATGTCTTTGATATATTTTGGTTAAGATATTTATAGATAATATATAATAAACGAACACATGAATATATGATCACATGAAAAAAAAAATAGAAGTGAAGATACTTGGTGAACATATTTCTTAGACAGGAAGCTGACAAGTGTAAAATCTGGCTCGTTGGTATCTTGCCCAATTATAAAATTTTTTTTTTTTAAAACTATAATAATAACTTATTGGGAAAAATACTGTTTTGGAAACGTATTTCCCCCAAAGAAGGCAACAACCGATTTGTTGCATGGGAGATGGATTCTTCCCCAAATTGTCTCCTCTCCTTCAATTCTTAAGCATCCGGTTTCGCCCTTTTCTCTACATCCTTATTCTCATAGTCGCCCAGTTCTCGTCGTTACAATTTCTTTCTCATGCAGTGCTATCTTCCAGTCGTTGTGAGTGGAAAATTGGAACTCTGTTTCGATAAGTGATCCTTTCCTTGGTATGTTTTTCATTTATTGGTTGAGATGCTGAGTTTACTTCCAAATTGTTGTAAGGAATTCATTCAAATTTGAAGGATTGAGAGTTAGGATCTCTTGGACACGACGTAGCTTCTCCAGTCGGGGATTGTCAACATAGGTATGCAAAAATTGCATTTTTCTTCCTCTGTTTAATTGAGATGTGGTTTGGAAAAATTTGGATTTTTGAAATTTGTTGTTTTGATTGTTGTTGGTCAACAATGAAGACGCTATAAGTCGATTAAATTGATACAGAGTTCGTCTATGACAAACTCCTATGGTGAAAGAAAGCCGATGAGGCGAGCTATGATGTGGAACGCCTTGCGGGACGCCTTTGTCGGGTTGATTGAGAATTTGGCTGAGACATGGAGCCTCGGCTAGGCATGAATTCATTCGTGACGAGAAGGAATCGGGACTTCTTAGTCGTGATATTCTTCACAAATGTGAGAACAAGAAGAGGCACTAATGGGCCGAAAAATACTGAACCAAATGGGCCATTGTTCCTCTTTCCTTGGGTCGCAGTTTGGGCTTGAGTGATGGACCACTTCTGGGCTTGAGTAATGGGTCTCTTTGGGCCTGTTTTGGGTCAGAAATTAGGTATTCTTTTACCTAATTAAATTAGAAGATTTTAAATAAAAATTTGGGTTTTAAAGTATGAAAATTTGACCAAAAAATTAATACCCTATTTTGGATAGGTACCCAACTTAATTAAAATCCGTGGACTTGGGATTGTCGACTACTTGGATATTGGGCCTTGTCAGTGTAAGCCAAGTTTCGAGATAAGGGTTATTTATGCACTGCTTTTGCATATTTTTTTATATAAAAATTAATTTGAGATGAATCTTATATTAAATCAACGCATCTATTTTTATGACCGTCAAATTTTTTTATATTTCATTATTACTGTTCAAATTTCAAAGAAGCATGTCAATAATTGTTTTTAAATCAACTTGGTCATCTGAATCAAGTTTAATCGACCCGATCTGAGGTCCATTTTATTTTCACACATTCTACCCTACGGAATGTATTTGTTCATTGTTGAATTGGATAATAGGAGATTTTTTTTAAAATGTCATTGGGTTCGAATCCCTAAAGTGTAAATAGATAATTGGACAGCTGTATGTGTCATGTTCTTGGGTTGCGAATCTCTAAACCTGATCAGGGTGTTATTTTGCTTTTGTGATCACCGAGCATCACTTTTATTTCCTTATATGCCTATGACATGGTGTGCTTGGAGTCCGTAAGTGGCTCAATTTTCACTGTGATTTTAATTAGTGAAACAAGGCCTATTTTGATTATATACTACGTATTAGTGGGTCGTTTTAAACATGTACCCTTTTGTACAATTTTCCTTAAAATGAATTCATAAAATGTGATTTTTAAATTCATTCATGTTTATTAACAATTCTTTTAATTTAAAATTTGTAAATCCCTATTGAGTTTAATCAACTCACCCTAATGACAACTTTCAGGAATTTATCAACCAGACTTCCAGTTGCCGAGTCAGGATTAGATCCAGCAGAGTTATTTAGTTTTTATCATTTTAATAATTTCCCTTGATAGACTTTTTGTGAGGTATACTCATTTATTTAGACAACTGTAATCCTTAAATTCATAATTTATTTTTTGCACAGTTTTTCTTTTATTTGGACTATATTTCTTTACTATCTGATTTCACTTTTGGACCTGTTAAGCTCATTGTATGTTGGGCCCTGGCTTTTAATATTTAAATTGTAGTCTTCCGCTGCTAATATTAAATTCAAGTGAAATTGGTCGGATGATTCAGTTCTTTTGGGCCGAGTCGTTCCCCATTCTATCTCGGGTCCTTTGCGGGTCGTGACAGATTTTTTGGTATGAGAGCCAAGTTCCATCTTAAAAAGTGATACCAATAAGATAGATAGTGAAGTAATATATAAGAGTTTACAATATACTGTGCCAATGGACATACTCTAACATATCCCGTAAATGTTTCAGCTTATCAAAATGCCTCCATGAAGAGCTCCTAGAAATCGTGTTCCTACTACACCTACTGTTAAATCTACTGAGTCACAACTTGTTGATCCTCTCGTAGCCTTGAGGAATGTACTGCAGAATTTGCCTCAAAACAGCGGTAGTCAGGACACCGAGATGCACCGCATGCAATTCTTTGTGTAGTTGAGATGCATGAACCCGCTAGTATTTGTGGGCGGAGGTGACCCTCATAGTGCCGAAAATTGGTTGAGAGTGATGGAGAAGAAGCTGGCTGGTATTGGAGCTCAGACGGAGTATTGGTTTGGTCTTGTGACATTCTACTTTGAGAGGATGGCTGAAATTTGGTGGAGAACTCTTAAGCTTGATTATCCGCGATATATGATGACCTGGACCTAGTTTGAGACTGTATTTCATGATAAATATTGCAGTGCTGGTCACCGCAAGAATATGATCAGTGCATATTATCATTTGGAGAATGAATGGTTGACTGTACAAGAGTATTATGCTAAGTTTATGGAGTTATCGTAGAGAACAACAAGTTGGTAGCAAAATAAACAAGAAAGATCAGAAGAAGAATTAGAATAAAGGTGGACACACTCAAAGTGGAACTGGTGGATAGTCCAATGACACTCCTTATTCTGCTAGTGGGCGCTCAGGCTCCTATGTATGTCATACTTGTAACTAGCCTGGTCATTTGAGAAAGAATTGCCAAATGAATCAAAAACCTTCTCAGACTAATTCGGCGCCTGCTCAATCAGCTTCAGTTAGACCTGATTTTATAGCTGGCAAATGATTTTCTTGTCAGAATCAGCGCAGTTTATCTGGATCTCAGAGCTTTGCCTCTGCACAGCCAGTTGGTTATAGACCTCCAATTTTGTAGCAGTGTCAGCACATTGGTACTGATTTTCAGAGGCCTTCTCGACATCAGTAGAGTTATGCAGCTAGTACTACTCCTGTTCAATCTACTAGTATAATGGCTGGCGTTGCTCCAAATTCATCGATGGGTGGATTTAGTGGAAACAAGAAGGGCAAAGAGAAGATGACTGGCCAAGCTTATGCAGTTTTTGGAGCTAAGCCTATTGATCAGTCTTGTCAGGGCGTCATTGATGGTACGCTTTCTTTATTTAACACTATGGTGCATTTGCTATTTGATGCTGGTGCTACACATTCATTTATTTCTGCATTGCTTGTTCGTGTTTTGAATATGACTATGGAGAAACTAGAGAATTCCCTGATTTTGAGTACTCCCTTAAATAAGAGATGTGAAATAATCTTGTTGTCCGATCTGCTGCCCTTATTGTTGGCGGACATGAACTATCAGTTGATCTGATAGTTATACCTATGGATTAGTTTGACGTAATCCTAGGTATGGATTGGTTGAGTTTATATAAAGTTAAGATTGCCTGTTATCGGAGGAATATAACACTTTCATTGGAAGACGAAAAAGTCTTGGTTCATCCTTGTAATACTCGTGTGTTTCCTGTTGATCTTGTTTTGCGAGTCTGTTTGTGTGGTCGGAGAAAATTAGAGCTTTACGGGAGTATTTTTACTATTAGCGGTGACCCTGTTACAGTCAGGTGAGATTCTAGATTATCAGTGGTTTGTGATTACTTTGATGTATTTCCTGAGGATCTGCCCAGGTTGCCACCTGACCGCAAGATTGATTTTTGCATTGATTTAATGCATGGTACTACTCCAATTTTGATTGCTCTGTATCGCATGGCTCCTGCTAAATTAAATGAATTAAGACCCAATTAAATTATTTGCTACAAAAAAGATTTATTCAAAATAGTATTTCGCCATGGGGTGCACTAGCCTTATTTGCAAAGAAGCAGAATGGTTCACTTCGCCTATGCATTGACTATCGCAAATTGAATCATGTAACAGTCAAGAACAAGTATCTATTGCCGAGAATTGATGACTTGTTTGATCGGCTTGGAGGATCTATGCATTTCTCGAAGATTGATCTGAGATCTGGTTATCATCAACTGAAGATACGTAAAGAAGATATTCTGAAGACTGCTTTTCGTACACGTTATGGACACTTTGAATTTATGGTGCTTCCGTTTCGATTGACTAATGCACCAGCTGCTTTTATGGATCTTATGAATAAAGTCTTTCGGCCATATCTTGACCATTTCGTTGTCGTCTTCATCGATGATATCCTGATTTATTCTAAGACTCTAGATGAGCATATGGAACACCTGATAATTGTTCTGCAGCTATTGAGGGAACATCACTTATATGCAAATCGAGAAAAGCGCAGCTTTTGGATGACTGAAGTAAAATTTTTTAGCCATGTTGTTTCCTAAAATGGCATTTCAATTGATCCTACTAAAATTGAAGTGGTGTTAGATTGGAAGCCACCCAAAAATGTTACTGGGGTGCGCAGCTTCTTGGGTTTGGTTGTTATTATCGGCGGTTCGTGCAGAACTTTTCCTCTGTTGCTATGCCGCTAACGCAATTGACCAGAAAAGATGTGAAGTTTATTTGGATGAGAAGTGTCAAACAACTTTTGATGAACTCAACCAGAAATTGACTACTGCTCCAGTTTTGGCAATACCTGATGAAATTTTACCTTATGCAGTTTTTACTGATGCATCAATAGTCGACTTGGGTTGCATTTTGATGCAACAAGATAAAGTTATAGCTTATGCATCTCGACAGTTAAAGACGCATGAGCATAATTACCCTACTCACGACTTGGAACTTGCAGCCATTATTTTTGCCCTAAAGATTTGGCGGAGCTACTTGTATGGTGCTAAATTTGAGATATTTTTGGATCACAAAAGTTTAAAATAACTTTTCTCGCAATGTGATTTAAATCTCCAACAACGCTGTTGGGTTGAACATATGGAGGACTATGACTTCACTTTGGAGTATCATCTTGGAAAAGCTAATGCTGTAGCTGATACCTTGAGTCGTTATCCTCAAGGATCTCTTTTTTGTCTTGTTCTGGATGATTGGAAGAGATGTTTGATCATTGGAGATTATGAGCTGCACTACTAAGAGGATGGTCATTTAGTTCAAGTTTTTAATTTAATTGTGATCCCTACACTTTTACAGCTTGTGAAGGACTTGCAAAAATTTGACAATGAATTAAAAGGAAGATTCGAGAAGATTCAAGCAAATCAGTTCTGATAGATTTCTGTTCTTCAAGAATCGAGTTATCGTCTCTAGTGATTTGGATTTGAGGAAGGCGATTTTATCTGAGAGCCATAAATTCAGATTTGCCATTCATCCCTGCAGTACGAAGATGTATCATGATATGAAATGTCAGTATTTGATGTGAAATGGGACCATTTTATTATTGATCAAGCCTCAAAGATTATCATGGGTAAATGCAAGGTCAAGCAGGTGGAAATTCAAGAGAATAATTAAAGGACTTTCCAAAACTGTCCTCCTTTTGACCTCTGAGATATATTTAATTATTATGGCATTCCAAACGATGTCATTTTAAAATTTGTTCTTCATAAAGATTGTAACCAACGTTTTAAGCTTTCTAACGCATGTTGGATCATTCAATTCGGAGTCTATTTACTATGGTAAAAGCCCAACGAACAGAGAGCAAAAGTTTAAGAGAAGCCCGAGTTTCCAAACTTGGATATCAAGAAACTCAAAATGTCTAAGCCATTTAAGTGGACGGTTTCAACAAGAGCCAATGACAAGAGCAAAGGCCCAAACCCATGAAGATCAAGTAAAGCCCATTCACTATCAACAATGAAAAGAAGCCCAAGAAGATATGTTTGAAAGATAAGAAAGTCAATAAAAAGATATCAAGTCAAAGATCAAGGAAACTTTTCAAATTGGTTGAGAATCACAACAAAAAGATCCACTTATCTAGGAGATCTAGATCCATTTATCTAAGTTATCTTTTATTTAGTTTTTTAATTTATGTTCGTAAAAGGCTATATAAAGCCACCTAATTTTATGTTTTAGATAGTTGAGAATTGAGTACAAATTAAAGCTTTGCTTTGATTCAGAAATTGGAGTCATCCTTTTCCTTGCTTTCATGAGTTATATCCAAAGGCCTTTGGTGAGTCATATCCAAAGATCCTCTTGTGTGAGTTATATCACGAGAGAACGTTGCATCCGCATCCTTATCCAAGGAGGTTAGAAGTGGTGCATTCATCCATAGTTCATTCATCGGCATTCCGTGCATGCATCAGTATTGGTGGGTTGAAATGAAACGTAATGTGGCTGAGTATGTTTCGAGGTGTTTGACTTGTCAGCAGATTAAGGTTGAGCATTAGAGACCAGCTGGGTTGTTGCAGTCTTTGCCTATACCTATATGGAAATGGGATAAGATTACCATGGATTTCGTGACCGGTTTGCCTAGAACAGTGCAGAAGTTTGATGCAGTTTGGGTTATTATTAATAGATTGATGAAATCTGCACACTTTATTGCAATCAAAATGGATTTCTCTTTGTCAAAGCTTAGTCACTTGTATATAGATGGCATTGTTCGTCTTCACAGTGTTCCCTCGAGTATTGTTTCTGATAGAGATCCAAGATTCACGTTGAAATTTTGGAGATTCCTTCAAAAGGCTTTAGGTATGAATTTAAATTTGAGTACAACACATCATCCTTAGACTGATGGCCAGTCTGAGCGTACGATTCAGATTCTAGAGGATATGTTAAGATCTTGTATTCTGGATTTCAGAGATAGTTGGGTGAATCATTTGTCTTTAGTGGAGTTCGTTTATAATAACAGCTATCATATCAATATTGGCGTTTCGCCGTATGAAGCCTTATATGAAAGACTGTGCAAATCACCTTTATGTTTGGTTGAATCCTAGAAGCGTGTCACTCTCAGGCCTGCTTTGATTCAAGAGACAACTAAGAAAGTCCAAGTGATTAGAGAGCGACTACATACAGTTCAAAGTAGACAAAAAAATTATGCAGACCTCAGGAGGAGGGAAGTTGAGTTTCAAGTCAATGATTTTGTATTCTTAAAAGTACGATCTTGTCGAGGTATTAGTCGTTTCGATGTGAAAGGGAAGTTAGCCCCAAGGTATATAGGTCTTTTTCGGATTATTGAGAAAATTGGCACAGTGGCATATTGGTTGGAATTACTGCCGCAGTTGAATTATGGTCACGATGTCTTTCATGTTTCTATGGTGAGAAAGTATATTCCAGATCCATCACATGTTATTTTTTGCACTGAGGTTCCTATTCAGGAGGATGTGTCCATGGAAGAACCTGAAACAATTCTGAGCCGTAAGATCAGAGTTCTATGTCATCATGAAATACCTCTAGTTCGAGTTCAGTGGAAGAATCATAGTGAAAGAGAAGCCACTTGGGAAATTGAGTCTGATATGATAGTTAAGTAGCCTCGTTTATTCAATGGTACTCTTAAAGTTGTTCTAAATTTCAGAGACAAAATTTCTTAAGTGGGGGAGAATGTAAAATCTGGCCTGTTGGTATCTGCCCCAATTATAAAATAAAATAAAAAATAATAATAATAATTTATTGGGAAAAATATGTTTCTGGAAACGTATTTCCCCCAAAGAAGGCAACAACCAATTTGTTGAAGGGGAGACAAATTCTTCCCCAAATCGTCTCCTCTCCAATTCTTAAGCATCTGGTTTCACCCTTTTCTCTACATCCTCATTCTCATAGTCGCCCAGTTCTCGCCGTTACAATTTCTTTCTCAGGCAGTGCTATCTTCCGGTCATTGTGAGTGGAAAATTGGAACTCTGTTTCGGTAAGTGATCCTTTCCTTGGTATGTTTTTGATTTATTGGTTGAGATGCTGAGTTTACTTCCAAATTGTTGTAAGGAATTCGTTCAAATTTGATGGATTGAGCATTAGGATATCTTGGACACTACGTAGCTTCTCCAGTCGAGGATTTTCAGTAGAGGTATACAAAAATTGCATTTTTCTTCCTCTGTTTAATTGAGATGTGGTTTGGTAAAATTTGGATTTCTGGAATTTGTTGTTTTGATTGTTGTTGGTCAACAATGAAGATGCTATGCGTCGATTTAATTGATATGGAGTTCGTCCATGTCAAACTCCCATGGTGAAAGCCGATGAGGCGAGCTATGATGCGGAACACCTTGCGGGACGCCTTGGGTCGATTGAGAAGTTGGCCGAGACAGGGAGTCTCTGCCAGGCATGAATTCATTCGTGACGAGAAGGAATCGGGACTTCTCAGTCGCGATATTCTTCACAAATGTGAGAACACGAAGAGTTTAGGGCCTTTAATGGGTCTGTTTGGGCCTGTTTTGGGCTAGAAATTAAGTATTTTTTTTACCTAATTAAATTAGAAGATTTTAAATAAAAGTTTGGGTTTTCAAGAATGAAAATTTGACCCTAAAATTAATACCCTATTTTGGATAGGTACCCAACTTAATTAATATCCGTGGACTTGGGATTTTTGACTACTTGGATGTTGGGCCTTGTCAGTGTAAGCTAAGTTTCGAGGTAGCGGTTATTTATGCACTGCTTTTGCATATTTTTTTATATAAGAATTAGTTTGAGATGAATCTCATATTAAATCGACGCGTCCATTTTTATGACCGGCGAATTTTTTTTATATTTCATTATTACTGTTCAAATTTTAAATAAGCATGTCTATAATTGTTTTTAAATCAACTTGGTCGTGTGAATCAAGTTTAATCGACCCGATCTGGGGTCTGTTTTATTTTCACACATTCTACCCTACGAAATCTGTTTGTTCGTTGTTGAATTGGATAATAAGAGATTTTTTTTAAAATGTCATTGGTTTCGAATCCCTAAAGTGCAAATAGATAATAGGGCAGTTGTATGTGCTATGTCTTTAGGTTGCGAATCCCTAAACCTGATCAATGTGTTATTCGGCTTTTGAGATCGCCGAACATCGTTTTTATTCCCTTATATGTCTATGACATGGTATGCCTGGAGTCCGTGAGTGGCTCAATTTTCACTGTGATTTTAATTAGTGCAACAAGGGTCTATGTTGATTACATACCACGTATTAATGGGTCTTTTTAAACACGTGCCATTTCGTACAATTGTCCTTAAAATGAATTCATAAAATGCGATTTTTAAACTCATTCATGCTTATTAACAATTCTTTTAATTTAAAATTTGTAAATCCCTATTGAGTTTAATCAACTCACCCTAATGACAACTTTCAGAAATTTATTAGCTAGACTTCCAGTTGCCGAGTCAGGATTAGATCTAGCAGAGTTATTTAGTTTTTATCATTTTAATAATTTCCCTTGAGAGACTTTTTGTGAGGTATACTCATTTATTTAGACAATTGTAATCCTTAAATTCCTAATTTATTTTTCGCACAATTTTTCTTTTATTTGGACTATATTTCTTTACTATTTGATTTTACTTTTGGACCTGTTAAGCCCATTGTATGTTGGGCCCTAGCTTTTAATATTTAAGTTTTAGTCTTCCACTGCTAAATATTAAATTTAAGTGAAATGGGTCGGATGATTTGATTCTTTTGAGCTGGGTTGTTCTTAATTCTGTTTTGAGTTTCTTGCGGGTCGTGACAACCCAAGTGATGGTTGGTGCCATGGATGTAGCATACTAGATTGGGAAATTTGTGTGGATATTGTGAAGTTGAGTTCTTTAGTCAAGAAAGCTACACTGTCTAGAGATGGTTAGTGTCATAGGTCATCAGGTAGCTATCTTAGACAAGATAGCCAACAACCCAATGTTGGTTGATGCCATAGGTCGGGTAGCCTATTGGACTAAGGATGTTTGATATAGTTACGATGATAATTGATGGTCTTAGACAGGGAAGCTAACGAATGAGCAATGGTTGGTGCCATGGGTCAGGTAGTTTACCGATCTAGAAAATGTTAAAGTGTCTTGGACAGGAAAGTTAATGAGACCCAACTATGTTTGGTTAAATGGATCGTCAATTAGTCTATTGGGTTAAGGAATTCAACCAATATTCAATTGTAAAAAATTTGTGAGAATCTAATATTAAATATAACAATACCTTTAATTATGCAGGTATTTGTTTGTTTGATGAGTTTATCTCACTAATAATTTTGTGATGTAAGTATTTGATAAAGAATTGACACAGATAGAAGATTTTATAACTGCAAGTAAGCATACAGATTGATAGCATGGAGAATGTCACAATCCGGTATGGTGATTAATTTAATTTATATTTCAGTTATTTACTATATTTGTAGATAGATTGTAATTAGTAGTTTGAGATCTGTCCATATTTGAGGATTCTAACATTTGAGTTATTTAGTATTATGGGTTGCTTGACATTTGAGGAATTTATTAAATTTAAATGTGACGGATAATTTAAGGATTTATAATAAGTTAGTTGATTCCTTTGGAGAATTATTCAGCTTTAATCATGATAATATAGTTGTTTTCGCATATTTAATAAATAAGGAGTTATTGTTCTAATGATTAGTATGCATAGAATTAAATAGGGAGTTTCTCATAAATATAATAGAATATTAATGTGGTTTCGCATAAATTTAGATGGAGGATTTAATATGTTAAAAGGTTAAATTGAGAGTATTGTATTGATGGAAATTATTAATGATTTTTGAGGTAATGAATTTAATTACATTTAAATGATTCAATATATTTTGACTCACTTTAAGGGATTTAGGGTTTTTTTATAAAAATATTGAATTGATGAAGTCTAATTGAGGATTAAATTGTTAGATTCTATTTCTCTTACTGGTTATAGAAAAATGACACATTTATGAGATTTAATTCAATAACCCAAACAAAAAATTGTACATAATTTGAATTTCAAAATTTTACTTGTTTCTAAATTGCTTTATAATTGATAGATTTGAGAGTTACGATGAATTGTTAAAACTACAAAATCACACATTTAAACAATAACTTAACATAAAAGTGTCACCCTATATCACTTTAAAATTGATAAAATTTGGGTGTTACATAAAAGGTTACAAAAGTGTTGGTATCTATAGCGAAAACAAATATTTAAGTAGTGAAAGTGTTGGTATTTGCGAATTGTTGTATATATGTAGACATTTAAAAGGACACATGGCTGCGGAAGTGTTGGTATCCGGGGATTGATGCGTGTGATCAAATATTTAAAAGAATACGTGATTGCGAAAATGTTAGTATTTGCGAATAGGTGCGTGTGTGCAGATATTTAAAATGACACGTGGCTGCAAAAGTGTTGGTATCAGCGAAAGTATTAGTATTTTGCAGATGAGTGCGTGTACGCAAATATTTAATTTTAGAAGAATACATGGCTGCAGAAATGTTGATGTATCTGCCAAATGAGGTGTGTCTGCGGAAAAATATATGAACATAATGGATTATAATTGGTAGAAGATATGAGAGACGAATATTTGTAGTTGAAGCACACGCTTCTGCAGTAGAAGTGGACATTTAAGTAGTGGAAGTATGCCCTTGAACCATTTTATAACATCAAGAGGAAGTCCCTTTTGTTAGAGCACATTTTGAAATAAAAAAAAAGGGGAAACTTGATTCCCAGATATTTAAGTGATGTGAGAGCAATGAAGATCACGACCTGAAGCATTTCCTACAGCTTATTAGTGCGAGTCATCTATGTTTTGAGCCAAATTATTTAGAAAAATGACTGTTAGATACCCGATAGAAGATGAAGTCTGCAAGACATGAATGAAGACTTTGGAGGAGAAATTTTAGAGATCTCTCGTGCCATTGATGTTCAAGATGTTGCACCTTCTAAAGAACCTTGCTCAAAGGAATCTCAAGATCCAATAATTTTAGAGACTATGGAGGAATGGCAGTCAGCAGAGTTCAGATATATGTCCTCCCTTAGACAACCAAAACTAATACTTGATATCTCAATTTCTACATATTGCTGTTGGTTTCTCAAGTAAGCCCATTCGCTCAAAATCACTGATGATCCTGGGAAACCTCCTTGGGTTGGAGGAAAGATATAAACCTATGTACAAGGGTTGGATACGGGGCAAAAGAGTTTTCAACAGTACAATGATCCTTTGAAATTAATTAAATGGAAAGGAAGACTGTCTTATGTAGCTATAGGGGAAAGTTTTGACCATATTAACCACCAACTTCCAAATTTCAACATCGAGGACAAGGTTATTTGAGTCTGGGGTAATAATAAGCGACCCAATATATTGACTTATAGGAGGCGGAAAAGAAGAGAAGAGGAGGTTAAAGGTGGTTTGATAGTGTTAGTTACTGAGTTGTTAGTAAGGAGTTGTAAGGCAAATAAAGAATGTCCCATATGTAGGGAAGGGGAAGTTCTGAGTAGGTATGGGAATTTTAGCGTGTAAGGAGAGTTTCTAGACTGAGTCAGTCTGGGGGACATACCTTAGTAGTGTAGCAATTGTAGTGTAGCAGTTTCTATCCTGTAACTAGTGCTAAAGTTCATCAATTCAAAGACATCTGAATTCTTTTAATCTCTTTAGCGAAGTTGATCCAGAGAACTTATCAAATACATCCTCTTTGTCTTTCTTTTATGATGACACTCACATGAAGTATTGCCCGTTTTGAATAATTTCGTGCACAATACACAAGGCCAAAAACGATGAAAGTGGTTTAAGAAAGTCCAGCAGGATTGGAGCATCATTCAAAATAACTTTTGTCACACCCTAGAAGGGACCCGAGATATAATGGGGAGAGACTCTACCCCGAAACCAAACTGCGTCGCCTGACCCTTTGACTTTTAAATTACTTCATTGGGCAATGGAAATCTTAAATAAAATACAATAAGTCAGAGCCCAATCAATTGGGTTAAACCAATATCAAATAGTAACATCGAGATAAAATGGTAATATATGTTTGAAATGAAATGTCAAAATTAAAGGAAATGAATACAAGTATTATTACATAGTTTTAATAAATGTGACCAACCTCATAGAACTCTCAAAATAAAAATGCTGAAATATAAAGATTAGTATTATTACATGGTTTTAACAAATGTGACCAACCTCATAGAACTCTCAAAATAAAAATGCTGAAATATAAAGATAAGTGTTGGGTTCATTCCTACGATGACAACAAGTAATCTTCCAAATTAACACTTGAAGGGAATGTCATTGGGGTGAGTCGACTAAACTCAATAAAGGTAAGATTTTATATTCAACAATTAGAATTTTATTAAAAATAGGGAGCATGTTATGAATAAAACTTTTAATTAAAAAATGAGAAAGAAAATCGACCAGAGAGGAAAATGTGGCTAACGTCAACTATAGTGTGGTATATACTTAAAATAGGCCCCATAGAATCTCAGTGAACATGAAGTCACTTACGCGCTCCGTGTGAGAACAACAAATTTTTAATGTATATCACGTGTAAAAAAATTTCGCGTTGAATCAGTCATAGTGTCGAGTTTGATGGTTTTGTCGCGTAGTGTCCACGTAAGAAGTTTTAGTTAATTAGTCAAACTGATAAAAAAATTTGGGTTCTCGGTAAAAAGTGCAATAGTGTCTCATCAATTATTGTATATTCCTTTTCAATAAATATCTTTAATGAAAATGAGTCACAAATTTTTATCAAGAGAAACATCATTTTCTGCAAAAACACTCATGAGAGAGAGAGAGAGGTAAACCAAAGTTTGGAGGGAGAGAATTTGATTGTAAATTTGTGTCCTTGGAGTGTTGATCTACAAATCCATTTTAAGGTATTTTTCAAATTGGGAGTCGTAAGTTCGGTTTTGGAGTTTGGAAGCTTAAAAAATCTGTAGTTTTGGTGAAAGGTTAAATCTGAGGGAGGCAAAAACCTAGTTGAGGAAGGATTTCCTTCTTAATCGCGAGGTGGTCAGCATGTTGGTGTGTTGGAATTCCCAAGGGATGGTCCATATTGTGTTTGCTGAAGGAAAGATGTTATAGAAATGTGGGAACCGCAAAAGTCCAGTCTTTTGTGGAAAGGTTTGCATTCACGAAAAATAGAATTTCTATGGTAGAAACGTTAACTTTCGCAAGATGGAATTCCACAAAGCGCGTGTGCTCCACACCTATACGCGGGAGCATAGGTCTTCATGGAAAATTGTTTTGTTTCCGCGCTTGATCTGCATGTATCTTTGAAAAACCAATGCTTCGGTGAAAAAATCTGCTTCCGCAGAGACAATCGTTTATGCGGGAATTAAGTCTTCTGCATGGCCAGAGAAATTAAAATCTCCGTAGAACGCCTGTGTTGCATAGTGTCGTGGGAGTTTGACTTTTTGTGAGGGCACAGTTTCTTGTCCACAAATCGTACAAATAAATTTTTGCGAAAACATTGTTACGTTTCGCGGCGTGCATGAATAGTCTTCCGTGGATGCACTATTTTGCATCCATAGAGGCACTGTTCTGGACCTGCGGACGCCCTTCCATTATTTTCTTCTTCTTTTTCTTCACAGAGTCTTCCGGTTTGGGTTCCTAATCCCTATTTAGGACCCTCCCACTCTTCCTATTTATTTTTTTTAATGGGGAATTCCTATCTTTTTCCATGATATAGGCTTAGACAAATTTGTGGATTTCAAGTTGATTCTCAAAAAAGTCATTGCTCCGACCAGTAGGAAAGATTGCCAAAAAAGTAGAGATTTTTATACTTCATGTACTACATTGCATTGTAGTTTTCAAACTATATTTTTGTGGGTTGCCACATATAAAATTCAACGGGGACTATTTGAAAACACGTCTATATTTACGTATATGTACGTATTATTTTCTCATGTTTAAATTATCATACATGGCATTCTGATTTTGGTTATTTGTATATCTTAGAGGATGAATCCTCTTGATACTTTGGACAATCTTGGTACCAAAGCATCACAAGACTATTCTCGTGCATCTTTTACTATGTGAAGATTGCTTGTGTGTATGTATGAGATAGGTAATAAGGCATTTGTGACCTATCTTTGGGTTTCGAATCCCTAAACCTGGCTATGGTATTTTGTCACACAAATTGGAAGATTTTTAGTCATTAAGTTTCGCTCGCCTAGTACATTTTCATTTAATGGGTTGATGTGTTGGCTCGGAGCTAAGCTTGTCGGCAGTCAACATTGTTACGTTTTATTTTGAATTTTTGTGGAACATTGTTACGTTTTGGCAGCAACTAGCTACTTGTGGAGTAATCCGACGCTGATAGTCTTATCCGTTATTTGATTATACGTATGGTGTCGTCGCATGGTCACCAGATCGCGAACACCTTTTTTCTTCCGACTCATGAGGTGTTGTTATTAACGGATGACCGTCTTTCTATGTTATGTGCCAGATGGATCCTTGTATGACCATCCTATTTCAATGAGGTCATTTTTAGATGAAAAACGATGCAAATCTATTTTTATGAAATAGTTGTCTATGTATATAACGTGTTTTAGATGAAAGCCTCATCGATGGCCCATGGAGCCTAGTTTAAATAAAATGATGAAGAAATTTTAAAAATATAATTTAAAAGTTCATGTACGGTAATGAGAAGCATTTAACCAAGGTTTTCTGAGAAAAAGATAAAATCAGTTTTCTCTTGCATTACATTTAGTATATACTCCTTTACTGAGTGTGTTGCTTACCTCAACGACTCCCTCCCTTTTTCCAGGTAAAGGCAAGAGCGCCTAGGGTACTCGGTAGGAGTCTTCTTTATTTTCAATTTTCTATTTGAAGTGTTTTGATTGTATTTCCTAGTGAGGATTAGTAATTTTGGACCTGTATTCACACTATTATTCTTGTGATTGTTATATGAACCTTGTCTTAACTTCTTTAGGTTGTGTTTAAAATATAAAAGTCTTTCGTTGACAACCTAGCCTAAGACTAAATGATCAGGTCTTTTTCGAGGATTGGGTTCTCTCCGAGGATTGAGCCACTTAACCCAACATTTCTGTTAGGCCTGTCTCTGGGTCATGACACTTTAGGCCCATAATGCCGTAGACATATATAACAAAAGCGATACTTGACAATCGCTAACGCCACTAAATAATATCTTGATCAGCTTTAGAGTTTTTGCGTCCAGAGACACGGCACAGTCAGCTGCCCCATTACTTTAGTTAAAACAACAAACACATCCTCCAATGGTCGAATGTGGGTATTGAAAATAGGACCTCTTTATGAGCCAATCAAACTTGGTTCACTCGACCAAGATGTTCAATGAATGATGTGTATGTTCGAAATAAAACATGTCTAGCAAAAATTGTATATATAATATTATAAAAACTGATAGTCCAAATTGGTCCCCAAAACTGGTCTTAAATCAACCAAAAAACAAATGGATTAAAAGTCTAAAACGAGCCTAAATAGGGTCTGAGCCACAACTCCAATAAACCAGGTTGCTACCCAAAACTTAGTCTAAGCCGCGACCCCATATTGTTGAGTTGCGGCTCAACCTGGCCGAGAGGCCTGGGCTACAAACCAACCTTCCCCGAGCCATGGCTTAGTGTCGTCTTCCCCGACGCCGACCGCAAAAAAATGGCTAATTTTCGATAATGAAAAGACCTCAAATGATCCATTTGACCTTGGGTTACAATTATAATGGGATATAAGTCCAAAATCAACAGCTTTAAACAAATCAATTGAATTTCAACATCAATCAAAAAATTCAATCTCCAATAACAATGGCAGTCTCAAAAATCCCAATGAAGTTAAATTGGGAATCAAAGATTTACCTCTCTGAACGTCCTAAAGACTCCAAGTTGTTGGAAACACCCCGCCACATGACTCCACTTGTTGATCAAAACTCTATATCCTTGTAGAGAGTTTTTCTATTATGAAATCGTGTAGCCAGCATAAGGAAGAGGTGCGACCATTTAAAAAAAAAGAAAGGAGAAGTATGCAAGGGGAGTGGTAGTAATTGCAAGACAGAAGCATACACATGAAAATGAGGAAAGCCACCCTCATTTTTCAACATAATAACTCCTTCATACCCCACCCGTAGTCTTCAAGCAATCATAACCTTCGTGGTGAAGAATTGCCATGCATGGTGAATTATATGATTGCTTTAAAGGAACCCAACCATTAACTTTGCAAATGGATATTTTGTTTTTAGTTTTACTTTTTACCTTTTGTAGATGGGATCTATGTCTGAGTCTACGAAGATCGAATGAATCTTTTATGAGCAGTCATTGTTGGGGCATATGGAACTCCTTATCAAGATGGCTTGTGTTTTTTATTTTATTTATACATTACACCAGAATACCCTGATGTTCAGCCAGTAAGAAAAACTTTAATCTTTATATTTAAGTTAGCCAATGTTTAGCCTGTGATGATCCGGATTAAGGAGTAACACTAATAATCATATTTACTATGATTAAATGATAATAAGTCATTGGATGACTTTTAGGAAGAGATTGACCAATCAATTGAGAGTATTTTTCCAAACAAAAGATAGGTATAATAGTAGATATTTTAGACTATAGAATGAGGATGAGATTGGATGTATGCTCATTAAGATATGAATTTTTGCACGAAAGTGATAAATGTGCTATAAATGAGCATAGTCACTGTTTGTGGCTAATTGAAGAGGTTATGGTAATTAGAAATTCCAACCATTGTAAGGTCATAAAGTATACACATAAATAAAGTGTATGACTTTAGATTGAAAAGATTTAGATGTATGCAATGAAAGTTATGCATGTTTGAAGTTGAATAAGCCCAGAATAGCACTATTTTGGGATATGTCTTTAAATGAGACTTAGAGTGAGAATTTGGATAAGTGTATAAAAGAGGATATGTTCCTAACACCTTAACGTATGTGACCAGTTAATAATATTGGACAACCAATGTAATGCCCCATAGCGTTAAAGTCTTTTTTTTTTTTTTTTAAACTTTACGTTTATAGAAAACTAGGTAATTTAGAAATTCGTACGAAGAAAGTCTTTATGGACAACCCCTTTTGAAATTAGAGCTTAGTAAAACTCATCTTTTATTAAATATATTTTTGTACTCTTTTAAAATCATACAGTGGAAGACTTTATGAAAACTCATTTAGAAACAACCGTAGTAAAACCCATCTTTAAAATGACCAAAAGCATTTATAAATATTTCCTTTTAAATCTAACAGAAATGAATATAAATCTTGACAAGAGTTTACATCATTAAAATTTATCTTTTCTTAAATTCTCACCCACGGTCAAATTTGCTTCGACAACGCTCTAGCTTCGCCCATGAGAGTTCCTCTTCAACTGCGCTATCAACAAACCCTTTTCATCATGCTCTTTAGTCTCTATCACTTCCTACATCACAAGGTTCAACTATGAGCTTAATGCTCAACAAAAGTTGTATAACAAAAAACACATAACAAATAATAACTGTGAAATGCAACGTATAACATGATTGTGAGAAGCAACATTTAAAACTATGTCTTTTCTTTTCTTTTCTTTGATTTTATTTTCTTTAACTTTACAGTCCGATCATTGTGGGATATCAATCTAAGGAAGAGTGACACCATTTGATTCACCTCATGCGGGACAGCCAACTCGAACCTTGCCCATAACGACCCTTTATGTTTATTTAGTTGACACCATTAGATCCACCTCATGCGGGACAATCAACTCATTTCATATTTTAAATTCTATTTATGTTTTTCTTTCCTGAAAACATATGCATGTAAATTATTTTGGTCACTTTCTTGAAAAACATGATGCATGGAATGCACAAGATACATGTGATACCCCGACTTTTTATGTCAAAATTTAATAAGGATAATTGAAAACTAATTAGGGGTATTTAAATTAATTGGATAATTATCAGGTATTACCAAGAACGTATTCGTAAGATTATAATATAAGACATTCATTGGGTGATAATTATTATTAAATTGGAAGGGCATTTTTGGGTTATTAATTTATGGATGGAAATAAATGAGATTAGAATTAAAAAGGAATTAAAATGTGAGAATAATAAAATGGGTTAAAAATAGAATTAGAATTTAAAATGGGAAGAATGAGAGATGAGGAGGCTAAATCAGATATGCCAAACTAGTTCACGTACATTTGGTCGGCTGAAAAATAAAAGAAGGGAAAAGAGGGATGAGTGGCCCGTGGCCATTCTGCAGAAAACGAGAGGGGGAGAAGACGAGGGGGACGAAGGTGACTGGGAGCGAAAGTGACGAGTGAGAGAGACGAGCACGACGGTGAGCTCAGGGCGGTCCAGTCATGCGCGTCGTCCGGTGTATGGTGTGTGACTCGGGCTCCACGAGGCATCGGGCTTCGCGAGAGAGAGTGACTAAGCGTCGAGTCAGGGTGAGTTCCGATGTTCCATGGATTTCTGGTGGCCGGTGGCGACGAAATGGTAATAGCGACAAAATGGCGATGGCGTTGGGATGGTAGGGAGCTGCGATTCGCAAAGGTATGGCTGAAGGTGGTGGTCTAGTTTGCGGCTCTTGATCTGGTGAACCGACAGTGGAACGTGCGTGGGACGTGCGATGGACATGGGGAAGTAGGGCATGGTTGTGGCAGAGGCATGGCACGTTGTGCCTGCCTGTCTTGTGGAATTGAAAGGCAGAACACAAAAGGGGGTGAATGGCAGTGTAGAAATGCTCTTGGGTGAGCTAAGAGCTCTCTAGAGGCAGTGAAGATTTGTGGAGTTCTCAAGGGAGCTGATGGCCGTAAGGTGAAGAAAGTGACGGAGGTGAAGCTGTTTCCTACTCTCGGGTCTTCATGGTGAGAATGATTCCTTCAACTTTATCCTGGATTTTTATGGATATTCATGCTCTGTTATTGAACAATAATTGGATAAATACTCTCTGTTGTTGGAAGATTGTTCTTTGTTGTGTTAGTTTTCAGTTTAATTTTGCAATTGTGGGTGCGTTGGGTGTATGTTTTGGAAGATTGATTCTCTGTTGCTTGAGTTAATGTGTTGTGGTGTTTGATTAATTAATATATTCACTCTGTTGGTTTAGGAAATTTATGGAAATTCTGGAAATAAAAGTAGATGATAGCAATGTGATGATTTAGACTCTATTAAATGGTGATGGTTTCTACTCTTGATGGTTGAGGTTTAAATTGTTAAGGAATATTGCTGAAGGATATGGATGTGTTCTGTTAATTATGTGATATTATTGAAAGTACGCTGTCTTGGTAAGATTAGAAAATGGATATTGAATTTGGATTATGAAACGCTATCGAGTGATGAATAAAGATTAAGGGTATAGCTAAGGATGAAGTTAAGTTGAGAATATTGGAATTGTTAAGTGTTAATGTTTATAGGATTCGATGAGAAGTTGTTAATGATAAATGTTTCTAATTGTGAAGGTATCAGAAAGAGAAAGAGGATAAAGATTAAGGGCTAATGCACGGTAAAGCTTCAAGGTAAGGATTGGGTAGAGTGTTGGCCAGTGGAGGCCCTACCCACAAGTAGTGTGCGTGTGTTTTGTGTTAATTTATGTATTTCCTTTACTACAATTCAATGCTTTACTTTGATAGAGAAGTTGATAAATGCTTACTACTCTAATAATAGTCTCTATAGAATGATGAATTGAAGATCACACTATGATGTGCTAAGCATGAACAAGCTATGAATTATTTCCTAGACGATGATTCTGTTCTGTTGGATGTATTCTTATTGTCTGTTCAGATGTCTTCTTACTGTCTTACTTGCTGTCACGATAGGCTCAATAGATGCTAGTGTTATATATATATATATATGTTGTCCTGATATTACTAGTGTTTAAACCTCTACGTGTTAACTAGAAAATGCTATTTCCTTAATCTGAGCATGTGTAGTTAACTAGGTTAATATTTGTAACAATGAACTAAGTTGTTAGATTAGTTGAAATTATACCATTAAACCATGTTCTATTTTTGAATGTACACTATCACTAGTCCACTTACTTAGAATCGATTTATGTCATTAATGCGTAGCAATTTATCAAGTATGTTTCCGTTTAATTGTTACATCCATGTCTATCTAATATTAAAAGCATGTTGTTCACTATTACGTTCGCTATTTATATTGCATCCATGTTTATTTAATTATCGTTTAAAAGCATGTTAGTTCACTATTATGTTCGTTGTTTAATTCGTTATTAAAAGCATGATAATTCATTGCTATGTTTGGTGTATATTTTGCTTTTAGAAGCATGCTAAATTGCCTTTTTCTTTTACTGCTATATTCTAAAAATTCAAGCATGTTATTCGTATTTTCTGTTTCAATTCGTTGCTATAATTGCTCTCTTTATTTGTTTTAATTACTATTATTCATTTATATGTGTTGTTCAATTATTGTTATGTTATACTGTATCAACATGCATCATGCTAATAGAAACAAGTAGGGAGCGCCACCTTTAAAGTGATACTCACATGCATTATGTGAGAAAAAAATGATAAATCAAAAGAACGAATGAAAGAAAATGATGATGGGAGAGTTGGGGGCGGATGGGTAGTTTAGATCTAGTCTGGTAGCTAGGCTTACGCCCCTCCCTTCTCGGGAACAAGACTAGCTACACACAGTAGGTTAGAAGCCAACTAAGTCTATACCATCACACATGGGTTCCTCCAATCTCTTGCTTGACATACGATTACTGAATGAATGAATTAATGAATGTAAAGAAAATATTGGTTTGGGGTGGTACTCACTCCAAAAAGAACTAAAGAGAGACATAAGAATATTGCATACCCCACCTCTTACTAAGCCTTTGGGCTTACAGTTTACTTGTGGTGTAGGTACACGCATGAGAAAATGATGAATAGATCAAGGAGCAGTTGATGAAGAATTTGCACGGGTGGAACTTGTGGATGGTTAGGCTAAGGAAAGTAAAAGAGAAAAGAGTTTTATAAATGTAAAGTAATAATTTATTTATTGTCTTTTTTAAAATGAATGATTTATGCTTCTATTGTAAAATGAGAAAAATGAATTTTATAAATAAAGTTTTCCACTATTAATAAAGATTTAAGCAACGAGTTTTAAGTAAGATATTTTAACGATCGGGTTTTCTAAAAGAACTTTGATTTCAATTGGAGTTTTAAATTTAACATACTTTTAAAGTAAAGAAAAATCTGGGTTGTTACAATACATACCCATAACATGATGACATCTAACATGCATAACTATATCAATAGCAAGTCCTTGATCCACAACTCGTTGGCATCCTCGTTAATAATATAAGCAATTTCAATAAACATGTCATCAATTGAGACTAGTATCCATCATAGAACATCACGGTACACATATCCTCAAATAACAGCCATAGGCATCACAAACTATATCCTAAAACATTATCGTAAACATATCTTCAATAGTAGCCCTAAGGCATCATAAAACCATATCAATGGACAACACAATCTCAACAACAACCTCAACATCCAGTATATTAACAAGTTCAGATTCCCAATATTAACCCAAATTAGAATCAGTCCTATGTCTATTTGTACAATACGGACAATAACATAAGAAGTCCAAACCAATCACAACAACCTAATATCAATGGCTACTATATCATCCAAGAACTTTCTGAACAATATCAATAGGTCAATAATCATCCAACACCTTCAACAATTGATATAAATTCTTAAAGAAAAATGCAATAACACAACACTAAATACCAAACTTACCGTCACTGTAACATTTACAAGCTTTCCCAACAATCTCAGCAAGTTAATAATCATCCTCAATATTGAGACATGAATTAAATGTATATATACAATGGCAAATTATCAAAACAAGCCAATTAATAGCCAAGCATATATATATATATATATATATATATATATATATATATATATATAACATTTCTCCTATAGATTATAATAGTAGTCATTAATAGAAACCAAAATTTCTCATTCATAGATAGCTTCGCAGAGATTTTCAACAAATATACAGAAGTGGAAATCTCCCTAAATTTCTATACAGTTTTCTTATTACCGATTTAAAATGTAAATTCCTCAAACAATCTGCCCAATTCTATCAAAGAGTGAAAACAATACCCATTTACCAAAATCATTATCCAACCCATTTCAACAACTGTAAAGTCCTTGTTATGTAGGCCTATTGCCCAAATAATTAATTACAAACTTTAAGTTTTCTAGGGTACTAGAGTCTGTAACTTTTCTTTTATTAGTAACATATTAATTAAAGATTACAAGTAAAGGAACCTCTCCAATCAAATAAAAAAAAGGGAAAATGACAAAGCAACCATCATCCTTTATTGTTAGTGACAAAGCAACCATCATTCTTTTTTTGCTAACAAATTAACTACTGAACTATGAAAAAATGATGTCATCAACATTGATGTCACGTTTGCTGTTAAAAGCGATAATTGTCGAGTCGCGGCAGTTCGTATACAAACTGCTGCGGCTTCATAGTTTTAACAAAAACCACAAGACAATTTTGATGGCCCGCCATAGTGTCATACTAAATCGCGGTGGTGTGACGATAAACCGCTGCAGTATCATATGACACTACCGTGATTTGACTATAAACTACAGCGGCTTAATATGACACTGCAGCGGTTCAACTATAAACTGCGGCGGCTTCATATGATGCTGTAGTGGTTCAACGTGCCTCATTCTGCGTTCCCAGAGCCCTAGTATATAAGAATCGCATATGAGGTCAGGCAAGTTTACCGCGAACCACAGAATTCTCGGCGATGCTGGAAGTGGAAGCAATGTTGGAGTGGAGTTCATCGGCGATGTTCTGAGGGTTAAGTACTACGGTTGTGAGCATGACGAAAGTGTTCATCTTCAATGTTTTGGGAGGATAAGTTTCGGCCATTGTCGAACAGTTATAGGACTAGAGTGCTCTGAGCCGGTCGCATACAACGGAGTGCCTCAGAGCACTCGGAGTCTTGTAATTGTACCAACAATGGCCAAAACCTAGCCTCCCCAAAAATAGAATACGAAAACTTTCGTCTTGCTTGCTAGGAAAACCCTAGTATTTAACCCTCAGAACATTGCCGTTGAACTCTACTCTAACATTGCTTTCACTTCCAGCCTCTCCGATGACTTCGTGGTTCGCAGTCAAGTCACCAAAGAATCGGTTGAGGGATGCCTGCTAGATGAAATGACGTTTCAAATAAAGTGCCACAACGACGTTTACACTTGCTTGAGAAAGATGGAAAGCCGTCATGCCTCTGCCAAACGGGTAACAAGCAAAGCATCAATTTTGCATCATGGCAAGTTCATCGAATATGGAATATCAAATAATGGGATTGAGTGAGCAAACATGCAAAGATCATCTACAACAGTTTCTGGATGTTCCTCAAGAAACAATACAAATGATTGTTGTGGTTACAGCACACCGATTCTTAGAGCACATGTACATTATATGGTTGTAACGAAATTTGGTTTGTGTTTGTCATGAACATAAACATGATATAGTTGTAATAGTTTTGGTAAATTGGTTTGCAGTTGAGATACATATGTACATGATATGTTTGTAATGGAATTGATAATTTAGTTGTTGATGATAAAATGAAAAATGATTATTATGAAACTGTAAAATTAGCAACATTTTCTCGAGCCAACATTTCACGTTTTGATCGACCGTGTTTCAATTTGCTTGAATCTGTGAAGCCTATTTATGCACAAGTTTCTTAAATTGTTGAACGAAGCACGTATTAAACCGATGTAGTTTGTAGTTGAACTGCGGCGGTTTCATATGAAGCCGCAACAACGTGACAATAAACTGCGGTGGTTTCATATGAAGTTGTAGCGGTGTGAAAATAAACCACGGCGGTTTATTGTCACACCTACAGTTTAATTGGTGGACCGTGAAATTGTAGTGTTTTTTTATTTAAATATAGAGCGGCGGCAATTTGTAGACAAGCCGCTGCAGTTTATAGTCAAACTGTGGTGGTGTCATGAAATCGACGCGGTTTATCGTCACACCGTCGCAGTTTAGTATGACACCATGGCGGACCATCAAAATTGTTGTGTGGTTTTTGTTAAAACTATGGAGCCGTAGTGGTTTGTATACGAACCGCCGCAGCTCGACATTATCGTTTTTAACTGCAAACGTGACAGCGATGTTGACGGCATCATTTTCCATAGTATAGTGGTTAATTTGTTAGCAAAAAAAGGATGATGGTTGCTTTATCACTAACAGTAAAGGGTGATGGTTTCTTTGTCATTTTACCCAAAAAAAAAAAAACAGAACTGCACTAATCAACGTCTCCCAATTTCTCATGGATATTGTTTCCTAAACTCTAATCTTAGAGGTGGTGATTTAACTTAACCATTTTTCAAATTTCCATTCATCATTGAAAACATTGCTCATAATACAATCTACATACAACAGAAACCAACTTAACAACTCATAAACATTAAACTTTAGCACTTAAACAATTTTTAAATATAGCAACATGATTTCAGTAGCTAAAACATTCACCAATTCCAACATTCCAGAATTAAGAGCATCATTCTATCTTAACAGGAAATGAATAAACAATATCCTACTTCAATTCCTTACCAGGTATCTCATTCCTCAGTTCCAAGTAGTAATGAATTTGTTCATCCTGTCAAATTTTCAAACAAATAAATAGGAAAATACTAATCACAATCAACCTAAATTCTATACATTGTGATATAGGCCTACTGCCCATCCAAAGGTATACAATCCATTACCTGGACATTTAATGTTGCTGAAAATCTCACAAAACATATGGCCACTGTAACACCTTCAACTTCTAGCCAATCTGTTAGGTACTTGTAAAATGAAGAAAGAGAAGAGAAAAAGAAGAAAACTTAGAGAAGAAGAAGAATGCTTTTACTGAAAATTCCTCCGTTCTCTCTTTTTATTTCTGCCTTTTATAAACTTGTATCCAGTTATCAGTTATAGAAATTCTATACAACTGTATTCAGTTACAATTACTCAATGAAATCTTTTAGCTATGTAGGCTTCTTTCTATTTCTTCTTTCCTTCCTAGCTTCTTCTTTCATAACATTGTCATTCTCTGGAAAAACAATATTGTCCACAAGGTTGAAAGTTGGGTAGCTATGACAAAAATCATCAACAATTTCCCAAGAAGTTTCCTCCCATGGCAGGCCCGACCATTGTACATGAATTTGCAACTTCAAATTATTATCAATTTTAACCCATGTAGAGTTCAAAATTGCTAAAGGCTATAATAATTGATGATTATCCACAAACTCTTCTGGCAGCTAAGAAAAATGAATTGATGAGTCCTCTTTGAAAGGTTTAAGTAGAGAAACATGAAATACGCAATGAATTTTTGCATACTCAGGAAGTAGCAAACGATATGCCACCATACTAATACGATCCACTACTTAAAAAGGACCATAAAATTGTTTGTTTAATTTTGAATAAGGCTGACCTTTCACAGAAGATTGTTTATAAGGGTGTAGCTTGACCAATACAAGATCACCAATTGCAAATTCTCTATCATTTCTGTTTTTATCAACAAAGCTTTTCATACGGTTACAAGCTCTATGCAAATTTTCCTTTAATTGATGAACAATAACCTTTGTAATTGAAAATCCATTGCTTCAATCAAAGAAGAATCTGTAAAATAAGCAAGCACGGAAACTACAGCAAGAGAATATAACTAATTGTACTAAATAAAATTTAAAGTCTCTATTCATAATTGATCATACATGCATATCATTTCATCATTCATTCTGTCATTCTATCCTACAACTTAACATCATCATTCATCATTCATGCATCACATTTCTTTACATTAAACATTAGAAATAAGAGATACCAATTCTATTTCCTAACCAGAACCAAGAAGTAACAATATTAAAACTAGATTTCAAAATACGAAACTAAACTATCTATGCATGCTTTTCCGATTAAAACAGAACATAACATACTAAATAAATCATAAGCTGGAAATTTAATCACAATTAGAAACATGTTCAATGAATTCTATACGGACATCTACTTAACGAATTACGATTAGAAACATGCTAGACAATTTTGATATAATAAGAAACATGCTGCATGAAACGATATCAATTAAATCTAAAATATTTATATCTCCTAACCAGAACCAAGCAAAGCAATAAGTATCATAAGGAATTTATAGCAAGTAAAAACAATTCACAAAATAGAATTTATAACTTATGCAGTTCATAACTCATTCATGCACATCTTATCATCCTATCACTTTCCATTCATCATTCATTCCGTTCCTAAGCATTTAATTCAACATTTGTAATAGGAAATATACAAGAAATTAAACAACTCAACAAGAATCACAACCAAGAGAATACACTGCACAACACAGTCAAGAATGCACATCAAGGGAAAGCAATACAATTCACACATAATACTTGTGGGTAGGACCTCCAAATGGCCAACGACTCTACCTAATACTTATCTCACTATTCTTCTTCATCTTTTTGATACCTTCACAAATTAGTAGCATTTATCATTAATATAGCATCTCTTTCCTATTCTAAATCCTTAGAAATTCCAGGAACTCGTTAAAATGAAACGTAATATATCTCACTAAACTAATCCAATTACTAACATATGTTTATCCATGAATGACTCAATCCAAAACAACAGAGTATGTCATCAAAGCTGTAGTTACTCAGGTTTACTCTAAGCAACATAACACTCACATGCTTATCAACGTCCAATAACAAATAAGGTCGTCCAATCATAAAGAGCATATATCTAAGTCGTGTAGAACACTTAACTTAATTCTTAGTTCATGAATCTAATTCAAAGTGCATGCATAATAGTTTCCAGGAGCTATAACTTAACCCCACCATTCATTTCATTATCTCCACAGATTTCCAAAATAATATCTACAGTTTACATAAACATAACCAAAATGAACATCCATCCCAAATTGACAGGTTATTTCATTCAACAAGATCATCCATTCAGCAGTTTTGTATCAATCAACTAACTAAACATCTCAAACCAACTAAAGCAGTCCAGAACACAACTTAATATCACTATCAGACTACATCCGAAAACAGAGACCGAACCCAACACCAACAGGGCGTCAGTTACATATCCAACATTCAAAAAAATCCATCTAGAACACTAATCCATTAAATTGCAAATCAACACAAGCAGGAAAGATTGTGTTACTTGAGGAAATCCAAGAATAGCCAACTCGAGCTGAGACAAACTGGGTCGAAGTACCCGAATCCCTGCAAACCAAACTGCTGTTATAACCCGTTGTCTCACCGTTCGCCCACTTCGCCATTGCCATTCCACGAGTTGTTGGCTGCATGCTTATCGGACATCACCAACCCGAGCACGCGAGGACAGAAATCGCAGCACCAAATCATCCCGCATTCAGTCGACCATTGCGCGAACTACCCTAGCGTTCCATTGGCGCAACCCACGTCGCTGTAGCAGCTTGTTCGTTCGCCAGACGTCGCCGCCACCGGAAACCCATGAGTTCTTGGTCAACGTCTCTCTCTCTCGCTCACCCTCTCAGTCTTCATCTCCCTCGTCTCTCGCCTCCTTCTCCATCTCTCGATTCTCTCTCTTCAGAAAACAACAAAATAACCTAATTTCTTCTTCTTTTATATTTTAATTCATTTTAATTAATTCTCTAAATCTTTCCTCTTAATTATAAAGTCCAATTTATTAGGTTATCATGCATTTTAATTTCATTTAATTACCCTAATTAAATTTTTTCTTCCAATTATAAATTCTTTTCGATCAATCCTTTAATCTTGATTTATTCTAAAATATTGTCTAACGATTGTTATGGGTTTAATTTAAATTTCCCGATTCCATTTCCTAAATTAATTTCCATCAATTAAATATTCATTAATTATCCAATAATGTCCTTAATTTATAATCCTATGAATACATCATTGGTAATAACCCGATAATTATCCAACTTAAAAAGTCGGGGTGTTACAGTACAAGTTCACCGTCAGGGCCTAAGTTCACCAATACAGCTTAAGTTCACTATCAGATTTAAAGTTCATTAAAGTTCGTCACAGTTTTTATAAGCAAGTAAAAGTAAAGAAAGGAAAGGAAAACGGGAAAAGGAAAATGAAAATAGAAAACGAAAACTGAAAACTGCATACGAATTTTAAAGCTACATAGCATGTGCATATTTTATTTCATATCGCTTACTGAGCCTTAGGCTCATAGTTTAAATCTTGTGATGTAGGTACTGAAAGATTGATATACACACCTGAGGACAGGGGAGGGGAGGGTTGGTGTTTTAACTTTTTCGTGCAATATTTAATTTTTCTAACACCCTATATGATTTATTGCATATAATATAAAATTCAATGCATAAATAAAAGAGTTAAGAATAAAGAGATGTTTACAAGATTTTTTTACACGGTTCGAAAACCCGCCTACATCCGCACTCCAAGATTCCACTTGGAGATCCACTAATCAATTGGCTTGCGGGTGCCAATTAAACAGTAACAAAGACTAATTCTAAGGGCATCACCCTTTGACTATTTCGAGTAATCAACCTTTCACTATTAATGGGGTGTCACCCTTTGATTGAACTTACGAGCATTCAATTGTGTCGTTGACTATTTCGAGGCATCACCCTTATATGACTAATTCGTAGGGCGTCACCCTTTACCATTTCGCACAATATATGTTTGGAAAATAAAACTCAAAAACTAGATATGAAATCTCCCAATAATAACTCGCAAGTTTATAGGTGGGGGAGAGTCGGATTTACAATGCTCACAATGATTTAGAATTGAGTCTTGAATTTGGCAGGGCTTCTCCTCAATTCTCGGTTTCGTTGTTGAGCAAATGGAGTGCTTCTCTCTTTATATAGACATTGCCATTTCGGTCGACCGCATATAGTCATTGCACATTGAGCCATTAAAAATTCGACAGTTGAAAATCTGCCTGCTGTGCATTTCTGGTCGTATACCTCGACCGTTAGTTCGATACCATTGCGTCTGAAAACACTTGGAGCCAACTGTTCTGCTTTTTCGGGCGCATGCCTCGTCCGAAAACCTCGATCGTGACTCGTCTGCAAAATGCTCAAAACGGCAGATTTGAAGTCTGAGATTTTTTAGTCGCTCCATTCGACCACGTCACGACCGAAAGACCAAAACACAGTTTGGTTGCTTTTCTTGCATCCGCAGCTCGACCAAAAACACACCTTCTTCTTTTCTTTTAATTTCTTAAGTCCCGAAATGATATGTATTCACTACGTAAACTTAGATAAACATGTTAGCACATTAATAACACCCTTTTTTTAGGGTATTTTCAATAAATACAAGTATAAATATTATGATTAAAACCATTAACAATTATATTCATAAAAACATAATAACAACTTACTGATTTCATTAAATTAAACATCATTTAGTCATCATCAAAATAAAACTAAGCCTAACAAAAAAGGCTAACAAGTACATGCCAGATCAGGATAGAAGCAGTTGATGAGACATTTGTGCTTCGCAGGCTTGGTGGCTGGCTAGGCTAGGCTAGGCTAAATGATTAAAGGAAAATAGTTTGTAAAAAATTTTGTAAAGAAATTAAATTGTAAAAGAAAGGAATTTTTTTATCCCATTTTCAACTTATTTGTTTTACTAATAGAAGTCTTCCACTATTTTTATAAAAAAAAAATGTATTCAAAACTTCATGTTTTAAATGTAAAGAAAACTTGGTCGTTACAAAACTGGCTTGTAAAATAAGATTTACAGGAAATATATGAACACTACATGGATATCTCATAACTTGTCCATCTTCCAACATGAGAGTTATAGTTCTCCGCTAACAGTCAATTTTAGCATTATATTGGCTCAACCAATTCATACATAAGATCACATCAAATTGATTCATATGTATCACTATCAGATCAACTGATAATTCATGACCACAAACATTGGTAGCAATTGATTTAGCGATGAAATTCATATCAAGACCACTAATCATAGGGGTACTTAACATTAGGGAATTTTCTAATCTCTCAACAATCAAACCAAAAATACGAGCAAAAGATGCATAAATAAATAAATGGGTTGCACTAGTATCATATAACATGTGTACAATAGTAGAAAAAGATAGAGACCATACCATCAATGACACCCTAGTCAGTCTGATCGAAAGCTTTGATCCTGTAACTGCATAAGCTTGATCAATTATCTTCTCTTTCCCTTTTCTGCCACCACCACGACCACCCTTGGAAGAATTAGGAATAGATTTTGCAAACTAACTAGAAGATCCAGCAGGAGTGGGGTTAGAAGCAAAACTCTGTTGGTATCCAGTAGACCTCTAACAGTCGGTACTAGCTGGTTGATACTGATGCTGATAAGACACCCTATATCTAGTAGACTATGGAGGAGCAAATGACTGAAGTCTAGAATGAGCATGCTGACTTTGTCTAGGAAATCCTTGGCTAGCTCCAAAATCAGGTCTAGAGAAAATTGTCCGAGCAGGTGTGGAGTTACCTTGAGAAGACCTTTGATTCGTAAGACAATTTTTCCTCAAATGTCCAAATTGACCACAAGTATGACAAGATTGTCAACTAGCATAAGGTTCTCCATCAGATTGACCATCTGAGTTACCTTGTGAATGACTTCCTTGGTTTTGACCCTTTCTCTAATCCTTCCTTGTCATCTCGCCTCCCACTAGTTGTTCTTTCTTTATTTTACCCTTGTACTCATTGAAAAACTCATCAAGGTCAACTTCAACAAGCTGAACAGTAGCTACTACCTTGGAGATATTACCAAACTCTGCAACAGATAATTGCAATCAAACCTTTGGCCTTAAATTCATCCAAAACTTTGTCATTCTCTCCATTGGGTCCATATCTTCGATATACTAAGAGAGTTTCACGAATTTTGTATGATACTCTAGAATAGTAGGATTTCCTTGAGATAAAGTCTGGTACGCACAGATCATATTTTGTTTGTGACTAGCATTGCAATAGCTGCCTCTTAATGTAGTCTCAAATCTCTCCCAACTCATCTCACTGGCTGGATAATCTAACTTCAGAGACTTCCACCATACACCCACCATTTTCTCAAAATAAAATACAATGAGACCAACCTTGTGCTTCGCTGGAACTTCTATAGCATCCATGTTCTTTATCATAACACTCAACCAATTCTCTATAACAAAAGGTATGGTCCCACCTCGAAAATTGGCAGATTTAGTCGCCCTAATTCTCTAAAATAATCCATACGATAGACTATTAGGTTATGCATCCCGCTGTCTCTAAGCAACTTTTGAATTGCATCCCTCAAAGCAATAAGTGGGCCCATTAGCTGCAACTCAGTAGATTACACGATCAGTGATGTAGGTACAAGATTTCTAGGGCTTTTCTTGGAGGCATTTTCAAAAATTTGAAAAATTTTGGTAAGAGTTAGAACACGTCCTAAGGCACAGTTATTGAAAAACTCTTTACATTCCTACTCTAGCTATCTTATTATTGTCACAGTTCAAGATGGTAATCTTGATCTGATACCAAAATTTCTGTCATGTTCCGAAGGTGACCCAAAACAGAAAGGGGAGACTTGGCCCAAAACCAAATTTAGTCGTCCGACCCTTTAACTTTTAAATTAAGTGGGTAGCGGAAGTCTTAATTGAAATTTAAATAACTAGAGCCCAACCAACTAGGCTAAACTAAAAGTCTAATAGTAACATTAAAAATATAGTAGTGAATATAAGTCCAAAAAAAAGTGCCACAAAAGTAAACAATTAAAAATTATTACAAAACTTAAATTAAGTTTAAACCTCACAAATAAAATGCTCGAAAAGAAAATAATGAGATAGCCAAAATCCCGCCAAACTCACTTTTGCGTCAGCAACTAGGGATCCTTCAAACTAAGTCCTGAAGAAAAATGTCATTGGAGTGAGTCAACTAAACATAATATGGATAAGATCTTGTATTCAACAATAAGAAATATTACAACAGGGGAGTATGCCAGAAATAAAATATCATTTTTTTAAAAATTTGTATAAATAATTGGGCAGTTGGGCAAATATTGAAAACATTCCACTATAGTGTGGTACATACATAAAATAGGCCCTACAATATGTTAGTGAAAATGGAGTCACTCACGGGCTCCAGACACATCATGTCATGGGCATATAGTAACGACAAAACTAGGTGATCGCTAAAGCTACAAAAATAAATTTTTATCAAGCTTAGGGTTTTGTGCTTAGGGACACAACACAATTAGTTGCTCAATTACTCTAGTTAACACAAATAAACACATTCTCCAATGGTCAAATGTGCGTACAGAGAACAAGACCCCTTCACGGGTCGATCAAACTTGGTTCACTGGACCAAGATGATTAATGAATGAAAACATGCATGCTCAATAAAACGTGTCTAATGAAAAGTATATATTTGTATAGCATAAAAACTTATAAGCCATAAAATGGACTTGCCATTTTAGTATGAAAACATGTATCAAAATAATATTTTTAAAACTATAAGATGTTGGATATAAAATAAACCCCTACTTCAAATGGGCTTGTCAATCACCAAGGCCAAACCAATCTAGGAAGTCCAATACACGATGAGTCCGAACTCTAAGTCTCAAGACCTAAGGATAACGATATTATAAAATTAACATAAAAAAACCAACTTAAATTCCAAACTTTAAGTTATACAAAAAGAATAAAAAATGATCAAGTTTAAGGCTCATAATAGTACCAAAAACAATTGAATTGAAAGTCCAAATCGAGCCCAAAATAAGGTTTGGGTTGTGGACCGAACAGTTCCATTGCAACTAAAAGTCTGGACTCTATCCAAGAGTCATGGGTCGCTACTCAACATGAACTGGGCTACGGCTTGGGAGGGCTGAGCCACTGCCCAACGTCATCTTCCCCAATGTAGGTCACTTTGTTTTGCCAAAAATCCATTACTGTCTGACAAAACACATTCCAACAATCCACGAAACATCAGTCTACCTTTATCTCATGCTTAAAGTCTAATAAATGACAACTTACAGTCCCAAAATATGTCTTTGAACTTCAATTCATTACTCAACTCATTCAATAGAAAAACCCAAGTCTCAAAATAGAGAAGAGTAAATAGAAGGTCAGGCTCTTACCTTTTGATGATGACAGAAAATCCCAAGTATTTAAATCCTTAATTCAGAAATATTCAATCCAATTCACAGCAAGAAATCCTAAACCAAGGAGTTCATCAAAACGTTAATTTTTCAACTGGAAACAATCCTAGAATAAGGAAGATAAAGCTTATCGAAATTGTCTCCGTCACACCCCAAAAGGGACCCGAGACAGAATGGAGAACAACTTTGCCTGAAACAGATTGAATCGTCTGACCCTCACCTTAAATCCATAGATAGCAGCAGAAGACTTAAATTATACTTAACAAATTAGACTCACATTAATCGTCCAATTGTGACTTATAGAAAGTGTAAAAAAAGAGGTCTAAAACTAAACGGTATTACAATTTAAATAAAACAATTCTAAGTATTAACCTCACTAAATAAAATAAACAAAAATCTAGATTAATCAGGGAATCCTCCAAATCTACTCTTGAAGTGGCAATTGACTAAACTCAGTAGAAATTAAATTTTATACTCAACAATTATATTACAGAAAATATGTGTGCATTCCAAATATTCATTTGAACAAGTTAATTTGGGAAAGAAATAAAGACGAGCGATGAAGTAAGTAATAAAATTAAACAATGTCGATACTCAAGCAATCGCAATAGCCAAACAAACCTTGATTAGGTTTAGGGTTTTGCGCCCAGAGATATATCACATAAAGCTATCTCATTACTCTAGTTAACAATAACAGTGTATAAATGTAAAAATAAAAATAATTGAACTGAACAGTAAATTAAATATGCTTAGTTAAAAAAATGTTGTACATTTTATAAATTCTGACATGCCAAATAGGGTCACGCCATTTAATACGAAAACGTGTAAAAAATATCATATTAGGAATTAATGTACGTTGAACATAAAATTACCCCTACCTCGACTCGGACCTACCAATATCAAAGCCCAACAGAAAATTCCAAAGAAGCCCAACAACAACAAGCCCTATAACTTCATAAGTTTTTAAACCTAGCCATAATAATTTTTTACTAAAAAGTAATATTAGAAATTTAAAATTAATTATTTAGATTTTTAAGCTAAACAAGGATGATCCAAGGATGTTGGGGTTGGAGACCCAACACGGTCCAAAACAACCATCGAAATGACCAAAGAATGAATAAGTTAAAAATTTTGGGATAAAATTTAAATCAAGCTCAAAATGAGGTTTGATTTCCTGCCCAAAATTGCATGGGCCAGTCATGCAAAAAATTTGGGTCGCGACCCAAATTTTTCTGACCTACAGCCCAAAATAATTTGGTCAGCAGGCCAGATTCATTTTGGTAGCGGCTTGGGTTCCCTGCATCACCTGCAACACAGCCTATAGCAGGTCGGCCGATCAAACAAGGGAAAAGTCGGGAATTGTTTACCGACCTTCCGTTCCTCCTTCCCAACAAGAATTTCCACAACACATAATAAAAATCACAAATCAAATCTACAATCCATTATCACAGTCAATGAACAAAATTTTCCAAAAAAAATTGATTCCTTCCTCCCATACCTAAAGAGGTTTCCTCATGACCAAGTTCGCCCGCTGGCATCCACCTCCTGAAGACGACTTCCCAATGTCAATGTCCCACACTAAATCCTTAAATAATTAATTCACTCATTAATCATTGACCAAGAAGAAAGAGGCAAGGGAACCAAGGTGAAGAACGAGAGAGGCTTACCTTGGTAAAGAACAAGAATGGTCCACCCGGGCGTTGTCGGCCTACCAGGAAGACAAAAACGGAAAAGAGAGGGAGAGAGGAGTGGGAAGTAGGAGTTCCCCCTCTCCACACTAATCTCCCCTTCTGTCAGCAACAACCCCCCAAAAGGGGGGTTTTAGTTTTATTTTATTTTATTTTATGTTTCTTTTAAATGGGATAGGTATTACAGTCTCAACCCGAGCTTCCATTCCCCCTCAAAGTTTCTCCTCTACTAGTACACCTCCACTAAAAGTTTCTCCAATTTTTGTAGAGGTTGAGCCCCTCATTTGAAGTCCTTACATGGTGGAGGAAAGAGGCGTTTTAGGAAACAGTAAATGGGGGAAAGTTTTGGAAATTTTAATTCCCATAAATATTCAATTACCTAAATGAGCAGGAGTTACGAAATTACCCTCAACGACTAGACTATTAAGTGGAAGAAAAAAAAAAAGAAAGAAAGACTGCAAAACTGAAAAATACATGTTTTTACAACCTGTATCTCATGCTAATGATTTATATAACATCTCTTAATAAGCTTTTGGCTCATAAATAAACTTTATGATGTAGGTTAGGATACTTTTGAAGGTACATATGATGAGAAAAATATGTGAAAGATGTAGTTAAAGAAGAACTCACATAGGCGAGATTGCGACGTTATTTGAGCGATGTTGACCCATGGGTGACGGATGAAGAAAGATTATTTATTTTGACTGATTTTCAATAAGTTAATTATGAATGATTTATTTATGTGATAAAAAGATTGAGTTTATGTGAAGATACTTTATAAAGTATTTTATTTTGTTGAGGATTTGATATTGAAAACGATTTACTATTGTTTACGTTGAATTTTGATTAAAAGTGATTATTTTGAATTTCTAAATTGTTTTATTGAGGAAAATTTTTCACTATTTCTTTTATTTTTAAATTTTAACTTAGGTTTTTACAGAAAGATTTTCACTGTCAACCTATATTCAAAGATACGATATTATGAATTGATTATAAATTTACGTTGCCAAGCGTTACAAAAGCTTTGTGGGTTTTTCCTCTATGTTGTTTTGATAACTTCAATTTCATTATAAAATTGTGGGAAAATGACAAATCAACCATCATTCTTTACTGTTGGTGACAAACTAACCATCATACTTTTTTCTAACAAATGAACTACTGAACTATGAGAAATTGATGTCGCAACCATCGTTGTCACGTTTGTCATTAACGCTTTAATGACGAACCGCAGCGGTTCGTCGCAAACCGTGGCGGTCTCGTGACGAACCGCGGCGGTTTGTCAAGAGACCGCAGCGGTCTCATGACAAACCACGACAGTTTGTCAAGAGATCGCGGCAGTTTCGTGATGAACCGTAGCGGTTTGTCATGAGCCGCAGCGGTCTCCTGACTCGAGGTTTGTTAAAAAAAAATTATTGCAAATTTGAGGGATTAAATGCATGATTTTGGGCCCGAGAAAGAGGGGTCATGTAACGACCCGGATCCTTAATACCATTTTAAAAATCATTTAAACTTAAGGTCATTTTAATTTAAAACGGAGGGTTATCAGAGTGCGTAAAAATTCGGATCGTTAATAAAATCGTTCATTTCATGTTTCATTCCTAAGAGAAATAATTAATAAAAATTTGCGGAAGCATATTAAATGAGAAAACTAATTAAACTAGAAACTAATTTATCGAGTAGGAAATTATGTCAATAAATGGCTGATAAAACATTTTTCAAAATACAAGGTTTCCAATTATTCAATTAAAGTACAATTGACACTTAACATTTTCAAACGAATTTATTTATAACTTGAAAACAGCGTTCATACATAATTGAAATCAAATGTAACATTATTAATATTACATAGTTCCAGTTTGCGAAGAAGACTCAAATTGAATTTTAACACTTATTCTCTTCATACCGTACCATACTCTACTATACTACTACTCCACTGGCGTCTGTGTCGGATCAACCCCATGCTCCACCGGAATGACCTCTTCCTTAATTGCTGGCATAACTCCGTCATTACCTACACCACAAGTAAGGACGTGAGCTTACGCTCAGTAAGGATTGGGGAAAGACACTTATGCATTCTCTCTTTAGTCTTCGTTGGATTGAGGGCCACTCAACCCAACTCTTTCATTTCATTTCATTCGTTTTCTACATTCATTCGTTAAAACTCGTACATCCAGCTTGGAGATTGGAGGTTTTCCTTTGAGATGACATAGCTGTACGGAAACTAACCCCCTGTGGGCTACTAGTCCCTTTCCCGTCTTGGTAGGGGTGTATCCTAGTAGCTAGGCTAGATCCGGACTACCCATCTACCCCAACTCCCTAGTTCCGGCATATACCCACCTTTAGGGTTCTTCTTATCCTGGCATATACCGGCCTTTAGGGTTCTTTCTTTTCCCGGCATATACCCGCCTTTAGGGTTCTTTCTTTTTCGTTTCATTCTTCCTCACTCATGCATGTGGGTATCGTTCCGATGGTTACCCTCCTACTTGGTTTCTGTTAGCATGGACTTAACCTAACTTTTCCTAACCAAACGAAACATGTATAATAAGCAATAGCAATATATTAGGCGATACTATTAAACAACGAATGAAACGAAGGTCATTACATGCTTCTCATAACGAAAAGAATGACAACGAATTAACGGACATGCTTTATAAACTCATGGCATCATAATAGTAAACTAACAGAAATTAATAGTGAACTATAAGGAGAATAAATCCTACGAACAAGCTTCGGACTTGACGACAAATAACAACGAAATGTAACTAACGAAACGTACCAACGAGTTAATAACAAGAGTAAAACTAAAAGTAATGCTTCATGACAATATGCTTAACGAAGTCAACCAAAACATGCTCAATAATTCGACTAAACCAAAAGGTTTCTAACCAGAACCATAACAGCATTATAAACTAAATCAAGCATTTCAATGCTTTGAACAATTAAATTACATCATCGAATCTAGATATTCCACATGCTTTAAACTAGCATAGATATTCCATATGTTACTGAATTAAATTTAGGGCAACAAAATTTACCATCAACCATTATCTGCACATTGAAGAACAAATGACCAAAAATTAAAGAAAATCAAACCCATATGTCAATTTTTCATTATTCATGCTTTGATTCATCGTAGCTTTAACCTTCCGTTTCTAAAATCATGGTTAAGAGGAGAATTAGAAAATCAATCATAAGTTGTAAACAAAACTCACACACACATATATCAACTTGTGGGTAGGGCTTTGACGGCCAAAACCTCCCAATTCCTTACCTAACGTCTGTAGCAATTCGGTATATAAGTTCTTCCACTCCAATACCTTCAGAGATAATTAAATAACCCATTAGTTAATAATCACAAACTCTAAACAACTTGTTCCTCTTAACGGCATCTAAACCAAAACTCCTTATTCATTACTTAACCACATATCATAATCCCAATACACTTAATCTCTTTCTCCTTCACAAATCTATCACTCAATGAAATGCCCAAATGAAATCACCAAGTTAAGCTTAACCAATAGAGGACAATTCCTTAACAGAGCATAAATTTCCATCAATCAATTATTGATTCTAACATTCAGAACAACATTTCTTTTCCACAACTCCACACTAGACTGAGTTCCAACAACACCACAACTCCCACAAACAGAACTACAAAACATAAACCAAATGACTAACAGAGAGAAGGAAACCTCACCAGAATAACTCGAAGACCTGAGGAGCTCAAATCTTCAGCCTTCTCAACTCACCCTCTCTCTGCCTCTCACTCTCTGCCAGTGAATTTATTAGGAGGAAAACACAGATCCACCCACCTCAATGATGCTTTAATTTCCAAATTGATTTCTCCACGTTCTTAGCAGCTGGAAGACATTCAAGAGGTGGTCTTCTGCCGACAATGCAGCTGGAAGACTTTAAGAAGCTGTCTTCTGCCGACAACTTCTCGACCCGAATTAGCCAGATTCGGCTCGGACTTCCCGGGTTACGAGTCGAGTTCGAACCCACACAGTCAACGCAGGGGACCCATCAACGAATCAGATCTCGTTGATTCACCCCTCTGATTTCTACATCCAGCCAACAATAGTTTCAACAAACTGACGGACGTACCAATTTTGTCGCTGAAAACGTCGCCGAACACATCGCCGACCAGAGCCGACGCGAACCCGAGCCGCATCGCCGTCGCCGTTGCCGTCCGTTCGTGCGTCGCCGTTGCCGTCGCCGTAGCTGGACGGTCGTTGCACTCCGACCGCCCCCTCCCGCTCGCCTCTCACGTCTCACCGTCGCCTCTCCCCTCCGATTCCCCTTCCCCACTTTCTCCCTGCTTCTCGCTTCAGACACGAAAGGAATGGCCAGAATGGCCATTCCTTTTTCTTTTTATTTTTTATTTTTTATTTTAATTATTTATATATATATATTAATAGAGAGAGAGAGAAAGAGATAATAGGAGAGTGGGTGGATGATGAGAAAGATGTAAATGAGGGTACGACACCAATCACTCTTCCCAAGTTAAAGACACTATTGTTGGAGTGCCTGCCAGATCTAAAATCCATATGTCCCGCCTCAAGACCATTGATTTGCAAGTCTCTAGAGAAAATTACCATAAAAGAATGTCCAGAAGTTGAGCAAAGTGTTTATGTACGTTGAGATGAGAGGTAAAGCATCTCCATCAGCCTCTCTTCAACCAATTCAATTAAAGTCACTTAATTTGAATTGATTGTCACATGTAAGTTTATGGTTAAAGTGAATGAAAAATACACGGTGTTATCCATGTGAATACTATTTTCATTTTAGATAAATTTGCGAATACTATTAAATCACGTTCCCCAATTCTTATTATTATTTTCTTTTGTTATATATATATAATAAACATTTTAATATATATATATATATATATAGTAAACACTTATCAATTTAATCATCCAATTACTTAAAATTCTTCAAATTTTCCGTCGACTTATTCCCGAATTGTTAGATGATTATTAGGGGTCCAATTCACTTCCATCCAGTCGGCTTTAAAAAAAAATTCTCAATAATCCAAATATACTCAATTAATTTCCAATTATCTTTATTTAATCTCATTATGAAAATCAGGATATTACAGGTCATGGGGTAAGCCCAATGACAAGTCATAGATATCTGAGAGAGCTTCGATTTGATACCTTTTGGAACCGATTCTGATACATGTAGCCAAAGTTATAGTCTTTTGAAGTTAAAGAGGTCAAAAATCTAATAAAATGATTGGATTCGTAAAACATAAACATAAGGACTTTGAAATAGTCATGAAACACTAAATAGGTACTTTGAAGTAGCCATGAAACTCTCTGTTTTTCATGGCTACTTCAAAGTCCGCAGCGGTTCTCGGTTTTTAGTGTTTTATGGCTACTTCAAAGTCCCTATGTATATGTTTTACTAATCCAATCATTTTATTAGATTCTTGATCCTTCAACTTCAAAATATCTTAACTTTGGCTACAGGTTCAGAATCATGCATTTAAGCTATCAAATTTGCGATAAAAAATTTTAAACAAACCGCGAGTCATGAGACCGCTGTGGTTTGTCAAGAGACCGCGACAGTCTCATGACGAACCGCAGCGGTTTGTCAAGAGACCGCCGTGGTCTCATGACAAACCACCGCGGTTTGTAACGAGACCGTCGTGGTCTCTTGACAAACCGCAGTGGTTTGTGACAAGACCGCCGTGGTCTCATGACGAACCGCAGCGGTTTGTCAAGAGACTGTCGTGGTCTCATGACAAACCGCCGCGGTTTGTAACGAGACCGTTGCGGTCTCTTGACAAACCGCCGCGATTTGTCATTAAAGCGTTAACAACAATTGTGATAGCGATCGTTGTGAGATCAATTTTTCACAGTTCAGTGGTTTATTTATTAGAAAAAAAAAAATGATGGTTGATTTGTCACCAATAGTAAAAGATGATGGTTGATTTGTCATTTTCCCTAAAATTGTCTTAAATTCACACCACCTCATCATAAACTTAAATCGGCTTAATAATTGAAAATCAACTAATGATTTTGATATTTCATCCTATAAATCGAATTTCAATGAAAAAAATGAGAAAATCAACAAAAACTAACAGAGCGAGAATTAGAATCGATATAGTCTCAAAGACTTTTAATTTCAAACAAAGATTAGGATGACAACAGCATAATATTTCTCTTCCCTTCACTGCCCTTTCTTCGCCTTCTCCTTCTCTTCTCTCACTAGTGGAGGCGGAAGGAATTTTTTATAAAAGAATTTAATATTTTATTAAATTCTTTTATGTATAAAAAAATTTTAAATTTTAATTGGATTAAAAGGTAAATGTCATCTCGCAATAAATTTAATTTGTTATCTACTGCAATAATTCTTCACTTTTTACCACTATAATCATTTGGCCAAACATTATTTATTCATAAGACTCACGTACAATTAATAGTGTGAGATTATTACACTTCTCAAAACCCAAAAAATTTACTTTCTATTTATTCATAAGACTCACGTACCTTAATATCCAACCATAGGGCGGAATTCAAGACCATTTTTGCATTAATGATCAGCCTTAACTGCTATTCATTTCATGGACCCGTCCTTAGATATATGAAGACGAAAATAAATAAAAGAATGAGAAATTGTGGGGAAAGAAGAATTTCTGGCGTCCTCGAAATGCTCAAAACCTAATCTGATCCGCTCGACCAGAAGAGCAGCAGCAGCAGCAGAAATGGTGGACCACTGTCTTCCACTTTCTATCCAGAGGAAGAAGACGACGACACAACCTCCTCTTTCACAAATTCCAAGACATTATTTAATGAAACTCATCTCTTCTACGTACCCAACCTTTCATATGATCCTTATATTATCCCCATGCATGTCTTACGTCCATCATATTTCATTTATATAATCAGATCACCAACGACCCTCCTTTTAATTAGTTGTCAGTTAGAATTTAACTTTTTAATTTCATGCAATCAAGGTATCCCACTGGTTATGATCATATTACCTGTTTTTAGTTCAAATGCACCTGGTTTCTTTTCAAGTTTCATCATAAAATGACTTAGTTTTAGATAATATTAGATTTTGTAAGTCTCGTTAAAAGTTTGTTGTAGGATAAAAGTAATTAAATGAAATTATAGATTTTTTACAGGAATATCTGATAGTAATGGGGGATCAAGCCGATAAGATTGAGATGCACGGATCCAACAATTTTAGAATTTAGGTGTTTTATATGTATTTTATGATTGTGTTACGAAACTGAAACTTGCATTGTACTTCAATTTTAACGTAATGAATTGCACTTTTATACCTGTATTTTTTAATCATTAAAATTTTTCAAGTAAATTTAATAATAGTTTTTTGTTTTTACTTTTATTGATTTGTGTTTATTATTATTATAGACAAAGAGGAAAAACTTATGAAATATTATCGTTCATTCTTCCCGCTGATAAACTATTTATATTCACTTTTTTCCTTGCAAGGGAGATTGTGCAGCTCTCATGATCTAAGCTACGTTATTACAAGTAACTGATTTTGCTTCATTTTTGCCTTAACATAACAAACTGTCACATTTATCCTCATTCGCATGGAGGCCCAACGAATCTGTTGACAACACTTCTAAGCAAGGTTCAACTCTAATATTGTAAATCTCGTGAATTATATAATAATAAATTTCATGTGTTAAGTTTTTTGCGTGATTTTCAGTCAAATATTGAAAAGTTGACCCGATTTGTCACATACTAACCACATGTGAATTTTCGGTCAACTAATGAAAATCGATAAAATTGAGTATTTTCAAGCTGTAAATTAATTAAAAAAATAAATTTGGTAAATTATTTTGTCTAAGGAATCGTTGTCGATTAGAGTTTAGAACGAATTGTGATTTGAATAGGAATTTAGATTGAATTTATTTAAAATGTAAACTATATTTTATTATTTAAATCAAAATAAAGAAATTTAATAAAATAAAGAAGAAGAACTTCTTCTTCAGTTGGCCGATGGAGGAGATGCGAGGGAGAGACAGGAGAGAGACAAAGTCGAACCTCCGGCGACTCTGAAGAGTAGAAAACGTTCGGAGCGTTTAGGCCTACAACTTTTGTGAAGGTCGTTGGTGAATATATTTGTTTTTCCCTTCTGTTTTTGAAGTTAAAGTTAGAAATTTTGTTTGGCCTCAAATTCAAGCTTTCTAGTTTATATTGGTTGTATTCGAATTTTGTGTAGGATTATTTATCGTTGGGAGGAGAAAATGAGCGAAACCAGTGCGATTTGTCTCCCCAATTGACCACTATCCAAAGTTCAGTCCACTACAGGAGACCCAGCTAGTGCAAGTGACGCACTGGTTGACCAGAAGGGGCACTTGTCGACCAAAGCAAACGACCGCCCTTGTGGGCGCAGTCGACCGTACCTGTCTCGTTAACCGCTGATGCTCATTTGGTCGACCGCAATAGTTTTGGTTGCCAGATTACTATTTCTGGTCAGCCATAAATGGGACATATTGTGCTCAATTGGTCCTTGGTCGACCGAAACATTGTTCCTAGTCGACCGCATAGTGTAGATTCACATATTTTTGTTGTTTGTGAGTCGGTTGAGTTCCTAGACTTGGTATATTCCACCTATCTCATGTGACTCATTGATGAAAATTTTTGTCTTTTGGCAATGTTTTATGCTCTGTACAATTTATGGATTCCAAGTCGATCCCAATAAAGTCATACTCGATTGACTTTAGATGAGTCCATTCGACTGTTGAGTCTTGAGGGTTGCAGTCATGTCTCATCGATTGATGCGAGGTCTTGGTTGACTTTTTCTTTGCCTCATTGACTATTGAGTGGTCTCGGTTGACCACTGTTATGGCTTATCGACCTTTGTAGGGCTCAAATGGCTCCAACTATATCTTCTCGATTGCTTAGTTGTTCAGGTTGAGCATGTTGTGTTCCGTCGACTGTCATCGTGTCTTGTCAACTGGTGAGTCTTTCTGGTTGACTGTTGAGGTGCCGAGTCGACTATGGTTATGTTTTAGTTGACGACACTATTTGTTTCTCGGAGTTGGGTTTGGCAAACTCTGTTGGCTTCACCAACCATACCTGGTTTTTTTTGTCTAGTTTCATGTTTTGGTCTAAGACTCTTGGGGTATTCCTAGATTTAATTTCTAGTTGGGACTAGTGGGTTTCCCTAGAGACCGTTTTGGATTTCTAGTCTTGATTGGGATTTATCTGTTATCTCTCGTGTGATTGTTGGGATTTTGACATCGACGTTGTTATAGGTTTTGGAGATGTCACTGATTTGGATCCTCACTTCTGATAGCAGGTGGAGCTGGCTAGTCTGTAAGGTTGTTGTGATTGTCATCAAGGTAGGGACTTCTATACTTTCTGCACTACATTGTATCATGTTTTCAAACTGATATTTTGTGGGATAACACACTTGAAAATCCGACGAGAACTATTCGACAGAACGTCCATTTTTACATATACGTATGTTTTCGCATGTTTACTTTATCATACATGGTACTGTTTGATATTTTGTACATATATATATATATGGGGAGGATGAATCCTCTTGATACTTTAGGCAATTTTGGCACTAAAGCATCACGAGACTATCCCATACAATCTTCTACTGCAAGAAGATTGATTGTTTGTACTTGCAAAAAGGTGATAGGGCATTGGTGACATGTCATCGGGTTTCGAGCCCCAGAAGTCAAAAGGGTGATAGGGCGATGATGACGTGTCCTTGGGTTTCGAGTCCCAGAACCTGGTCAGGGTTTTAGTTGTAATGACCCGACTTTTTAAACCTTATCTTTTTTTTTAGCCATAAAAATTTTTTCCTTAATCAAAGTAATTAAAGCGGAAACTGATAATAATTTCAAAACATAATTTCAACATTTTTAACAAAAGTCCATTAGTTTATAGACATTTATCATAATTTGAAAATCACTCTTAAAACAACCAATATTATTTTTCGGTGGGCCATAATCCTCAAGTCGAACTCGGTTGATAAGCCAACTGCTCATCTTGCAGTATATCCTCCTTTACTGGTAAGTCACTAATATCAGGATAATCATCTACATCACAGGATACAACAATGAGTCTAACGCTGAACAATAAGTAGAATGTAATGCAATGTTCAATGCTCAATGTAAGCTTATGTAGTCTGTCTCAAAAAAGAACATATCTCCTCTACTGTTCAGTTTAGTTTCACTTAATAGTCCAGACGTTGAGGATTTTCTTAATCCAGGAAGATAGGATACATCATCTTGTTCTTGTGGCTTAATTGTCACTCCCTCTCTACGTGGGATGAGTTGCATCAATCAGGGGTGTCACCACCAAGAACCGTCACCTACTCTCCCAAATCCGCATACACCTATTTACGTTTATTCCAATCATTTCTTTAACATGTCATGCGTATGTCAGTAGTTTTATAAATCATAATCATAATGCATGTATGTCATATCATATTTAGTCCACTGCAATTTCACAGAATTATCAGAGAGAAATTCGTATTTTGAGTACCAGAGAAATTTATTATGGAACAATTTATATATTTATTAACAAAGAAATTCATAATTATAACAAAGAGCAATTCCTATATTTATTAACAAAGTAATTTATATTTATTAACGGGGTAAAATTCCTATATTTATTAACAAAGAAATTCACATTTATTAACGAAGTGTAATTGTAACATCCCCTAGTGCTCCCAGTACAATATTGTCCGCTTTGGGCGGAAGCCTGTACGGTTTTGTTCTTGGAGTTAGCACAAAAATGCGTTGTATTAGGTAGAAAGGGGAACTCTACTTATAAACCATGCATTTTCCACTCTCTCAAGCAATGTAGGATTGTGCACTCCCACTGATATGGGCTGGACCAACACCTGGGCCTTCCCTGACCTTCACAAGGCGGGCTGCCACAATCTACCCCTTCTTGGGGATCCGACGTTCTTGTCAGCCACACTTCCGGATGGGATTTAGCTCTGATACCATTTGTAACATCCCCCGGTGCTCCCAGTACAATATTGTCTGCTTTGGGCTGAACCCCTCACGATTTTGTTCTTGAGGTTAGCCCAAAATGCGTTGTACTAGGTAGGAAAGGAAACCCTACTTATAAACCATGCATTTTCTACTCTCCTAAGAGATGTGGGATTGTGCACTTCCACTGATATGAGCCAGATCCACACCTAGGTCTTTCCTTGCTTTCACAAGGTGGGCTGCCACATATATTTATTAACAGAGAAATTCATATTTATTAACGCAGTAAATTGCTATATTTATTAATAGAGAAATTCACATTTATTAATGGGGTACAATTCCTATATTTATTAACAGAGAAATTCACATTTATTAATGGGGTACAATTCCTATATTTATTAGAGAAATTCACATTTATTAACGAGGTGCAATTACTATATTTATGAATTATTAATCCAAGAATAACAACATTTATATAAACCCACAATTTTACAACTAACAATAATTCACAGTAATTAATAAAGGTAAAATGCAAATAATCATACATTCCTATGATGTAGGCCTCCACTGGCCACACATATCTTATTTCTTACCTTTGCCGAAAATACTGCACGCAGAGCTTCCTTTTTTCTTCAACAGTAGCCTCGCTCTCTGTCATTCTCCCTCCTTTTTTTTCTTTCTCTCTCCCTCAGTCTCTTTCTCACTTTCTCTCTGTGCTTCTCCAGAGTACTTCCTCTGCTCTATTTATAGGCAAAGAAAGCGTGCTCTGCTGAATGATTTTAGGAATTATGGAGGAGATAAGCAAACAAGCTTTTACAAACCACAGGGAGACAATTTTCTCAAAGCACAAAATCGTATATTGACAAAACACCTATGACAGAAAACCTAGAAAAGTTGTTTTCTCTAAAAAACGTGTGGGAGCAGTCGATAGGAAATCAACCTCTAGTGTCAGCCGCTTCCATGTTGAAAATTTCTTTTTCGTAAAAGATAGTGGAACTGGTCGATATCATCTATCGTATATTGACAAAACACCTATGACAGAAAACCTGGAAAAGTTGTTTTATCTGAAAAACGTGTGGGAGCAGTCGATAGGAAATCAACCTCTAGTGTTAGCCGCTTCCATGTTGAAAATTTCTTTTTCGTAAAAGATAGTGGAACTGGTCGATATCATCTATCGATAAATGATTTGCGATTGATATAATATTGACCGCTCCAACTGCAAATTGTGAATATCCTCCAAATGTCACTGTTTCTTTCATGCCACTGTCTTACATTTCATGTACAAGAGGTTGATAGTTAGGTCAACTTATCTCACTACCTAATGTACAAGAGGTTGATAGATAGGTCAACCTTTCTGACTACACTTCTTCATTCTCGTCACACACACTGCTCTTCTCTCTCCTATTTTGTACCATAATTAAATTAACAATTAACACTTTTAATTAATCCAACAATTTAATCACTATAAATAACCCATTATATTATCTCAAGATCATCCATAATTACATCAACTTATTTTTGGGGTAATAAAATCATCCCTTAATTTTCAATAATTCACAATTATTATTGTCCATAGTCCTATCTTAATTCTGGGTATTATATTAGTCACACAAGTTGAAGGTTGTTAGTCGCTAAGTTTTGTTTGTAGTACCTTTTCATTAGACGGGTGGTGTGACGACTCGTACCTTTGCTCGTCGGCAACCCTCATCAATTTGGATCATATAGGTAGCTAGTTAAGGAGCAATCTGTTGCGAGCAACCTTATCCGTTACCACAATTATACGGGTTGTGTTGGCGTTGAGCTTGACTCTTTGATAACTTAGGTGATGTACTAGATCTTCAGATCGCCGTCATTTTGGTTTCTTTGTCTCATGAGGTGTTGCTTTCGGCAAATAGCCACCTTTTTATGGTTTGTGGCAGATGGGTTCTTGTGTGACCATCCCTTTTCATTGATGACATTTTCGCATGAAAAACGATGTTGGCATATTTGCGATATAGTTATCTATCTATACATCAGGTTTTAATGAAGTCACATCAATGGTCACCTCTTAGACTTTATTTTTCCCAAGTTTGATATATAGGTTCTAGACAGAGTAGTTGTGGTTCGTTGTTGGTGCCTCCTCTGGTGGATGCTTAGATTTTCCTTTGGATAGATAGAGGTTTGTCTGTTCAATCTCTTCGTCTTTAGTACGTTTAAGATTTGTTGTTTTGTTTAATTCTTGCACAGTACATTTTTTGTTTATTTTTATACTATATTATCTCTTATTAATCACTTTGTGGATCCCAACCTATGTGATTTGAGATTTGAGCTTAATTTCATATTAAGACTTCCGCTTAATTCTAACCTTGGGCTAGACGATCAGGTTCTCTCAGAGAATCGGATTGCCTGACTCGACAATTTTGTTATGTCAACCTCCGGGTGTTGACAAATATCATTTAAAAAGTCTTGCACAAGCTAGTACAACATCATCAGCACCTGTGAATTTCATTCAGAAAAAGACTTGTAAAAGGTAGAAATGATTTGAGATTATGCAAGTCTTCTAATCTAATCTAGAATATTTCTTTTCAAAAATAAATTTTCATAATGCCTTTAGTATAAATTATGGCAAGAGACATCAATATCTTTATCCAAACTAAAATTATTAACAATTTTTTTAATTTGTGAAATTATTGTGGAGTTATCTTATCTTCTTCATATATTTTTCCATGCAGGGTCGGTGAAGCATGTAACGTTATCCTTTCCCTCTCCATGTTCTTGACGTAGCGTTCCAATCCCTTCATGAAAAGTCTAAGCTGTCACCGCCATACCTTTGAAATTAAAATCATTTATTGCTGTAAAATTTACTATGCCAAGTAAATTTCCAAAAAGTTGAAGTTGGAATTATCTGCAGTGAAAACCCGTCCCTTTGATGCACATTACCCATCGAATGGTTGCTGAGAAAATATTGCTTGAGATGGCAATAAATGAAAAAAGTGGTGGAACGAGAGAGAGAGAGAGAGAGAGAGAGAGAGAGAGAGACTTTTCCTTTTGAAAATAAGAATCTAAATTTCCGGAAGTTTTAACGACTGCCAGTAAAAAAACTAGTATAAATTTATGTTCATCTTTGAGACACGTTTTATTATGTATTATCAGAGGTGTCAGATTATGCCGCTAACACGTGCAAATTAGATTACGAGACTGATTACAGACGGTTAGTTTGACCATCTGAAAGTTTTTTTTTTTAATCTGACAAAACCTTGACTAATGACGTTTTCTGGTAACAATCTTACGTGGAAAAACAGTCAAGAAGCAAACAACTTGCAAGAGTTGCCATAAATTTACGTGCATGCATTGATTCAGCACCCTGTGAACAAGTTTCACTCACCTTCTGATGATAACAATGGATAAATATAAAAATAATGTAATATAAAATTATCAGATAAGATTTCTTTCTTATTTCTCTTTAATATTTTGTTTTTTCTTTCTAAATTAAGGTTTATCGGGTTTTACTGATCTTATACGGGAAGGGTTTGGCTGCCTGCTTGAGTTATAAATGGAGGCACTTGGCCTCAGAGTTTTGCATGTTCTGGTCTGTAACATAAAACCTTGAAGAAAGAGCAGAAAAGGAAAAAAAGAAAGGGTTTGGCCATGGCTGCATCTAATTTCTCTGTGCCTTCTATGGTAAAGTATCTTCAAATTTTCTTCTTCTTTTCTCTCTCTTTTTGTTGCTGAAGCACTGTAATAGAATTCACTATCTGCATTTGCCCACTCCATTAAAGTTATCCAAAACAGCCAGAGAGAACCGGATTTGCTTTTTCAGAGATTTTGGTGCTTGATTTCAATCAATTTTGCGATTTCAAATGATCTATGCATGTATGTTTAAAGGACTCTATCTTCGTTTAAAAGTCTAAAACTTGTCATATGTTCAATCTTTTTTCGTTTGATACTGTCAATATTCACAAGGAGCTAGCAAAATTTGCAGCTTTGACATTTTTCCTAGTTAATTGGCGATTTATTACATAATTACAGCGTTAATTTTCACTTAGTCTTGCAGAAAGCAGACAACCCACACGGGAGGGTGTAGATAAATGCACAGTTTGGCTTATAAAAATGATATTTTCAAGGGCTAATATGAAACTATATATATTTAGCTTGAAATTTCTTCTTTAGAGGTCTGTAATATAAAACTGGGGATAACTGCACACACAATAATAAGTACAATACTCAGCCAAGAACATAATTTTAAGAAAAAAATAATACTTGTTTTAAACGAACAGATCATGGAGGAAGAAGGGAGATTCGAGTCAGAAGTTGCAGAGGTGCAGGCATGGTGGAACTCCGAAAGGTTCAAGAACACCCGCCGACCTTACACGGCTCGGGATGTGGTTTCACTGCGAGGCAGTATCAAGCAAAGCTATGCCTCCGACGAAATGGCGAAGAAGCTGTGGAGGACCCTGAAGAACCACCACGCCAACGGCACCGCCTCTCGAACCTTTGGCGCACTCGATCCCATCCAGGTGACGATGATGGCTAAGCACTTGGACTCCATCTATGTGTCTGGCTGGCAATGCTCATCGACCCACACCTCTACCAACGAGCCTGGCCCTGATCTTGCTGATTACCCTTATGACACTGTTCCAAACAAGGTAGAATTTAAAAATTATAGCTGTTATACTCGATTTTGAAAGCATACCCATTCTTTCAATTTTACATGTTATACCATCATTTCTAACTAAAGATAAAACCACAAAATTCTTACCAACTTTAATATTATACTATTTGATAATCATTCAAATATTATAGAAACCGAGTCATTTTCGAGTTTTTGGTCTATTGTAACAGGTGGAACATTTGTTTTTCGCACAACTATATCACGATCGGAAGCAAAGAGAGGCTCGAATGAGCATGAGCCGAGAGGAGAGGGCTCGAACACCTTATATCGACTATCTGAAGCCCATAATTGCGGACGGAGACACCGGTTTCGGAGGCACCACCGCTACAGTAAAGCTCTGCAAGCTTTTCGCTGAGCGTGGGGCGGCCGGAGTTCACATCGAGGATCAGTCTTCTGTGACTAAGAAATGTGGCCACATGGCCGGAAAAGTGCTCGTCTCTGTGAGTGAGCATATCAACAGGCTCGTTGCTGCGAGGCTGCAGTTCGATGTTATGGGGGTGGAGACGATTTTGGTTGCGAGAACTGATGCAGTGGGGGCTAATTTGATTCAGACGAATGTAGATGCCAGGGATCATCAGTTTATTTTAGGAGTGACGAATCCGCAGTTGAAGACGAAAGGATTGGCGATGGTTTTGGCTGAGGCCATGGCAGCAGGTAAAACAGGAGCGGAACTTCAAGCAGTTGAAGATCAATGGCTTTCCATGGCTCAACTGAAGACGTTTTCAGAGTGCGTGGTTAATGCGATCAACAACATGAACGGAGTTCCAGAGAATGAGAGGAGGAGGAGATTGGACGAGTGGATGAATCATTCTTCCTACGTAAAATGTATCTCGAACGAGCAAGCTCGCGAAATCGCAGAGAAATTAGGGCTAAAAGACCTATTTTGGGACTGGGATTTACCTCGAACAAGAGAAGGATTCTACCGATTCAAAGGCTCAGTAATGGCAGCGATTGTTCGCGGATGGGCTTTTGCTCCTCACGTCGACCTAATTTGGATGGAAACATCTAGCCCTGATTTGGTCGAATGCACGACATTTTCTAAAGGAGTGAAATCGCTTTATCCAGAAGCGATGCTCGCTTACAATCTTTCTCCATCATTTAATTGGGATGCATCAGGAATGAGCGATCTCCAAATGCAGGAGTTCATTCCACAGATAGCAAAGCTCGGATTCTGCTGGCAGTTCGTCACGCTCGGCGGTTTCCATTCCAATGCCCTGATTACAGACACTTTCGCCAAGGATTATGCGAGAAGAGGAATGCTCGCTTACGTGGAGAAGATCCAGAGAGAAGAAAGGAACAATGGAGTCGATACTCTTGCTCACCAGAAATGGTCTGGCGCCAATTACTACGATCGTTACCTGAAGACTGTACAGGGAGGGATTTCTTCCACCGCCGCCATGGGAAAAGGCAAGGCCCTCTTAAACCCTAATCAAAATTTTCGTTTGGGATTTAGATGATATAATATTCCTCCATTTTATGATACGGATGCAGGAGTGACAGAAGAACAGTTCAAGAATTCTTGGACAAGGCCAGGAGCAGTGGATCTGGGAGAAGCAGGCACTGTGATGGTGGCCAAATCAAGAATGTAGAAGACGATTGAACGAATCCATCTGCCCAGTTGTTGGATTGATGGGAAGTGGGTAAGGATAATAATAATTTGTTCGGTTTGGCTCGGTCCGGTTCCCTTTGGTTGTGGCAAATAATTAAGATGGATTATTGAGTTTAATTAATTAAACTCTTATTAATGCTATTAATTATGCTTTTTTGTTTTTATACTTGGTTTTTTCCCGTCACTTATTTAGCCACGATGGTATTTCTTAAATTTCAATCTAATTGCTTTAAACGGGAGAGAAAAGTCATAATATCCTTGTTTTTTTTTTTTTATTTGTTTTAATTGTATTTTCCATCAAATAATTAAACTTATATTTTTCATTACAATTGCAATTAATTTTTTTTTATAGATTTAAGTTAATAAAAATAAATTTAATGATTAATCTACCCACTCCATTAGTATGGATAAGGATTTGGGTGGGTGCTAGTACAACATTATTTGTTTTGCACTAAAATTTACATTGGCAAGTTATCCATTGTTATTTTGAGAAGGCAAAGTACAATGTAGAGAAAATAATCTTACTTAGGAAAGATCTCGTATCTAATTTGAATTATTTTCACTTTTTGTGAAAAACTGTTTTCAGATTGATTGAGATTATTCTCCTTAAATGCTTCCTTGAGGGTAACTAAAGCAAGACCTCTCACTAATTGGGTGTGCCAGAGGAGAGGAAGGAAGCAGCGATTTAGCCAAATAAAAAAAATTGAACGGCAAATGTGATTGTTCGTCTCTATTTTGCAAGAATTTAATCGAATGGGTTTGATTTTTTTAGTTTCAAGGTTTGATATATAGCGTAAAGGCTTGAGTTTCGTAAAGAGTAATCGGAATCAAAGCCTAGGTTTTGGGCGGGTAAGAAAGATTGATTGTTTTCTTTGAAAAATTAATGGGGGAAATTTGAATTTTTAATGGGGAAGTTTGATTTCAGAGAAATAGAGCTTAATTTATGTCGGGAAGGTTGAGATCTGAATGGCCACAAGTTCAAATTTTCAAAGCTACGTTGAAACTTAGTTTTCACTCTTAATGTTTCACTTAACAATGATTATTGGGATGAAGAATTAAGATTTCTATGAATTAAAACATGTTAGATAGAAAATTAAATTTGTAGTTTGGCTCCGAATCGAAACCATGACAAATTTGGTGAAGATCAGCCGAAAAGCTATTAGTATTTTATTTTAGAAGGAAAATTGCCAAGGTGTCGAAAATTTTGACATCGTGCCGCAGCATAATTGGGTATTATACCCTAGCTCAATACGAGTTTCCTCGATGCGTGTTTTTTTGACACACGATGAGCCACAGCGCAAGACGATGGATGTTGCGACACCATATCTAGTTTTGACCAAATTTGGTTTTGGGCTTGTTAAGTTCCTTGATTAATTTCTATTACGTGCATGAACTTTAGATACGAATCCCAAATTGTTACTGATGACAGTGCATGATAAGGAATCCAACATTAACTTGTTTTACACTTTTAGAAACTTGGATTTTTTAACAGTGGTAGGCTTGATTGAGATATGAGTTACATGTGTCCATAAAAAACTCATTTTAGGACAAATTCTCATACTTTTATGACACCTTTTGTTTTTAAGACATGTAAGTTTTTATATTGTATATGTATTCTTTTTACTACTATATTTTATTTGAGCAAGCATATCTATTATTTTGAACTGCTTATTAACTTAATGATATGAATCGAGTTTGATTGACTCGAGCAGTGGTTTGTTTGTTATGCACGTTTAATCGTTGGGAAATGTGTTTGTTGTTTTGTAAATATAGTAATAGAACAGCTGATTGTGTCGTATCTTTGGGTGCAGAGTCCTAAACGTGATTAGGGTTATTACATTATTACGATCACCGAGTACTGTCTTTTTCCTTGTCTTAAACATAGTATGTTCGAAGTTCATAAGAGACTCTATTGTCACTAATATTTATTGTTTTATGGTAGTGGCTTATTTTAATATGTCCACACCTGTGTTGCAACAAAAAAGTCTTTCCTTACATTTTTCTATGCTATATAAGATTGTGAAACTTCTTTATTTATTATTTGATCTTAGTTATTAACGTCTCAAGTTACTATGTTCTAGTAGAGTACAATTTTGATTAGGTTTTGAATTGGCTCAAGGCCTGATGCCATGCGGTTGTGCTTTTGAACTATTGCGAAGAAAAAACTTATGAATCATTTTGATTCATATTTATTGTAGGTGTTGTAGGTCTCTCCATTTGAACTGGGCTTCTACAATTACCTAAATTTAGTTGATTATGATGATGTGGTTATAACTTAGACAGACCAGAAATATATTGTTTTTGCTTGTTAGAAACAGAAGCAGAAGCCCTGCCTTAGTGTTGCACCTTCATATGAAGCTGTGAATTCAAGCGCACAATTTTGTTTACAACTCGGGTAGGGTGACACTTGCCATGTGTAAGTCAAGGCCAGCAGGGTTTCTTGGACTGCTATTACTTACCTTTTGCATGGTCTAATTGACTGGTTTAAGGATCCTCGCACCACCAAAAGGCTACCCATGGGATGTTGGATTCTAATTTTTCTGTCTGTTCTTGTTATCTTGTCTACTTTTTGGGTGGATTAGGGCGTTGGGTTGCTGGGTTTGCAGTGCACCAGTCATTTGTCAAAGTATTCATTTGATTTGCGAAAGGCCCATTCTTCGAGAAATGGAAAAAAGTCAGCCGCCCTCTTCTAAGCCCATTTTCCCAGAAAATTCCAAACTTTAGCTCATACTCAGTTCTCGGGATTATGCTTATAGCTTCTTTGTGTCGTTATTGCAGTATTTCGTGTTTTTTTTTTTTAAGTATATATTTGCTTTACAAAAACCAACCAACTGTTTGCTAACAACCATCATTTTCCTCCCAAAAATCCGTGCTCCAAAGATTTAAAATGTAGAACTACTGAAATTATATGATCTATAACTTTACAGATATGTGCTGAGGTTGATGATCAGCAGCTCAGATTTCAAAGACTGAACTTACAGACTGATAATCTGATAAATCTACCTTCCTGACCGATGATGTCTTGCTGGTTCGAAATGGCAGTAACTTCTCCAACCCAGTTTCCGATAGTCAAGATCTACTTTCTCAACAACTTGTCAGCATTTTTGTTGGCTTAAATTATTTTGGTAATCAGACAAATAGATTAGGAAGCATCATCGCCCACCATAATTCAGATCCATACCTCAATTTATTATCAAATATATATTTTAATTATTTGTTGTCGTTGTCATGTGCCTCCTTTTAAAATTCTTGATAAGCTATCAGGCCTCCCACTGACAATGCATCCACACCGCAGCATGCATTATGCAGTACAGTAGAATATAAGAAACCATGGAATTATTGTAGGGGGGTATATTTGATATTTTGGATATTATTAATGAGGGAAAAGAGGTGTAACACGTGGTAGGGTCGAGGGTATCAATGATTAATCCAAATAATTTCGACGAAATTATTGAAGGGGGGAGAGAGGAGGGAGGAGGGAGGAGGGAGGAGGAGGAGGAAGGAGGAGCCATTGTCTTGATCATTTATCTTCGTTACTGACGAACAAGTCAATGGGCGGATCAATGGCGGTATCCGTACACACTGAACCACGTTCTTAGAATATCAATCCAGGCTGGGTGGACCCACATGGCCAAACGTCTTGGATCCCCCAAATATCTGGAAGATTTTCTTCTAAATTATAATTTAGCCCCTCTCTCGTGTTTTATGAGGCCCATTTTGCCATTTTTTTTTTTAAATTTTCATTTGATCCAAACGCAACTGTGGTTTGACTATTTCTTCCTATATTTTATTTGATTTGATGCAATTATTGGCGTGAATGTCGATCATAAAAGTTTCGTCTTAGTAAACTCTAACCAATAATCGCAATGTAATTGTTTCAATTTCTTGGTGGATACCATACGTCTGTCTTGGGTCATCATTGTTTAAATTGAGAGCCGAATCGAGACATAATTGGTTATTTCCAGTTAGGTGTTTCATTTTTGGATTTTTCTGTCGAGCTTCGTTTTCAGTTAAAATTATCACAATATATATATGATTTTGCGTTAAATTTGGGCACGCCTCAAGCTTATGGGTATTGCTTATTTGTTAATGATGACTGATAAAATACGTTGAGATGAATCGACGATGAGAATACAAAAGGAATCGACCGAGTCGGGATGTCCACGATCAAGTTTTGATTTTTTTTTTGGAAGTTTTAATGGGAGGAGTTAATTAGGGGTTGACAAGCTGCATGATTGGAAGAGACGAGTAGTCATTCGGTGATCCATCGTCCACCAAACAGTCAAAGAACAGTCTCCAAACAAAAGCCATGTGCATGATGGCTAACTGCTGTTCCTACGAACTTGTTTCATTTACTCTCACAAAATGACACATGCAGGTTTTAGATTCAATGGTAGTTTCTTTTTACTGCTCCAGAGAGTTAACTGACCTTTAATGGCGGAGGGATGGGTTGGTTGTGTTCGTGAGTTATAAAAGGAGGCTCCTCCAACGAGGGTTTTGCATGAGCTTTTTAGCTTTTTGAGAGAAAGAAAAGAGAGAGTTTCTAGCCATGGCTGCATCTAACTTCTTCACGTCTTCCATGGTAGATTTTGCTCTACACTTTTCTCTTTCCTTTTTGTTCTTCTCTTTCTGGGTTTTATCATTCAAGCTTTTGGTTCGAATTATGATAACACGCTAGTTTTTTTTCCCTTTTTTTCTTTTTTTATTTTATTTTATGAATTACAGATCATGGAGGAAGAAGCTAGATTGGAAGCAGAAGTTGCAGAGGTGCAGGCATGGTGGAACTCAGAAAGGTTCAAGAACACCCGCCGACCTTACACTGCCAGAGACGTAGTTACACTGCGAGGCACCGTCAAGCAGACCTACGCTTCAAATGAAGTGGCGAAGAAGCTATGGAGAACCCTCAAGAACCACCACGCCAACGGCACCGTCTCCCGGACCTTCGGCGCCCTCGACCCCGTCCAAGTGTCGATGATGGCCAAGCACTTGGACTCCATCTACGTCTCCGGCTGGCAATGCTCGTCGACCCACACCACCACGAACGAGCCCGGCCCCGATCTCGCCGACTACCCTTACGACACAGTACCTAACAAGGTCCACACATTAATTTCATTCGAATCCAACAATGTTATATTGATTTGATCATTTCTCAAATTTTTCGATTTGATTTGAGCAGGTGGAGCAGCTGTTTATGGCGCAACAATTTCATGATCGGAAGCAAAGAGAGGCTCGGATGAGCATGAGCCGAGAAGAGAGGGCTAAAACGCCTTATATCGACTATCTGAGGCCGATCATCGCCGATGCTGACACCGGGTTCGGAGGCACCACCACCACGGTGAAGCTCTGCAAGCTTTTTGCCGAGCGAGGTGCGGCTGGAGTTCACATCGAGGATCAATCTTCGGTGACCAAAAAGTGCGGTCACATGGCCGGAAAAGTGCTTGTCGCTGTTAGCGAGCATATTGACCGCCTCGTGGCCGCCAGGTTACAGTTCGATGTGATGGGCGTGGAGACGATTTTGGTGGCTCGAACTGACGCAGTCGGGGCCAATTTGATCCAGTCCAATGTAGATTCAAGAGATCATCAGTTTATCATGGGAGTGACAAACCAGAATCTGAAAGGGAAGCCACTCGCAATGCTCTTGGCTGAAGCAATGGCAGCTGGTAAAACAGGGGAGCAGCTTCAAGCAGTGGAGGATCAATGGCTGTCGAAAGCTCAACTGAAGACATTCTCGGAGTGCGTCGCCGACGCGATCAAGAACATGACTGGGGTGCCGGAGATCGAAAAGAGGAGGAGATTGGAGGAGTGGAATAATCATTCCTCCTACGAAAAATGTCTCTCGAACGAGCGAGGGCGCGAAATCGCAGAGAAATTAGGGGTGAGAAACTTCTTTTGGGACTGGGATTTGCCTCGAACAAGAGAAGGATTCTACCGATTCCAAGGTTCTGTCCCGGCGGCGATCGTTCGAGGATGGGCGTTCACTCCTCACGTCGACCTACTCTGGATGGAAACCGCCAGCCCTGACATCGTCGAATGCACCATTTTCTCCAAAGGAGTGAAATCAGTCTATCCGGAAGCCATGCTCGCCTACAATCTCTCGCCGTCGTTCAACTGGGACGCATCGGGAATGACCGATTTACAGATGCAGGAGTTCATCCCGCAGATCGGAAAGCTCGGATACTGCTGGCAGTTCATCACGCTCGCCGGATTCCACGCTGACGCCCTAGTCATTGACACTTTCGCCAAGGATTACGCGAAGAGAGGAATGCTCGCTTATGTGGAGAGGATTCAGAGAGAAGAGAGGAACCATGGAGTCGACACTCTCGCTCATCAGCAATGGTCTGGCGCTAATTACTTCGACAGGTACCTGAAGACTGTGCAGGGAGGTATTTCTTCCACCGCCGCAATGGGCAAAGGCAAGTTCCTCTTATCTCATCTCACAATTCAATACCCATCGTCATTCTCTGTTTGAGTTGATCATCAATGATCTTCGTTTATTTTACAGGTGTGACTGAAGAACAGTTCAAGGAATCATGGACCAGGTCCGGATCAGCAGATCTGGGAGGAGCAGGGACGGCAGTGGTGGCCAAATCAAGAATGTAGAAGAAGATGATGGAATGCAGAATCAGAAGAACCAGAACCAGAACCAGAACTAGTTTTTTGAATTTAGGGGAGTTGGGTATTTAAGATTCAATAATGGGTATTAGCAAAAAAATAAAAATGATGGATTAGTTTGTTCATCAGATCTCCATTAATGCCAGTTCTAAGATGAAGCTGTGTAAGTCGTGGCTGCAGGAAAGCTTGTTGAAACTCTGCCTGAAGCCATATCCATATTGTGCCATTTGAATTTGTAATATGTCTTTTTTATACTTTCAATCTTTATGTGTACTTGTATTCTGTAGTTTGAATAATCAAAAATCTTTCTTGTTTCCTACGCACTCTCTCTTTATCTTCTGAACATACGTTTATTCTGAACACATTCATACGATTAGTCTAATTTTGACAATTTACCTGCCCAACTTCACCTTACTTGCTACAAATATTATAAGCATTATCTCAATCATTGATAATAAACTACAACATTTTTCTATGAAGGGCTGGTCTAAATTTACGTTATAATCTAAACTTTGACGTGTGCGTTATATTATTAACCACAATTGCTCTACTAACCAGCATATGACACGTTAATAATAAAGACTATAATTTAATATTGAAGTTGTCTGAATGGACGGGTGGCTTACAGTTTGACTTGAATACTTCAATACTTGTGAATTTTTTTCTTTTTAATTGCCTTCTTACATCACTTTAATATGAAAATAAATGCTACTAATTTTGACAATTTTCTTACTAAACCTAACATTACTAATTATAAATATTATAATCATTGTCTTACTAAATTAAAATATTTTTATGAGTAATATTTGGGGTATACTCTAATTTTTTTGCTATAGTTTTTGACCATTTACTTATATTTATTTGTTGTACATTCATTGGTAGAATATAGGATACATTATAAATAATTGAAGTTACAGATTAGATGCATCAATGACAAGTAAACATTACATCATAGCATAAAATTAAAAATTAAAATTATAGTATAAATGCAAAATTATTCTTTTTTATCCATCCTTGTCCATTGCGAGCATTAATTTAATTTAATTTTATAATCTTATATTTTAATGTACTATCTATTTTGTAACTATTTTCATTTTAGGAGAAAATTTTAAAATAAATTAATTAATTATTAAATTGCCTAGTCAATTGGCAGGTACTAGTTAACTCTCAATTTACCATTTTATCGCTTGGTACGCCAAATTGCAGAACTGAGGAAAACAATTTCCGAGAAAAACGTGTTTGGGAGGGGAAAGTTCTTGTTGGAAGTGCGGAATTGTGCTTGGTAGTTTGTTGACAAGTCAATGGGTAAATAACAAATCAACCATCTTAGTTTAAAATCAATGACAAATTAATTATTGTGGTATTTTTTTTAATAAGTTAACCACTACGGTATGTGAAAATAATAAGGCTAACATCGCTGTTACTTTCTCCGTTAACGTCAACAACTCGTAAGAAAACACAGAGACTCTGCAAAAATACGATCACCATTTCTACTGAGCGGGACTACAGAAACACAGAAAAATCTTCACGAAACTGCTTTGCGTAATTAGATTATTAATTATGATTAGATTATTTCAACAATTAGATTAATCTAATTAGATTAATTATAAACTGGAACGACCCAGGAATGGATTTCGAAAGAAACTACACGGCTCAGGTGAGAAGGCTATACAGCTACATGACGCCATTCGTGTCCAAAAATCCAAGAAGCGCGTTTCTGAATTACAGAGACCTGGATATTAGAACAAACAAGAACGACAAGAACAGCTACGAAGAAGGAAAGGTTTATGGATTGAAGTATTTCAATGGTAATTTTGAGAGGTTGGTGAAGGTGAAGAACGCAGTCGATCCAAACAATTTCTTCTGGAATGAACAGAGCATTCCTGTGTCGCCCAGAGAGCCATAGATTATTCTTTATATGGATGAGATTGCATCGGAGGACGGAGAAGAAGGTGATGAGCAATTCGGACGAAGAAGATTTCATGTCAAACGTCCAGATCGTAGTGATGAATAATTTCATAATATAATTATTTCATTAATGAGATCAACTATAATTTACCTGCCAAATTAAATTATAGAGGGCGGTATCTCTTGAAGACAATTCTCTATATGGTTATCAATTTGAACGTTGTCATTATTATTTTTGTTAATTTTTGCACCCAGCATGTCTTCCAAATTAAGACAGAACATGTTATAATTAATTAAAATAAGATCTTAATTACAATAATTAATAATTATTAGGTAAGATTAAATTGTAAAACATTTTAAGAATCGGATAAAATAAAACTATGGAGGAAAACAGATTTAACATAAAATAATATCTTATAAATCATTTTTTCACTGTTCTTGCCAATTATTGTTGTAAAAATATATCGAATATTTAATTTAATTGGCATTGAACAGTTTTGTTTCATCTTCAATGATTTGGGTGACTACAATTATAAATAATTATTGGCCATTTTTGATTTGAAATAATGAGGTCATTGAAATAATCTTAATAATTTATACGCATTACGCGGTCTCTCGCATCAAACGCGGTCTCTCGGCATGAGGAGAGAAAGGCGATGAGTTTGCCGAGAAATGCTCCATTTTCGGCGCTCCTGGTTCATTTTATGGTAGACTGTTTTCCAGCAAGAGCCTCCATTTTGTTCACTCATCTTCCAGTCTCCATTGGCTATCTCAGGTGTACCCAATAATATATGAAAATTCATATTTTCTACTCTTGTTCAAACAAGAAACATCCTAATCTGTATATTTTAACGATGACAAATTTAAAGAAAAAAATTCATTTTCCCCATCTCTCTCGTTCAGTCTCCCTGAAAATTCGTCGGAAAATCAGTCACTAATCCATTGTTTTCCGTTCACTGTTGGAAAAAGGGAACTAATATTCCCTCGTATACGATACTTTTGAAAAACGGAATTCTCCATATCAAAGAAGAGTCCTCCATGCGTGGTGGAAGCTTACGCAGAGCAGTTTCGTGAAGATTTTTCTATGTTTCTGAAGTCCCGCTCAGAAGAAATGGTGACCGCGTTTTTGCAGAGTCTCTGTGTTTTCCTACGAGTTGTTGACGTTAAAGGAGAAAGTAACAGCGATGTCGGCCTTATTATTTTCGCATACCGCAGTGGTTAACTTGTTAAAAAAAATACAACAGTGGTTGACTTTGTTAGTCTTTTTGGTAGGCTAAGTTTTATTTTGATGATGACTAAATTGTGTGTTAATTTAGTTGATCAATAAGTTGTATTTAAGTAGCATGTTGCTTGGATTAATTGGTTGATAAATTGCATAACTTAATTGAGCAAATCAAATATGCAATGTTTGTGGCACATGCTTAGGTTAGGATATAAACAACTTTATATGTTATGGACATCATCTATAAGGGAGATTGTGTAGACTATGTGATCTAGATGATGTAAATTTTAATAAAGTGTAAAAGTTGTTTATACATTGAATTCCTTTATATCATTTTTATCGATTAAATTGAGAATACCCTTGATTAAGGGTATTGAGAATGTTTAATGTGTTTCTCTAAGTCTATGCAGGAGAATGGAATGTTCGTATGACTTAGAGGAAACATTTTGTGAAAGTATGAAGTAGGCTATGCAGTTGCGGATGCTGCGGATGGGGCGAACGCGAGGCGTAGGCGTCCGATTTGTCTCTGTCCAATTCGGTGATCACGCGGACGATGCTCGCGGACGAGGCGGACGTGTAATGGCGTCCGCAACTCTTCAAGTGTGCGGACGGAAGCGAATAAGAGGACGATTGTTTGGCGTCCCCTTCAAATTTGTGCAGTCGCGGACGATAGACCCTGTCGGTACGAACGCGAATATTGGCGTCCGCTTTGAATCTGTCCAGTTCTGGATTTGTGCGGACGAGTTGTGCGGACGAAGCGGACGATGGAATTGGCGTCCGCAAGTGCAGAATTTTCTGTCCAACGACTATATTTTCAACGGGCATTTTTGCAACGGTCGTGTGGACGATAGGTGCGGACGCTGAGGTCGTTCGGAAGCCGCAGTGGCAGTGTGTATAAATAGAGGATCACTCTATGCTCTCCATAAGGAACGAATCGGATATTCGAGGCGAAGCCCTGGCGAGAATCAACACTCGAATACTACTCAGTGAGCTTGTTAATTGCGTTGTAAATCCAATTCTCCCTATTCCGAACTTGTGAGTTATATTTTGGGAGAATTCGGATTAGCTAGATTTAAGTTTAAATTTCTGAGTTTAGTATTGTGCTTGATAGTAGAGGGTGATACCCTTAGAATTCATCACACTTGGGTGACGCCCCAAAATAGTCAAATTTAGGGTGACGACTCGTTAGAGTCAAAGGTTGACAACCTAACAATTAGTCAAGGGTAACACCCCGTTTAATAGTTAACTTGTAAACGGTTTTATTGGCACCCGTAAGCCAATTATTTAGTATATCTCCAAGTGAAACTTGGAGCGTTGACGTAGGCGAGTTTGCCGAACCGCGTAAACAAATATTGTGTGCATTGCTCTAACCCTTTTCTTTAATTTACGCATTTAATGTTATCGATATTTTAATTATATGCATTAAATCACTTAGGGTAATTAGAGATTAAAATATCGCATGAAAAAGCTAAAAACGCTATATTCACCCCCTTCTATAGGCGTATATCGATCCTACAATTGGTATCATAGCAGGGGATTTAAATTTTTGTGTGATATTTTGTTGATTGTGCACATTGCTAATATTTGTTGAGTTGAATCTATTGAAAAATTTTCTTGTTGAAATTTATTGAGAATAACTTTGATAAATTCTAGTGTTTATAATTGATTATGGATTTCGATAGAATTGTTGAAAGTCAATGCACATCTACACCTCCACATTTTGATGGTAGTAATTATCTTTATTGGAAGTGTAGAATGAAAATATTTATACAATTTATTGATTTCTTTTTATGGAAAATCATTGAAAAAGGAATAATTCTTCCTCGACCAACTTGTGATTTCAATGATATAGATAAACAAAATTGGAATTTAAATGCCAAAGCTATGAATATCTTATTTAGTGCTTTGAGTAAAAATGAATTTGATAAAGTTCAATCTTGTGATAGTGCCTTCGATATATGGAAAACAGTTGAGCTAACATATGCAGACACAAATCAAATAACTAAAAGTGAAGTGAGTTCGTCCTCGGAAAAAGAGGAGGAAGAAATCAATGTATACTTCATGGCCAACGACATTGAGGTAAATGACTATGATAGCAATTCGGATTTTAATGATGTTGTTGATGATGATGATTTATTTAATGAATTGCTAGATAGTTTTAATGAGCTTAAAGATAAATACAAAGTATTGAAAAAGGAGCATAGCAATTTGATAAAAAAACATGCGAACTTGGATAAATCTTATGAGGATCAAATTGTTGAATTGCAAAGCATCATTGATAAATCTAATGCTTCCTTTAAATCTCTTGAGCATGATAGTCGTAATTTGAAATTATTGAATGATAAATTGATTGGTACTATCAAATCACATAAAAATGAAATTGACTCATTGAATGTTAAAAATTGAGATTTGATTGCTATAATTAATTATCATGAGCATGAGATTTGTGATTTGAAAATTAGAAATGATACATTGAATGGTTGTATCAAATCACATGAAAATGAGATTAGCCTTTTGGATACTAAATCTAAATCTTTTTTTGATGCTAAGGCTAAAATTGAATTGCTTGAGGTTGATATTTGTGAATTGAAAGCAAAGAATGATGATTTAAATTCTATTGTGCTTAAATTCACTCATGGAAGTAAAAATTTAAATATGCTCTTGAATTCGCAAAGGGTTACATTCGATAAAGCCAGAATTGGTTATGAACCCTTTGCAAAGAAAAAGAATTACACTAATCTATTTGTTAGTTCATCTACTTGTAATTCTTGCAATTGTGTAGGACACAAATCTTTTTGTTGTCCATTAAAATTAAATGCTAATGTGAAATCAAATTGTGATTCTAAATTAGTTCATCATTTGAATTTAAATTCTAAACTTAAATCGAATTTGAATTCTAAATTTATGTGGGTTCCAAAAGGAATCAAACCTATAACCAATGGACCCAAAATGGTTTGGGTACCAAAGAAATCGAATTGATTTGTTTTGTAGATTGGAGATTCTCTCAAGAAGCTTGAAAGGAGATTAGATAATGGAGTATCCAACAAAAGGGGAGAAGCTTCATAGGATTGCCTCCAATGCTTTAAAAATGGAAACTATATTGGAGGTACACAACTTTTTGTTTTGATTTGGATTATTATTTAGTCTTTGATTGGTTGAAAGCCCTTTTGGAATCAATTCTATGGATTTTGATTAGGAATTGAATTGGATTAAATTGTTTTTGATTCTTGAATTGATTTAACTTTAATTAGTAAAACACTTTCTTGAATTAATTGTTAACTTAATCTTTTTGAATAAATAGGTTGAAATATGTTTTATTCATTCAATTAGTATTTTGATAAATGGTTCCAACAATTGGGTTCTTAATTTGAATATACTCATAAATTAGTTGAATTGTTGGATATAGAATCTTTTAAGATAAATTGGGTTCTCCCATGAATTGAAGTTGAATAATGAAATAGGGGGAGAAAATAGAATTGTATTAAAATTCTTGAATTGCTTTTGAAATTTTGATTTCAATTATAGTATTATATAGATTTTGCTTCCGCTAAGATATACTTTGATGTTTCTCCCTTGCCATTAAATTGCTTAATACTAAGAGGGAGAAAATTAATTTTTGAATAAAAATTACTAATTTGATTTCAAATGTTGATTTTATTGACTTAATTTAACTTTCTATTTTTGATTGAAATTGAATTGACTTAAATTCCTTAATACATAGAAATTGAATTGATTCAAAATTTTCAATTCAACTATGAACTTATTTTCAATATTTTTGATTTTAGAATAGAATATATTGATAGAGTGCCTATAGGTTGAAATTTGTATCAACTTTTACAATTGGTATCTCTAAGCTAAATTTTGCATAATTCTTATCTTGGATTATTTTTGTTGCTTGAGATTTGGCTTCCAACAATTGGTTTTATTTTGTTGGCTTTCCCTTTTTGAATTGATTTTGCTATAGATAAAAAGGGGGAAGATATAAATTGTTTAGGCAAATGTTCCATTCTTGAAAATTTAGAACACTCTCTTGATTTGATTTTGATTCTTTTAAAAAGAGAGATCATTGATATGGACAATTATTTTGCCTTTTCAAAAATTTGTTGTGGACTTCTCTTTTTGATTGAATTTGCCTATTCATAATGATAAATGTGAGAAAATAAAATTGCTAAGAATTGTTTTTAAACTATTGACTTGTTGTAAAATAGGTTAAGTTTTTTTCTTAGCTTTTGATAAATATGTTTCCGTTTGTAGGTTAGACTTTGATAATTCTTTCTTGAATCTAACTTGATTAATGCAAAGAATGAGAAATTTGAATTGGTTTAACATTGAGTGTTTAGAGGAAGAAATTCTTATTGTTTTGTTTGATAACTTTGTTTCCCCAAATGGTTTTAGTTTTGAGATTTATAAAAGGGAAAAAGTTTTGTAGTTGTTTTTTAAATTGATATCAATAATGATTTTTATCTTGAAATTTTTAAATGGGATATTTCTATTAATTTTAAACTTCTACAATTGGTATCTATCTTGGATTTCCATCCCCAATGTTTTAACTGTATGCAATGGTTTAGGGGGAGAGGAATGGATCTTAACTTGAATATCTTTGAAAGATAGATTATATGAATTAATATTTTTAAAAGATTGGATTTCATTTCTTCAATTGGTATCTTCAATTTCTCTATGCTTTGAAATTTTAAATTGGTTTCAATCATTGTTTGAGTTTGAATTTTAACAATTATGTATCCATTAAAAATTTGGTATCATTGAACTTATTTTTTAATTGGTATCATGTATGAAACTATTTTTATTTTAGTATCAATGAAATCATATTTTGTTCTACAATTGGTATAATCTTTTAAAGATTTTCATTTGATATCATATTTCGATTCCCCAACTATTTGATTATGTGCATAATGATAGGGGGAGAATTTGTTTTATTTGGAATTTGAACTCATCCATGAATTGTCTTTCAATTGGTAAATTTTTTGATTAAATTGGATGGTTCTCTTAAGTCTTTGGATTCTCTCCTATTTGCTTGGTGATAATTATATAGGGGGAGAGAAATGTTTAAATTAGTTTTTATTGTTGCTCGAAGGGGGAGAGCAAGTATTTTGAATTGGAATATATCCCCAATAGATTTTTTGTGATAATATAGGGAGAGAGATAATTGAATTGATTTTGATTTAACACATTGGTATCTCTCTTAGAAATCTCTTTTGAATTTACAATTGGTATTAATACTTTGTAAAATGATTTTATTTTAACTTTGGATCTACAATTGGTATAAATCTATGAAAAACTTATTTTTGCTTCAAATATTAAATTCTCAATTGGTATTCTTTGTTATTTCCTTAATTCGTAAATTGGTATCACTTGTTAGAATTTGAACATGTATTTACAATTCCTGAACTTAAATGGATTCTATTTCCTTCATTTGGTATCTATTTCTTGAATCCCATTTTTTTTGTGCTTATTGTTTGAACTTGAATGCATAATACCCTTATATAAAAATATTTTTGATTGAATATTTTCAATGTGCAAATAGAGGGAAAATATTTCTGATTGACTATTTCCTAGTGGTGGTTTTTCAAATTGGTATCATATTTTACACCACAAATAGAGTTGGAATGCGGTATGTATGCTTAATGACAAAGAGAGAAGATTTTTTTTTTTTGTGATTGTGGTTGCTTAATTTGGTTTCTTATCTTTAACCACAATTTGAACTTGAATGTCTATGTCCCTCCATGGTTTGCCTACTTGGAAGATTCTTTGAAATAAGGGGATATTATTTTTGAATCAATGTTATTCGAATGTGGTTGGTTTCAATTTTATATACTATATTTAGCCACTCTTTGAGCATATTTTTGTTAGAAATCGTTGTGATTGTGGTTATTTACAATTGATATATTTCTTTTAACCACAAATTGCAATTGAATGTATATTTCTCTCCATGATTTGCTTCTTAGTTAGATTCATTGATTGAGGGGGAGAAATTTGTTTTCAATAGAATTATTTGTTGCAATTATCTTTGAATTCTAATGCTTATTCCCTCAATGGTTTAATTATTGGATAGATTACTTGAAAAAGGGGGAGAATTTATTTTGTTAATCTTATTTTGATAACATTTCTTGATTGTGTTTGGGCTCCCCTCCCCTAGAATTACTTTTTGATTATGACAAAAAGGGGGAGAATGATATATAAGTGTGATATATTTTATGGGGAGTTGTATAACTTGGAATAGCATGTTGCATGGATCAAATTGGTGTATATATTTCATAACTTATTTGGAGTAATCTAATATGCAATAGTTTTATGCAAATGCTTAGTTTTAGGGTAAACAACTTATTGGATTTTGTCATCATCAAAAAGGGGGAGATTGTTAGCCTTTTTGGTAGGCTAAGTTTTATTTTGATGATGACTAAATTGTGTGTTAATTTAGTTGATCAATAAGTTGTATTTAAGTAGCATATTGCTTGGATTAATTGGTTGATAAATTGCATAACTTAATTGAGCAAATCAAATATGCAATGTTTGTGGCACATGCTTAGGTTAGGATATAAACAACTTTATATGTTATGGACATCATCTATAAGGGAGATTGTGTAGACTATGTGATCTAGATGATGTGAATTTTAATAAAGTGTAAAAGTTGTTTATACATTGAATTCCTTTATATCATTTTTATCGATTAAATTGAGAATACCCTTGATTAAGGGTATTGAGAATGTTTAATGTGTTTCTCTAAGTCTATGCAGGAGAATGGAATGTTCGTATGACTTAGAGGAAACATTTTGTGAAAGTATGAAGTAGGCTATGCAGTTGCGGATGCTGCGGATGGGACGGACGCGAGGTGTAGGGGTCCGATTTGTCTCTTTCCAATTCGGTGATCACGTCGACGATGCTCGCGGACGAGGCGGACGTGCAATGGCGTCCGCAACTCTTCAAGTGTGCGGATGGAAGCGAATAAGAGGACGATTGTTTGGCGTCCCCTTCAAATTTGTGCAGTCGCGGACGATAGACCCTGTTTGTGCGGACGGTGCGGATGCGAATATTGGCGTCCGCTTTGAATCTGTCCAATTTTGGATTTGTGCGGACGAATCGGACGATGGAATTGGCATTCGCAAGTGCAGAATTTTCTGTCCAACGGCTATATTTTCAACGGGCATTTTTGCAACGGTCGTGCAGACGATAGGTGCGGACGCTGAGGTCATCTAGAAGCCGCAGTGGTAGTGTGTATAAATAGAGGATCACTCTATGCTCTCCATAAGGAACAAATCGGATATACGAGGCGAAGCCCTGGCAAAAATCAACACTCGAATACTACTCAGTGAGCTTGTTAATTGCGTTGTAAATCCAATTCTCCCTATTCCGAACTTGCGAGTTTTATTTTGGGAAAATTCGGATTAGCTAGATTTAAGCTTAAATTTCCGAGTTTGGTATTGTGCTTGATAGTAGAGGGTGATACCCTTAGAATTCATCACACTTGGGTGACGCCCCGAAATAGTCAAATTTAGGGTGACGAATCGTTAGAGTCAAAGGTTGACAACCTAACAATTAGTCAAGGGTGACGCACCGTTTAATAGTCAACGTGTAAACGGTTTTATTGGCACCCGTAAGCCAATTATTTAGTATATCTCCAAGTGAAACTTGGAGCGCGGACGTAGGCGAGTTTGCAGAACCGCGTAAACAAATATTGTGTGCATTGCTCTAACTCTTTTCTTTAATTTACGCATTTAATGTTATCGATATTTTAATTATATGCATTAAATCACTTAGGGTAATTAGAGATTAAAATATCGCACAAAAAAGCTAAAAACTCTATATTCACCCCCCTCTATAGGCGTATATCGATCCTACAGACTTGTCATTGATCTCAAACCACGATGGTTGATTTGTCATTTACCCTAAGTTAATTCTTTTTGTTGCAGTTAAGGTTTTTGGGTATAAACCAAGTTCTAACAACATAATTGATTTAGGTCTTGCTTTTTGTTAAACGGCTTGGATCATTAAACTTTGAGGCTTGGAAATGTTTGTTTACATAATATAGAATATCAAAGGAGGTATGATAATTTCAATTAGATTTCCCTAAATTTTCTTTCGTTTTAGGCTAAAAGATGAAAATTTGGTTTTTGAATTAGAAAGTGAAAACTGTTAGCCTAAGAGACTTTACGCTTATTTGTTTTGATGAAGAGTGATTTATTTTTTGATGAATTGTTTATGAATTGAATAAAAATTAATATGTTTTTCATTGTATTTATAATTTATCTTTATTGGAAATACCCCTTAATAAGGATATTAATCTTTACTAACATGTTTGTCTAATTCCATGTAGCTTATAGGTTGATTATTGGGACTTAGAAAATTGAAAATGTGCAAAACATAGAGTATAGGTCAACTAAGACTACGAGGGACGGTCGACTAGAAAGGCTACAGAGAGCCAAAGCAAAGGAAGCGATTGCCCAGGGCATGGATGAAGTCGACCATAGAAAAGATAGATTGCTCGACATGTGCTGAAGTGCAGAAGAGCGGTCGACCAGGATAAATGGCAGTCCACCGGAAATTGGATAGAGTCAAGACAGTTCTTAAGTTGCACTAAAGCGGTCGACTAGAGCAAAGGAAGCGGTTGACCGAATGCAAAAGGGCTATAATGTAACGGTCAAGAAGTGGTCGATCGGAAATGTTGAGTGGTCAACCGCTGGACAATTTCTATATATTGAAGCATTTGTCATTGGAAGAATTAACAAAGAGAAATTATATCGAACTGCTGCCAAATTTGTTGCTCAATTTCTTTCGACAAATTAAGCTTTTAGTTTAGCTCTCCCATTTTCAAATTTGAGAGTTTATATTTGAGAGCTTAGACTTTAGATTTTGTATTCTCAATTGTACTCAACTAACAATTAAGGGTGACGCCCTGTAATAGTAAAAAAAAAAGGTGATGTAATATCCCATTTTTCACATAAATTTTTTTTTTTTAAACACATTTGTAAAACAAGTGAAAGGCAAATACAAGAGTAAACATAAGCAGAAGTCTTTAAATTAAACATAAAATCATCCTTTAAAACCATTTAAAATAAACATTAACTAAAACAGTTCAATAACCCTTGAAAAAAAAATAATTAAATAAACTTTATTGCAATTCGTGAGCCATAACCTCCAAGGTCAACATTGGTCGAGTAACACAAGCGTTCATCCCATCATACTTCCTCCACATGCACATCTTTAGGATCATAATCATCACCTACATCACAAGAGAATTGTGAGCCTAATCCCCAGTAAGAGACATAATGAAATAAAGTGAAATACTCATGCATGCACAATATACATATTTTTCATATCACAAAATAACTTATTTGTTTTATACTTTACTATCAGTCTCACTATAGTCTAGAACATTGGAGATATTATCGGACAAGAATAGATACATCCTGGGGATCTAGCCTGGGCAGAACTATGTAACATCTCGATTTTTTTTATTTTCTTGAAAATTGTAAGAAATTTAAAAATTTTCTTTTATAATATCTGAGTAAATCTTTTCTTTTAAAACCGAGTGTTAAATCTATTCCTTGAAATACTTTTTCCCTTTTATGAAATAATAGCAGTGAAATAACCTTCATTTATAAAATCCTTTCTCTTGAAATATAGCGGAAGAATTAAATAAAACAATTAAACTGTTTATTTATTATTTACAAAACCATTTACTCTTTAGCCTAGCCAGCCACAAGATCTGCTACACGTAAATCCTTCATCAACTGCTCTGTATATTGATCGTTTACTTTCCAGCATATACTTACATCGTAAGACAGTAAGTTATGAGCCTAATGCCCAGTAAGTGATAGGAATAAAAACTGTATAATGTTCATGCTATGCTCTTTTCAAAACCATGTGCGTTTTCATTTTCTATTTTCCATTTACATTTATATTTCAGTTTGTCCCGGTCTTTGTCCAGGGACTTAAGTCTTATTAGTCTATCCCGGTCTTTGTCTAGGGATTTCGCAACTGGTATGGCAACAATGGCTTGCTCTAAAAGCTAAGCTGGTGGACAAATGGTTTTTTTCCGAAAGCCCACTAGCGACTGTGTCCTAGTCTTTGTCCATAGACTTAAACAGTCTCACACATACCATTTGTCTTGTATTAAGTCTATTATTTATTCTGTTTTAGTCAGATCAAGGGATAATCCTACCGCCCAAATGATGGCCATTCATTTCAGGTGATCAGCCTTCCACGAATAACGTACACTTAGTATGTATGAACATCCATTAAACCACCTTTTAAAAACTATGTATGTAAAATCATTTTCGTATCTTTTTTAACCATGATGCATGATGCTCATAAATACATACAGTATAAAATCTCTAAGTATGCTCGTCTATTAAACATATCATTAAAAGAACCTAATTCTAATAAACATCCAACAACCAATAGCACAATATACGAAACATGCTCAATTTTTGGTAAAGTAGTAAACAACCTAAATATTCTATGAAAGCAGTAAACAGTCAGCATGCAACCCCTAAGTCTTTGCGATGTAGGGTCTGAAGACCAAAATACATGGATATCAATTTACCTGTGGTCCTTAGCGTGTTTCTTTATCCTTTTCCCATTTGATACATTCAAAATAATTATCATTTATTTATTAATATATTTATCCATTATAAACCCAAACTTTGATACAACTAATTCCTTATTTATTAATTACCATTTATCATATTTCTATTTATTACTTTTTACTGTATGTTTATGTAGTATTATTTTTTGTATTTATATTTATTATTAATTACCACTTAACAACTTTCTATTTGTTTATCTTTCTTAATTTCATGTTTACTAAACATATATATTTCATTTACACATTTTTCCATTTTTATACATTCTCTATTTTCGTAAATACGTTTTTAACAACAACGTGATAATAGTAGTGTGATAATACTAATAATAACAATAGTGAAACTAATATTTATTCACTAATTATCAGGATAGGAATATTACCATAATAATCCAAGAGCTACCGCGTAACTTCTCTCGATTTCCGAGTAACTCCTCCTCCACACTTTCACCCTCAAATATCCGAGATCCGACAACAATACAGAATGTTCATAGGACGCCTTGGAGATTCAAATAGATTAAGAGTTTGATCCGTTATCTATGGAGAGATAAGAACCGAAACTACCAAAGAAAAAAGTTTGACCCAAACTACACTTGTTAGTTGAACCAAAGCTATCAACTTTGATCTCTTCAAGCAAACAATTGAAGAAGATCAAGTCCTCAAAGAGAACTCAAGAAGAGAACCACTCTCTAAGAAAAAATGCTCTTAAATTTCAAGTTGTAAGTTGTGATTTACATTGAAGGCGGTCAAGGCAGCTGGCATGGTAGTCAACCTTGGCGGGCGCACGGTCAAGGCAGGTGAGCACAGTGTCGGGTGGTGAGCACATGTCGGCAGGCACGCTGTCAGACGGCTATCTGGGAGGCGCGCTTGTTGACTTCTAGGCGGTGCGCCCAATGGGCCTGGGACGTGGGCTGCTTCGGTCCATCTTCAATTTTATCCCTTTTCTATTCAATCATTTCCTTCCTTGGGCCTCCATTGGACCCTCCTCAATCCCTAACACCACCATGGGCCATGACTTTCCATTCAATGGGTCTTTAACTTGGACTTAATAGATTAAAACATGTATGCTTTTGTCCATCTTATTTGTTATGGATCCTTTCATTGGTCTTCTCATATTTTGTAATGTATCAATCTGGGTATAACATCTCCATTTATTTCTGGATGTTACAAACTGTCACCCATCCCGACGGAAATTGAGATACCTCATCTCGTAGTTCTCCCAAACACCGAATCCACGGCACCTGAGTAGAACCGTCACTCAATTCCAATGGAGATGAGATACATGGTTCTCCCAAACATCATCGTCACTAAATCCTACGTTCTCCAACGTCTATTTACATTTATTCATTCTTGTGCAATTCCATGTAAGTCACGCTACAGTTCATACTATACAGCAGAAACCAAACAAAGAGCAGAACATCATGCTTTATACATTTATCGATCGTAAAAGAAGCATCATAGAGCATAATTCAATAGAGAATAAAATATCATACTTTATACATTTATTGATCATAAATGAAGCATCATAGAACATAATTCAACAGAGAGTAGAGCACAAATCAACCAACTTTATATTGCTTAATGTAAAAGATGGAAACTTTATCATTCAACAGATCAATGTTATCTCACAATCTTAAGCAGTGAACTCATGCTAGTGATCAGAATATATTTCTAGCAGACAACTTATTAATTGAAACTCAAAAGCATACGTACTATTGGCAATTCACACAAACAAATCCTACTCTTGTGATGTAGGCCACCTCTGGCAAACTACATGCAATTTCTCTTACATTTTACACGAAAATCCACTCCTATTGAGGTTTCTTCTTGCACAAACAGTGGCGTCCTCCTCTTCGTTTCAAATCTTGATAAATCCCTTTTATGAATTTGAAAATCACCTCCACCCAAATCCTCCAGCTTTCTCCCGTATTTAAAACACAAAAAGGATAGGATTGCTATGCGTAAACATCCGCTTAAAAATCTATCCATCGATTTCAAAATATTTCATATTTCTTGTTAAAATCTATCTGATGCTTTTCAAAGTATTTCGTATTTCTCGTTAAAATCTATCCGACGTTTTTCAAAGTATTTTGTATTTTTTGTTAAAATCTATCCGACGCTTTTCAAAATATTTTATATTTCTTGTTGACAAATCGCTATTATTCTGGGTGATATTTCGACGCTGCCAAAGATTCTCGCTATGCAGACGTCTGTTTTCCTAAGAGGGATATCCGTCATAACCCAAACGACGCCATATTCTGTTAAATTCTTATATTATATTTATGCTACAAAACTAACACTAACTCAAATACCTCTACCATAAAATTCCACTATATAAATAAATTCAACAATATACCATGTAAATTTACTATCTTTCATATAATTGAAGCTTTAGACGTAAACTAATTGTTCTAGTATTTCAATCTCCCCTCCTTAATAAAATTTTGTCCTCAAAATTCAGCAAATGAAATAATTTTGGATAATTTGCTTCCATATCTTCCTTTCATTCCCACGTAGCCTTCTCAGTCGAATGATTTTGCCATAACGCCTTTACTAATGGGATCTGCTTGTGCCGGAGTTCTTTTACTTTTGAGTTAAGAACTTGAACAAGTCTTTCTTCATAACTTAAGTTTGGCTGAATTTTCACATGAACTTCATTAGTAGGAGGTATTGTCTGAATTAGATTACGGAGGCATTTTCTCAGCATCGACACATTGTGTACACCCTCCATGGAAGCTGGTAGTTGCAACTGATACTCTACATTTTTTATTATCTTCGTGATTGTAAAAGGACCAACATACCTCGGACTTAGCTTCTCTTTCTTTCCAAATTGCATGACTCCCTTGAAAGGTGATATTCTTAGGAATATCAAATCACCAACATTGAATTCCAAGTCTCGACGACGGTGATCAGCATAACTCTTCTAGCGACTTTGAGCAGTCCACATTCCTTGTTGGATGATTGCAACTGATTTGGCTGTTTGTTGTATCATGTCAGGGCAATAAAACTCAGCTTCACTAGCTTCACTCCAATATAAAGGGGATCTGCACTTTTTGCCATACAGTGTTTCATAGGGTGCCATACCAATGGTTGCTTGGAAACTATTATTGTATGCAAATTCAACCAACGGTAGCATCTTTCCCCATCCGATTTGGAATTCTAGCACACAAGCACACAACATATCTTCTAATATTTGGATTATCTGCTCACTTTGGCCATCAGTTTGTGGATGAAAGGTGGTGCTGTACTTTAATTTCATGCCCATGGCCTTATTTAAGCTTTTCTAGAATGCAGAAGTGAATCGCAGATCCTGATCAGATATAATGGAGACCGACACACCATGTAATCGTACAAACTCCTTAACATATATATCTGCGAATTGATTCATACTGGTAAGAGGTGGGCAATTTTAATTAGTCTATCGACAATCATCTAGATCGCCTCGTGTCCTTTCGCAGTCCTGGGTAATCTAGTAACACAATTCATGGTGATGTGCTCCTATTTCCACTTTGGTATTGGCATTGGTTGAAGCATTCCACCAAGTCTTTGATGTTCTGCCTTTATTTGTGAACATACTTAGCACAATGGTACATATTGAGCAATATCATACTTCCTTACAGGGCAAAAATAGTGCACCTTGAGGTCTTTGTACATCTTGTGGCACCCAAGATGAATGGAAAAATTCAAAGAATGAGCTTCTCTCAAGATCGCCAACCATAATAGTGAGTCAGCAGGCATATACCATATGTTCTTATACTTCACAATTCCGTCAACAGATATAGAATATTCCTAAAAATCAGCTAGAGTCAGATTCAGCTTGAAACCTTCGCATTGGGAGTCTTTCTGCTAGGCTTCTTTAATTCTGTTAAGTATAGAAGGCATTAGTGTTAACGTTGACAAAAGCATAGTAAACTGCATCAGAACCATTTGCACATCTAACTCTTGAACATCTTTTCTAAGTCCAACTAGCATTTCTTCACTTATCATACTCATGAGTGCAACCTTTCTGTTCAACACGTTGGCTACCACATTGGCTTTTCCAGGATGGTACTTGATCTCGCAGTCATAGTCTTTTACAAACTCTAACCACCATCGTTGCCACATTTTCAATTTCTTCTGAGTGAAGATGTATTTTAGACTTTTGTGATTTGTAAAGATTTCGTACTACTGCCCATATAAATAATGTCTCTATATTTTGAGTACAAAAACTACCGTAGCAAGTTCTAGATCATGGGTGGGATAATTCGTCTCATACGGTTTTTGCTGCCTTGAAGCATAAGCGATTACTTTCCTGTTTTGTATAAGTATGGCCCTAATCAACTTTTGGAAGCATCACAATCAATACAATAATTGCTTTCTTCTACCTGAAAGGTCAAAATAGGGGCTGAAATAAGTCGACGTTTCAATTCTTGAAAACTTTCCTCGCAATCATTTATCCATTAAAACTGCGCATTTTTCTTCGTCAGACTGGTAAGAGGCAGTGCAATCTTGGAAAATCTGCATATTAAGCGTCGGTAATAACTAGCCAACCCTAGAAAACTTCTCACTTCCTCTACATTCTTCGGTTGCGACCAATCAATTATTGCTTGAATATTTGATGGGTCTACTTCAATACCTTCTTTAGAAATTACATGGCCAAGAAAACTTACTTTATTTAGCCAAAACTTACACTTGGAGATATTTGCATACAACTTGTGCTTCGTAAATATAGAGAGAGATTCTTAGATGTTCCTGGTGTTCTTCTTTCGAGTGCAAATAGACTAGAATATCATCGATGAAGACAATGATGAACTTATCAACATACTCCTTAAAAATTTGGTTCTTTAGATCCATAAAGGCCACTAAAGCATTTGTTAATCCGAATGACAATACTAGAAACTCATAGTGTCCATATCTTGTTCTAAATGTTGTTTTTGGAATATCGTTAGGTTTAACTTTTAGCTGATGATATCTAAACCGGAGGTCAATCTTTGAAAAGACGCAAGCTCCTTGTAACTGATCGAACAAATCATCAATTCTGGGCAGAGGATATTTGTTCTTAATTGTCACCCTATTCAGCTCATGGTAATCAATACACATCCTCAATGCTCCATCCTTCTTTTTTACGAATAAAATCAGTGCTCCTCAGGGTGAGAAACTGAGACGTATGAACCCCTTGCTAATTAATTCTTCAAACTGGATTTTTAATTATCTTAGCTCAGCTGATGCCATTCTATACGGATTCTTAGAAATTGGTTCAGTGCTAGGGTGCAAGTCAATTACAAATTCAATCTCTCTATCAGGCGGCAACCCAAGAAGATCGTCAAGGAAGGCCCTCGAAAAATTTTGAACAATAGGAATTTCTTCTAGCTTTGCCTTTGTTGTCACTGTCGTGTCCATCGCATACATAAGAAATCATTCGCATCCACTTTTCAATAATCGGTCCACCATAATCACAGAAATTACTGTTAATTTATTTTTTTCCTTGACTCCATAAAACGTGAGTTGTTCACCACCAGGAGGGTGAAAGTAGACTTCTCTCTTTCTACAGTTTATAATTGCGTGATGGTGGGATAACCAGTTAATTCCCAGAATAATATCAAACCATTTCCTCTCCATGACTATCAGGTCAACGTGAAAAATACTATTGTTTATTCTAATTGCATATGCCTTCAGAATAACACTAGCAGTCAAACAGTAGCTAGAGGGTAAAATTATCCTATACTCACTCTTTACTAGATTAGGGAAACATTTTACTTTATTGCAAAATTCAGTAGCAATGAAAGAATGAGTAGCTCCATAATCGAATAGAACATAAGCAACTATATCATTAACGTAATTTGTACTTGACACGAACGAGGAATTAATTTATTTGATACTATGAGGTTTAGTTGCAATAAAAGGGTGATAATTTTTTTAAAATTAAATAAAGCATATTTAACTACTTCATAACATAATTCGTGGAATATCCTGAATTTTCGTTGAATTAAGCACAAGGCTTATGTGATAAATTGGGACAATAGATGTGGAATTGGACTGTTTGGAAATATTGGTAAAGAGAAATACATTTGGCGTAAGTGAATTATGATACCTCGTTATGTTTATAATTAGTTTAAGGAAAAGATTAGGATTATTAGAGAATGGGTGAAAACAATTGGATTTAGAAAGATGATATTATGACTAAATTAGTGATTAGCAGTCAGTGGATTAGTAGGAGAAAAGGCACTTGGATGTAATAAGGTTGAAGTTATAATGTTTATTATATTTTGGAGTGTATTGGATTTAATAAAACAATAAGGTAGAAGAGAAGGTATAGAATATATACTTTGAGTATTAAGGGATAAAATTATGGATAGTTGAACAATTCAAGTGTTGGCCTCAGAGAAAATATATTTGAACGTAATTGGATGTATTTGGATATTATAAGGATATTGTAAGGATTGGAAATTTGGATATAATTGAGTATGGAAATGTGAAGCATATAGTATAAATTGGTAAATGATGTAAATGTTTATATGTATATATATATATATAAGGTTTTGGTGTATAAGGATTTGGAGAAGATGAAGTAGTATGAAGAATGTTACAATTACAATTATGACCATAAATTATGGTTACAATATATATATATATATATATATGTATGTATTGAGTGATATATATATAATTATAAAAGACATGCATGACATGCATATGTCACGTATATAAGGAGTAATCTGGAGAATTATACGAAATTCAACAATTGATTTCTACAGTTGATCTTGGCGGTTGATCGACGAGTGTCGATCGACTGGCGTCACTCGACCGGCAGTAAAAGTTGAAGTCTTTAGAATGAAATATGCATACGTTGGCTGGAGGGGCGGTCGATCATCCTTCATGAAAATTGATCTGTCGCCAATATTAAATGTCGTCTAGAGATGAAAAACGTTGCTGGAACTGGAGAGTCTTCGACTTCAATACTTCACTGATGCATGAAACGATATTAATGTCATCTTTTCATCTTCAAAAGGTTGCTTGAAGGGAGTTGATGAGTTGCCATTTATGAAAGCTACCTGTTATGTTGATCAACGTCTGAAGCTGAACGCATGGATGGTTTATTTACGTGTCCAGTGGCCTTCTATCTTCAAGGAGTGATGAGGAGACATTATTTTGAGGTCTATAAATTGGATGGAAGGCAGCAGAGTTGGAGAAGTGGGAGAACAATGGGGAAACTCTGTGAAATTGGTTTGAGAAAGAAGTTGGAAAGAAAAACATTGCGGGAGCCCTGCATGTTTGTTGAAAAGTCTGTTGCTTCTGGATGAGAGGTCTGTAATGTTTGTCCAGGAGAAGAGAGCGCTGTCGTGTGGTTCTGTGTTTATCAAGGAAAGAAGTGGAGATTTTGGAATGGATGAGTAAGAAAGAGAGAAGTAAATTTTGTGAGAAGCAGTAGATGGGTTGTATGGCCGAGAAGATTTTATGGGTGAGAGATCTGTGAGTACTAAAGGTTGATGGTTCTGGAGTTTTGAAAGAGCAGTGAGGGAGATGTCACTACTATGATTTTATATGCGTGATGTTGTGTGCATGGTGAGGTGAAGAAACTGCATGACTATTTGAAGGAATGGTTATGGTGAAGTGAGAGAGAATCATCTCTGTTGATAGAAGGAGTTACTGAAGAAGGAGCTCGTTTGTGAAGGAGTTGTTGAAGAACAGTGAGGAGTCTGCCTTATACGTTAGTTTCGTGAAGGATAAATTACGTGCTAATTTAGTAAAGCTGAGGACATGAGGTAAGGAATAATGCTTGTGTTTCGTTCGAAAGGACCTACATCGGAGGAGTAGGGTTTTTGTGTAAATTGCTATGTTAGTCTTTAATGATGGTTATCTGGTTAGGTTATATTCGGTTAGTTTACTAACAGTTATGATAAAAATGGTTTTTCTAAGATAATGGTCATTGATATAGGAAAATTAGATTGAAGTGGTGAATACTATAGGATAGTGATTATCTTGTTTAAGACAAAGTTAACGTTATAGTTGAAGTATGATATTGTTGTTAATTGTTTACAATATTGTTTGCATTATATGAACTGTTGTATGTGACATTTATGTAGATATGTTAAGAGAATGTACGTCATACATTTTATGGGCTAATAATAAAGATAAGAATGGTGTTTCTACGTGGGTTTGGAAACTTAAGAGGTTGCTCACATGTAGTTTTAGCTCGTTTGAATAAGTTCAGAAATTGAAGAGGTTGCTCTTACTCAACGAGTGGTGAGTTCGGAAACTGAAGAGGTTGCTCTCACCTAACCAAAAAATGGTAAACGGTAATGAACGTAAATGTAAGTGGGTCCGTTTTTACTGAGTTCAGAGACTGAAGAGGTTGCTCTCATGTAAAAATGAATCCAAGTAGTGAGTTTGGAGACTAAAGAGCTTGCTATCACTCAGCTTGCAATGGTATATGAAACTAAAGCATGTAGAATTGTCATAGAGATTAAGATTGCATTACATTTTATATTCTTTACTGGGCAATAGACTCATTATTCCTCCTGTGATGTAGGTATGCAAAGGATGCAAGATAGTAGCAGTTGATGAGGTATTTATGCATTGCGGACTTGGTGGCTGGTTAGGCTAAAAGGTTTAAAGAAGAAATGTAATGTTTGAAAAGAATGACTTCGTTATGTCATTTTGTTACATTAAGTATATTTTGAAATGATTCTTTAAGTATTCGAAATACAAGTCTTCCGTTGTTGCAATGTTTTAAGGTTTTACAGTGCGAAATGTTTTGTGACGACCCGTCAATTTAAAACTCTTTTTCTTGACTTAAAATTTTGCGGAATAAAAATTTTTCTTTTAAATCGGAGAGATTACTAAAATTACTTATTAATTGAATAGAGCGAAGAATAAAAACATAATACTTAAATAAAAACCTTTATTAGAGTTAAATGCGGAAACATAATTAGGATTACAATCCACGTTTTGAAATCAAATAGCTTAAACAAAACACTTGTTTATTGAATTAAAACTTAAAATAAAACAAACTTAATCTTTCTTCCTTTGGTGAACCTCAGCCTCACAGGTCTACTTTTCCGGATAACTCGCTTCCGCCACAGGGAATGCTTCCTCTTCCGCTCCCGGATTAATTGAATCTTTAAACGTATCTACACCACAAGTAGACACTGTAAGCCCAAAAAGACTTAGTAAGGAATTAGAAATAAAAACAAGCACAACAAATGCCTCTAACTGTTTATGTCGGAATGGATTCCGCCCAAACCGTTCTTTACTCACTGTTACATCTTTCATACTCGTGGATCGAGTTGGGATATTAGGACACCCTATAGGCAAATGGGGGGAAACTCGGCACTAACACCCTATAGTAGACAAGCTTATCTATCCCATGGACGGGAAGATCTTAAATTTGGTTTACCGAGTCCACCGTTTAGATCCGAACCATTTTCCCGGTCACTAATTCCCTTAAGTTCATTATTAGTCATTTTAGCTCACATTATGAATACCAACCCAATTGTGGTATTTCTTAAGGGTTTCTAAGACCATGAACGTCAACCCTTATACTCTAGCAATCATTCTAACAAACAACTAACTATTCAAGGGAATTCCTACACGACTATCACGGAAATCAAATCTTTACAGTCATCACTAGATTGAACAACATTCACCAAAATTCACAACATTTAGTAACCATAGTTTAAACAAGAAACCAGCAACAAAAGAGTCATACAAGTCAAAGAAATACAGCGAAACACATACAATTGCATTTAGAATCTTAGTAACAATGAATATAAGTAGATTTCATGCTTTTAGTAAATGAATAAATACTTAATACTAATCTTGACGAAAAGAAAGCAATAAAACGATAAGAATACATCATGCTAATTTTATAACGAGTGATTTTATGCACGTGTTCATAAACAATGAAACTTAACAAATAAAACGTAAACTAACAGCCTACTGAACAATTGGATAAGGACAACAATTTAAATAACAATTAACTTATGAAACATGGTTGAAAATCTATGAATATGACGATTCCTAGCATGATCAACTTTGCTAGTTTTCAACTATACACACAATACAATCTAACAGGCACTCTAGTTTATTGAGCCATTATAAGAACGCTAGTGAGAGATCAAATGAAAGTTTAAGACATAATATGTATAAAATTCTTGCATGATGAAAACTAAGTACATTAACTACTAGTTCATGCTTTACAATTACATCATATGCATTGATTCCCTAGTTCATGCTTTTCAATTATATCATGTGATTGATCTAAGATGATATTCAATAGCAAATTGAGTAGCAAAGCTGATTCTTGAGCAAGAATTTCAAGAGAAAGACTATAACAAGCATTCTAATACTTATCAACAAGAATTCCTTCATAATTACTACGATTATATGACAAATAAAAACATGAATAACCTTATCAACTATCCTAACCAGTCCCAAACTCCAAACGGAGTTGCATACAATAAATACAACTAGAGCAACAAGGATTTAAGATAAGAATTTAAGAATTCATCAAACTTTCAACACAAAATATAGGAGCACGACACTAACACCAGTTCTATACATTCACAAACAATGAAATCACAAATCTTATTCTTAACAAAACAAAGCAAACATACTTTACTTGTGGGTAGGGCTTTTGAAATGCCAACACCCAATTCCTTACCTCACGATTACCAACAGATGAGAACGCAGCAGCACTTAGTCCTACTTCAGCCACTGGAAAAAGAACAAAGAATTCACTCCAGCACTCTCTCGGCCTCTCCCCCAGTCCTAATTCAGCTATTGGAATTTAAAGCATGAAAGGGTCTCTGAGTGGTTGGAGACAGACACCTAAAACGATAAAGTTCCACCTACAACACGTAATAGCTACTAAAACCGTGCTGTTGATCTGCGGAAAGGGCAAGGTCCACAGAGGACTCAGCAACCATCTCCCTGCCTAAAGCATTAACTTGTCCAATAAAGCATCCAGTAAATCGTACATCAAGGAGGCAATATTTATAGACCAAGACGACTGACTTACCATGGCAGCGTGTCGGCAGCACGCGATTTTGACCGACCCAGCTCGCGTCCTACAAACCGAGCCCTAGATCTCCAAACCCGTCGCTCGGAGACCGCTACACCGCGCCGCACGGTGCTCACCGGCGCAGCCTGTGCGCCGTCCACCCACGCGGGCCTCACTATCGCGAGTCGTCGGCCGAACTCAACTCGGCCCTCTCTCCCTTCTCTCCCCTGTTTTTCTCCCCTTTGTTTTATGTTTTTGTTCAACTTTTATAGCAGCTCTTCGGTGCTGCTATTTTGTTTTTTGTTTATTTCTTTTCTGTTTTAAAAGAAATCAATTTTTAATTTAAAATTTTACTTTTTAACTTTTCCCCCTACTTTCCACAATCCTTTCATTAGGTAAATCCATCCATTAAATTCACATATCATTAAATTCTTAAATTATATTCAACTCATTTCTAATTCTTGATTTATTCTGAAATTATTCGATGATCGTTATCAGTCCAATTCACTTTCTTCCATTTGGTTTTCCAAGTAACTTCTCAATAATACCCAATTAATTGTTTAATTCTATTAAAAAATCAGGATATTACATGTTTTAAGTGATAAACGGTTTAACAAAAAGGAATTTATTTATACAATTCTTATTTAAGTTAGTTTTTAAATGAAAAGTATTCCGCTGTGATTTTAAAAGAAAAAGTTTTTGAAAATCATGAGTATTGAATTGAAAGAATAAATGGGATGTTACAATTCGTACCTGACACGACCGTAGGCTGATCCTCCTCTTCCTCGTTTCCATATAATGAGAAAAACCTAGGTGCCACTCTTTCTTGTCTTCCACTCTTAGTTGGGCAAATCTTTGCAATATGACCTGGCTCCTCACACTTGCAGCATTGTCTAGTTCCTGCTTTGCACTCTGCATAATGTTTTTTCATGCATTTTGGGCATTGATTAGGTTGGTATGTTCTAACATTAGATGGAGTGACAATTGTTTTATTCATAGGGTGTTTGCCCTTCCTCTACAATGCTTCATTCTCTAACGATCTTTTTATCCCTTTGTTTGTAGGTGGTCCACCCTTTTGCTGCTAGCTCTGATTATTCTTCCAGAACCTCTTATTTCTCCTTGCCTTGCCACCAACAATTCAACATTCTCAACCTCTAACACCTTAGAGACAATTTTTGCATATGGGGATGTCTTGAGTACCAGAAATCGTAACTCCTCTGAAAATTTTCACTTTCAGTCCTTGAAGGAACTGATGGGCTTTATGTTCATTGCTAGCCACCAAGTGTGATGTGAACCGAGATAATGCTTCAAATTTTCGTATATATTCAGATATCGTCCCGATTTGGCGTAATTGTATGAATTACACCATCTTTCTTGTCCTGATAGTCTAATTGAAGTATTTATCATAGAAGATCTCTTTGAATTGCTCCCAAGTCATGGTTTGAACATCCTGCGCTGCCTTAATGGTGTCCCACCAAAATCTTGCATCTTGAATTAACAGGTATGCAACACATGAAACCTTATCAGTCTCTCTAATTCTTGTGTAGTCGAACATATACTCCAGAGATCGTATCCACTCCTCAGCTCCCATAGCATCAACATTTCCGTAAAAACTTGGAGGTCTATGTAACGACCTAGATTTTTCTTCGTAAATCCCTTTTTAAAAACGGGTTAAAATACGAAGATTTTGTGAAAGAAATATTAGAGTGAAAGCCGGGCCGTTAGAAACACTTAAAACATTGCGGAAATAAAAACATTTGTGGAAGCGTAAATAATTAAAGGAAATAACTAAGCATTTAAATTACAATTTATGATAGAGAAAACTGAATTTAATTTAATTACAACTCAATTGTCTTGTACTGCTCGTAGCCTGGCCAACCACAAGCTCGTAGGTGCAAATCCCTCATCGACTGCTTCTTCATTGCTCAAGGATTTCTGCGCGTCATGTTTACCTACACCGCAAGTAAGACGTGAGCCTAAAGGCCCAGTAAGAAAATGGGTTTATGCATATGACATGCCACTGGAACTATTTGGAATGGGTCCACCTCAAGCCATTAATTTAATTACGTATTTTAGGAATAGCACGTGTTTTAGGAATAGCTCGTACGTGGAGCATGGAGTTTGGGGAATCCTACTATTTCTAATTAATTATGTTTATTAGTCTTGTAATCCCGATAAGGAAAAAATTAGTTCTTTTTCCTCACTCAAGACGTGTGGCCACCCCGTGGTGGTGTTCCTAATTGTTTCTAGCATTATGAGACTACCATAAAAACACATACAAGGAACTACCCTATCAGCACATTCAAGGAGTTAAGCAAAACCATAATAACATAAGAGCGCACGACTATGATTAAATCAAAACAATACAACATGCTTGAGAGATTAATAACCTAATTTATTACGTGCTTATATTAATTAACTTATTTATATTAACTAAATTAATTAGATTGACCTGCTTGATAGATTAATGATTGGGTTAACGTGCTCAACACATTAGTTAATTATACTAGTTATAACCACTCGAATTAAATAGCATGCTCAGGGGATTTATTCACAACAGGAATTATGCAAAGCCACATATCAATAGAGATCATATAGAAAATCATATAGGCTAACACTAACTAACAATAAAGAGATACACCAAATTGATTAATATGAGGACACGTTCAAATCAAATAGCACATACGGGGAAGGTAAATGACAGCACCTTAAAGGATTGACAATTTATAATAGAGCGTACTTTTGCATAATGAAGATAACATCAGCAATGAACAATGGAATAGAATTATCTATGCTCTTAACATCCAATAAAACGACTAATAAAACATGTTTTTACACGAAAGAAACGGCAGCGGGATATCAAAAGTAGAACAATGAAATATGCTTATTAATCGATTAGTATACAGCAGAAAATAATGATGAAACGAACAGCAAAACATGCTTCTAATTCAATAATAAATAGCAACATTTTAATGTCGACATAGAACAATTGAACATGCTTCTAAAATGATGATAAATAATAGCGAGGAATAACGAAACGAAACAATAAAACATACTTCCTAATAAATAAGAAAACAGCAGCGAAATCCCAAAAAATAAAACAGCGAAGACGTACTCTCAAATGACTAAACAGTGCATTATCGAAGTTAGGCAGCAAAACATGCTTTTTAATAACCCAAAAACAGTAGCAGAACAGCAACAAAAATGGCAAAACCGAACAGTAAACACATGCGTTTTATCGACTAAATTACCACAGAGAAAATGGCAAAATGGAATAGCCTACACATGCGTTTTAACTACTAAATTACAGCAAAGAAAATGGCAAAACAGAACAACCTACACATGCGTTTTAATGACTAAATTACAGTAGAGAAAATGGCAAAACAGAACAGCCTACACATGCGTTTTAACGACTAAATTACAGCAGAGAAAATGGCAAAATTGAATAGCCTACACATGCATTTTAACGACTAAATTACAGTAGAGGAAATGGCAAAACAGAACAGCCTACACATGCGTTTTAACAACTAAATTACAGCAGTGAAAACATTGAAACAAAATGACGAAATCATACTATTAACTAGATAATAAACAGCAACGAGAATATTGAAACGAAACGAAGAAATCATGCTTTTAACTAGATAATACATTAATGACTAAACACTAACATAACACATATCACAGAGAACTAACAAACAAAGCACTAAACTAACAATATTACAGAAAACTAACAATGCTTTAATAACTAAGCACTAACTAGCAAATATCACTGAGCAACTCACGGAGTATTAGCAAGCTCATACCATCAGTTAAAGAATTTATTTACTAATCATCAACCAAGAACATATATACGTGAACAACAAGCATGGAAATGTACAGAGCACCAAGCATGGAAACATATAATAATGAGCATGTAAACATACAACAAATAAATGTATAAACCTCTACACTACTACTCACGCACCCGTTACTTGCGGTGTAGGGCTTGCTCAAGCCAAGACACACCCAAGTCTTACCATTTGACGAACCTAAAACAGGGAGAGAAACTCCCCTCCAAGCAGCAGCTCCAGAAGACCGCACTCCATCTTACAGATGACAACTCCAGACAACCCAGCTCCCTCACTCAAGTCTGCCAGCTTCTCTCGGCTCTCATTCCTCACTGAAGACAAATGCTCTGCTCTCCTGTGCCATTTTTATCCAGCCATTGCTAGGAGACAAACACTACCTCACAGAGCATAGCCCCCTGCTGCATGCACGACCAGCCACCCGATAATATCCCTTTCCTTATCGAGTACAATTCCAGCTGGAAGAAGGGCCAACTTGGAGGACTCGTGCCACTCGGTTCAACCCGAGCCGTAAGCTGGACAAAGGCCTTCGGCCGGTCCAGCACAAAACGTGAGCCTGCCCATCGTTCCGTCACGAAGTCGCCAATCCCGCTCCTGCCAGCGCCATCCTACAAACACCAGTTAACAGAATGCGAGGGGAGGGAAGAACCATCCAAACATACCTCCAAACTTCGCTAAAAAACATCGGCCGAGCTTGAAATCGTCGCCGGCAGAACTCCAAATCCCGAGCCATGCCCTAGCGCGACTCGCCTCTTCGTTCTGCCAACAGCCGTCTACCTGGATATCTCCTCTCGAGCCTGATCCCACATCGCCGTTGATGTCGGACCCGCTCGCTCGCTCCGATCTCCCCCTCGCCACTCTGTCGCGCTCTCCCTCTTTCTCCTCTCGTTCTCCTTTGTTCTCTCTCCAGAATGACTGAAGGCCAATTAAAACAAATCCCATGACTTCTGAACCGAACCGGTTCTCTGCTGAACCAGTTCTCTTCCCCACTTCCATTCAATTTTCTTTTATTTTATAACTAATCTGTCTATAATATTTTAAATCCTTAATTCACTAAGTTCAATAATCTCATTTTATTCTTCTTAATTTAACTGTCCAATAAATTACTTCTCCAAAATTAATCCTTAATCATCATCCGATAAATTTCATAAATTATAAAATTACGAATACATCGTTGGTAATACTTCGATAATTATCCAATTAATCCAAAAATCTCCAATTTATTTCCAATTATCCTTATTAAATTCTGATATAAATATTTGGGGTATTACAGTCTAAGTCTTTTAAATTTTTTCCATCCGGCTTCCTCAGGTACTACTATCAGACGATGATTTCCATTGCCATTCTCTCTTTCTAAACTTCATAGAGTTTGGCCATTCAAAGGACATCAAAAAGCTTTCTAAGGTGCTTCATATGTGAGGATAAGTCCTCACTATAAACCAAGATGCCATCAAAATAAACCACCACGAACTTGCCTAAAATGTCCTTGAGCATATGGTGTTTAACCTGCATGAAAGTGCTTGGTGCATTAGATAGTCTGAAAGGCATGACCATTCATTCATAAAGCCCATACTTGGTTTTGAAAGCTGTTTCCATTTGTTTCCTTCTCTTATTCTAATATGATGGTAACCACTCTTTAAGTCAATTCTTGAGAGCAACGAGGCATCACTTAGTTCATTCAACATATCTTCAAGCCAAGGGATTAGAAACCGATACTTGATAGTGATTTGATTAATGACTTGGCTATCCACGCACATCCTCATGATACCATCCTTCTTTGGTACTAGTAGTGTTGGCATGACGCATGGACTTAGAGATTCTCTTATAAAGCCCTTATCCAATAACTTGATCACTTGTTTGTGTAGTTCTTTGGCCTCTTCTAGATTTAGTCTATAAGAGGGCCAATTTAGGAGACTAGCACCGGACAACAAGTCAATTTGGTGATCAATTCCTCTAATTGGTGGGAGCCCTTGAGAAAGGTCTTCAGGAAATAAATCTTGATATTCTTCTAAAAGAGTTAAGACCGATTCGGGCATCCCTTCCATCTGTACAAGTTTGTCATGGAACATCATCAATATCACCAAGTCTTTTCTCTTTACAACCTTCCACAACTCTTTCTTTGATATGAATAAAGTAGTCTTCAACCTACTTTCTCTTATTGACTCATAGTCTTTGGCTACTTGCTCTGGTGGAAGTGAAGTTGGCTTGATCGTCTTTTTTATTGAGCTTGAATGTGTAGCAATTTGTGAATACATCATGCATAGTTTTTCTATCATATTGCCATGGCCTTCCCAAAAGTAGATGACTAGCGCTCATAGGAACCACATCACATAATACTTTGTCCATAAAACTTTCAATGGTGAACTCAATTGAAGTTTACTTAGTGACTTTGATGTCTTCTCGGTCATTCAACCACCTAAGCTTGTAAGGAGTTGGATGCAAAGTTGTTTCTATGTCCAATTTACTTACTAAGTTTGTAGAAACCACATTAGCAGAACTCCCTCCATCAAATAATTAGAGAGCAAACTTTATCTTTGACTTTGCAACGAAGATGGAAGATGTTTTCTCTTTGACAATCATCAATGCTTGCTTTGGTAGTGAGTGCTCTTTGAATGACCATAAGGAGATTACCCTCTTGAGCATATAAGGTTTCCACTTGTGCTTCCTCTTCGTGTGTCTCTTGTATTTCACTTTCATCCTCACTTTTGATCTCATTAGTGCCTTCTCTTAACACTATTACTTTCATATTTGGTCATTGGTGGGCATAGTGTCCTACACCATGGTACTTGAAGCACTTAATCTCCATTGTCTTTGGCTTTGGTGCTTCCATAGGTAGCTCATTGTCGTCACTTGGCTTAGTAGTAGTACCTCTCATGTTCATACCTTTGTCATCAAGTTTAGGTGATGGCTTGGAGAAACTTGTCCTTCTTTGAGGGCATTGGCTAATCCTCTCTTTTTCCTTTCTCTTTCTTTGTCTTTTCACTTTGAGAGCTAACTTGATAACATCCTCTAAAGTTGTGTAGGGTTGTTGCTCAACAATATCACCAATATCATAGTTAAGTCCTTGGATAAACCTCGCGATGATTTAGTCTTCCAGCTCTTGCAAATCACATATTGTCGTCAAGGTCTCAAACTCGGCCACATATTCTTCTATTAATGAAGATCCTTGCTTGAGGCTTTGCATTTGATAATAAAATTCTTGCTTGTAATGTCTTGAAATAATCCTCTCGCTCATGAGTCATATCAAGAGTTGCCAAGTTTAGATTTCTTCTCCCCCCTGCCTTCTTTTTGTACGAATGTCGCTCTACCATAGACTCGCATGACCAGTGAATTCAAGTGATACTAGTTGAATCTTTTTTTTCTCCAAAAAGTTGTAACACTTTCAACCTTTTCCATCCATTCAATATAATCATCACCATTGCTAGAATCGTTGAACGGGGGATGGATACCTTGACAAGATTCAAATCGTCCCCTTGAGTTGACTTTCTTTGATGATTAGGGACATCTCCATACTCGGTTCCCACTTTTGCAAAATCTTCATCACTATCTGAGTGGGAAAACCTCTTTCTTATCGTTGTTGTTTGAGGACTACCATTCTGTTGAATACTTATTTGCTGATGGAATACTTTCCAAAGTTTGTCAATTTGTCCTTACATACTTGATTCGACTTCTCGTGTTGATGGCGGCTCGGTGTCGAGAACAATGGTCGAATTTGCCTCAACCTTTTGCGCCACTTTTGTAGCTCCTCATGTCATCATGAAGACAAGAAAAGATACAATTAGGAGTCGGTTTAGCTTTGATACCAAATGATGCACCAGTGGAAGGGAAATAGATTATAACCTGTAGAGTGGTCGCTTAGCTGAATGAATAAAGCAACCAAGTGCTGAAGAAAACAGGCGAGACGTCGTTCGGTGGTTGGAATGGATAGGCAGTGAATGACCACAATTGATCGGCCACAAAATTGGAATTGTAAGAGTGGTTGATCAGCAATGTGCAAAATATTACACATTCGATCATCCACAATTGACTGGTTGGGTGAGCGGTTGGTCGGCTGAAGGAAGGGCGATCGATCGGTTGAAGAATTTCCTTAATTTCTAGCAAAACCACTCTTGGAAACTCCAACTTTAGAAATCAATATCTCTATTGTTTTAGAAGTTTTCCTTTTGAAATTTAGATCACGACTTCTTGGATGAATGAAAAAAGAACTCATTCAAGAATAATGGAAATAAACTCCACGCATTTAGAAATATGCTAGAGAGAAATAGATTGGCTGAAAATAGTAAGTATTGCAACTTGTATTCATGTACGGATGACTTTGCCAATGAAACTCCTCTTGAAAGTTGGACACATCTTCGTACACTCTTCCTTCAAGAAGTAAGAGTACGAATGCCAATTAGAGAACTCACTTAACTCACAAAGTAAGCTCAATCTTGTGATGCAACACACACAAGACTTTGGATGCAACTTATCAAATAATTGAAAGAGGAATCACTCCAATTTCGAAAGAAAACAAAAGTATTTTAATAATAAAACTTCAACGTCTTAAACACACACACTAGGTGGCTTTATATAGCCAATTACAAAGCATAGAATAGGAAATAAAATAATAAGAAACATCCTAGATATTTGGTTGATTACTGTACTAGTAATAAGTTAACTTTCTAAAGTAATTGTTTAATCATTCTTGTTGGTTTTGGATCCACATTTTTATGGGTTTTGGCAACTACTTTCTCTTCAAGTTTTTCCAATTGGATGGTTGCCATAATCAAGCAACAATCGACCTTCCTTTGTCCACTTGCTTTGGTTGATTAGGGAAGGTTTCCATATCTCTATTTGTCTTGGTCTTTCTTGCCCTTCAAGCTTGTCTTCTTGGGCTCTTTTCCATAGTAATAAGGGTGTGGGCCTTCCTTGGTCTTCATGGGTTGATAGCTCTTCGATTTGGACCATTGATGAGTTACGTTCTAAATAGTTGGAAAGGAAGATGTTGATGTGACCTTGGGCCTTTGTCTTTGTGGATGGACTTTGTAGTCCATCAATAAGTTGTTTATGAATTGAATGAAATTAATATGTTTATCATTGTGTTTATAATTGATCTTTAATGGAAATACCTGTTAATAAGAGTATTAATTTTTACTAATATGTTTGTCTAACTCTATGTACCTTATAGGTTGATTATTGAGACTTAGAAGATTGAAAATGTGCAAAATATGAAGTATATGTCGACTAAGGTTGTGAGGGCAATGAACAAGAAAGGCTACAGAGAGCCAAAGTAGAGGCAGTCGACTAGGGCATGGATGCTGTCGACTGGAGAAAAGATAGATTGCTCGAGAGGTGTTGAAGTGCAGGAGAGCTGTCAACCATGATGAATGGCGGTCGACCGAAAATTGGACAGAGTCGAGACAGTTCATGAGTTGCACTGAAGCGGTTGACCAGAGCAAAGGAAGCGGTCGACCAAATGCATAATGACTATAGTGCAATGGTCAGGAAGTGGTCAACCGTAAATATTGAGTGGTCGACCGCTAGGAAGTTTCTATATATTGAAGCATTTGCCATTAGAAGAATTAATGGAGAGAAATCATACCGAACCGTTGCCAAATTTATTACTCAATTTCTCTAAGCAAATTAAGTGTTTAGCCTATCTCTCTCATTCCCAAACTTGAGAGTTTATATTTGAGAGCTTAGGCTTTAGATTTGTATCCGTTATTTTCTCAATTATACTCAACCGACAATCAAGGGTGACACCCCGTAATAGTCAAGGAGAAAGTGGTGACACCCTGGAATAGTCTGTAAAGGCTTGATTGATGCCCGTAAAGTTCAATCAATAATAACTAGGGAGGTTATTGAGTTAAGGGATCTTTAAGGGGGACCTTGAGGCGTGGACGGAGGCAGGGTTACTGAATCGTGATGACAAACTTGCTGTCATCTCTCTATCACTTAGGGAATAGAACTATAATATTGCAAGAAAAAGTTTAGCTAACCTAATTCACACCCCCTCTTATTAGGTCGACATCGGTCTAACAAAAACTTGTGGTTAAAACTTGAGGCTTAAACACGAAATCGATCATATTTATACTTTGCTATGCATTTGAATGTTTTACATTGGAATTTTGGCAAAAAGGTTAGAATTTTTAGAGTTCTAGATCCATTTTGTGACGTAGAGGTCTACTAGGAAGGTCGATGGTGGAGAAGATGAGCGGATCAAAAAGTCAGTCGACCAATGCAGTCCATTGAAACCCATTCGAGGTCAATCGGCTTGGTCAACCAAATCCCTTTTTTAAGACGATCGGTTTGGTCGACTGGGCATTTTTGAGATCATTCGGAATGTGTTTTTAAAAGTTTGATTTTCTTGGTATTTGTTTTAGAGGGTCCCTGAATGGGTTCTTATCCCAATTATGGGTTTCAACAAACTTTTAATAGTTTCGAAAAATGTATTGATATGGAAACAATTATTGATAGATTCTAAAGCTTGACAAAGAAATTGGATTTCTTGAAGTTTTGGACATTGGGTTTGGCTTTGATAGGTCAGTTGAGGTAAAAGTTTATTTTCGTGTCCAACATTGCATCATTTTTCTTAAATTTTATTTTGAGATGTGTTCTCATATAAAATAACTTGGTCATCTTTATGACTCATTGATTTTCGTATTACATATGTATTTTCACTGAACATGTTTTATTTTAAGTAGTTATTTTCATTGATCAACTTGGTCAAGTGAACAAAATTTGATCGACCCACGTGGGGGTTCTGTTTTGTTTATGCACATTCGACCATTAGAGAATATGTTAATTTATGTTAACTAGAGTAATGAGAAAATTGTATGTGTTGTCCCCGAGTGCAAAACCCTAAACCTGATTAGGGTCATTCGTGACTACTGTGATCGTGCGAATTGCCATTATTATTGTTACTGTTGATGGCAGGGTGTGTCAGGAGTCCGTAAGTGGCTCCATTTTCATTAAAATTTTGTACAACATTGGGGTTATTTTTATTACGTACTACACTATAGTGAAATTCTTTAAAACTTACCATATTGTACGTTTTATACTCAGATATATATAAATGTTTTGTCTTAACATGTTCGCATATTTTTTTACCTCGTCACTGAATATGAAATTACATCCCTATTGAGTTTAGTTGACTCACCCCAAATGACTTTCTCCTTTTAGGGTTTAGACTAGACAATGGCGGATGTGAGTTTGAACTTGGCAGTCTTGTTAATTTTATTTGTTCCTATTTACTTGAGAGTTCATTGTTTGTGAGATATGCGTCTCTCTCTCTCTCATATATTTTTTTAGAGGTTTGATTTATTATACCTCTAGTGTGCAGATCTTTATTATTTACACTATCTGATGTTATTGTTGGATCAAAGTGTTAGCCCGAATGTTTTGGGCCTTGACTTTTAATTTATTCAATTTTTTTGCTGCTATTTGGTATAATTAAAGATAATGGTCGGGTGATTTGGTTCGTACTTAGGCTAGGTTGTTCCCCATTTTGTTTTGGGTTTCCTGTGGGGGATGACAAATTTTTTTTTGGGAAAATGACAAATCAACCATCGTGGTTTCTGGTCAATGACAAGTCAACCACTGTGGTATATTTGCTAACAAGTTAACCACTAACGTATGAGAAATTGACAAATCCAACATGGCACTCAAGTTAACCACTAACAAAATGGCCTTGGACGCCATGGCGTGCAGGCATACAAATGTTTGCCTGGACGCCGCGGCGTCCAGGCATACAAATGTTTGCCTGGATGCTGCAGCGTCCAGGCAAACAAGGCCTAGACACCGCGGCATCTCTGTAACTCTCTATTTGTCATGCATGGCGTTCTCAATCAATTGTGTTTCATGATTACTTCGAATTCGTTATGTATATGTTTTACGAATGCAATGTTTTTATTGGTTTTTTGACCTCTGCACCTTCAAACTAGCATAACTATTGCTACAAGTATCAAAATTGAACGCAGGAGGTATCAAATCGAAGCTCTCTCAGAGCTCTATAATTATGATTGGGTAGGCCCCATGACCACCTTTCTCAGCTCCAAAATCAATCATTTAAGCCCTCAAATTTGCGATCAAACATTTGCTTGCTCTAGAAAAATGTTTGATCGCAAATTTGAAGGCTTAAACGATTGATTTTGGGGCTGAGAAAGGTAGTCATAGGGTTTGCCCAATGACAATTATAGAGCTCTGAGAGAGCTTCGATTTGATACCTCCTGCATTCAATTCTGATACTTGTAGCAAAAGTTATGCTAGTTTGAAGGTGCAGATGTCAAAAAACCAATAAAAACATTGCATTCGTAAAAAATATACATACCAAATTCGAAGTAATCATGAAACACAATTGATTGAGAACGCCATGCATGACAAATAGACAGTTCCAGAGATGCCGCGGGGTCTAGGCCTTTTTGCCTGGACGCCGTGGCGTCTAGGATTGTTTACCTAGACGCTGCGGCATCCAGGTTTGTATGCCTGGACGATCAAACATTTGTATGCCTGGACGATCAAACATTTGTATGCCTGGACGCCTCGGCGTCCAGATTTGTATGCCTAGACGCCGCGGCATCCAGGTCCATTTTGTTAGTGGTTAACTTGAGTGCGATGTTGGATTTGTCAATTTCTCATACGTTAGTGGTTAACTTGTTAGCAAATATACCACAGTGGTTGACTTGTCATTGACCAGAAACCACGATGGTTGGTTTGTCATTTTCCCTTTTTTTTTTATTAGAGTTAAATTGACATGTTGAAAGTGACATCTCTAAGATAGATAGTGTAATAATATTTAAGAGACTTCTAGTCTTATGTGCATAAGGACATTTATCCTATCACCTAAAGCGATTTTACGTGTAATTAAAGTGTAATGCCACGCGACGTAAAATCCTTTTTTATGTCATTTTCTTAAAAAATAATATATAAAAATAGTACATTTGAAACTATTCACAATGAAAGTCCTTAAAATAAATCTCTTTTATAATTCAACGTGATAAAAGAAAACATATAAAAATAAACATTAATATTCTTAAAATACTTTAACTTAAATCCAAATATAAAACGAAACATAATCAAAATAAAAATGTTTTCATTTTTAATTTATTTTCCTCAAGTCTTCACTCACGGGTCAACTTCGTTTCGAGACCATTTTAGCTTTGCCTATGAGAATCCTTCATCAATTACTATCCTTATTCATTAACTTCATCAAGTTCGTCAACAAGTTCATCATCACCTACACCATAAAGTTCACTTATGAGCTAAACGCTCAGTAAGAGATGCATATAAAACATGACTATGAGATGCAACATATAAAAACTGTGTTTTTTTTTCAGTTAATATTCTTTGTTTTTTCGTTTTACTTAACAGTCTAGCAGTTGTGGGTAATATAGAGAAAAAAGTGACACCATTTGGTCCACCTCATGCTGGACAACCAACTCAAATCTCACCCACAACAACTATTTACGTTTATTCAATTCGTCTTTCGGTCTTTGATTCTTTCTTTTTTATTTTTTTTAATGAAAACATTTTTTATGATGCATGAAACATACAAATGCCATAAAATAAAATCTAACATGCATGATCCTAGCAGTATGCATATCCTCAAACATGTCTCATCATAATAGTAACAAAAGCAATGAACAAATCATCAACAATATATCAATGTAAACAGTAAAAAACCAACAGATATCATATCCTCAATTCAGATTTCATCATAGACAATAAATAACAAACTAGAATCATATTCACACACAACAACCCTAGACATTGCAGAAAAATTTCACCATAAAACTACCTTACCCAAACACTTTGTGATGTAGACCAAAAGTCAAACACAATCAACATCACTTACCTGAGATTTTTATTGAAGCCCAAGTTTCTTTGTTTCAACTAATTTCTCCCTTGAAATTAAAGAGAAAAAGAATCGGGTTAAAATAAGAAAAGAAGAAACTTTAAAAACCTAAATAGTTTTAGCATCCCTCACTGTCACTTTTCTTAAATTCCTTAACTGTAAAAGCCTACCTTTATAATGCTTGAAAAAAAATACTCTTGAGAGTTAAAAGAAATCCCTTTGTCTTTGCTCCTTCAGAATAGTTAGGGTTTTGACCCCTAACATTCATATTTATAGATAGTCAAACAGAGGATCCCACAAAAAAAAATCTCGTGGAAATTAAATCCAAGCATTATCATTTCCTATGTTGTCCGTAAATCGAATCGCAGCTCACAGATTCTGTGAAAAATTGTGTTTTGAATCTATCCATAGTTATAGCGGATATGTGGGCTGTCGCTACAGATAACCATTTTGTCCTTTTCGTCCAATGGCAATCTGCCACATTAGAAATTTTCACTTACATTTGCGATTGCCAACTTTTCCGCAGACGTTAGCGCTTCTGCGAACACTAACATTTTCGCAAATACTTCATCCCATAGATCCTTCGTAGCCCATCCGCGAATTTCTACTATCACGTACGCTTATTCTTTCGCGGATATCTCTCCCACGGACACCAACACTTCCACAAATACAAATGCTTCCACGATATTCACTGTTCCTCGTGGATCCTTGATCCAAATGATGACGTTTCTCTCCTTATACTTTTCCCCCGCAAACGTGCTTTCTTTCGTGGATACTCAACTTATCATAATACGACATCATCCTCCTAGACAACAGGCGTCCCTTATTCTGCAAACGCATTCCTTTATGCAACAATATCGTTCACCACCAACGTTTATTAACTTCAAACGATGACGTTTCCTTCTGCCGCGAACGATTCCTTTTGACATATACATTCCTTATCTCAAAACGATACCATTCATTCAATAGATACAAGCACTTCTTGTAAAACCCGTGAAATTTTTAAATAAGAAATTTCACGTGTAAATTTTTTTTTTCACGTTAAAATTGGTCATAACGTTGAAAAGTTGACTCGATTTGTCGCGTAGCGGCCACGTAAGAATTTTTGGTCAATTGGTCAAGTCCGTGGAAATTAGAAATTAAAGAAACGAAATTGGACAGCTACATTCGGAGCTATAATATCGTTAGGTGATATTAAGACTAAAATGAAAATTTGAGCAAATTATAAATTATATAATGTATATAATTGAGATATATACATTTATATATAATGGAAAAAAATTTAGGAATTTATGGGATAAAAGAGATAGATAAGTGGAAATTAATGAAATAGAAGAATGAAATGATGGAAAATGAAAATGGAGGAAAAGAGGAAAAAAATCCCGCCAAGAAATATTGGAGTTGGAAAGTTCAAGGTTTAGCTTGAAAAAAAATAAATTAAAGACAAAAAAATCGGGAGAAGAGGAAAAAATAGGTTTTCCTCTTCCCCCCTGCATACAGACGAGAGAGGGAGAGTGACGGCGAGAGGGGAATTGCCCGAGTGACCGGTGAGCGCGGACGGCGACTGGATGACGACCATCGATGTCGTCTGTGGCGTTCAAGTGGCCTGCGAACGAGTGAGCGGACAAGGAACTCCGCGAGTTGGAGGCGATTCTGAGTGAGCGACGAGGCCGAGGCAGGGACGAACGATCCCGACGTTCGTGAGCTCCGTTTAGTGGCGGAGCGTCTCCGTCTGAGGTGATTCGGACAGTCACCGAGGACACCCTGCGCGACGGAGTGTTGGCCAGAGCTGAGAGCTCCGATTTTCGCGAACGAAAACAGAACACTCGGATCTGTTCAGTGGGTGAGTCTTTTCGATTCGAGTTTTTGCATCGATATTAAGTTTGATTTTGTGATGTCGTTGGTTGATGGGTGTTGCGGGTTTACAATGCTTTGTTTGAAGGATTACGGAGAGACGACCTCCGGCGACGGCAGCTCCGGATCCGATTCTGGCGAAAACAAAACCCTCAGTTCTGTTTTGTTCTATTGGGTGAGCTAAATACTTATTCTAATTTTGGTCTTGAATGTGGATCTGGTTCGGATTGAGAGTGATTCGTTGTTTAGTTGGATTTCTTGCTGCCATTTAGAATTGAGTTCGATTCTGTTATATTGATAGACTTAAAATGAAGATTCTCATTGATAATGGGTATTGGTATGGATTTCCTACTTGATTATGCTGGTTTTAAATTCGTAACAAACTGTTCAGATTATAAATTCGATTCACTGCTCTTAAGTTGAGATGAAGTTATGTAATGCCATAAGGGTTTGATCAGTCGAATGTTATGCTCACTGTTAAAGGAAATGATGTTAAGGATATTTAGAATCTTTCAGGTCTGTTATTTGTTGTAAAGATTGTAAATTGATTCACCCACTGTGTATTGGATGATGTTAAGGGCAATGAATTGTTTTAATTACATTATGGGTTAGTTTCATAAATTGTGAGAGTTGAATGTTTAAAATTGCAATTGTCTAAGTTGAAGGACATCTCAGACATTGCCAATCGATTTGAACGTTGCATAAAATATTGGAAAAATTAAGTATTAATTTGGGACTTGGACCTTTGAGATAGTGTAGATGTTCTTAAGAGGATTATGAGTTAAAGAAGTTGTTAAAAGGAGTTTCCAATTTTTTCCTGAGATGTATTTATGAGATTTTCCTATATTTAACACGTTGTAGACTCAGACGAGATTGTGGATTTCGAGCTGGTATTTGCGGTTGCTACTCCTTCAAAAAAAAAGAGAGATCGCCATTGAGGTTGGGATTTCTATACCTTCTGCATTGCATTGCATCCAACCCCGTTTTGAAAAAAAAAAACTATTTTGTCGAATACCACACTTGAAAAATGACGGGGATTGTTCGACAACACGTCAGTTTTTATTAGTAGTATATTTTCTCACGTTTAATTCCGTACATGGTTTGGAATTTATTGTGCTTACCTTGAGGGATGGATTAGCTATCCCCTTGAATACCTTCTTTTGTGTGAAGGTTGATTGTTTGGCGTGTAAAAATATAGGTAGGGCATTGTAACGTGTCCTTAGGTTGAAACTCCTGAAAGTCGTAAATTAGTATGGGAGAGTGATGACGTCTCCTTGGGTCGCAAGCCTCTAAACCTGGCTAGGGTTTCTGTCACACGGATCAGACGGTTGTTATTCGCCGAGACTTATTTATACCGAGTCTATATATGGCGAGTAATCGTATCCGTTCTATTTTATCGTACGGATTGTCATCGCGGAGTTCTCGCCATTTGACCCCTAGATTAGGACGCAGAGTTCTCCCCATTGTTTGAAACCCCTAGATTAGTTCTACCGACGCAGAGTTCTCGCGGGTAATCCGGGTGACGTGTTGGATCTACGGACCACCGTCATTTATACTTCCTCCTGCCTCATAAGGTGTTGACGTCGACGGGTGTCCACCTATTCTCTACTGTGTGGCGGGTGAGTCCATGAGTGACCACCTCTTTTCACTGATGACGTTTTCGATTTGGAAACGATGATGGCATATTTTTGAGGTATAGCTGCCTATGTATACAGCAAGTTTTGTGATAAAAGGCTCATCGATGGCCCATGGGCCAGTTTGATAAACTGATGAAAAGTTTTGAAGCGATTTAAAAATCCATGTACGGTTAAATGAGACATATAACCTTGTTTTCGAAAAATATAGAAAAAACCAGTTTTGCATGAGGTGCACCTAGTATAGCCATACCTTACTGAGTTAGTCACTCACCCCAAACGACTCCTCCCCCAAAACTACAGGTAAAGACAAGAGCAGCTAAGGACCAGGATCAGAAGTGTTCCTTTATTCCTATTGAACTATTATTGTCATTTGGTTAGTATATTTACATTTGGGTCTGTAAACCATAAAAACAGTTTGGTTTGGATTTGTTGCACAATATTTGGATTTCATTTTAATTTATGCACCGTTACTTTTCTCGTGATCCCTACTTGAACCTAGGCCCATATCATCTTGGGTCGAATTGAATATTTATAAGTCTTCTGCTAAAACACATGCCTTGGGCTAGGTGATCAGATTCTCTACGAGGATCGGGTCGCCTGACCCGGTGGTTCTGTCAGGCCCGCCTTTGGGTCGTGACACTTCCATGGACACATTCCTTTCCACAGACATGGATGCTTCTATAGATACTAATTTTTGGAATGTCTGCCAATAAATGTCTACCATGTACACCATTTCTTAGCGGACAACTACCTTATGCAGACACTTTCGCTCCCACGGATTCTAACACATCTGCGGACACACAGTCACCAATGTATCACACAACATCTCTTCCTAATTCTTTTCGCCTAGTTTTTCTTTCCTAATAAAATCCTCACTTGTGGATATTCTTTACTTATATTTTAAATTTCTTTCATTTGCTTCCTGAATCTTTTATTAATTAATAATTCTTATAATTCTATTAGAATAAAATTCTTCAATGTACAATATATAATTTTTCAAATTTGTGATACTAATTATTCCATTTAAATCATAAAATGTCGCGTTACGTAAAATATTCGTGTAATTTTTTTAGGTGTTACATAAAGTGCCAAGAAAGAGAGTGAATAAGGCATATATTCAAATTGACGAACCATAGTCTCTTGCTTTAAAGTGTAGCTTGGAGAGTGCACAACTGAATTTGTTAAGTGTTGAATATGTTGTGCAGATTGATGAAGATGCTAATATTGTAAAGTTTAAAAATAACATGTGAATAAGATTTGCTTTTTGAATGGCAAGTATGGATCTGAGTTTTGTTTATCAGGCATAGATATTGCTTCACTTGTTAGGTTAATGATGAAAGAGATTCATTAATTGGGAACTGACTTTAAGTGTAAGCAAGGGCTTTAGATTCCATTGGTATATTAGTTAAGTACGAGATTGATTTCATCACATTTTAAATTGAGAAGATGATGAATTTTATTGAGAGATTGGTTACCTAGAAGAGAAAATTCCATCGTAATTAATATAACATACATTGGTGTGTATCATGATTTGTGTGCATCATGTTTAGTCAACAAGGAATTCATAATTTTTGAAGAGCGTACCAAGTTTATACAATTGTCACTATTCAAATATAGTATTTGGTCAAGATTGGTGGAATAGTAAGTCTAGAAATCACTTGTCAGTTTGGATTTGCATTAGCCTCACACATTTGGAATTCAACCCTAATTTTGAGAATTTGATTATTATTTATTATGTTGAGGCTAATTTTGACGAGTGTTTTGGTGAATACGCTGAATTATTGACAAAAAAATCCTAGTGAGGGTGATATTGTAATACCCTGTGTTAATTATTAAAATATTTTTCTTTTTAATTATCTTGTAAATTATTTATTTATTTATTTAAAACATACGAGAGGAAATAATTAAGGTGAGCGAGATAAATAAAAAATGCATAATTAAATTAAAGTAAAAGCAGAAACATAATGAAATTCAAAATACGGTTTGAAGATTAAAACGTTAGTTAATAGTTTTACAAAACATTATCCGTTCTCAAACTATTTCAAAACAAAGTTTTTGCTTCTTGCGAGCCATAACCCTCTCAGGTCAATTCAATTGGGTAACCCAAGTGCTCAACGGGTAATGCCTCCTTCTCCACTCCGAGAATAACAACATCTTAACAATCACCTACACTACAAGCAAACTGTGAGCCTAAAGCCCAACAAGAAATGAGATGCAATATGATGTATGCCTGTAACTCATTATGTCAGAATAGAATCCACCCAAATTGTTCTTTACTCACAGTTATATATATACATTAACTCGTACATTGAGTTGAGACATTGGAGGTATCCGTCGTAGTAAGAGTGGCTGCTAGTCGGCATCTAACCCTTGGGTAGATAGGCTCTCGCGACCTGACAAGGGAAGGGCATAATCTCGAGTCTACCCCGTTACGATCCGAACCACCTTCCCAACCTCCAATTCCCCTTACATCCATTTAATTTATCCATTTTTCTCTCACAATATGCATATGAATACCAACTCATATGTGACATTCCTAATGGTTTCTATTATCATGATGCATGTCAATGTGGCGCAATAATCACAACAATATATCATAATAATTATCAAGAAGGCAATATGAAAGAAGAAGCAATTAATTAAAATCAACGAATTAAATAGCGGAGAGCTAACACGAGGCAGTTAACATGGCATAATTTAAATAGAAATTTAGTAATAGAGCATGAGACATGAAAAAACTACTAACATGCTATATATGGCAAAATGCTCTAAAAGAGAACATTCAAGCTATCTAAACATAAGCTAATCAATTTATTTTATTGATAACGAGATTTTATAAGATGGTTGTGGAATAGTGTTTTAAGCACAACAAAAATAATATTTGGAATTTTAGACATGTTTGGCTGTTAAAGGAAACAATAACAATATTTCACATCCTAAACATGTTTAGTAATTAGAGGAAAACAACAGCAATATATTTAACGTCCTAAATATACTCAATAATTAAAGGAAAAACAACAACATATATTTGGGAAAAACAGCAGTAATATTTGGGATACTAGACATGATTGACATCAAATTAAGGACATGAAATGAATGTAAACATAGAGACAACTAGCAACCTAATATCCAGCAAATAAAAACAGCAGTGCAGGGTATAATAAGGCATTATATTTGACAGCAGAAAACTAAACAATGAAACTATCAATGAACTGAAAAACCAAGCTGAAAACTAGCAATGAAACCGTTATTTCCAAAGCAATAGAAAATTATTCACAGAGCACCAGAAGACAATCCATAACTGGGCGTAACTTAGCAGGTTTGGCAGTTGATAAAAAACAACAATGTAAATTAGTAACGAAGTCGAAATAGAATGAACAGCCAACTAGTATTAAGCAGCTAATCACAGAGAACCAAGTTAAGCAACTAGCAGCAGGTAAATAACTTACAGATTAGCCAACGAGTAATTTTTAGAGCAACAGAGAATTTCTATTCACAAAGAATCAACATGCAATTTACAATGGAGGGTAAACTAACAACCGATAGATTCTAAGTTGAAAGTCCAGAGAGCAATGAGAATCTAAACTTCACAGTTCATGCATTTTATAATAGGGAGTTACCTGCACAGGACTAAAAATTCTCAAAGAACAATTTAGATAAATCTACAAAGGTAAGCATTGATTAACTAGTAGAAAATTCCAGACAGAACATTAACAAAAACCATCCAGAATGCAGAAACATTATCAACAATCAAGGAAGACACTGCTTTGTGGTGTAGGGCTTCCACTGGCCACGACTCAACTCATTTTCTTACCTCACAACAGTTGAAGACTCACAACACAGAAAATAGCAGCAGCAGAGAATGTCCACCACAACAGCAGAATTCACAGTTCACAGCACACTCACGGCTCACCAACACACACAAAGCACCAGTATAATCTTTCCCTCACTCACTCCTCAACACCCATGGTTCACCCTTACCCTAAATCTCAGCAGGATTTTCGCTAGAAGAAGACACTCACTCACCATACTCTCTCTTCCTCACACTCGGACACTCGGCTCACAGCAAGGAGAATGACCCGACACCATCGTGCTCAACCATTTAAGCACGGAGGACTTCCAGCGGAAGTGAAGGCTGATGGAGAATCGCCTATTCCAAAGGAGGATGATCCAGTACCTCGACGCCATGTGGAAAGCTCCCCATCATCTCGGGAGAAAAGGAAAACATTGGGGGAAGATAAGGAAAATGGCGGCAACTGAAGTTGTATTTTCATTTAAACTTGAACTTTCAGTCGAGGAAGTCGATTGAACCGTTGACCGCATGACAACCAAAAACCCAATTTCGTCTTTGTTTTGTGTTTTCAGTTGGACCCTGCGACCGTGTCCCGACTGATGACTCGATCGCAAAATTAATGAATTTGACAGATTCAAAACCTGTTGTTTTTTGGTCGTGCATCGCGTCCACACCCTCGACCGCGTTGCGTCTGAAAATCAAAAAATGTAATATGGAATGCATTTTGGACGAGAACCGTAATCACGTCTTCGACTGTAGTGCGACCAAAAACCCTAAATGAAATCTGTAATGCATTTCGGTCGAGACACTCGACTGCAACCCAGATCGCCCGACGACCGAAAACCCGAAATGCACTTTTTCCTTTAAAAATGTATACTTTAATCACTCCACAATATTTTTCATACATTTACACGGTATTATTTTGACCACAAAATACCATCTTGCAATTAAATATATTTATTTCACGAAATTCTTCATATTACATAAACGGAGGAATTTATCGAGGTATTACATTCTACCCCCCTTAACAAAATTTTTTCCCCAAAATTTAGCTAAGTAAATAACTCTGGATACTTGGCTCTCATATCGTCTTCTCTCTCCCACGTGGCTTCCTCCGCGGAATGATTCTGCCAAAGAACCTTGACCAATGGGATTTCCTTACGTCAAATCTCTTTTAATTTGGAGTCTAGAATCTAAACCGGCCTTTCTTCGTAGCTAGAGTTTGATTGAACTTCAATGCTTTCTTGAGGTTCCATTTGAATTGTATTCCTTAGGCATTTCTTCAGCATAGATACATGGAATACGTTATGCACACCTTCCATAGAAGCTGGTAACTGCAACTGGTATGCCACATTTCTTATCCTTTTCGTGATTACAAATGAGCCAATATACCTTGGGCGTAGTTTTCCTTTCTTTCCAAAGCGCATAATTCCCTTGAATGGGGATATTTTTAGAAGGTCTCCTTCATTGAATTCCAAGTCTCGTCGATGATTATAGGTATAGCTTTTCTGACGACTCTGAGTGGCTAGCATTCTTTGTTTGATAACAGCAATAGATTTGGCAGTTTTCTATACTATATCAAGGCCGTATAGCTCAGCTTCACCAATGTCGCTCCAATACAAAGGAGATCTGCACTTCCTACCATATAACACCTTGTAGGGTGTCATTTCAATCGTGGCTTGAAAACTATTATTATAGGCGAACTCGACCAAGGACAGTGTCTTTCCCCCATCCAACTTGGAACTCGAGCACATAAGCATGTAGCATATCCTCAAGTGTCTAGATCATTCTTTTACTTTGACCATCAATTTGAGGATGAAATGCAGTACTAAATTTCAATTTCTTGCCCATAGCCTTGTTTAAGCTCTTCAAGAACGCTGAAGTGAATTGCGGGTCCCGATTAGATATGATGGAGACCGGAACACCATACCATCGTACAATTTCTTTGCCATACAAATTGGTAAACTGATTCATCTTGTATGTCATCATCACAGGCAAAAAGTGGGAAACTTTGGTTAATTTGTCCACAATCACCCAGATTGCATCGTGTCCTTTAGAAGTCTTGGGTAAGCTCATAACGATATCCATGGTGATATGCTCCCATTTCCATTCAGGTATTGGCATAGGCTGGAGCATCCCACCGGGTCTTTGATGTTCTGCTTTCACTTGTTGACACACCTGGCACAATGCCATGTACTTAGCAATATCATATTTCATCACCGGCTAGTAGTAAAGTGTCTTGAGATCCTTGTACATTTTATTGCTCCCAAGGTGGATAGAAAAGCTTGAAAAGTGAGCCTATCGCAAGATTTTTATTCGCAACGTCAAGGCATTGGGCACATACCATCAGTTTTTATACTTTATTATACCATCAGTAGACATTGAATAGTTTCGATATTCAGGTAGAGTTGGGTTTAACTTGAAATCCTAACATACGCCATAACCCTGTTGGGTTTCTTCAATCTACTCAAGTATGGAAGACATTAAGGTCAATTTCGATAATATCATGTCCAACTGAGTCGGAACCATTTGCATTTTAAGTTCTCGAATGTCTTTCTAGAGTCCTGCAGGCATCTCATCACATAATATGCTCGTCACGATAACCTTTCGGCTAAGGGCATCAGCTACAACATTATCTTTTCCCAGATGGTACTTAATCTCACAATCATAGTCCTTTACGAACTCTAACCATCGCCGCTGTCCCATGTTAAGCTCCTTTTGTGTGAAAATGTATTTGAGACTCTTATGATCTAAATAAATCTCGCAACGCTGCCCATATAAATAGTGTCTCCAGATTTTAAGAGTGAACACAACAGCAGCAAGCTCTAGATTGTGCGTGGGATAATTTACTTCATGAGGTTTAAGCTGTCGTGAAGCGTATGCAATCACCTTGCCAAGCTGCATAAGTACCCCACCAACTCCGCACTTGGATGCATCACAATAGATACAAAAATTGTCTTCTTTAACAAGCAAGGTCACAATAGGTGCAGACATCAATCGGTGTTTCAGTTCTTGGAAACTCTCTTTACAATCACTTGACCACCAAAGCTATGCATTCTTCTTCGTCAGGCTGGTGAGTGGTAAAGCAACTTTAGAGAATCCATTGTTGAAACGTTTGTAATACCTAGCCAATCCAAGGAAGCTTCTTACGTTGCCAACATTCTTAGGTTGCACCCATTCCACATTTGCTTGTATCTTTGCTGGATCCACCGCAATACCATCCTTGGAAATCACATGGCCAAGGAATCTGACTTCACTTAGACAAAACTAGCACTTAGAAAACATGACATACAACTAGTGTTGATTAAGAACATACAGAGCAATCCGAAGATGTTCACAATGCTCTTCTTCTATTTGAGAATAAACCAGAATATCGTCAATGAAGATGACAATAAATTTATCCAAATAGTCACTAAAAATCCTGTTCATTAGATCCATAAAAGCCGTAAGGGCGTTGGTAAGCCTAAATGATATCAAAAGAAATTTGTAATGTCCGTACCTAGTGCAAAATGCAGTTTTAGGTACATCTTCTGGTTTAACTTTCAGTTGATAATAACCCGAGCGGAGGTCAATCTTTGAGAATACTCTACCTCCACATAGTTGGTCGAATAGATCGTCAAACCATGGCAGAGGGTACTTGTTCTTGATCGTTACCTTATTTAATTCTCGATAGTCGATACACGTTCTTAACGGTCCATCTTCTTCTTTACGAATAATACAAGTGCACCCCAACAAGAAAAGTTTGGATGAATAAACCCTTTGTAGATTATCTCCTCTAATTGAATCTTTAATTCTCGTAGCTCTACCGGCGCCATTCTATACGAGTTCTTTGAAATAGGTTCAGTACCAGGGTGTAAATCAATCACGAATTCGATCTCACGACTAGGAGGTAAACTTGGAAGATCATCGAGAAAGACACCTAGAAAGTCCTAGACTACGACAACATCTTCCAATTTGGCACTAGGGGTCGCCATAGTATCCATTACGTTTATTAAGAACCCATCACATACATTTTTTAGTAATTTATCTGCCTTGAGCGCAGAAATAACAGCAAGTCTTCCCTTCTCCTTAGTCATTTGGAAAATATGCGATTCACCGCCAGGAGGGCAGAAGCGGACTTCTCTCTTCTTGCAATTGATGACCGCTTGGTGCAGAGATAACCAGTCCATGCTGAGAATGATATCATATCCCTTCAGGTCCATGACAATTAGATCGACATGAAATAAATGGCCATTTATCTCCACTACATATGCCTTAAGAATTCTATCGGCAAATAGGTAGTCACTAGAAGGCAACAATACTCTATGCGTGCAATTCATATGATTAGAGAAGCAATTCGCTTATTCACATAACTCAGTTGAAATGAATGAGTGCATAGCACTCGAATCAAATAAGATATACGCACCACAGTTATCAATATGAACTGTACCTGTCAGGAGTAAGCAACTTATTTATTCTAAGGTAAGACTTCCTAATACAACTAGGGAGCATGTTAATACCATGTATATAATTATTGCATAAAGTTATGTGTACCAGCCACCAATGCCGGCTGCTCCTCTTCTTTCTTGGTCAGGTCCGTACATAGCGAAAACCCGTGGAGCCACACCTCCTTGTCCTCCAGGTCTGGCTGTGCAATGCCTGACAATATGACCAGGCCTCCTACATATGAAGCACTGCTTAGAGCTCGCCAAGCATTCACCACCATGGAATTTCTTGCACTTCAGACATGCATTGGGTTGGAATGTTCTTCTGTCCTGAGGGGCCTTGTATGTTTCTATCATGGGTCGTTTATCTTGCCTTTATTGTGCCTATCATCCTAGGGTCTTTTGATTCCCCAACCCCCTGACAGACCACCACGTAATTGCTGGTTTGAACTGTTTTTCTATAATCTTTGATTCACCTCTCTTTGCCTTGCCGCCATAGCCTTCACGTTTTCCATTGCCAAGGCTTTCGCCATAATATTCAACGTCCTAAGGACATGAACTGAACGTAGACCTAGCGACAAATGACAGCCTAATATTGAGCAAACAAAAATAGCAGTGCAGGGTATAATGAGGTATTATATTTGACAGCAGAAAACTAAACAATGAAACTGTCAATGAACTCGAAAACCAAGCTGAAAACTAGGAATGAAACTGTAATTTCCAAAGCAGTAGAAAATTATTAACAGAGCACCAGCAGACAATCCACAACAGGGCGTAACAAAGCATGTTTTGCAGTTGATGAAAAACAGCAATATAAATTAGTAACGAAGTCAAAATAAAATGACAGCCAACTAGGACTAAGCAACTAATCACAAAAACAAGTTAAGCAACTAGCAGCAGGGAGATAACTCACAGATTAACCAACGAGTAATTTCCAGAGCAACAAAGAATTTCTATTCACAAAGAATCAATAGACAATTTACAATGCAGGGTAAACTAACAATCGATAGATTCTAAGTTGAAAGTCCAGAGAGCAATGAGAATCTAAACTTCACAGTTCATGAATTTAATAACAGGGAGTTACCTACACAGGACTAAAAATTCTCAAAGAGCAATATAGATAAATCTACAAAGGTAAGCATTGATTAACCAGTAAAAAATTCCTGACAGAACATTAATAAAAACTACCCAGAATACATACACATTATCAACAATCAAGGAAGACGCTTCTTTGTGGTGTAGGGCCTCCACTGGCCACGACTCAACTCATTTTCTTACCTCACAACAGTTGAAGACTCACAACATAGACAATAACAGTAGTAGAGAACGTGCACCACTGTAGCAGAATTCACAGTTCACAGCACACTCACGGCTCACCAACACACACAAAGCACCAATATAATCTTTCCCTCACTCATTCCTCAACACCCACGGTTCACCCTTGCCCCAACTCTCAGCAGGATTTTCGCCAGAACAAGACATTCACTCACCACACTCTCTCTTCCTCACACTCGGACACTTGGCTCACAACAAGAAGAATGATTCGAGACCATCACACTCAACCATTTATGTAGGGAGGACTGCCAGCAGAAGTGAAGGCTGATGGACAATCGCCCATTGCAAATGAGGGTGGTCTAGTACCTCGATGCCACATGGAAAGCCCTCTATCATCTCAGGAGAAAAGGAAAAGATCGGGGGAAGATAAGGAAAAGGGCGGTAGCTGAAGTAGTATTTTCGTTAAAACTGAACTTTTCGGTCGAGGAAGTTGACCAAGCCGTCGACTGCAAGGCGGCCCAAAACCCAATTTCACTTCTGTTTTGTGTTTTCGGTCAGACCCTGCTACCACGTCCTGATCAATGACTCGATCATGAAATTGACAAATTTGACAGATTCAAAAGTTGTTTATTTTCAGTCTCGCATCACGTCCGCACCCTTGATCGCGTTGCATCTAAAAATCACAAAATGTAATATGGAATGCATTTCAGTCGAGAACCTCGACCACGTCTTCGACCGCAGTGTGACTAAAAACCTAAAATGCAATCTGTAATGCATTTCGGTTGAGACACTCGACCGCGACCCAGATCGCCTAGCGACCGAAAACCTGAAATGCACTTTTTCCTTTAAAACTTTATACTTTAATCACTCCACAATATTTTCCATACATTTACATGGTATTATTTCGACCACAAAATACCGTCTCGCAATTAAATATATTTATTTCATGAAATTCTTCATATTACATAAACAGAGCAATTTATCGGGGTATTACAAAGATAACTTGGAAGAACTAGTCGAAAAGTTCCTTAAGCATGCTTGTGTAGTTAGAGATTTTAATTTAACTAACTAGTATGGTTAAGGCATCATTGATAGTACAACTTTTCGTTTTCACTTGTTAAGTGTTGTTAGACATTAGAGCAAGATTCTTATGTTTCCACACTATTTCTGTTTCAACACTCCTTGGTAAAGATGGCATCGTTGAGTGTAAAGGATGAAATGTCATTGGAAGTCGACGTATGTGTTTGAAAATTGATGATCATGAAATCTCAATGAAAAGAGACCAATAGATTTGATATAATCTTTGTTATGGACTGGTTGAGTGAGTATAAAGTCATAATTGATTGTTACACTATAAGTGTGACTCTTTAGTTGAAAAGCGAGCAAGTTATTGCATACCACAGTGATTTAAAAAAGATTCCTATCAACCCTGCTTGTAGGCTTCTTTGAGTGGACATTGGAAATTAGAACATTTTGGGAGTATATTTCTATTGTTAGCGCTGACTATGTGACATTCATGCATTATTCATATTTGTCAAATGTGATTGTGTATCCTAGCGTTTTCTTGAAAATCTGTCAAGGTTACCACCCAACTATTAGATTTTATATTATGTTTATTTGTTTCCCAACACTGCTCCAATTCCTAGTACTCTATGCATGTTAGCTCCAATTGAGTGGAGAGAGCTTCGTACGCAATTGAAGGATTTATTGTGTTATGATTTTTGTTCGTAATAGTGTATTACTGTAGGATGTATCATTGTTTTTTAGTAAGAGGAATGTTAGTTAATTTAGTTGAATATGGATTGTTAGATGTAGGATCGATGTCAATCAATTATAAGTGTCTATTATTGATGATTGATAAGTTTTTGGTAAGTTGAGGGGATTGAGGTATTTTTCCATGATTGATTTATGGTTCGACTATCGTTAGTTAAGGAGCTTGTGAGGGGAATTTTCTTAAAATAACCTTTTGGACACGTTTTGGGCATTTGATTTGATTTGATTTTTTGTTGTTATGCCATTTAGATTGACTAATGCTCAAGTTATTTTTATGGATTTGAATAGCCAAGTTTTTAGATCTTGTTTAAATCAATTTCGACTGTTGGAGGATGTGTTTGTTTGTGTTAACTAGAGTAATGAGACAACTAATTGTGTTGTGTTCTTGAGCGCAAAATTCTAAATATGATCAATGTCTTATTTTCGTGACTTTAGCAATCATCAAATATTGTCGTTATTATATGCTTATGACATAGTGTGCTCAGAGACCATGAGTGACTCTATTTTCATTGATACATTGTAGGGTCTATTTTATATATGTATTATACTATAGTAGAATGTTTTCAATATTTGCTGTACTATCTAAATTTTACACTAACTTTAAAATGATGTTTTATATCTGGCATGCTCTCTATTTTATTATACTTTATTGTTGAATATATGATTTGAACCCAATTGAGTTTAGTCAATTTACCCCAATGATATTTTCTTCATGTTTTAGTTTAGAGGATCCCTAACAGCCGACATAGGAGTGAGTTTGGCGAGATTTTTAATTTAACATTTATTTCCCTTTGAGAATGTTTTCGAGAGGTTGATACTTGATTAAATTTGTAATAAATTTGTAATTATTTACTTTCGTAGTACATTTATTTTCAAATCTATATTTATCATTTTATTTTAATATCTCTATTGAATTTTTGGTTTAGGCCAATTAGTTGAGGCCTAATTATTTAAGTTTCATTTAAGACTTCCATTACCTAATTAATTTAAAAATTAAAGGATCAGACAATTTGGTTCAATTTCAAGCCGAATAGTTTTTCATTCTGTTTGGAGTCTCTTTTGGGCTGTGACATCCCCATTGTATCTTGGATCCGCATCAAGTATTATATATGTGTCAATAATTTATTAATTTAAGTTTATTATTACTTTAGTTAGTTGTTATCGAAAAAAAAAAAAAGTAAAATCAGTGTACAAACTCGAAATGTAAAATTACTTTACTTTAGCTATTCATTATATTTTAAAAAAAATGTACTTTTTGATCTCTCACCCAAGTTGGCCAATAATGAAAGCCAAAACTCGAAATTTCCAACTTAACTAGTTGCCAAAGAGTTCATAGACTTGTAGATCTGTGATTTCTGATTTGACTTGAGTACTTCAACCATTATGTGCTTTTGTATTCTTTAACTTCTAATTTTATTTTATTTTATTTTATTTGCAATATTACATACGTTTTTACTGTGAAAACAATAATATTAAGTTATTAATTTTGACAATTTAGTCACACAATTTAACATTACTTATTCAACATATTATATGCATTATCTTAATCATTCATTTATCGATCATTTTTGAATTCCATAATTGTATTCTAATTTTACTTATAATATATAGTACATATATTATTTATTCACTAATGTTACCTAATTCACTATTTTTAATTATTTATATTATATTGTAAGTATTTTACTAATAAATAAATGACACGTCAAACAATAAAATTAACATTATTCTTTATATTTTGTTTCACAAATTAGATTTGAAATCTTACCCAAGTTGGCTAATAATGGAATATTGTGTTGCCAAATTCCTAATTTTCCACTTCACTAATTTCCAAAAATATCCTTCACTTGTGGACATAATGTTTCTACTTTGACTAGAATACTTAAAGCACTAGTTGCTCTTGGAATCTTTAGTCGCGTTCAATTTGGATGAATGATTTTTTTTCTCATACAATAATATTGTGCCAGTAATTTTGACAATACCATTATTAGCTATAAATTTTATATGCATTATTTTAATCATTATAATAAATTAATTTTCTTTTATTAGAGGTTGTTAATCTAAGTGGATAACAATTATTTTTATTACTGATATATTTATATTCTAATTTAGATTATAGTCTTAAACTGGTTATTTAATTATTTATAATATATTATAATTTTTTTGTTAAACAAAATATATTTTGAACTCTGACCCAAGTTGGCCAATAATGAAATAATGGATACCAAATCTTGATATTTCCTGACTTAACTAGATGCCAAAACTGTATTACGCTTGCGGAGTTGTAGCTTTTTTATTTGACTTAAAGTGTTCGTTTAACATTATTCAGGCATTTTTTATTTCCCGTAATACCCTTCAAACTCTTGCGCAAGTTGTCCAATAATTACACAATGCACGCCAAAATGCGAAATTTCAAGCTTATCTAGTTTCCAAAATGGTCTTGAACTCATGGTTTCTCAATTTTTTTCCATTGCATTCATAAACGACGAAACTTTACCGATAGTAAAATATTGCCGTTAAATTAAACATAAATTTTACTGCAAGATTGATATTTTTGAAGAGAGCTACATAATAAACATTTAATTACAACTGTATGAATATATTTTAAAAAACAACATTAAGGCTCATGATTTTGTAACAATAATTAATTAATAGTTCCCGGGGCAAGATCCAACTGAAAATATTGTTGAAATTAACATTAGATTTAATCATCATGTTCTATTTGGTTTGTTTAACCATAGTTTGTTTAGTTTTAATGTTAGTAGAGAAGAAAAATATTATAGTTCAGTGTGACTTGAATTCTAATTTTTACAGGCTGGTTTTAGCCCAAGTTAGGAATTTCAGTATGATTAGAGTTTTCTATTTTTCTATAAATATATGTTCGGATCGCAAAACTCATTGTACTAATTTTGATTGGTGATTTCTCTCCTCTACCTTTGAATTTTTTACCCGTCTAGGGTTCTCCACATAAATCTTAATGTTCTTTATTTTATGTTCTTCTCTTTTCCGATTTTCATTTGAATTTCAGCAATTGATATAAGAGAATAGTTGAAGGTTTCTGAAAATCGGGTTTTCGATTTATCAGAGATATCAAACGATTTCGTGCTTTGATTTTTGGAAAAGGAAATTGGAAAAAAAGAGGTGAAAAATGAAACTTTTCCTTTTCTCTTTTGCTGCCCGTGGGGAGTTCTCTAAAATAGAAGAGGGGACTCGTCTCTTCTTCAGCAACGAAGAAAAGAATGGAGAAGAAGAAACAAAGTCTCGTGCAGTCGGTCGATCCAAAATAGAGAAGTGAAGACCTACGCTGTCTGTCATCAAAGACAAAGATAGGAGAAGGGAAGTTGCTTACCTGCCCTCCCACACCGTCGTCCAACCATCACCATTGCTATCTTAGTGAAGAGGAGAGAGTGGCACACTCGTTTGATTGTCCTATATCCACATCTCACAAGGTTGACCTCCATTGACGAACAACTGCAATTCCAACTATCCAACCGAGCACCCTCTCCAGTCATAATAAGCTGATAGCCGACTATAAAGGAAATCGCCCAAGTTCTGTAAACCCATTGTCGAACCAAATAACTATGTAGGAAATTTTGACTGTAAAGGAAATCACGTTTTCCGATCATCGAATTGTGTCCTCCATTGGAAAAGTTTCATAGAGAAAAAAATATTCAAAATTTGTGGGTAGATTTGCGAATTTGCAAATTGAGTTTTAGTTTTGAAAATTTATTGTGTTTTGATTTTGTGGAAAAGCTTTGCTGTGAGTTTTGTGGTTGACTGTTGAGATTTTGGAAAATTTTGTGCTTTTGTTTGGCGAATTTATTCTAATTCTAAAGTAGATTCTGTGTCTTTGGGATATTGATACTGTTAGGCTTCAAAATTTGGTTGGGATATTTGATTTTCCTGGAATTATTTGTGGTTTTGAATTATGTGCTTGAATATTTTGTCAGATTGTTTGGGTAAGTTCTAAATTTTGAGAAATGGCTTCAATGAGGTATGATATTTTGATATTTGATCAGAATACGAGGTTTCTGATATGGTATATAAAGATGTGAGATGTGCTCGCTTAGATGGATTTGGACAACACATTATTAGGGTTTGATAAAATGCCAACGTCTTGGACTGAGGAGGAGAAACTTTTGAGAGATAGAAAATTGTTATCTCTTATTCGTCTTCATTTATAAATGCTATTTTAGAAGATGTACTTAAAGCGTAATCTGCTACTGAGATATGGTCAAAAATTATAAAATTTGTGCATACATAAAACCCTGATGAGTAAGCTGCATATGAAGTAACAGTTATATTTTCATTATATGGAATAAGAAACTTCAATTGAAGAATACTTGACTGCATTTAAAGAAATTTTTAAGATTAGAAAATTATGGAATGCAAATATGATGAGGAGGATCTAGGGTTGATTTTGTTATGTTCACTGCATACTTTGTATAATATTTTTCACGATACTATTTTATACAGGCGTGACACATTAACCTTGAAGAAAATCTATGATCCTTTGCTTTCAAAAGAAAGGATGAAGCACATTGTACTTGGATCTAAAACTCAAGGAAAGAGACTGGTTACTCAAGGTAGAATATCAGAGAAGTTTGATAAAGGGAACAGTAACAGAAAGGGTTCAAATGGCAGATCAAATTCCAAGAACAAAAACAAAGTTAATTTTTTCTGTCAGAAAAATGGGCATATAAATTATGAGTGTTATAAATTGCATAATAAATAAAAGACGAAGCTAATTAGATGGGAAAACAATCAGGGAAGTCTAGTGAAGTTGTTGTCTCTGAAGAAAATGATAGTGAACCATAAGGAGATCTTCTTGTAGTGTCTGATGGAAACTCAAAGTCATCTGAAGAGTGGATGTTGGATTTAGCCTGCACATTTCCTATGTGTCTCAATCAAAACAAGTTTTCAACATATGAGCATAGGGGTGTTAAGTGAGATGTGTGGGGATAAATGAAGCGTCCCGCATACACCTCTCAGCAGATAGAAGAGAGTCAAAGGGAGAGTTCATGAGAGTTTCTCTCTAGAGAAATAACAGAGAGCCTCTGGGAGAGGTAGGAGCTGAGTGCTATAAGAGAAAAAGAGAAAGGGAGGGAAACTGAGAGAGCACTGGAAGAAGAAGTAAAAGCAGGAAAGGATGAGAAGTAGAGAAAAGAAGTTGAGTGAAGGGAGAAGAAAGCAAAAAGGCCGAGAGCTTCTTCTGGAGAAGTTGTTCTCTACTCCTCGCGAGCGAGCTTTAGGTAACAAAATGTTCCTTTATGTTGTGGTTTATAGAGCATGGTTCGGTTACTGCTATTGGTTATCCTTGATGTAATGGTTCTCTATTGATGATTATTGTTGAAGAATATGAATGTGCTCTGTTGTTGGTTACTGTTCCCTATGGTTTCCTGCTTCTTGGTTTTACGCTTGGAGATTTATGGTTTTGTTTGGGGCGGACCTTGTGGGTTATTGTTCTCTGTGGTGTTTACAGTTTAATGGTTATTATTGGATATTCATATTCTGTTCATGTTAAGTTATAAGTTAAAGAAAGATTTTGAGATGAATATGGACAGTGTAGGTGATTGAGAAATTAGAGGAATATATTTTGGTTAGAGCAGAATGGTTGTTAAAAAATGAAGCTAATGATTAAATGTTATTTATTGTGAAGGTTAAATTGGAGTGCGAAACTCGTTATAGGCGACCGGTAAGTTGATATTGCATGTGCTTTGGTCTTTGGGGCCCTACATCGCAAGAATTAGAATTTGTATGCTGACTGTGTTTATTAGAAATAGGTTCCGTTATGATTATGTTATTACTAGAGGATTTATTGCTGTTGGTCGAGGATGTATTGCTGCATAATTGTAACACCCCGACTTTTAAGTTGGTCAACTACCGGGATATTACCAAGGGCGTTCTTGAGTGTTAAGTCTAGAGGTATTTCCATTATATTTTTCTCGTATACGTGGTGTAATTGAAGTATTGGAGTTTGGAGGATATTACACGACGTATCTATACGTGTCACCTCATGACATGTATTTTATGGGGAAAATGTTATGGGATAAGAGTTAAGTGGGAAAAAGGTGGGAAAGGTTGTCCAGGGCATTCTCAGATGCCTGCGGATGCATTATGTCATCCGCGAATGCATTGCATCACGTCCCTGATGTTTGGGACGAGTCTGGGGACGAGAGATATCATGCTAACTTCACTATGCTGTGAGGTTGCGGACGATGGTTCTAGACGAAGCAAATGAGAAGAATGGCGTCTGCATCAAATCTGTTCTATCCTGGACAATTTTAAACGATGCGGGACGACTGCGGACGGGTTAGGGTATCGTCCGATTTGCCTCTGTCCGATTTTAGGACACTATCGGACGCCAGTGTGGACACTAGTGCGGATGCCATTCCACATCCGAAACTCACCTGTGGACGGTACGGACAGGGCGGGGATACGTTTTCCCATCCGAAGCCTCAATTTAGCCAGAGTGAATTAGCCTTGTGAACGGCATGCGGACGAGACCTATGCGTCCATACCCATCCGAATTAGCCCAGACCTACAAAATTAAATAAGAACAAATGATGAAAATCGAAGGAAAATAGACAGAAATCCGACAGAAGTCGACGCCTCCCCACCCTCCAGCTAGGTCCCGACCTCCTTGCCCCTAGAAGCCATCATGGTGTTCCCTTCTTCCAGGTAATAGCCTTCTCCCTCTCCCCTTCAGTCTTCATTTTCCTGCTTAGAGAGTGAGCTCCAGAGAGAAAGAGGGAGTGTTCCGGGGAGAGAGTAAGGAGCCGAGAGAAAGGGCTTCTGAGTGTGAGCAGTTGAATATTAAGTGAGTGAATGTGTGGGTTAGCTAGTGAATGAGTTAAGTGTGTGAAGTAGGAGCTATTGTGAGCTGGATGCTGGAGCTGTTATTGGAACCATGAGTTGAGAGGAGAGTTGTCCCTGAGTTTAGTGTCTTCAAATTGGTAAGGATTAAGGGATGTTTCGGCCATTAAGGCCCTACACCACAAGTATGAGTGTGTGAGTTTGACGTTAGTTTTCTGAACGTTAGCTGTTAGAAAATGTTAGATGATTTTGGGTGATATTTGTATGCTTACTGACTGGTAGTGTTAAATGTGGTAGATTAGCTGGTAGTTCTCTAGATAATTTCTTGTTATATGTCTTCAATGTGTGCTGTAAGTATTGTTGTAAGTGCTGTGAATTCTTGAAAGATGAATCTGTGCTAGAGTAGTTTTCGTTCCTTGAATAAACTGTGGTTACCATTTCTTGTGTTGAATTTCCACGTTTTCTTGACTGTGGTTAGTAAAATGTTTAGTGATAAAAAATGGTGAATGTTGAGTGAAATGCTTATGGATGTAGAATGTTGAGCGAAATGCTTATGGTCGTAGAGTTATCGTAATCTCTTCCTTTACTAATACTCTGTAAATTGGTTGCTATTACTTACTTAATCCAGCATATCTAACTGCTAATTAAATTCATTAGTTATTTGCCAATTCATTTAGTTAATGGTTAATCAATACAGCATGTTTAATAAGAAATCGACTAGCATATTAATTAGTTCGAACATATGATTGATTTGAATAACGTAAGCAAGTTAAATTACTTAATTAGAATAGATGATTTGAATAAGTAATGTGTTTAAATACCAACGAGCATGTTAATCAATCCGCCGAATTAGTTAATAGTTGTTGATCATTTCTTGAGTATGTTACTAAGTAGTGAGCATGTAAACTGATTAGTCAAGCATATAAGTTTAATAATAATTAACCAATAGTTAATTGTAATTGTGAACCAATGGAGCATGTAAATTGGGTAATTAATAGTTAAGCATGTAATTGAATAACTAGTTTCATAATTGAAATTGGTATTCTTGGATGTAACTAATATTTTAAATCGAGCATGATAACTAATTAACTAATCTAAGCATGTGGATAAGTAAATAAATGAGTATGTTGGCTAACTAGGATTGATTAAGTAGATATCAAATGGGATTACTTGTTGAGCATGTTTAACTAGCTTGTAATTAACTAAACTAATAAGTAATAATCGGATTCAAGTATGTCAAAGAACTTAGATAACAATGTTGGGGAGCATGTTAACCGACTAGTATAAGTAACTAAAGTAATTAACTTTGAGCATGTAAATCACCTAGGATAACTAAGTAGAATAATCACCTAGAGATAAAATATAAGAAGTATGTAAATGAACTAGCAAGTTGATTTGAAGAATTAGCTTGTTAATAGTATTGTGTCCCATTCATCCAAACATGCCTTCCTTGTTTAAATTCATTATATGTGTGGAGCGTGCTCTTTCATTTGGTTGTTTACTTTCCATGTTAAATGCGCATTCAATTCCAGTTACTTTCTTTATTCGCACTTCAAATCTTATGGATGTTATGTTAGAAGCATCATGCATCATGTTAGGATAAGAATGTATGTTCATGCACCATGTTAATAGAAACAAAGTAGGGAGTACCCTAACATGGTGGTACTCACATGTTTTGTGAGGAAAAATAATAAGGTAAAGACGAAAGAAAAGAAAAGGGAGTTGGGGGCGGATGGATAGACGGGTCTAGTCTGCAATCTAGCGGAAGCCCTCCCTTACAGGGTACGGGAGCTCTAGATTGTAAGTAGGAGACTAGGTCCGACCAACTATACCATTCCATACAGGTCCTCCAATCTCTAGCTCAAAGTACGAGTAAAGAACGAATGAAAGAATGAAAGGTAATGAAAGAATTGGTTTGGGTGGCCCCCATTCCAAGTGAACTAAAGAGAGACATAAGCATAATGCATTAACTCTTTTTCCTTACTAAGCCTCCGGGCTTACAGTTGCTTGTGGTGTAGATGTAGGTATTAGTATGCTATGAGGAACGTACAGACTAGGAGTACTGAAAAGAAAAGACAAACGGATAACATCAAAGTAGGGATGATGGATTTGCACATGCGAGGGATGCTCATGGCTGGCCAGGCATAAATAGGGTAAAGGATAGTCAGTTGAGATTGAATTAAGTTTTTCTAAATTGTAATTAAAGAGTGTTTAATTTCTGATTAACACAGTATTTCAATTGTTTAGTATTTCGTTCTAAAATGATTTACTTATGCTTCTGCACATTTGTTTCAAACCGAGTTTAAAGAAAGGTTGGTAGCGATCCGGTTTAGTGTCGCGCTCTGATACGTTTTGTTTTAAAAAAGGAAAATTTCAAAATTTCACGTATTTTAAAGGATTTACGAAAATTCGGGTCGTTACATGATGCTGTGTTTATTAGAAATAGGTTCTTTTAATGATATAGTTATTAGATTTTAAATGATATTGATAATGATCATGCTTGAGGTTTATAAGATGTTTATAATGATCATGTTTCGAGGATTTTACTGATGATATAGACATTGTATGCATTCACAAACATAATGCATCATGGTTTTCATAACGATATGAAAATGATTTTATACCTAGTTTTGAAAAGGAAATAGAAAAATATAATAATTGAATTAAACGGAAAAAAATGGTAACATAGTCTTTTGGGTCGGAGTGGCGTGTGTGGTTCGACTTCACAAAGAGGACATAAATAGCATTACGGGTCGGAGTGGCCTTTATGGCCCGGCTTCCCAAAGAGAAACAGAAACATAAAAGGTAAAAGTTCATTGTGATGGCATGCGTTCATCATTATGATGAAAGTTCACCGTTGTGGTTATGGTTCACCACGATGGCACGTGTTCATCATCATGGTTTATGTTTACCATGAGGACCAAATTCACCGAGTTAAAGTTCATCACAGTTCATCATAGTTCTATAAGCCAGTGAAAGTAAAGAAAGAAATGGAGACAAAAAAAGAAAACGAGAACAGAAACTGCATTGTTTTAAAAGCTCCATAGCATGTTTACGTTTTATTTTATATCGCTTACTGAGCCTTAGGCTCATTAGTTAAGTCTTGTGATGTAGGTACATATGAGAATAGGAGAACAAGTTAAGGGGCCGTTGATGAAGGATTTGCATGTGCGGATCTTATGGCTGGCTAGGCTAAAAGATTTAAAGAAAAATCTTTTGTAAAGAAATGGTTAAAAGATTTTATAAATGTTTTAGTTAATGTTTTAAATTGTAAAGGTTTAGTTATTGCATTCTAAAATACTTTGTTTTATTCATTTAGTCTTCTGTTGTTTTTTATAAAATGTCTTAAAAAAAAGATTTCTTATTATATCTTTAAATGATTTTAAGAACGAGAAGTCTTTCACTGTGTTTATAAAAGAAAAGTTTTAAATTGTACATGTAAGAAAAATCGGGTCGCTACACTCTTGATTTGAAAGGGTACATGTACACCGGTGAAGGTGGAGTTTTGAAGATCAATCATTATTCTCTTGTTATGATGAAAGGGTAGATAAAGTCTAAAATCTAAATGTTGTGTAGGGATCTACAATTGTTGGGGATGCAAATATTAGTATTTCATTGTCAAATGAAGACCTTACTAGATTATGACAAATGCATTTGGGGCATATGAGTGAAAATGATAAGAATGAGCTGAGCAAAAGAAGACTTTTAAATGGTCTGAGCACTAGTAAATTGCAGTTTTGTGAGCATTGTGTTTTCATTAAACAGAAAAGAGTCAAATTTACTTTAGGCACTCACAGTACGGATGAAACACTAGATTATATCCACTCGGATCTCTAGGGACCAGCACTAGTGCCTTCCATGGGAGGGGCACATTATATGCTGACTATGATTGATATTTTTCCAGAAAATGTTGGGTGTTCTTTCTGAAGAAGAAAAATGATGTATTCTCTACCTTCAAGGAGTGGAAAACTTCAATTGAAAACTTTAAATGATGTGTTCGGAAGAGTTCAACTCTTTCTACAAGTCAAAAGGAATTATGAGGCAACTGACAATCATGGGTACTCTACAGTAAAACAGTGTGACAGAGAGAATGAATAGAACTTTAATGAACAAGGTTCGGTGTATGTTCTCAGGTTCTAGTTTACCTAAATCATTTTAGGCTCAAGCTACTGCTATTGCTTGTTACATTGTGAATCGTTCTCCATCAAGTGCTCTTGATAAGAAAGTTACTAAAGAAGCTTGGTTTGGTACTCTTGTTGATTATTTAGTTTTGAGAGTGTTTGGTTGCCCTATATATGCTCATAATGATAAGGGCAAGTTAGAACCTATAGCACTGAAATGTATATTCCTTGAATACAGGTCTAATGTCAAGGGATATAAGTTATGGTATCCAAAATCCAAGAAATTTGATCTAGCATAGATGTTGTATTTGATGAAGCTGCTATGCTTGTTAATTCACTTTCTAAAGGTTTGACATACAAGACTAACCATCTATCTAGTAGTGAGGTTGAAGTTGAGATCTGATTAGGGTCAACATCAAAGTCTTTAGGTCAGGTAAGTTCAGATAATCAGGGTGATATTATTTCCAAAAAATCACTAGTATTAGCTTCACCACAGTCTTCCATTACTAAGAATAGACCAAGATAAGAGATTGAACCTCCACATAAATATGGTAAAGCAGATTTAGTTGCCTCTACTTTGAGTGTAGCTGAAAGCATAAATTTTAGAAGATGAAGCACATTAATATTTTTTTATCATTTTGTTCAAGAAGTGGTTGCTCGTGGTGATTTTATTGTGAATAAAATCAGTAGTCATGATAATCCTGCTGACATGATGACAAAGATTTGTCCACATTCAAGTTCAAACATTATTTGAGCTTGGTTGATATTAGCTGTTGAATTTTGTCTTTTGGGGCTTTTGTGGAAGAGGAGGTTTACTAGAGTTTTGAAGATATATTTTATAGAGTAGAATTTGCGTCCAGGTAGAGATTGTTAGAGTTCAGTGTGACATGAATTCTAACTAGGTCAGGCCGATTTCGACCTACGTTAGGAATTTTAGTATGACTAGGATTTTGATTAGTGATTTCTCTCCTCCGCCCGTGGTCTGTTACCAGTCTAGGGTTTTTCACGTAAATCTCGGTATCCATTATTTTCTGTTATTCTATTTTCCAATTCATGTTCGAATTTCAACAAAACAAAACAATGTCTTTAAATTGCCCACTCTCATAAAGAAGTGGGTTCTTAAAAAGGTTTGTTCTATAGTGATATTATACTACATTAGCTAAAATATGTTGTTTGAGTAAATGACTATATTTTCAAGACATTTTAACTAAATTAATAAATCAATTTTTTATTTACTTAAAAACAAAATTAATTCTAACATTTTAGTCAAATTAAGTTTTTAGCTAACGAAACAAATGATTGTTATGATATGAATATGGGTACGATAAATTTTTGCATATATTATTTTCATTCTGTTATTATTTGCTCAAGGTCGCCAAGTGGCATCTTTTAGGTTTGAGTCTAAATTGTACTCTTTTATAAATTAAATAAATGAAATAGAGGAAATCATCATCTATCATGACTTGACACTTGATCTTATGAGGAACTGCATTGCGAACTAGATTTTTTGTCTAGAGAATGCTCACAACTCATATAGCGAAATCACTCAATGAAACATATATTCACGTAATTGGACCACATAAATATAAAATCCAACCCAAACAGAAAAGTTATTTTATTATTTGTTTACAAAACTTTATTCAAATTTATTTTACAAACATGAGATAAACTAAAATTAAATACAACATAATAAATAATCAAACTCTCTTACTAGACCTATGTTGTGCGAACACTCCAATCAAATAAATTTGGGAAATTAACAAGACAACCACTGAACTATGGAATCAATGACAAGTTTACCACTAACCAATTTTTGCTAACAAATAAAACATTTAACTATGAGAAATCAACGGAGCAAACATCGCTCTCACATTTTCTGGTAAAAATTTCAATTTGTTTCCACAGTGGAAAGGTCAAGGACTTACTTTCCACAGTGGAAGACTAGTTTTCGTTGCAAAACATTGTCTTTCTATTACAGAACGTTGTCTTTCAGCTGCGAAAAGTGAGTCATACTGCGAAAAGTGAGTCATTGGAATAGGACTCACTTTCCTTAGCAGAAAGATTACTTTCTGCAGTGGAAGCTATTCTTTCCGTAGTAGAAAATATTCTTTCCACTCCATTAGCTGAATTCTATGTCGTTCTTCAGTGTAGTAAACAATGAATTTTCCGGTGAGTTTTCTCAGTGGATCAGAAACATGTCTAGCTTGGAGTAAATTGATTTTTCAACAAACATTTAATTGGAAATCTTCAATTTTGATACCAAAATTGATTTCGAATAGGTTAATATTTCTAAAATTGACTTTTTGGCGAGTTTTCTCAATGAAATAAAAACATATTTAGTTTGGAGTACATTGATTTTTCAACAAACAGTTAACTGGAAATCTTCCATTATAATACTAAAATCGATTCCTAACAACTTAACATTTCTAAAATCTATTTTCCGGCAAATTTCCATAGTGAATCAGAAACACGTTTAGCTTTGAGTACATTGATTTTTCAACAAATAATTAACTTTCCATTTTGATACCAAAATCGATTTCGAACAGATTAACTAGAAATCTTCTATTTTGGAAAGTCTTCTCGTTTTTAACATTTCTTAGGTTAACGATGATATTTGCAATTCTGCATTGTTCATTTCTCATAGTTGAGTATTTTATTTGTTAGAGAAATTATTTAGTGGTTGATTTATCATTGACCCCATAGTTCAGTGATTGTTTTGTTAATTTCTCAATAAATTTTTACCTTTTTATCCTTGAAGTGCTATCACTTGCTCTTGGAAATATAAGAAATATAATAGTGAGCTTTTTGAGCACAGTAAGAGTCTTAATTTAAAGATCCAATAAATCATACAAATATCACAACTAAACATGTACTAACCCTAACATGATTAGTCCTCATAACTTTAACTTCAATGTTTAGCTCTTGATCAACTCTCATGATCACAAATCCCATGATTTATATGTTATCTAGATCTTTAGATATTACTTATTAATATCTCAACTATGTGATACATCTCTTTATGTGAGAAGTGTTTAATGCTTAGGCTTATGATTTAGGTAATCATAGCCTAGCTATACCCCATACTCAAATGCAATCATTCCTTTATGCATAACTTTATCTCATGGTTACACACACACACACACATATTCAAAGTATCTTATTCTTAGTTCCTCATATGCTATTCAATTTTAAGCACAACTATACTCCAACATGATTTTTTATATTATGGATCACGTGTTTTATTATGGTCTATTTATTACCATTACTATTTGGATATTTTCAATGCATGTCTAATCCCAAACTATCTAGACATTTTTAATTGATATTTATTCCAAACTATCTAGACATTTCTAATTAATGTCTAATCCCAAAAAATATCTCATCTTTTTCTATTGTTTATCTATCACCAACATTAGACATCTCTAATGTATGTTTAAACTCCAAACTATCTAGATATTTCTATTCATGTCTATCAAAAATTATACCTTGATCACATAATCCTCTATATGAAAGACTTCTTCAATATGCATATACAATAATGCCTAGATTCATGGCATTGTAAATCATAACCTAGATTCCTTAACACTCCCTTTCACATAACCATTTCACCATATTTATAATCCTATAAAGAAATGACTTCTATATTGCACATAAGAATATGTGTAGACACATGATATTATGATTATTGCCTAAATATTGTGACTCTTAATCTCACATGTCATTAATATATGAAGACCTCAACAATGCACATATGATTATGCAATATGTTGATCACACAATGATTCTCTTTTTCATATCTATGCAATGATAATGTGAATCAATGCAATGTTTTATTTTATATTAAATGATAATGTTATATAACAAGTACCACATAAACAAGTTTGCTTATGTCAACATGTATATGATCGAATATCATCATATGTAAAATCGCACACATCATGAAATCCCACCATACTAACTACTATTTCCAATATGTATGTCCATACTCAAATAAAATATCCGAAGGGCTAGGGTTTTGCATTCCAAGGGGGAACCATAGTCATTGCCCGTCTATTTTTCAGTTTACATACATCGCACAAATACATAGCCTGAAGAGGTATATTGGGTTCTTCTGCAACCAATAATACCGCATGGATAATATCTTTTGTACATATAAATATTTCCATAGATACCCACATTTCCTCTTGCAGAAAATTACGCATCCAGTATGGATATCCGTTCCACACATAATATTGTGCGGACACATCTAATGCGAGGCCATGTGTTCTTCTAAAACCAAGTATCAGCGGTTACCCACACTTTTGCTTGCGGCATCCTACACGTCCATTGCGGATATCTGCTCCCACAATTAATATTTTGCACACACCAACTCATATGTGGCCATGTGTCCTCCTAAAACTAAGTATTTGCAGTCATCCACACTTCTTTGCACATCAATGCTTTTGCGGATACCAACACTTCTACGAACACGTCATTCTGCGGATTTCACCACACACACCTCATTCCGTGTACACCAATGCTTTTGTGAATACCCATACCCACATCCACACATCTGTGAATACTCACACATCCACGCTTCCGCATATATTCACATTTCTGCGGATACTCACAAATCTAATTTTTACACTTGCGAACATCTACCCCAAAGATTGGACATCCATTCAAGATATATCTTCCCAACTTCAAGCATACTTTTCATGCTAAACCATTACTAAACACTCTAGGATTATAATAAAATTATATAATCCTCCAAATATACATTTTTACTCTATTTAAACATTAATCATGCAATATACCATTAATGTTTTCCAATTGACGCAATGTTTGATATAATGTATCAAATACCACTAATATCTTGATTTTAATACCACTCACCAAAAATAACATTCGATATAGTTTATCTAATTTCATACATCATGTTTTTCCATTTAAGTTCTTTAACATTCCACATGGTCTAGGAAATCTATGTGTTAAACCTTTAACCAATACAACCAAATTCTAATTTTCAATTTCCAAGTTTTATTCCAAAACCATCCATTATCAACAATCATTCTTCTTTCAATTCATTTACATCAATTCATTTTAGCATCATCACTAAACATCAACATACAACCCAAGGATCTAATATATAATCCCAGCCCATGTAATATAGCACCTAAACTATGTAATATAGCACTTAAACTATGTACTATAACATAGTTGCAGTAAATCACTAAGAGTAGAATTCTTTCTTCTTTTTACTTCATTCACCTCTGGTTCAGCACAAAAGTGGTTGAATCCTTAGCCATTCTTCTAACTTCTAGGGAGTTCTTAGGGTAATTTTACCATTTTGTTCATTTTGTCCTTTCATTTGATCATTTTACACTTTAAACCATGGAAATTCATAAAAATACCATAATTTATTATTTTTAACCACTTGTAGCTTAAACCAATTAAGCAAGATTAGTTCTAAGCTAATCTCCATGATTATAATAAATAATCATTATTAATTAACCTTAATCATTCCTTAATTACATCTTAATCATATACATAGTCACAAATCCTTAGGTGACACATATCATAATCTCATTTTTTGTTCAATTTTATTAATGGCCACATAATTCAATGTACTAGGAACATTTATGCTTTTATAAGCTTTTCCAAATTCCCATTCTAAAGTCTACTTTAAAGATGTTTTCCAAAACAATGTAGTGTTAGATTTATTTAACTTCAAACTTTCATAACTTTTATTGCATACATCCAAACCCTTTCAATCCAAATTCATACACTTCATTTATGTGTTTGCTCTATGACCTTAAAATGGTTTGAATTTCTAATCACAATAAACTCTTCAATTTAACTCAAATAGTAACTATGCTAATTTGTAACACATCCATAAACTTTCGTGCAAAAATTCATATATTAATGAGCATACAATCAATTTGATCCAATTTTATAACCATTTCATAATGTAAAGTCTACTATTATGTCTATTTTTAGTTTAAAAAATATCCTTAATTGATTAGTCAATTTTCTCCTCAAAGGCATCTCATTACTTATTATCACATAATCATATTTAATCATAGTAAATATAATTATTATGGTTAATTCTAGGTGAAGTCATCACATTTTCTCTACCAATTATGTTATTCAAATATCTCATTCTCTCTCATAAAATCATACTTAGTATCAAAGATGGTTAGTGATGGCCTTCTTTATCTCTAACATTCTTCCTATAGAAAACCCTAATGCTGCTTCACTCTTTCCACCATTCCCTTCCATGAATCAAACGCTAATAGTGAAGTTCGATGATAGTACCTTCCTTATATGGAGGAACCAACTTTTGAATGTTATTATTGCTAATGGCTTTGAATCATTTATCAATGACTTATCTCTTGAATTGCCAAAAATTTTGCCTAATTTTATTCCTAATCCAAAGTACAACGTTTGGTAACGATACGACAGATTGTTGATGAGTTGGATGTATGCGTCCCTATCTGAGACTTTTCTACCTTATAGTGTACACCATTCTAATACTACTGCTATTTGGTCTACGCTTGCTAAGATTCACTCTTCTACATTGTTGGCTCATCTCATCGGACTGCAAAGCCAACTGAACTTAATTTCCAAAGATGGTACTATTGCTACTAAATATTTGCTAAATTTTACTTCTATCTACAACACTTTAGCATCCATTGGTGATCTAGTACTTCTCAAGGATCAGATTATTTACCTGCTTGGTGGGTTGAAAAGTGAGTATAATCCCTTTGTAACTACTATGTCCAAATGATTTGAAACTCCTTCCATCGATGAGGTTCACAGCTTGCTCCTGAACTACGAGTTCCCTTTAGAGAATCAGATTACTCCTCTTCTCAATTAGTTTCAACATAATATCAGCTCTATGAACATTCAAAAACCACCTCTTAAAGCTACCCTTTACTCCCACAATTCTCAACTGAGTATTTTGGGTAAACCCATTAACCTTTCTCCTAGGTGGAAGTTCAAGAAGAATGGATTCAAGCCTCACTGTCAAGTTTGCCATAATATCACACACTCTGCCTCAATCTGATATCCTCTTGATATGAACTTCAAACCACCTCCATGTAATTTTCACACATAAGTGTCATCGCCTCATGCTCTACCTCTAATGCTCTCTATTCAAGGTGTTGAACCCTCTTCACCCTAGCTTATGGATTTTGGGGCCTACTCATCGCTTCTTTTCAAACACGTTTCAGATTAACTCAATTTCTCCTTACCTTGGCATTGAGAATATCATTTTGGGCAATGGTAATACTCTTCCCATTTTTCTACTGGTAATTCATTTATTCCTACTCTCATTACTTCTTTGAGTCTCAACAACATCCTTCATTCTCCTTCTCTTTCTAATAATTTGGTTAGCATTCATAAATTCTATCATGATAAAAATGTTTATTTAGAATATCATCCGTTCTCTTTTCTAATAAAGGATCGATGACCAAGGCAACACGCCTCATGTGTCCATTGCTTAATTCTCTCTACTACCTCCCTTTTATGCCATCTTTTCTACCTTCACATGATTTGTGTCATCTTCCATTATGTGGTATCGTCATTTAGGACACCCATCTCTTTTTGTTATTAAGCTGTCAAGATAATAGTTTGTCCTTTTTGTTTCTCCTTTTATAGATTTGTGTACTGAATGTCAATTTGGTAAATGTTACAAACTCTTTTAGCTATGTTTCTCACACTTTCAACTTAGTACACACTGATGTCTGGAGACCTTCTTCAGTTCTCTCTAAAACTGGTGCCAAATACTTTGTTACGTTCGTTGACGACTATAGTCGATTTGTTGGATATTCTTCCTCAAATCTAAAGATCATATCCTTAATACTTTCCTTAATTTTAATTCCTTTGTTCATACACAATTCAATACAAAAATTAAACAAATTCAGTCACATTATGGTGCTGAATATCCCTCCCTTTCATCCTTATTTATGAAACTCGATGTTCATCATCGTCTGTTGTATCTATTTACGCTAGCCCAAAAGGACCGTGCTAAACATAAAAATAGACACATCGATGAAGTGGGTCTATCACTTCTCTATTAAGTTGACGTTCCTGTATCCTTCTAGAGATTTGCTTTTCAAACTATTGTGGTACTTATAAATTATCTTCCAACTCCAGTAATTGATAATAAGTCTCCTTTTTAAGCTTTACATAACACTAAACATGAATATTTTTCCCTTTGAATTTTTGGTAGCTTTTTTTTCCACACTTACGACCTTTTAATACATATAAGCTACAGCCACGTTCCACTCAATGCATTTTTCTTAGCTACAGTAGCCATCATAAAGGATATATGTGTTACTCACCCACTTCTTATAAAACACATGTCTCTCATAATGTGTTTTTCAATGAAAACTCTTTTCCATTCAAAAGTCTTCGACAATCTAATACCTCATCCCCTTCCTCCTCATCCATATCCACTCTAGTGTCTTTTATTTCCTCACCAGTCATTCCTATTCTAGCTCCTAGCTGACCCCTTTCACATTCACACTCCTCTAAGCCTTCCCCTACTCCTAGTCCTATCATACCTTCTTCTCTTATGCAGCGTGTTACCAACGTCCATCCTATAACAACTCTTGCGAAGGCTGGTGTTTGCAAACCAAGGGTGCTGCTCAATTCTATAATGTACCCTCCTATTGAGCATCCTCTTTCCCTCAAGCTTCAAAGTCACCTAATTGGCTTCAAGTCATGCAATTAGTAATTAATGCTCTCTATCATCATAAGATTTGGGTTCTTGTGTTACGTCCACATGGCTCCATGGTGGTAGTCTGCAAATAGATTTATAATTAAACGCTCATGATTTGATGGTGTTGTCAGCTGGCAAAAGCACAGCTTGTAGCTAAAGGCTTCTACTAGACCAAGGGTTTGGACTATTTCAAAATGTTTAGCCCAATGGTTAAGTTACAAACAATTCACTTGTCGCTCTCTTTAGCTCTCTATTACGATTGATTTATGAGTCAACTAGACATTAGTGATGCTTTCCTCAATCGTGACTTATTAGAGACAGTGTTTATGCCTCAGACTCCTGGCTTCTTGGATCAAACCAAACCTAATTATGTTTGCCTCTTTAAAAATTTGATTTATGACTTAAAGCAGTCAGCTCTTGCTTGTGTTGAAGATTAATTCAAAGTTAGTGGCAATTATTACTATAGCTAAAATTAAGGAAGTGGTTGTCATGGATTTAGTGGTGTTAGTGGTTAATGTTAATGGATTGTGTGGGATACATGGTTTAGTGGTTGGTTAATTTCTCATTATATAAATAGTCTTGTACTTTGATATTTTCAAACATTGAATGAGAAGAAGTCTCATTTGTTATTTTGTTAGTCTCATTCTTTCTCTCTTTTCACCAATATTATTTGTATCAGAGTAAAGTTTGAATGCAAATAGAAAGTGTAAACACATGAGTTGAGTGAAACTCATGAGGAAAACAATGGCTAGCAATGAAATGCAATAGGTACTACACAACTGCTTATTCCAATTTTAGAGTATCAGCGACCACATCAAAACAAGCTTGGTTAGTTCTGCAAAAGGAGTTTCAAGGAGATTGATGCACCACGGATCAACAAAGTGAGGTCTATGCAAGAGATGGTGGGAAATACGATTAAAAAAGGAAATATGATTTATCCTAAAGCTACAAATCGAAGGTGTAAGGTAGTCTGAGAAGATGAAGTTGAGAAGGATCAAGCCTTGGATTTGAGGTCAAATCCTCAATCACCCCAAGAGGATGATACATCACAAGGCCCAGTTACTAGAGCCCAGGCCAAGAAACTTATTAGTCTCTTCCCTATTTCTAATTTTGCAGGAGGAACTACATTGGGGAGCCTAGAAGATGAACCTAACCTTGAAGATAAGGAAAGACCAAAACACTTGATCACTTGGAATGTCCATGCAACACACATAGTTCCAAAGATGCCCGAGGACAAAGCTTGCCTTCACAATACCATGGCTACTTAAGAGGACAGCTACAGAAGTGGTAAGTGAACGTGTTTCGAGGCATTCTAATCCCTTGGTAGAGGGTTTGAAAACAAGTGTTATCTTTTTGGATAGAGTTATGGGAGAATTGGTTAATGACTTGTTCATGTGTTCTCGACTATGTGTGTTAGCCGAGCACCATATATTATGTTGTTTTCTTTTGAGGATATTTTTTTAATTTTTACATTAGGGCAAGCCTTGTGGGGTATTTATTGTAGGATCGATGCACGCCAATAGAGGGAGGGGGGGGGGGGGGGGGTGAATTAGGTGTGCTAACATTTTTGTGCGTCGACTTTCTAAACCCTAAGTGATTTATAAAAATAATCAAACAAATAATTAGAAAATATAAAAGAGAGGGTAAGAGAGTTGACACCGATGTGTTCACGCGGTTTGGCAACCTCGGCCTACGTCCGCGCTCCAACCTTCCCCCTTGGAGATCCTTAATCGTCCAATCTCCCCGATTAGCGATGTTTGACTTCAAGGGTGTCAAACAAACTTTTACAGACTATTTTCAGGGCGTCACCCTCTAGATTGATGATCTTCACAGGCGTCAATCTTGCCTTTAAACGTTTGGGTACAAATAAAATGGAAAACAAAGATTCCTAACTCTCCCAAATAGAAATCTCAAGTTCCGGAGTATGGAGAGTTAGGTTACACGCTCAATTAGTGATTTGGAATTAAGTATAAAATTCGACAGGGCTTCTCCTCAATTTCTAGTTAATTGAATTGAGTTTCAGAGAGTTTTATATTTATAGACTCTGTGAAATCGATCGACCATTTCCTTTTTGGTCGATCGCATCCAACTGTTGGAAACAAGCCGTTGTGTTGTCCAGCATTTCTTGACGACCACCTTCTCGACCGCTACCTCGACTACAGATTTGATGGGCAATCTGTAATATGTTGTAGTTGACCATTTTTCCGCTACTCAACCGCAAAATCTAGTAGCCTTCTGTTTTAACTTGCGGTCAATATTCCGGTCAACCAGTCCTTCATGTAGTCTGTTTTGGTTGACCATTTTGGCCTATTTTACCATTCCTTGATTTCTCTAAGTACCAATATTCATATAATAAACTACAAGGACTTAAATAAATATGTTAGACAACATTAATAGCTTAATTAAGGGTATCTCCAATAGAAAATATAACGTATTTATCAAATCAAGCAAATATACAATAAACAACTTAATTAACCAGATAAATCTGTCATCATCAAAATAAATAATCTAATACCAATTAGGCTACATTTATACCCTCACTAAGGCTTGTCTAAAGTTTTTTAGTTTTGAAAATCAGTTTGAGCTAAATCTTGTGTGGAGTTTCCTCCTTGCAAATCAGTCACTTCTTTCTAGGTTAAAACGAGAGGATTTTGTGCCAACAAATTAATCCACTTGTTCTTTGTTTTTCTTGGAGTAGATTTCTCATACTAATCTTCCAATCATTTCAGTCCTGAGGTGATGATCAAGAGAGGGAGTTTAGAATACTTGGTGGGAAAACAAGTTAGAGCGGTTTTTGAAGAATCCATTGAAGTCAAAGGGTGTCATTAGCATCCTTTGGACCAGCTTGTAAGTTTTCGTTTTTATATCTCTTCTTGGATGAATTTGGTTCTATAATTTGGATGGTTTTCTGTGACATTTTGAGGATTGCGTGGTTCCATTTTTGCATTATTTGGTTTAGAGATATGATAGTTGTGCATTCTCCATTTTCTGCTCAAAACTATTTTTATTGTTGCTGAAATAGAAGAATCTATGGTTTTAGCAGCTTTTTCTTTTGATGAACTAATGGGGACTTTGCAAGCACATGAAGCATGGAATAATCATTCATTTGAAAAGCTTGAAGAAAAAGCATTTCAAGTAAAGGAGGCAGCCAGTAACATTGCAGATGTTGAATGATCAACAAGTAAAATTCGCAGAAGAGGAAAATTTTGTGGTTGTGGTCATGGTAATGGTAGAGGTAGCTCACTTCAATGAGCAACGACAAATTGTTGAGCTAAGAAACACCAAAGGTGGTGTTCAGTGTTTTCATTGTAAGAGATACGGGCAAATAAAAGCAAACTATTGGTACAAAGTATAACACCTTGATTTTCTTTTAACTTTAACTTTAAAACATTGCATAGCAGAAGATTTTTTTTTTAAAATTCATTTGAAGTAAAAGTAAAACAAATATAGGTAGTAAATTTTTTCTTCTTCTTTAAATTCTTTAAAGTTTACATTTTATAAACAAAACAATATGTCCTTCATTTCCCATTTAGCCCAACTAGCACAATATGCTCATCGTATAAATCTTTCATCGTATAAATCTTGCATCGTATGAACATGAGATGCAATATACATAAAACATTTTTGTTTTAGTTTCTTTCTTTTTCTTTATCATTTTCATTGCTTAGGGAAGAGTGGTGAACCTCAGCCAACTCAAGCATTATTAAAGAGTAGGAAATAGTGGTGAACTTTGGCCAACTCAGACTGTTCTTAAAGTGTAGGAAAGAATGGTGAACTTTGACCAACTCAAACTGTTTTTATTATTTAGGAATGAATGGTAAACTTCAGCCAACACAAACCCTTCTTATTATTTAGGAATGAGTGGTGAATTTTAGCCATGTCAAACCATTCTCATTGTTTAGGAATGAGTGGTGAACTTTAGCCAACTCAAACCCATTTTCTTTACTTTACAGACATTCAGTTCAATTCTCATTTTTCTTCTATAAAATCATGTGCATGTAAAACATTTTCGTAATCTTTCTTGAAAAACCATGGTGCATAAACGTGAATGCATACAAACTAGCATATCATCCTACATCAATACACATATCCTCAAATCATGATTATAATCAACTATAGAACCTAACATCTGTCACAACACAAACATCATATCCTCGAGTAAATAATAGCTTAATTCTTGTGATGTAGCTCGAAGGAAAAGCACACACAAACTTTTTATTACCTTAATGCCTTAGCACAATGTCCTGCAACTTATGAACTTATTTCCTTAATCTTCAATACCTTAAAAAATTTTAAAGAGATAGTAATATTCTGAGAGTTTCTTCTTTTCCAAAGTGCTTCTCACAGTGGGAGCTTCAACCTAAAAAAATGATTCCCTTTATAATATGGCAGCTCCAAGCATGAGGTTTCACCCTTATCAACAACAATCATGTTGATTCATCACTTATTCTCCCTCTTAAATCATGAAATCTAACCCTATTTCAGGCGACCTTTTGCATTTCTAGTTGATTGCATTTCAACTCCAATCGACTACTCCCTCATAATTCAAAGAAAATCATTTGCTGGATAAATTGCCACGAACATGCAGCCTCCCATAGAAAGTCATTTTTACACTATTTTGGATGACTGTAACCTCATGTCTGGTTGACCGCTACATTAGCTCAAAGAAAATCATATGTCAAACTCTCTGTCGCAGATGCTTATCTTTCTGGGGAAAATCATCTTCGCACTGTTACGGTAACCACAAACTCGTGTTCGGTCAACCGCATTTCTACCCGATGCTAAATCCTTTCAACTTGTCTTTAATTCGGTCAACTGCACCCTTAACTTAGTCGAGTGCAAAATGACCCGAGAGCCTCTGGACAAACTTGCACGGTCATCTGCACTTCTCCTGATTCTTAAAATTGCCTTGGACCCAGTCGACCGCACTCTTACTCTAGTCGACTGCAAACCTACCTGAGAGTTTCCGAACATGCAATCTAGACGTCTGCGCTTCCATGAATATTTATCTTTGCCTTAGACTAGTCGACCACACTCCCACTCTGGTCGATCGCAAATCTATCTGAGAGCAATTTAAATAAGTCTTTGTACATTTAATCATTCATCCTTCCTTTCAACATCAATTTATCCATGATAACAAAGTACTTCAACAACTACAATTCAACCATATCAATACCAAAATCATTAAACCTTCACATTACACAACTTTATACTTAATATGATAAAACTTAGGGTATTACACAAAGAACAACAATTATCTTTTGCAAAAGGCAATGGAGAACAAAGTAACTTTTTTATGACACAATTTAATACTAATCATAAGTCGAGTGATGTATGGTTTGTAGCTAGTGGTTGTTCAAATCACATAATAGACAACAAATCAATGTTTACAGCGTTTAATGAGACACAACAAATGAAAGAGCAGCTTTGAATTGGTAAAGAAATGCAAGTTATAGGAAAAGGTAATGTGGGCATTGAAACTACTCATGGTAAAGTAATGCTCATGCACAATGTTCAGTTTGTACTGGATTTTGGATATAATTTGCTAAGTATAGAGCAATTAATGGTTGGTGGATATTCCATATTATTTGAGATGATGCATGTATTATTAAAAAGAAGATCTTAGTTCAACCTTTGATTACAATCAACCTGACTCAAAACAAAATGTTTCCATTTGATGTTTCAAGCATGAGAAATTTTGTTTTGGCGGCTAGTGAAAGAGATGATTCAAAGCTATGGTATTTCCAATATGGAGATCTCAGCATCAAAGGTTTGAAATTGGTAAGTGAAAAAGGTATGGTTTTTAGATTACCGAAAATCAATTTTATTGATTTATGTGAATGTTGCATCTACATGAACACAATCGAGAAAGTCATTTCCTATTGGAAAAACTAAGTTTCAAAGTTTCTTGAATTAATACATGTTGATATATGTGGGCCCATGCATACTGCATTTTTTTGTGGCAGTCGTTATTTTTTTCTATTTACAAATGATTTTGCTTGCACGATTTGACTTTATTTTTTGGAGAACAAGTCAAAAACATTTTAGAAATTCAAGTACTTAAAAGTTAAAGTTGAAAAGCAAAGAGCTTCTTTAATCAAAGTTCTTGGTACTAATAGAGGTGGAGAATTTATTTCTATCAAATTTAATTATTTTTATGAAGAAAATGACATTCATAGGGAATTGACAATGCTTTATACTTCAGAGCAAAATGGAGTCCTTGAGGGAAAAAATATAACTGTTATGGAGATGGCAAGAAGCATGTTACAAGCAAAGGGGCTTTCAAATCAATTTTGGGTTGAAGCTGTGGCAACATTAGTCTATTTATTGAACATTTCTCCAAAAAAAGTTGTCATGAATCAAACTCCATTTGAAGATTGGAATGGTAAAAAAACCATCTTTAAGTCACTTGAAAATATATGGATGTATATTGAAAATATATGGATGTATAGTATATGCTTTGGTGAATTCTTAATTTCGTCATAAGCTTGATGAAAAATCTGGAAAAAGATATTTTTATTGGTTATTGCACTCAATTCAAAGCATATAGATTATAAATCCTTTAAGTGATAAGGTGATGAGAGAACCACAGATATATCAAAATATGAACAATGTGGAAACTATAATTAGGATCACCCTTGAAACAAGTATAGAAGCTTGACCCGTTATCTATAAAGAGATTAGAACCAAAACTATTAAATTGAGGAATGTGACCCTAACCAAATTTGTTGATTAGAACCAAAGTTATCAAGTTGATCTTCCAAATTTAAGCTTGAAGAACATCTAGTTCTTCACAAAGAACAAAAGAGAAATTCTCACAAAAACCCTCAAAATTCGTGTATATTCATCATCTCTAAAAAAATACAAACTTGTGTTTAAATTAACTAAATAAAATTAGGAAATGTCCCTAAAAATAATTGTAAATAATCTTAAAAATATATTATTCTGAATCCTAGTGATTTGAAATCTTAAAAGTTAACAAAATGACTTTGGAAACTTAATAAATAAAATTAGGAAAAATAAGTAACTTGGAAGTGGTATGTTAGCTGCGTAATTAAGAGTTGAATCTTGGCAGAATTTGGGATAGTATTTGAATTACCATATCTCCTCTGAATCTTACGATCTTTGTGTCTATGGAAAGCTTAAGATGCTTACTTTAATTTGTATGAAGACCACACATCAATTTGAAGTTTTGATCTAGCCCAAATCTTCATATCAATTTTTGTGCGTAGAAAACCCAAGCCTAATCTTAAACTTTATAGCCTTTGTCCTTCTAGTTGGCCAATTTAGAATAATGAATCCCTTCATTTTTTTTGTCCATTACACATTCTTCCACCATTGTTTCTTCATCAACACTTAGCATATTAATTAGTTTTAATATGTGTTGAGTTGATTCTTTCTCTTGAATCTCTACAATTAAGTCGTGCAATACTTTGTGCATTTTCTTGGTTCTTGATCTTGTCATTGGACCTCCTATGCCTTACAATGGATCATTGCCTTTGGGCTTGAGTTTGATTGCACTTTGATCTAGATCACAAGGTTTTGATCATAAGGGATGTGATATTTGATGAAAATAGAAGAAGGGATTGGCGAGAAGATGATAAATTGTAACAACAGATTCTAATATCCGTTGGAATCCCTCCAAATGAAAGTCAAGAGCCAACTTCTAGTTAGTTCATGGAATCACCAAGTGCAATATCCTCAATATCACTAAGTCAAAACTCATCATCCAGTCATGAAGAGCCTTCAGATGAAACACCACCAAGAAAGCTTAAATCTTTAACTAACATTTATGCATCTTGTCAATTTTCTCTTATTGTCTCAGTTCCTATGACTTACAAAGAAGCAACTAAAAAAGGAGAATAAAATGCAATGATGGAAGATTTGTCAGCAGTTAAAAAGGTGAAAATGTGGATGGTGGTAGACTTACCATAAGATAAAAAGGCTATTGGTTTAAAGTGGATATTTAAAACAAAGTTTTGTGTAGATGGAAGTATACAAAAACATAAAGTTTGACTTGTGGCAAAAGGGTTTGCACAACAACATGGTATTGACTAAGAATAATTTTTTCTCAAGCAGCTTGCTTTGAAACTATAATAATAGTTTTGGCATTGGCTACACAACTACATTGGTCTATTTATCAATTTGATGTCAAGTCAGTATTTGTAAATGGAGATTTTTAAGAGGAAGTGTATGTAACTCAACCAGAAGGTTTCGTAATCAAAGACAAGGAAACAAAGGTGTTCAAATTGAAAAGTGTCGTGTATGGATTGAAGCAGACTCCTTGGGCATGGTGTAGTAAAATTGATTAATATTTTCAACAAATGGATTCTTGAGGAGTGAGAATAAACCCACCTTATTTATAAAAAATGAAGGTATGAATGATTTCTTTATTATCTATCTATATGTCAATGATATCATTTATACAAACTCATCTAATGTTCTTGTGCCTGAATTTAAATCGCATATGATGCATGAGTTTGAAATGTTAGATATGGGGTTATTGCATTATTTTCTCGGCCTTGAAATTCAACAAGCAAAAGATGAAATTTTTATTTTCCAGACAAGATATGCCAAAGATATTCTGAAAAAATTTGGCATTGTTAGAGTTCGGTGTGACCCGAATTCTAGTTGGGTTGGGTTGGGCTTGTATCCAATATTAGGGTTATTTATTTTCTCTATATATTGATATTTGAGTCGCAAAACTCATTGTATCTTGATTTCTAAATAGTTAATTTCTCCTCTGCCTGTGATTTTTCACGTAAATCTTGGTGTTCTTGCTTTTGTAGTTTTCTTTTCCATTTCGTGTTCGATTATCAATAATTGGAATCAGAGCGAAGTTGTGAATTATAGTACTCAGATCGAATGGAATTTGGGGTTTACTATTTTTTGTGAAAAAATTATTTTTTGAAAAAGAAATTTAAAAAAAAAAGGAAAAATTTGTTGTTTTTTCTACTGCCCACGTCTCCTTCCTCAAAGAAAAGAAGAACCTTTCTTCTTCAGAAAAGAAGAAAACAAACAGAGAAGAACTCTATTTCTTCTGTCGCCCACTCTCGTCTGTCACCGAGGAGAAGAGACATCGCCAACAGAGTCTACCATATGAGGAATAGTAGTCCTCCTCCATCGCGTCATTCTCTGTCGCACGTAGCCAAGCCACTGACTCCTTCAACAGAAGGGATACCCTTTTCCTACTTCATCTCTGAGTCATTCCCTAGCTATCGCAAGGAGAGACAGAAGAGAACAGCGGCCCCACGAAGAAGAAATTGCCCCCAAGCCTCTGTCGCCACTGTTCCTCACCGTAAAACCTATCGCTGGCCATCAATTTGAACAGCCACCTGTTGGCTTGATTGAAACCTGTCTCTGACCGACTAGTGAACCTTGGACCTCATACCAATGAACTGTGAACCGATTTGAGTGTTGATCTGGTGTTCTGAAATTTTTTTGAATTTTGAGTATTGTAGGTTGAGAGAATTTTGGGATAAAAAATTCAGTTTTGGGTTTATCTGAACTTGGTTGGCAATTTTCAGGAATTATTTAAGGATCAAATTTTTGAGAGGCGGATATTTTTGTTTCTGAAATTTTTGGGGGGATAATTCCGTTGAAATTTGATATTCCGTTGTTGGATGAGAATATAAGATTTCAGCTAAGGTAGAAGAAGATACGAGATTTGCTCACACAGATGGATTTAGACGACGCGTGATAAAATGCCCACGTCTTGGAGGGAAGAGGAGAAACTTTGAAAGGATCAAAAAGCTCTATCATTGATACATCTACATTTGTCAAATTAGATTTTACAAGATGTTTTGAACGAGAAATCTTCCCCTGTATTATGGTTCAGATTGGAGCAGTTGTGTATGAAGAAAACTCTAACTAGCAAGTGCATTTGAAGCAACGACTTTATTTTCATCAGTAGATCGAAGGGAGTTCTATTGAAGAACACTTGACCGCATTCAAAGAGTTAGTTTCAGATTTGGAGGCTATGGGATGCAAGTACGATGGGGAGGATTTGGGGTTGATTCTATTATGCTCGTTACGTGCTTCATATGGTACTTTTAGAGATACAATTTTATATAGTAAAGAAAGTCTAACTTCGGAAGAGGTTTATGGTTCTTTGTAATCAAAGGAAAAGATCAAACAGATTGTTGTTGGATTCGAGTCTCAAGGTGAAGGACTCGTCGTTCGAAGTAGAACAAGAGAGTCAAACAACAATGGTAGTGATAATGTTCAGAATTCAAAAGGCAGATCAAAGTCAATGAACCGTGATAGAACCTGTTACTTCTGTCAGAAGAAGGTGCACATTAAAGCTAAGTGCCGTAAATTGCATAATAAAATGAAGAGAGCTGCTGAGAATGGAAAACAACCAATGATGTTTGGTGAAGTTGTTGTTGTAGAAGAAGAAGACTATAGCGATGAAGATCTTCTAATTGTGTCAGAAAGAAACTCAAAGCCAAACAAGGATTTGATTCTGGATTCAGCTTCTTCACTTTATATGTGGTACAATCAGGATTGGTTTTCAACATATGAGACTGTTTCAGGAGGTGCTGTGTTAATGGGTAATAACACATCTTGCAAGATAGCTGGTATTGGTATCGTCAGAATCAGAATGTTTGATGGAGTTATGAGGACACTGGGTAATGTGTGACATGTTCCAAATTTAAAGAAGAATATGATCTCGTTGAGTACTCTATATTCGAAAGATACAAGTACAACGCTGTAGGTGGAGGTATAAAGATCAGTAGGGGGCACTTGTCAAGTTAAAGGGACACAAAATCTCTGTAAATTTGTATGTGTTACAGGGTTCTACAATGATGAGTAATAAGGCTGCAAAGTTTGTGAATTCACCTTCTAAAATATTTTTGAAGAAGACTCAGAAGAAGTTAGGTTCTCAGGTGAAGTTCAAGTTGGGATATGAATCTACATAAGAGCCGATAAGTCAACTTATTACAGATTTTCAGGGTGAGGAAGTCACGACATCATCAATAGTTTCAGTTTCATGTCAGAGTGGTATCGTCAAAGGCACAACAAAGAGGAAGGGTAAAGCTCCATGGTGATATGGCGAAACTACTTCAGTGGGTTATGCAGTGAGTGTGTTTGAGGGTAATGATTCTAGTGGGGAGTCTTTAATATATTCACGTGCAGTTCGTTATGACAACTCTGATAATTTGGTGGTACCATGGAGGAGATGTGATTTCTTTCTGAGTGTGTTTCTCAAGTTTAAGTAGGGCTTAAACTTGATCAGTATTAGATATTGAGTTGGTCCAACAGGGGCTTATGTGGAAGAGGAGGTTATTTTTTCGTTGGAGTTTTGCAGATCGTTTGCCTTGCATTGGAATTTCTTTGAAGATGGAGATTGTCAAAGTTCAGCATTCTGGATTTGTTTTGGAGTAGGTTGAGAAGCCTGCATTGGATCTCTCATATGGAATTTGTGTCAAGGTGGAGATTGTTAGAGTTCGGTGTGACCCGAATTCTAGTTGGGTCGGGTTGGGCCCGTATCCAATATTAAGGTTATTTATTTTCTCTATATATTGATGCTTAAGTCGCAAATATCAATATACCTTGATTTCTGATTGGTTTATTTCTCCTTTGTCTGTGGTTTTTCCCACAGTTTTCCACGTAAATCTTGGTGTCCCTAGTTCCACAATTTTCTTTTTTCGTTTCGCGTTCGATTCTCAACAAGCATGCTTAAGTGCAAGCCTACAGTTATACCCATGAATCCCAATGAAAAATTATAACTCGAAGATGGAGCAGAGATAGCTGATGCTAAAAGTTTTAGAAGCTTGGTTGGAAGTTTAATTTATCTAACTCATACTTGACCCGATATTGCATTTTCTGTTGGTATAATTTCCAAGTTTATGCATCATCCTTCAAGGATTCATTTGGGAGCAACACAGTGAGTTTTACATTATATTGTTGAAACAATAGATTATGGAATTTGGTATGCAAAAGTTTCCAATTTCAGATTATGTGGATTCACCAATATTGATTGGGTGAGTTCATTGGATGGTAGGCGAAGTATTTAAGCAAATATTTTTAAGCTTGGATCATGAGTAATTACTTAGAGTTCAAAGAAGCAAGTCACGACATCATTGTCATCCACTGAAGTTGAGTATATTGCAATCATCTCGGTAGCTTGTCAAGCCATTTGGTTAAGGATAATATTGACAGAGCTTCAACAAAAACAAGAAGGTGCAACAAAAATATTTTGTGATAATAAATCAACAATCTTAATGACAATGAATGCAAGTTTTCATAGCACAACAAAGTATATTGACATCCGTTTCCATTTCATTCATGATTAGTTATGAAGAAGAAGATTAGTTTGAAATACTGTAACATAGATAAGCAGTTTGTTGATGTGCTCACCAAAGCTTTGTCGAAAGAGAAGTTTATATATTTAGATCATTGCTCGGTGTTTGCAACTTTGAGTCAAGAGGGAGTGTTGAATACTAATTCAAAGTTAGTGGCAATTATTTACTGTGACTATTATTCAGTGTGGATAAAATTAAGAAAGTCTGTATTATGGATTTAGTGCTGTTAGTGGTTAATGTAAGTGGGTTGTGTGGGATACATGGTTTAGTGGTTGGTTAATTTTTCATTCTATAAATAATCTTGTACTTTGATGTTTTCAAACATTGAATGAGAAGAAGTCTCATTTGTTATTTTGTTAGTCTCATTCTTTCTCTCTTTTCTCTAACACCTTAGTAGAACAAGTTGTATGTAGCACTGATAAAGCAGGTGTTCAAGTCTGCCAAATTAGATACGTCTATGTTCTTTTATCGAAAGGACTCTAGTTATGCTCGTCTATGTTGACGATATATTGATAACTAGTAATGACTTCATTGTTGCTATTTCTCTCCTCACATATTTTTCCTCCTAACTCAACTAATTCTCTCTCAAAGCAGATACATTGAAGAAATTCTCAAACAAAATAATATATTCTGTTTAAACACGTACCTACTCCAATGACAGTGGGCAGCTTCTTTCTGCAACTTCTGGTACTCCTTCGGTTGATGGAACTCTGTTTCGAAGAACAGTCCGAACATTACAATACTGCTTCCTTAAACGTTTTGATAGAGCATTGGTCGTTATTATGGTCTGTCAGTATATGCATTCTCCTACAGATATCCATTGGCAGGTGGTCAAATGCATTTTTGTGTTATATAAAGGGTACATCATCTTTCTTGTGGCTTTCAACAAATATAGTGCCTTCTCCTTTCACTGTTTCACTAACTAGGCATCATGTTCGGACAATCGGAAAAGCATGAGCAATTATTATATATAATTTGGCAATAACCTTATTTAATGTCGTCTACCAAACAAAAATCAATATCAAGATCAGCCATGGAATCAGAGTATTGTCTCGTTGCCAATAGTGCGCCAGAGCTGGCTTGGCTAGAATCCACACTCCAAGAGTTACAAGTTTCCTTTACTCTCCCTTCCACAGTTTTTACAGATAACATTAGTGCCTCATACCTTGCCACTAATTCTTTTATTCACTCTAAAATGAAACACGTTGAGATTGATGTCCACTTCATTAAGAAAAGTTAAACAATAGCTTCTTTTAGTCAAGCACTTTGTCTGAGTCTCAAATTGTTGACTGCCTCACGAATCCTCTTCTTGTAGGTTATTTTCAACTTCTAAGATCCAAGATTCAAGTCCTCTGTACACAACGATATGTATATAGGCATGATAGCTTTGTCTATATATTTTTTTCATTATGTTATTATTTGCTCGTAATTTCCAGGTGGCATCTTGTAGATATGAGGTTGTGCATGTCCTCTTCTATAAATAGAATAGAGGAAATAATCCTCTATGCAAATTCTATTATTCATCTCTCTCCCTCTCTCTCTCTCTCTCTTCTATACATAGGGTAAAAAACATTTTTTATACCCTATGTTTGATTCATCTTATGTTTATTTTATGAGTTATGATAAATATGTTAAGAGTAATATTAAGTGTATCAAAAAACTAAAGTCGACAAAAAGCGAATATGATTTATTTATTTGAGTTTGCTTGTATACACAAAAGAACCACTTATTTTTCTAAAATAAATAACTTTATTCGAGTTTGAAGAATCAAATCGCATGACTTTAATTTTGATATTCTCGATACTTTCTTTAATTTTCTAAAAGGCAAAGCTGTAACGCCCTATTTTTTCTTACGTTTAAAATCATGTGAAATTTAAAACTTTTTCTTTTATAAATACAGTGGAAGACTTTTGAACAGAACATTTAAAATTACAATAAATAAATCTTTGCAATTTAAGACATTTACTAAAACATTTTGTAACACCCCGACTTTTTAAGTTGGATAACTATCGGGGTATTACCAAGGACATTTCGGATTGTTAAGTTAAGGAGTTATTCCCGATAACGTTTTCCCCATATACGTGATGTAATCAAGTGTTGGAAGTAATTAGGATATTACGTTGCGTATTTATACATGTTACCTTATGACATGTATTTATGGGGTAAGTGTTATGGGATGAGAGTTAAGTAGGGAAAAATGTGAGGAAAGGCTGTTTTGGGCATTTTCGGACGCCTAGGAATGACATGCGGATGAGTTATATCGTCCACAAATGCATTTTGTGGCATCCCCGACGCTTGGGACGCACAAGGATGGGAATTTTGCATCCTGATGTGTCTAGAAGTCGACTTCTGGACTTGCGGATGAGATGTGTGGTTTGCAAGTGCATTGCACGTCACCCCTTAGCCTGGGGACGACTTAGGACTTGATTTCGCGTCCTGACTTCACTGTGTCGTGGTCTTTCGGATGAGTTCAGACGTATGCGGACACAGATGACTGTGTCCGAATTGAATCTGTCCTAATCCTAGATGATTTTGGAAGAGTCTGGACGAGTGCGGACGTGGTGATGCCTCGTCCGATTTGACTCTGTCCGATTTCTGGACACATTCGGATGCTTGTGAATGCATTATGCGGATGCCATTTTGCATCTGAATGCCTCCTTCGGATTGTACGGAATGGGTGGGGATGCCATTTCTCGTTCGAAGGAACGATTTCTGTCTTAGGATTTTACACATGCAGACGAGACTAGTGCGTCTGTACTCCTCTGAAATAGCCCAGACCTACGAATAAAATTAGAGTTAAAATGATGGAAATTGTCATCTAGCCATTTAATTCAGACAGGAATCGACTCTCCCCCCACCCTCCAGCATAGGTGCCGACCTCCCCCCTGCCCAGCCGACCTCTCCCTCCCCTATGGCTACGTTTGTCTCCTCCTCCTTCAGGCATAAGTCACTTCTCTCTTTCTCGTTTCAGTTCATTTTTCCTTCTGCGAAAGAGAAGTTCCTGCGTGAGAGTGAGGTCCAACGAGAGAAGAGAGTTCCAGTGAGTGAGAGAGCTATTATGAGTGAAGTCTGTAACGTGAGTGAAGTGAGGTGTGAGCTGAAGAGTTAGAGCGGTTGGAGTTGCTGTCTGTAAGCTGAGGAACCATGAGGTGGGAGTGCTGTTGTCCCAGAGTGTGTTAGTCCATCAATTTAGGTAAGGAATTTGGGTGTGTCTTGGCCATTTGGAGGCCCTACACCGCAAGTAGAGTGCGTGAGTGTGTCTCCTTGTTGCTGATAGAGTAGAATGCTAGTACTCTATAGATTATTATTTTGCTTTGTGATATCTCCTTTGTTGATTTTCTTGGTTGTTCCTTCGATGGTAGCTTGTGATCGGTGTTCTGTAGATTTTGGTTAAGCTCTGTGATATTTCCCTTTTGTTGATTTGCTCTATTTATTGTCTGTCATGTGATTCAAATGCCTTGTTTGATAAAGAGATGATGAACGCTAAAGGGTGATAAATGGTTAACGTGTGAAATAAGGAATGCTTACTGTCTATTTCTTTGTTGATTAGTCAAATTCTCTGTGTAAATTTAGGTGCTATAAGTCCTTCATTTGTGTTGTTGGTATTGTTCTGACTTGGGTTCTGTCCGTGTTGGTTATTTGTGATAGTCATAGTTGTTAAATAAACTGTTAAACATGTTTAGTTGTTAATACTCTTGAGCTTGTTAATTAATTCGGGAGATTAATTAGACTCACAACTATAATCATAACTAAAAGAAAGCATGTTTAACATGTTAATTAACTTAACTAGAGTAATCAATAAGAATTGGACATGTTTAATTAATTGATTAGTTGTTTAATTAACCATTAAATAACCAACCCTTGAGTATGTTCGATTAGTATGTAACTAACTAGCCCGAACTAATGGCTAATTAACTAAGTAGCGATAACCCATTTGAATATGCTTAGGTAAGTGTTCTTACACCTTGAGCATGTAAACTAACTAATAAGTAACTAACTAGCGTGTTTAGTTAATTTACTCGCATGTTTAAATTGATTTACTAGCATGTTTAAATAAATCAATTAGCGAACTAGCATGATTAATTAGCAGCATGATTAATTAGTGTGAATAAATCAACTAACAGCATATTAATTAACTAGAGTAATTGCACATGACTAGACAAGCATAGTTAATTAACTAGCGATGCATGCTTAACCCACTAAACCATTCTTGAGCATGTAATGAACTAGGTTAACATTAACATGTTATTCTTACTTGTTAATATTCTGTGCATTTCTCTTTTCCGCAATTTCTTTTATTGTAACTTCCATAATTGATGTTTTACTTTATTAGACATAATGACTATAATGAAGAAGATGGAAGAAGGATGAACTAAACAAGAACGAATTAGGAACCTCGTTGATTATGTGATTAGATGTCTTTATATTATCTTTGTTATTGTATTCTTGGTGTTGCTTATAACATTTCTTATAATTAATCGTTCTTAGCACGTTATCTTCTACTAAACCGAGCATGATTAGTTAACGAGGACAAAAACATGTAATCGACTCTTGAGCATGTAAATTAAATTATGTCTTACTTTAGATGCATGTTGATTGTTGAGTTTTGCATATTCCTTCTATTATTGTGATTCGTATATCCGAGCATGTTCCTTGTTGTTTTATTTAATCCCATAGTTGTCTCCTTCACAGGCTTTACTTTATTGGGTGTTCCATGGTTATTAATTGTTCTTGTGTGCGCTATTCTACTCTAGTTGTTACTTTCCATTATATGCATTACTTTCTTTTATATGCGCAATTTCAATTACAGTTGCATTTATTTCAATGCGCACTTCAATTTCTGTTAATGTTACGTTATAAAGCATCATGCATCATAGTAGGATGAGAATGTGGTCATGCATCATGCTAATAGAAACAAGTAGGCAGTGCCACCTTGGGGTGGTACTCGTACATGCATAAGTGAGTTAAAATGTTAAGAAAAGGAAGGAAAAATGGGAGTTGGGGGCGGATGGGTAGCGTGTCTAGTCTGCAACTAGGTGAAGCCCCTCCCTCGTAGGGTACGGGAGTTCTTGTTGCAAGTAAAAGGTTAGATCCGATCCACTACACCATTGCACAAGAAAATCCCCCAATCTCCCGCTCGAAGTACGAGTAGTGAATGAATGGATTAAAGTAAAGTAAAGAACGAACGAACAAATGTAATGAAAAAATTGGTTTGGGTGGCCCCCATTCCAAAACGGACTAAAGAGTGGCACATCATGTTGCATTAAACCCTTTTCCTTATTGGGCCATTAGGCTCACGTATTACTTGTGGTGTAGGTACAAATGATGAATAGATAATAACCCAAGGATGAGGGATTTGCACACTCGAGACTCATGGCTGGCCAGGCTAAAAGAGTAAAAATGAGGAACGGTTGTAATTAAATTAAAGTTTTATTAAATTGTATTCAGTTGTTTAGTTCTTCATTAGATTATTTATGCTTCCACAATATTTTAAATAAATGATTTCATAAAGCTTCCGCTATGTTTTACAAATGATTTTATATCTATGACATTTCACAGTATTCCACGGTTTGCGAAATGTTGGTAGCGGTTCGGTTTAGACGCACTCTGATATTTCTTTCAAAGAGTTTTAAACAAAGAGGGTTTTAGTGGTTCGTAAAAGTTTCAAATTTTAACGCCTTTTAAAGGATTACGAAAAACTGAGTGGTTACACATTTACAAAATTTTTTAATCGTTTCCTGACAAAACCCTTTTGTAATACCCAGATAAATCCTTCATGTATTTTGTAAAATATTTTATTTAATAAACAAATATTTTATAAAAGAAAATATGTCCGGTAATCGTTAATTTGAGACTTGGTGTGGTGTAATTGATGGAAGGAATGTTTTGGGAAATTTTAAGTGGAAAATTGTCACGGATTATGTAATTCTACATTTTCGATCAACTAGCGGTCGGATCTAGGATGAGTGTTTCGACCGAAAATTGCATTTTGGTCACTTCTTGTGTTTTGGGTCTAGCCGAGGTCGAGATTTGGACATGGTGTCTCGACCTAAATGAGTTCCAGGTCACACTAGAGGTTTTCAGTCATTCTGCAGTCGAGTAAGGTCGAGAAGGATTCGAATCTGTCTAATTTCGTGGACATTTTGGTTGACATGCAGCCGAGGGTTGGATGCCTTTCCTCTACCCAAAATGCAATTCTGGAGAAAATTTTTGGAATTCGGTTGACACGCGGTCAAGGTTTAGACGCCTTCCCTCCACCAAAAAATCAAATTAGTGCAAGAATCTCAATGCTGTCCGACATAATCTCGTCCTTTTTCTCCAAATTTCTCTCGAAAAATCTCCTTTTCTCTCTTTGGAAGGCGGCGAATCGTCCAAACATGAATGGACTTTCGACTTCTCTCCCTTGGGGGTGGGCAAACGTCCCCTCACCTCATGAGTCGCCCTTTCTCTCTCTCTCTCTCTCCTTCGTCTATAACTGGTAGCCAAGATGTTGTCTCTAGATTCCTACCCTGGGAGCTGCAATTGGAGTGTAAGGAGAGTGTACATTTTGTTTACTAGGTGAGAGACGTTTTGTGAGCTGTGAAAGAGTTGAAGTGAACTCTTGCTGTTGAAAACCTCCTGGGTGTGGCTGCTCTATACGCATTGTCATGGCTGTGACATGGATTACTGAGAATCAACATTTTTCTTAAGGTATGGATTAGAGTATAGTTGGCTAGAGGGGGCCCTACATCAAAGGTTTGTTTGATTGTTACTTAATAATTTCATTGGATTTACTGGTGTGAAATGCGATTATGCCTTGGTTAAGAAAAACAGTTCATTGCTGTAGATTTACCAAATGACATTCCGAATATTAAGTGTGATTGGATGAAGGAAATGCTGCTATGTTTCAATTTAGCCACTATTAGTTGTAGATGTAATTTTTGTTTGATATTAAGCTTTGCTTCAGGTATCCCCTGTGAAATATAGAACTGTTGGTTGTTGATATTGGAAGTTGATTGGAATATACACTGCTAAATGTTATCGTATCATGAATTGAGATGGTAGTGTCGACTCTGTAAGCATGAAAGACTAAGTTTGCGTAGGTAGTGGTTTGAGATATGGATTATTGACTAGGATGCTGAAGCTATGGTGTAAATGGTTAGTCGTAAGAAATCTTCTAGGTTGTTGAATATTACCATTCCTTGCTATTGTGAAATCTCATTGTGACCTGGTTGAGACTTATGATGATTGAAGTCACTCCTAATGTTATTTAATGCAGTGGATGACCTTGATTATTGCTGTAAAATATTGTTTCATTGTTATGGAAAGGACATAACACTATCAATTAATGAGTGCAATGGACAGCAAGAGAGACCTCAGTTAAAATTTTGCATGAGATGCTCTATTTTGTGTCTCTAATTGCTCTTTTTAATTGTACCTCACAAACCTGTGATTGGTTCTTCGTTGACACACTAAACCATGAACTACTCTTAGAAATTAAAATATAAACTGTAGAGTATATGCTCATCTTAATCTATAGCTCGTTAAATTATGCTTGAACTGCCGTATCTCTATTTTAATTCATGCTTTCAGTTTGTATTCTGATCATATATATATATCTCTCTCTATGGTTGTACGTGACATTCATGCATCATGCTTAGGGCTTATGAAATTGTGAGCATATTGCATGACATGCCTAATATATGTAAATAGGTTTGGGGGGGGGGGGGGGAGGGGGAGTGGTTTTAAGAGAATTGGTGAGGGTTCATTGGTGGTGACACCCCGAATGGATGTATCTCTTCCCATGTAGGGAGCAGTGTAATACCCCGATATTTTAATCCTCGGGATATTACAGGGCGTATTAGGAGTGGTCCGAAATAGCCCAACTTAGCATTAAATTAGAGATTAAAAATGATAAAAGGGGTAATTTAATAATGGGAGATTAATTAGATTTATATTTTAGGGGAGAATTAGTGAGGATTAATTGGGGGTATTATACATTTATGGATATAAATGTATTACAAATTCAGTGGGTAATTTTAAGAGGGGATTTAGTGTGGTTTAAGGGCTGAATCGGTCCAGCATTTAAATTAACAGAATAGCCTATGGCCATTTTGTTTGCTGGCGACCCAAACGAGAGAGCGAAGGGAGGCAGGGAAGAAAGGGTGAGACGAGGGAGAGAGATCGGGACCGGCGAGTGCTCGCTGGCGACGTCCAGGCGACGACGACGGCGAACAAGGCGACGGGACTGGCGATGAAGGGACAACGACGGTGATCTAGGGCTCACGATTTGGGCAATTTCTATGAGCGAATCGGGACTTCCACTGCGGCAATTTCCGACGGCGGGACGAGGTAAGTCGATAGTTTTTCTCCTTCCCCTTCGTATTCTGACGGTCAGCTGTGGTCCATGCTGGCGTGGCTTCCGGCTCGGGACTGGACCGGTCCAATTTGCTATTGGTTGAACCGGCGAAAATGACAGTGTCGGGCGGTGGAGACACTTTGTACAACCTGGGCAGTGGATATTGTCAGAGGATATTGTGCTGGTTGGGCGTGCTGTAGGCTACAGAGGGTTGTCTTCTGGGAGGATAAAATGGTAGAAGCATAAGGGAGTTGAGGGTGAGGAGACAATTCATTGTGAAGCTGAGGGCATCCTGGAGCTGGGTATTGCTCTTGGTTAATTCTTCTGGAGTCCAAGAACTGAAGTGGGAGGTGAGGCCGAGTGCTAAAGTGTGTTCTGTGGTGAGGTTTTCTCTTCTACTGTTTAATCATTGGTTCTATTTTTGTATGCTAAATCCCATGTTAATGCTTAGTAGTATTTTGGAATGTTGCAGTTAACTTGAGATGTTCAGTGGTTATAGAACTTCTGTTGGGGTTTGGATTCTGGTTTTTAGTGTTGAGTTTTGGAATGTAATCTGTTGTTGGTAGTGGTTCTGCAAATCTGAGTATTTCTAATGGAACTTTAACATGTTGGGATTGGTTGGTTAATATGCTAGTTGGATGAATGTTATGAGAAATCAAGGTTCCATTACTTTGGGTTAATTTGTTGTTTTGGGTTAAGTTCTGTGATGGTTGACATATGGTTTGTACACTTTATTGGTTAATTCTAGATGCATAAATATGTAAGATTTGGGTTATGCCGATGGAAAATAAGTTGTTAAGTTGCATTTAATATTGTTGTAGTTATCGGAAATGAATATCCGAATTTAGTTATTAAGCTTAGTCTATGAGATTAAGTAGTAAGTTAACGAGTGGATTGAATAATTTTAGTAATGACTAGCTATTTCTAATGAAGGTATCAGAAAAAGATAGGAGATAATGATTTGGTGCTAGCGCATGAACGCTTCAAGGTAAGAACTTGGATGTGTCTTGGCTTGAGGAAGCCCTACACCGCAAGTAACGTGTGCGTGAGTTGTGGAATCTGTATGTTTTCTATGATACTCTGCATGTTTATATGCTTGTTAGTTGTAGGTTAGTTCTCTATAGTTTTCTGTTGGCTGGTTTCCATAGCTAGTGTTTGCTTTATTGGTGATACTGGAATGCTCACTGTTGATGTTGATAGTGTAGAACACATATTATATTGCTGTGTGATATTGTCTATGCATGTTGGCTGGATGTTTTGGATGCTCTGTGCGATAGCTCTCTGTGATAGTGTGAACCTGTATGTTTATCCATGCTTAAATGTTCTGTATGTTGCAGTAAATTCTCTGTTGATACTGCGTAGCTTTATAGATGATTTCCTTTTTGTTGATGCCTTGACTTGGATATCCGATGTGAATCATTGTTGAGTTCCTTATTGTAAATAAATCATTGAGCATGCTATTTAAATTGAATGTTTATATCTAATGTAATCAACTAACTTACTGAACATGTTAATCTTATTTGTTAATTGTCAAGCATGTTAACCTAATCAATCTAGCTAACCTAAACAAGATAATAATTATAAGCATGTAAATAAAATAGGATATGGACTTTTCAAGCATGTTATCATTCTTTAATCTTGTTGGGCATTGTATGTCCATTATGGTTGTTATATGAATTCTCTTCTGTATGTTGTATGTACTTTTAGTCTTAGGCATCATAACGATAGAAACAATTAGGAAAACCACCACGGGGTGACCATAATCGAGTGAGGGTAAGAATTACCATTCCCTTATCGAAATTACAAGGCTAAATAATATAATTAATTAGAAACCATAGGATTCCCCAAACTCTACGCTCCATATACGAGCTATTCCTAAAATACGAAACTATGCCTAATATACGTAATTTAAAAGATTGGATTTGGGCGGACCCATTCCAAAGAATTTAAAGAGCGGCATTTCATATGCATAAACTCATTTTCTTACTGGGCCTTTAGGCTCACGTCTTACTTGCAGTGTAGGTACCCGATGCGCGGAAATCCTTGAGCAATGAAGAAGTAGTCAATGAGGGATTGGCACGAGCAAGCTTGTGGTTGGCTAGGCTACGAGCAGTACAAGACAATTGAGTTGTAATTAAATTAAATTCAGTTTTCTCTTTCTAAATTGTAATTAAATGTTTAGTTTATTTCCTTTAATTATTTATGCTTCTGTAAATGTTTTATTTCCTCAATGTTTTAAAGTGTTTCTAACGGCCTGGCTTGCCTTTGATATGTTTTTCTTAAAATTTAACGCATTTTAAATGTATGAAAATTCCGGGTCGTTACAAGCGGAGTGACGGTTTAGCCACATGGACCCTAGGGTTCACCCATTCTCTTGTACGGAAATCCCCAATGTCTTTAACAAAATAGTATGGTGACGAGATGTGGTGACACCCCAAATAGATGTATCTCCTCATCGGAGTGACGGTTTAGCCACATGACCAATAGACGTATGCATCTCTCGGGTTCTAGAAAAGATAGGTTCTCTTCTGTAATGCATCGTATTACATGCACGAGCATTTGCATCGCATTTCATTCTAATTCTTGCTGAGCGTTAGGCTCATTGTTTTCCCGTGATGTAGGTGATGATGCTTGTGGCTTACTAATTGAGGAGGAGATGTTTCAAGATGATCCCTTGGGTTATCTGCCGAGTTGATCTGATGGTTGTGGCTCAAAGGATGTTGGGTATTTTGAATAATTATTATCTTATTTTGAAATTAGTAAATGTTTTGTAATCGTGGATTTTTGTTGGAAGGCCTAAACTATGTTTTGAAATTTCATTATTTATTTCCGCTCAAATAACTTTAATAAATTAAGCAAAAAAATTTTATATCACAAAATTTGAAATAGAGAAAGACGATTTTAAATGAACGGGGCGTTACACCTTTTTTCTTAAATCTCCTTAGCCTAGCCAACCACAAGATATGCCCGTGCAAATTCTTCATCAACTGTCCATCACCTGTTCTTCTGTTTCTCGTGCATACCTACATCATAGGTAAAACAATGAGCCTAATGCTCAGCAAGAAATATGATGAAATGCAATGCTCATGTTCATGCTCATGCGTACTCATGCGATGCGTTACAGAAAAGAACCTATCTTTTCTGGTATACCGAGAGAAAGGATACATTTTATGGTCATGTGGCTATCTGTCACTCCGATGAGGAGATACATCCTGTGGCATCACCATCAATGATCATCACCATTCTCTTTTGTTTAAGGCGTTGGGGATTTCCGTACAAGAGAAGATGATACATCTTATGGTCTATGTGGCTAACCGTCACTCCGATGGGGAGATACATCCTATGGTGTCGCCACTAATGGACCGTCACCAAATCTCCCGAACCCCCACACGCCTATTTACATTTATTATGCGTGTCATGCAATATGTCAACAATTTCATAAGCCATAAGGGTGATGCATGTATGTTATGCAATATACAGTTCACAATAATATATAGAATATGGAAACATAACATCACAATAGTAGAGTACAATTCATATTTCAAAGTGAGAAAATGAAACATAGCATTTTATCAATCAAACATAGAAAGCAACTTAGAGGTCTATTTATCAAAGGATGACTACAAAATGAACTGTTCACATAATGGTAGAAAACTATTACAGACTAATTATTAAGTAAATCATACACTACCTAACCGTGAGTAATTCATGAAGTCATGGAGTATATTATATATCGCAAGCCGAGGACAACTTACCAAAAACACAACCTAAAATTTAAGAGTTAACAAGCACTTAAAATCCCCTTTCCACTATACCGTAAGTCTCATCCGATCCCTTATTTACAGAAACTAAATCACTTAACAATGGTCAACACATCATAGCAACAACCAAGGTAGTATTCAACAATTTACGGGGAACTTTCTTCTACTTTCTCTCAGACTATAATTAACAATTAGCACAACGTTTCACAACCAAAAAAACTTCTACACCAAGCAACATTTAACCTCTGTGAATGTTGCACAACTAGACAAAAATCAATAACAACCAGGCACCAAATACTCACACTGCATTGTCCAGTTTTACATTCTATCAAAATTGACATTTACTAACATTATAATATTAACTTCTCCACCCACAAAAATAAATAGTACAAATAGCACATCTCTTTTCAAACCTTACAGACAACAATCTTCCCTTTCTTTCATTCATTTATCATGACAAAACTTGGTTTCTATCAACAACAACTTACTAACAATCAACATGAGAAACAAGCAGTAATCTATACTTTGCAACAACAACCTAGCAGAAGATTTATACTAACAAAAAACAACCCGTGATGTAGGACCTCCTCTGGTCACTACACCCATTTCTACCCTGGAGATTTTCTTCTACACCACGGCAACTCATGGTTCTCAAACAATCCAGACAGTAGCTCCAGCACTGTCTCCTCTTTCACTTTCTCTTCTCTGTAAAGCTAATAATCGGAACAACTCTCTCTCTCTCTCTCTCTCTCTAAAGAAACGGACTCTCCGAACTCCTTCACTTCTCGCATTTACACAGGAAGAAAAACTCAACGCCCACTCACACCCTTCGTACCTCAGCTTGCAGAAGATGGAAAACCCAAATAACACTGTGCAACCGTAAGCGCCTGCCATTGCTTTATAGGCAAGTAAGGAGTTTCAGGGGAGGGGAAGGCTGATAGACAATTGTCCATTTTAAGGGAGAGCGGTCCACTCCAGGTCAGCCACGTGAAAAGCTAGCTATCATTTCGGGGAAGGAGGGAAAATATAGTGGAGAAAATTAAAAGTGTCTGCGAAAGAAGCATATTTTTTGTTTAAAATAGACTTTTTGGTCGAGTACGCTGACTGAACCCTCGACCGCGTTGCTTCCAAATAACCAATTTTGTCCTAGTTTTGCATTTTCAGTCGCACCTTGCAACTACGTCTCGACCGAAGATTCGACCGCAAAATCGAAGAATTTGATAGATTCGAAAACTTGACATTTTTCGGTTGCAAATCACGTCCGCACGCTCGACCACTGTACGACCGAAAATGCAGGATCAATCAGTGATGCATTTCGGTAAAATCTTTGAGTCAAACTCCTACCACAATGCGAAAGAAACATCTAGCACCAATTTTCCACTCCTCAAACATCATCGTTCCATTAAAATAATTTCTTATTTTTATTCGTATTATTTTATTTTCATTACCACTTTTATTTAATATCTCCCTATTTAATTTACCCCCAGTAGATCTTATCCAAATTTCCCACTTCACCACTTCTAATAATTTCCTTCCTTTAACTAATTATTTTTCTAAACTTATTTTCGGAGCAATACATTCCATAAAAATTCTTCAAATAATCCGATTATACCCTAATTAATTTCTAAATTATCCTTACTTAATTTCGCTACAGAAAATCGGGGTATTACATTCCTCCCTCCTTATATAAATTTCATCCTCGAAATTTGCTCAGCGTAATTACTTTCTTAATCTAACAACCAAAATAACTGTTAACAGTCATAACATAACTGTCTAAAAAAACTTCATGTATCATACCCTTACACAAAACTTCCAAAGAGCTTCCTTATTTCCATTTCCACAAAATACAATGACTTAGTAAAACACTAAATCGTATCCAGATCTTCTGATCGTAATCTACATTTGTTGCAACAGAAGTTCATTTGTCCAAATTCCTTTCTTTTCATTCACTATTGAGTGGCAAATCCTTGCAACATGAGCTACCTTATTGCGCCTAACACACCTCTTAGGTCCAGCCGTGCAACATTCTTATCTATATATCACCATTTCCAAGGATAAAATTTCACATAACCAGCACTCGTTTCACACTTTTAACACCTCTATACACCAAAATATCGATTTCGTACACCATACAACAAGGTGCGTACACCACATTTTGCGTTCTCCATACTAGAAAACACCTTCAGTGTAACTATTTTTAGTTCCCTAAGTCAAAACCAGACAATCTTTTGCAAAATGGCGACACTCATTACCCTTAAACAATGTTTCGAATCCGCAAAACATCTTCTGAATTAATTTCTTTTACACTTTTGACACTACTAAGATCATGAAGGCACAACGTTTCCTCCTTGAAGTGATATGTCTTCTTGAACACGCTTTCCACCTCCTTGTGACTTACCATCAATGAAAAGTCCATTCAATCCCCATATCTCTGGTTGACTTCATCCGCTGTCAAGATTTCATTTCCTTCACTACTTCCTATTTCTCCTCGAATTTCACGACTTGAAACTCGGCACACGTAACTTTTTGTTAACTTCCTCTTGTTCATCGACCTTAGCATGCTCTAACATGCTCTTTACTCTTCGGATCCATCTGTCTAAGCTTGTTGAATTGTAAACTTCTCCTTTAAACCATGGCGGCTTTAGTCTTCGATATCTTTTGCACTTAAAATCTTTGGGAACCGTCCCCTGAAGATTTCTCCATTCCTTTAGTCCTTCACTCCATTCCATAGATCAGATATGATGTTCCAATACCTCCGTTAGCTTACTAACCATTTTTTTTGTTAGATCATTGTTCTGTTTTGCTTCCTTTTCCATCTGTTTCCGTTTCTGTTTTTGTTTCTGCATCTGTTCTTGTCGTGAACAATAAAACCTTAGTCAACATCTTACTGACCTGAGCAATTCTCCCGAGAGCCCAATCAACAATATATTTGGAGTATCGGCCTAGCAAACCTTCAAACCTATGTTTTGCCATATTTACAGATAACACTTATATATGACAGACTTCCAAACCCAACTTAAAATAGAAATTGAATTAATCCAAATCATATATTTCTAACTTCCAATTAGAGTCAATTATTAATGCTAAACATGCAATAGGCTACTTAAATGCGTAGACAGATTCTCCACCCTTCAATTTAACTTGGCACATATTATATTCTCCCTTTATTTTAAGAGAATCCCATGGATTTATAAATCAAAATCGACTTTAGACCTAACAGTTTCTAAAATCCATCGATTTATAGGAAGCAAATTGAAATCCAATTTAGAGGCAGTAATTAACTCATTACACATCAACTTCCTTGTTGGCTTCCTTTTTCAAGTAATTACTTTACTCCCTTGGACGAGTCTTCAACTTCTAGTGAACGTAGCTGAAACCATATAACATAATTGCCTTGTTTCGAGAATTGATCTTCTGCTTCACCTATACCAAGAGCCTTTAATACAATCTCCACATAGGCCACATCATGAATGCCAGATATCTTAACACCTTTTGAACTCATGCCTTAAGTCCTTGCACAATCGACTTACCTTATGTTTGTCATTGTTCGCAAGGTGTGGCAAACTTTGACAATGCTTCGAACTTATGTACATACTCCGTAATCATTCCTTCCTGTCGAAGCTGAGCAATTTCAACCAGCTTATTCATCCATGTAGTGTAATTGAAATACTTGTCAGGAAAATTCTCTTGACTTTTACCTGTGTTATCGTAGTCACATCCATGGTTATCTTGGTAGAGTCTCATCCAAGATGGAGAACTTAAACCAAATCTAACTTAGGTTCTATCATCCATTCTAAACTCCTTCTATCTTAATCAAACACCAGGATCTTACTCTCAACACAACTTAGATTATACCCACCATGATAAACAGTGAGTATCTTAACCACGTCGAAATTCATCGTCAATATTAATCCAAGTCGGTCGTACAAACAGACTAGATTTTCCCAAACTTCTAGTTCGTGACAGAAATCTAACCTATGTAGGAAGCATCAATAAATCAATTTCTCATCAAAACAGATTTATTATCCTTATTTAAGGCATATTCTTAGCTCAACAATGTAGATGGTGATCACGGTACCAAATACCCAACAATCCGCCATTGAAGGTCCACAACACTCTCTCTAAAATTTCATAATAATCCTGACAGAGTGGATAAACACTTGACTAACTAATTATTGTCCTCATAATTCAGCTTATTCTATATCCTTCAAATGTTTTTTTCTCTTCACAATAACTCTACCCTCTATCTAACCCTTTATAACTCAGGCAACCTCGTTTAATTGTCCACTTGATTTAATTCATGCAGGATTCACTTTTTACCTACCCCCTTCTTAATTTATAAAAATTTGGGCAGAGTCTCTCCTGTTTCTTTACTCCCTCAAAGCTACATTCACACATCCTGCAAACAAAACCAAGTAGTTCTAGAAGAGTCCATTAACTATTAAATAAAATTCCCAGGGAAACCATTCACAAATCATTTTCAGACTAGTTCTATGGACATATTTCAAAACGTACCATGATACACCCTTGAGTCTAGCATTTCAAAACACAAGTTTGGTCACATGTTTCCCAACATTTCAAAATGCAACACACAATATACTTAATCACGGTTAGGCTTACTAGTCCCTTCATCGTTTCCTACAGAGAGAAAATTTTCTCTAATTCTTCCTTCTCTTATCCGACAAAATGGAGCATCCCCTAACCACATGTCCAAGCTTTTTACACTTGAAACATCGCTCTGACCCTACCAAGCATGTTCCAACATGGCTTTTCGTACACCATGGGCATAGCTCCTTTTGTTGTGTCTACCCAATTGGTTCCTTAGTAGCATTCTCTCTTTGAAGGCATTTTTAGTCTCCCTACTGATTCTTGTCCTCCAAGGACCTCTTAGTCCCCCTCCTAGTATTCGGCTCTCCTCCTTCTCTTGGTAATGATTGTTTGTCTTCCACGAACTTCTTATTGAATTCTCTAAATCCTTCCACCAATTTTTCAATGAATCAGAACTGGCACTCCATATGGTCCATCAACTGGCTGACGACATCATCCCCCTTCTTCGCCCCTTTCTCCATATTATCCCTTCACAAAACATTCACAAGATCCAAAGCAATTATACGTCAGTTAAAATAGCACAAAACATACTTACAGTTAATGAAGCATTTCCACGTAGAAGCTTGTGCTGGTAAGTAGTCTACAAAATCGGTTTTAAAACCCGGGGGCTCTGATACCAACTGTAACGCCTCGGTTTTTCTTATGTTTAAAATCGCACCAAAGCCATGACTCCGACGCGACCGAAAGTGTAAATACACAATCCGTAACAATTTTTCACTTTAAAATTTCCAAAAATATTTCTTCCCTCATTTACATTGCATCAAGTCCTAAATTAATGATTACGAACATATTTTATTTTTATAAAATATTTGTTCATTCTATAAAATTTTTTACATAGTATATAGAGGATTTATTTGGACATTACAAAAGCCGTTGTTGGTGATGATATTTTAAAACAGTTTTATTCATACTTTATTTTACTTTACTTTCACTTTAACTATAACTGTATAACAACTTAATGAATATCATAATTTTTATTATATATTTATCTTTAGCATAACACTTTTCACATTAATCATGCTCTCTCAAAATAAATATTATATTAAATTAAATCAACTTACTCCAACACGCCATTCAAATATCCTCTAAACTTTCACATTAATCATGCTCTCTCAAAATAATATTATATTAAACTAAATCAACTTACTCCAACCCGCCATTCAAATATCATCTAAACATTCAAATTGAGACTTAAAATTTGAAAGGTTGGTTGGAGTTTGTTGATTTGTCTATTGCCTTGAATAGAAACAATAATGGTTAGATGATATTGTAATTTAAAAGCATTTAATGAATTTTAAATTCTAAAAAAATTTGTTTAAAAAAAATTTTAAACGCATAAAATACTTTAAGGCCTTATATATCATGCTACTACTAATTAAAAAAAAAAACAACATGTTATTCTCTGAATTTCATTATAAGATTTAAGTGACACATGTAGCTTTGAATCTAAACATTGTTATAATTACTTTAATCACGTGAATTATGTGGCAATGGATTAAAAAAGATTAAATAATCAATTATTGTCGCATGTCAAATAGATAAAATCAAAACCTCTAGAATTAAAATTACTAAACATGGCGTGATTTAATGTCCATGTTATGCTACCTAGGAAACAACTCATGGTTGTTGTGCGGTCAAATATTTTTCTGACTCATGATCCATATTTAGGCACGTGATATTTACACACAAAGAAAAACAACTTGTAAAGGATTGACAGTAAGTTATGGTAACCAACAGATTAATTAAATGTCACTACATTCATGGTTATAATCATGTTACCCACGGAGTATTGTTCTGACTTCATATACATTTATGACAAGCAGGTAATCATTGTGTTAAATTAGATTGGGGTATGAATAATAATAAAAAGAAAAATTATCGTAGTTGCCCACACGTTAGAATAAATTATGATAAATACTGGGGTCAATTTTTAAATATATTAAACAATTTTGCATTTTTATGATCCAATCCCACTTGATAGGTTCTCGTGATTCGTTGACTTTTTCTAAGTTATTTTGCAAATTGTTCATTCTTTCTTTGTTTTAATTCATCTCCTAGTTTTTATCTATGGAGGGATGATTATGTAAAAATCTAGATGGGGTCTTTTTACGGTCTTAAAGTTATCTTGATGTCCATTTATTACATTTTAATCATTTATAAAACTTGTTCTAAATTTAAGAAAAGATTGAAATTCAAATATGATTATGCTTTGAAATGATTCTTGCTCCTAGACTTTATTTTAGAGAATCTATGGTTAAGATTCATGTATTTGCAATGCTTCAGGAAGGGTAATTGAAAGACAAAAATAATGTCTTATGTGTTAAATTAATAAATATCCCGTGGGTATATCATGGGCCATGCCCAATTGACAGAACGTTGAAAATAATTATCAAAGACCATAGCACTTTTAGGAAATTAATTAGTTTTAATGGAAGGACTTAATTAGGGTTTTACCATAGCACTTTTGGTTGCGTTCGTGGGTTATAAGAAGAGGCTCCTCCAATGTGGGTTTTGCATGAGCATTTTAGCTTTTTGAGAGAAAAGAAAAGAAAATAGAGAGTTTCTAGCCATGGCTGCATATAACTTCTTCACGTCTTCCATGGTATGTTTTGCTATGCACTTATGTCTTTCATTTTGGTTCTTCTCTTTTTGGGTTTTATCATTCAAACCTTTAGTTCGAATTATGAAGAACTAACACTAGTTTTCTTTCCTTTTTTTGTTACAAACTAAAGAAAACAAGGAAAAGGCAGAGAAAATAAACCAAACTGTATTTCAACTATTAAAGTCTGATTACATTCATTTTAGAGTAGAATACTATTTATACAAATAATTATAATAAACTGTAAAAGAAACTACTTCTTGCATCTCCAAGTATCCACGTCAGCTTCCATTGTAAGTCCAAATATATTTTCCAATACTCCCCCTCAAAATGGAAAATGTATATTAATAATTTTCATCTTGCCTAACATATCCCAAAACAAATTGGGACACAATGCCTTAGCAAAAATGTCAGCCAACTGAAATTTTGAACTGACATAAAAACATTTGATTGTACAATGTAATATTTCCTAGCAAACAATGTGACAATCACTTTTAATATGTTTTTTTCCTCATGAAAAACATGATTTGCTGCAATGTGAAGAGCAGCTTGATTATCACAGAACATTAAAGTTGGTTTAGAAATATTGATATGAAAATCTTTCAGCAAAGCCTTAATCCAAATAATTTTACATGTTGTATGTGTCATCGCCCTATATTCAGTTTCGGTAGAAGATCGAGAAACAGTTTGTTGTTTCTTAGATTTCCAGGAAACTAATGAATCACAAAAAAAAACACAAGATCCACTAATGAACCGCCTTGAGTCCACACATGACACCCAATCCGAATCAGTAAATGTTTTTAATTGAATATCAAAATTTTTAGAGTAAAATAAACGTTCACCTAGCGTACCTTTCAAATGTCTCAGAACCTGATAAGTAGCTTTTAAATGAGAAGTTTGAGGAGCAGTAAAAAATTGACTAAGAGAATTTACAACAAAAGATATGTCAGGTCTTTTGTAAGATATAGAAGTCAGCCAATAAGTCTTCTATAAACTATTGCATCATCCAATAAAGAACTTGTATCAGTAAGTTTGCAAGTTGGATTCAGAGGAACTAAAGCTGGTTTACAACCCAAAATCCACAGTCATCTAGTAGCTCTAAAGTATAATGTCTTTGATTCAATGAAATCCCTTTATCAGTTCTTGCAACTACTAAACCAAGAAAGAAACGAAGATCTCCCAGATCTTTCAATTTAAATTTGTTATTCAACCATTGTTCGATGACTATTATATACTCTTCTGAACTTCTAGCTATAATAACATCATCCACATATATCAAAATAGCAGTAAAATGCTTTGTTATGGAGTGAATAAACAAATAATTATCAGCATTTGATTGACAAAAACCAAGATCAATAATGACATTAGAAAACTTGGAAAACTAATTTCTTGAAGCTTGCTTTAAACCATATAACGATTTGTTTAGTTCACAAACCAGATTCTGCTCCCCTTGTCCAGAGCTATGTGGAACTGAATAACCTGGAGGTAAACTAATATACACTTCTTCATCTACATTACCATGTAGAAATGTATTCTTAACATCTAGTTGTATTAAAATACAGTCATGAACAATAGCAAGGAAAGTAAAACTTTCACAGTAATAGATTTTTCAATAGGGGGAAAGGTATCTAAAAAATCAATACCTTCTTGTTGTGTATATCCCTTGGCAACTAATCTTGCCTTATACCTCTCAATTGATCCATCAGCATGATGTTTAATCTTGTAAACCCATTTGCAACCAATGGGATGCTTTCCTGCTGGTAATTGTGTCTATGTCCATGTGTTATTATCCTCAAGAGCTCGAAGTTCAGCATGCATTGTATCTTTCCATTCAAGATATTTTTCAGCTTGATGAAAGAATTTGGGTTCTATTTTGGAAGAGACAGCTAAGATGTAATTTTTGTAGGATTGAGACAAACGATGGTGAGATATGTTGTTCGATATAGGATAAGAACATTTGGATGTAAATGGAAATGATACACTGTTTGTTAAATAACAGTGATAGTCAGCAAGATAAGAAGGAGTTTTTGACAACCTTTTTGAATGACTTTCTGAAAAATCTGATTTTTGATCAGGAGGAATTGGGTAATCATTTAAAATTTGCTCATGAGTCAAATGAGAAAGAGTAGATAAAACTGTGGAATCTGAAAAAATAATATCAGGAATTTTGCTGAAATTGGACTTGAATGGAAATACATTTTCATGAAATATGACATTTCTCAAAATCAAAATTCTATTTGTTTCAAGGTTTAGAATTTTGTATCATTTGTAACCCGTAGGATATCCAAGGAAAACACCTGATTTCGCTTTGGGATAGAATTTATCCCGAGAATTTTTCAAGGTTAATACAAAGCACAAACACCTAAAGACCTTAAGATGAGGTTGCTTAGAATATAATCTTTCAAAAGAAGTTTGATTTGATAAAACAGTAGAAGAAATTCTATTTATCAAATAAACAACAATTGAAACACATTCTCCCAAAAATTTAAGAAGAACATGTCACTGAAATAAAAGTGAACGAGCAACATTTAGGATGTGTTGATGCTTTCTTTCAACAACAGAATTTTGCTGAGGAGTTTCAATACAAGAATGATAATGAATTATTCCCTTTTTGTTGTATAAATCATTGATTGAAAACTCAAGAGCATTTTCTATTCTAATGCTCTTAATCTTTGCTTTGAATTGAGTTTCAACCAAGTTTATAAAATTGGGAATAGTTTTCATCACATCAGATTTTGCACGGAGTAAATATAACCAAACAGCTTTACTATGATCATTCACAATGGTTAAAAAATATTTAAAACCATCATGTGTTTCAACACAAAAAGGGCCCTATACATTACAATGAATTAATTGGAAACAAGATTTTGATATAAAAGGTAAAGTATGCTATTTTGCAAGAGGACATATAGAACAAATACAATCTTTTATTGAATTCAAATTTAAAGTGTCCTTTAAAAGATGAACTTTGAGAGGTGATCGGTGTCCTAATCTTTGAACTGAAACATTGGAAGCATGGTAAGTTTGAAGAAGAACATAGAAATTTCCAATCCAATTAGCTATCCCAATCGTTTTGGCAGATTGTTGGTCCTGGATTATACATGAGTTAGAACTGAAGGAAAAGGAACAGTTTAAGGCAGAAGACAACATTCTAATAGATAATAGTTTGAAGCAAAATGAAGGAACATAAAGTACATTCGTAAGAATTATGTCCTCATTCAGCTTAACAGTACCTATCCTTTCTATGGCTATTTTTGAATTGTTTGGTAAGGTAACAAAATTATGTTGTATAGGATAAGAAGAACAAAATGATTCAAGAGTAAAGCAAACATGATGAGTTCCTCCTATATCTAAAATCCAACATGAGGAATTTAAAAATTCAGGTTTCACAGAATAATTGGAGACAGAAAAGATACCTATAAAGTTGAAAATGAAAGGATCATTAGCTAATATATCCCCTGAAATGATTTGATTTGAATTGTGTTGTAACTAAGAACTCAGGCGAGCAATTAGTTGTCGACGTTGATTGACCGAGAGATTTTGAACAGTACTCATTTCTGTTAGATTTACTTTCTGAACTTCCACAGAATTTACATTAACCGAGTTTCTTCTAAAAGAATTTCTATCCTTTTGCTTGTATCGAGATGGATATCCATGTATTTTGAAATATTTGTCCATAGTATGTCCTGTAACCTTACAATGTGAACAAATTTGTAACGACCCGGTTTTTATTACCTTTGAAAAATCGTGTGAAATTTAAAACTTTTTCTTTTCTTTTGTAAAACAGTAGAAGAAAATTCTTTTATAAAACCCTTTTTACAAATCGCGGCGAAAAGCTTTTATAAATAAAACTAATTAATTGAAGAATATAGTAAATAAACCTTTTTTATTATCTTTACGAAATCCTTTTACAATCATTTTCCTTTAAATGCCTTGAGCCTAGCCAACCACAAGATCCGCACATGTAAATCCTTCATCAACTGCTTCTTAACATGTTCTCCTGCATGTACCTACATCGCAAGACTTAACTAATAAGCTTAAGGCTCAGTAAGAGATATAAAAGAAAACTGCACAATGCACATGTCATGCAGCTTTTAAAATCTCTTTTCGTTTTCTGTTTCTGTTTCTGTTCTATCTTTCCTTTCCTTTTTCCTTTAACCATTTTCTTGATCTTAGCTTTACTTTATCTTGACTTTAATTTATTGTTCTTTTATTTTCTTGATCTTTACTTTACTTTATCTTGAAAGGCGTTGGAGATGTCTAAACTTGACGAGGAAGAGCAGCCAACTCAACCTCACATCCCCAAACGACCCCTTTATATTTATGTTTATCTTAATCTTTACTTTACTTTATCTTGAAAGCGTTAGAAATGTCTAAACTTGACGAAGATGAGCGGCCAACCCAACCTCACATCTTATCACACCCATTTACGTTCATTTCTTTACATTTCATAATCGTTTCGTTTCTTCTTCGTTTCCTTTTCAAAATCATGCATGAAAACCATTTTCATATCTTTCGAAAACCATGATGTGCGTCGTGCTTGTGAATGCATACAGTGTCTATCATATCATTACTATAATCTCTAAACATGCTCATCTATTAAACATATCATTGAAAGAACCTAATTCTAATAAACACTCAGCAAGCAACAGTTCAATTTGCAAAACATGCTCAATATCTATCTATTCTATTAAAGCAGTAGACATGCTCAGTATCTAATAAAATGGTAAACAATCAGCATATAATTCCTAACTCTTGCGATGTAGGGCCCCAAAGACCAAAACACATGCGTATCACTTATCTAGAAGCTTTACAGAGTCTTTGTACTTAAACTCTTCTTCTTGATACCTTCAAAGTTAACAAAATGCTTATCAATAACTATCTCATATATACACATACAATGGATAACTTTCTCTATAACTCCCATAAATATCCTCATCCAATAGCATTAACACTAGCCCAGAATATAACCATTCCAATGATGCTTAGCTCTTCTAACATGTCTAATACACATCAACTGTACATATCCCACATGAAAATAACCAATATAACTTAACTCAATAGAATACAACTTCCAACCATAACCATCTGACAGTGTATTCCAAATTGCCACAGAATGAACACGATATAAAACTCAAGCATCGGTAATCAATAAGAAGCATTTTAATCCAACAGAGAACAATCCCAAATTTCTCAATTGTATGTAACTACTCAAGGTAAATAATATAGGCCTAAGTAATAATCTTTTACATTTCTGTATAGCTTCCAAATTTGCTGAATCATACAAACATTCATTAGTTCATACTACCTAATTCTAGAGGATGAAATAAAATACAATTTGCAGCAACCAATTCCTCAAAGTTACTTCCTTTAGTAACAGTACATTAAATCCAACCAAGCAACAGAAACATGTCTAAAGTCAACTAAGCATTATCAAGGCACTAGGAAATTAAATCACAGAGAACAACACAATAATCTCCACAACCAATAACACTAATAGAGAACAACACTGACTCACAACAGGGCGTATTCATCCTTCATCTTCTACGTTTAACAACCACTATCACATAATCCATAAAAAAAAAAACCAGAGAAGAGAAGTAACCATCCAACTAGAGAACACTTGAGAGTAGGCTCACAGTCTCCAGAACCATTCTCGGCCTTCAGCTCTCACAGAAGCTCAATTTCCCTTTTGATTTCTCTCTATTGCCGAAGACCATAAAGAGAAGACCTGTAGAGGAAGAATGACTCATACCAGCTGCAATGATTTATAGACAAGAAGCTTTACGGGGATGGACAATCACACATACCAAGGGGAAGGTCCAACTTGCTTATGCCACATGGAAGGCTCATCATCATCTTGGGAGAGGAGAGAAACTTTCATTGGAGGAGAAACGAAATGGCTGACAGAAATAGATTTTTCATTAAAAGTAGGCTTTTCAGTCGAGTAAGCTGACCGAACCCTCAACCGAATACTCAATTTTACCTCTACTTTGTGTTTTCGGTCGGACCCTACGATCACGTCCCAACTAGGCATGTCCCGACTGATGACTCGATCGCAAAATTGATGAATTTGACAGATTCGAAACTTGTTGTTTTTTGGTCGCAATATTCGACTGCATCCTCGACCGCGTTGCGTTTGAAAACCACAAAATGTAATTTCGAATGCATTTCGGTCGAACTCTTCATCCTCGTCCTGATCGCAACATTGACGGAAATGCCACAACACCTATTTTTCTCTTCTCCAAACTGCATCATTCCATTGAAGATAAATTCTTATTTTTATTCTTTTTATTTTATTTCAATTACCACTTTTATTTAATTACTCCCTATTTAATTTATTCCCAATAAATCTTAATCAAATTTCCCACTTCACCACTTCTAATAATTTCCTTCCATTAAATCCTCAATAATTATCCGATTATTGCAATTGTACCCAATTAAACTTTCAATTATCTTTACTTAGTTCCTTTACAGGAAATCGGGGTATTACAAAACTAGTCTCTCCCATCTCCCATTGTAATTTGAATGTGAGTTTTATGATCCAGAATTTGATAAGAAAATCATTGATTCATTCACAAAAACATTTATCATTCGTTGTCGTTCATATTGGATAATCAAGGAAAACACCTTACTCATAGAAGGTAATGGATCTATCATCAATATCTAACTTCTAATCTGAGAAAATGACTCATTCAGCCCTATAAGAAACTGCATAACAAATTCTTGTTATTGATGCTCAATAAGCAATCGAGCACCACCACAGGTACAATGAGAAATAGGCTTGAAGTCTTGAAGTTCATCCCATAAAGTCTTAAATTTCATGTAATAGGCATTAACATCCATTGCACCTTGTGATAATGAAAGAATCATATTACGTATTTGATAAATTCGTGGAGCACTTCCTTGATTAAATCTATGACGCAAATCTTTCCACACAACCATAGAAGAGTTCAAATATAGTAAACTATCAGGTCTTTGCTTACATAGTTTAAAATCCATGAGGTCACCATGTTGTTGCATCTATTTCATCTGTTAAACTGAGGATCTGAAGGAGATGGACGCTATATTGAGCCATCAACAAACTATACCTTGTTTTTGGCGTTCAGCGCCATTATCATTGCTTGCTTCCAGGTGTAGAAATTACCTCAATTCATTGAATGAGAAACCAAAATCAAACTTGGATGATCACTGTTGTGCAAAAAATAAGGATCGCTTGCAGCTTCAACGGGAAGAGAACTTGAGAAAGAAGATGAAGAGTTCTGATTAGGGTTACAAACTGCTGCTATACCAGCATTCTTCCCTTTACTCATCGCAAAATGAGAGAGTCTCATTAAACAATTCATAAGAAAAGGACAATATGCATTGGAACTAGCAGATGCATTAGGAACTGTAATGAACTTTACTATTGTTCATTGGATAAAAGGAAAAACTCAGAGTTTCTGCTCTGATACCACGTTACGAACTAAAGAAAACAGGGAAAAGGCAAAGAAAATGAACAAAACTGTATTTCAACTATTAAAGTGTGATTACATTCAATTTAGACTAGAATACTATCTATACAAAGAATTACAATCAATTGTAAAATAAACTGCTTCTAGCATCTTGAATTATCGATGTTAGCTTCCATTCTAAGTCCAAGTATATTTTCCAATATTTTTTTTACTTGGCAAAATGACAAATCAACCATCGTGGTTTTTTATCAATGACAAGTCAACCACTGTGGTATATTTGCTAACAAGTTAACCACTAACGTATGAAAAATTGACAAATGCAACATCGCACTCAAATTAACCCAAGAAGAAACAAGCCTGGATGCCGCGGCTTCTAGGCAAAGAAGAAATAAGCGTGGACGCCGCGGCGTCCAGGCAAAGAAGAAACAAGTGCCTGGACGCCGCGGCGTCCAGGTAAAGAAGAAACAAGCCTGCACGCCGCGGCGTCCAGGCAAAGAAGAAATAAGCCTGGACGCTGCGGCGTCCATGCAAAGAAGAAATAAGCCTGGACGCCGCGGCGTCCATGCAAAGAAGAAATAAGCCTGGACGCCGGGGCGTCTAGGCAAAGAAGAAACAAGCCTGCATGCCGCGGTGTCAAGGCAAAGAGGAAATAAGCCTGGACGCTGCGGCGTCCAAGAAAAGAAGAAATAAGCCTGGACGCCGAAGAAATAAGCCTGGACGCCGCAAAGAAGAAACAAGTGCCTGGACGCCGCGGCGTCCAGGCAAAGAAGGAACAAGCCTGTACACCACGGCGTCCAGGAAAAGAAGAAATAAGCCTGGACGCCGCGGCGTCCAGGTAGAGAAAAAAGAAGTGCCTGGACGCCACGGCGTCCAGGAAAAGAAGAAACAAGCCTGCACGCCACGGCGTCAAGGCAAAGAAGAAATAAGCCTGGACGCCGCAACGTCCATGCAAAGAAGAAATAAGCCTGGACGCCGCAGCGTCCAGGCAGAGAAGAAACAAGTGCCTGGACGCCCGTCGTCCATTCAAAGAAGAAATAAGCTTGGACGCTGGGGCGTCCAAGTACCCGTCCAGGCAAAGAAGAAACAAGTGCCTGGACGCCCTGGTGTCCAGGTAAAGAAGAAACAAGCCTGCATGCTGCAGCGTCCAGGCAAAGAAGAAATAGCGTCCAGGCAGAGAAGAAACAAGTGCCTGGACGCCGCGGCGTCTAGGCAAAGAAGAAACAAGCCTGGACGCAGTGGTGTCCAAGCAAAAAAGAAACAAGCCTAGACGCCACAGCATCCAGGCAAACAAGAAGCGGCATCCAGGAAAAAAGGCATGAGAACTCTCTATTTGTCATGTATTGCATTCTCGATCAATTGTGTTTCATGGTTACTTCGAATTCGTTATGTATATGTTTTACGAATGCAATGTTTTTATTGGTTTTCTGCACCTTCAAACTAGCATAACTTTTGCTACGGATGTCGGAATTGGGTGCAGAAGGTATCAAATCGAAGCTCTCTCAGAGATCTATAATTGTCATTTGGTAAACCCCAAGACTACCTTTCTCAGTCCCAAAATCAATCGTTTAAGCCCTCAAATTTGCGATCAAACAAATGCTTGGTCTGGAAAAATGTTTGATAGCAAATTTGAGGGCTTAAACGATTGATTTGGGGGCTGAGAAAGGCAGTCATGGGGTTTACCAAATGATGATTATAGATCTCTGAGAGAGCTTCGATTTGATACCTTCTGCGCCCAATTCCGACATCTGTAGCAAAAGTAATGCTAGTTTGAAGGTGCATAGGTCAAAAAACCAATAAAAACATTGCATTCGTAAAATATATATATAACGAATTCGAAGTAACCATGAAACACAATTGATCGAGAACACCATGAATGAAAAATAGAGAGTTCTCATGCCTTTTTGCCTGGACGCCATTTCTTGTTTGCCTGGACGCCGCGGCGTCCAGCTACTTGTTTCTTCTCTGCCTGGATGCCATGGCGTCCAGGCTTATTTCTTCTTTGCCTGACGGCGCGGCGTCCAGGCTTGTTTCTTCTTTGCCTGGACGCCGCGACGTCCAGGCATGTTTCTTCGGTGTCCAGGCAGTTTTGCCTGGGTTAACTTGAGTGCGATGTTAGATTTATCAATTTCTCATACGTTAGTGGTTAACTTGTTAGCAAATATACCACAGTGGTTGACTTGTCATTGATCAGAAACCACGATGGTTGATTTGTCATTTTCCCTTTTTTCTTTTATGAATTACAGATCGTGGAGAAAGAAGCTAGATTGGAAGCATAAGTTGCAGAGGTGCAGGCATGGTGGAACTCAGAAAGGTTCAAGAACACCCGCCGACCTTACACTACCAGAGACGTAGTTACACTACGAGGCACTGTCAAACAGACCTACGCTTCAAATGAAGTGGCGAAGAAGCTGTGGTGAACCCTCAAGAACCACCGCGAACTGCACCGTCTCCCGAAGCTTCGGCGCCCTCGACAGAGAAATTAGGGGTGAGAAACCTCTTCTGGGACTGGGATTTGCCTGGAACAAGAGAAGGATTCTACAGATTCAAAGGTTCTGTCCCCGCGGAGATCGTTGGAGGATGGGCGTTCGCTCCTCACGTCGACCTACTCTGGATGGAAACCGCCAGCCCTGACATCGTCGAATGCACCATTTTCTCCAAAGGAGTGAAATCAGTCTTGCCGGAAGCCATGTTCGCCTACAATCTCTCGCCGTCATTCAACTAGGACACATCGGGAATGACCGATTTACAGATGCAGGAGTTCATCCCGCAGATCAGAAAGCTCGGATACTGCTGGCAGTTCATCACGCTCACCCGATTCCACGCCGACGCCCTAGTCATCGACACTTTCGCCAAGGATTACGCGTAGAGAGGAATGCTCGCTTATGTGGAGAGGATTCAGAGAGAAGAGAGGAACCATGGAGTCGACACTCTCGCTCATCAGCTATGGTCAGGCGCTAGTTACTTCGACAGGTACCAGAAGACTGTGCAGGGAGGTATTTCTTCCACCGCCGCCATGGGCAAAAAGGCAAGTTCCTCTAATCTCATCTCACAATTCAAAACCCATCGTCATTCTCTGTTTGAGTTGTTCATCAATGATCTTCGTTTATTTTACTGGTGTCACTGAAGAACAGTTCACGGAAACATGGACCAGGGCAGGAGCAGCAGATCTGGGAGGAGCAGGGACGGCAGTGGTGGCTAAATCGGGTGGTTTTTAGGTTCTCTTGACGGAATTATCGATATTCATAATATCGGTAACGTATCATACCTATGTATTATGAAAAATAATTTAACATAAACATAAAATGGATCGTTGTTATAATATATTTATAATCATATGTATAAAAATATTTTATTTTAGATATAATCTAAAAGATTAAGAAAATATATCTTTGTAGCCAACTTCATATGAGTACAAATATGGAGAGCTTTAATATGATTTCATCAAACTTTGAAACCTTTAATTTTTTCCGTCAATCATTCTCACCTCGAATAAAAATATGTGGACGTGATGAGCGTTGCAAGATCACACTCAATTTATGATAGATCGTATTCTTAACACATAAGACGATATATTAGAATTTAGAGAATGCTTCTCTAAAGCCTACACGGGAGACTCACAAATTTGCTCTCAAAATGGATTCCTTAATCTCAAAGATTTCAACCACATATGCTAGTGAGGTTGAACTCTATTTATAGTGGAATAACTCCATAATAGTCATTATGACATTTAGAGAAAACCACTACAAATATTAATCTCTCATTTAAGTTAAAATTGATTTCATGCATTTATAACAAAAATGTTTCAGAAATCAAAATATTTTGTCGTCATAGCTCAACACTTGGTACAATGAAATTAACTCAAATTTGACATAATCTATTTTAAAAACAATTTTCACAAGTTATTTTGTGTTTGTTAATTAATTGAATAATCAAAAATTCAATTATTTAATTTAATGGAATATAACAAACATATTAACTATGATAATTTTTTCATTAGTCTTAATCAATAATTAAATTTGTCACGCCCCAAAGGAGACCCGAGACAAAATGGGGAACGATCCGGTCCAAAAGGACAAAATCTTCCGACCCTCACTTGAATCCGTAATTAACAGCGGAAGACTTAAACATTCACGTTACAGATCAGGCTAAAAAAGTAAAGGTCTAGAAGTGACAATGATATAATGCAAATTAACAAATTCTAAAATCAAGAACTTAAAAATAAGATTTAGGGTACAAACCTTCTTAAAATATTCTAAGTATCTATAGAAATGGGATAAGATAAATTATACGGGGAAAATTCTAAATTTCACTCCTGAAGTGGCAATGGGGGACTACTCTGATTAATTCTTGAAAAATAAAGTCAAATTTGGGGTAAGTCGACAAAACTCAGTAGGAATTAATTTATATTCAACTTTTATCTTATACGAATCATGTATGAGATTTCAGTTTCTTATTCTTCACAATTTAATATAAGAAATAACAAAATGAACAATAGAATAATGAACAAAAATACATAACGGCGATGTTTAGGTAATCGCAACAGCCAAACAGACCCTTATCAAGTTTAGGGTTTTGCACCAAGGGACACGGCACATACAACTATCCCATTACTCTAGTTAACAATAACAATAAATAAATGAAAAATTAAACACAACGAACTGTACAATGAGTCAACATGTCTAAATTAACACAATATTATATATTTTATAATTTAATATGCGTTAAATATAAAATAACCTCTACCTTGAATTTGGTCTAACAATACGAAAGCCCAATAAAGCTCAACATAGCAACACATTATATGGTGCTCTGTATTTATATATGGCCAGAAACAACAACATCTGCTAACATGGAAAACAAACATAATCTAAACTTAACCGTCAATTAACAATGGGTATCAAAACTCAACAAATTACTAAGAGTATAAGTAGCAACCATTCCCTTCTATAAACCTAAACTATTCTCTAACCTATAGACTAATACAAATAGAATTTCTTCATCAGGTATTAATTCATTAACATGGACTATATTGAAGTTAAAGAGACCTTCTCCTTTTTACTTAATAGTACGACATGTAATTAGGGCACTAGCTTCCTCTATAATCCACGGCATGAACTTTACAATATTGTATAGCAATAAAGTTATAACTAACAGAACCAAAAGTGCATTTTCATTATTTTTTTTTTCTTATTTTCATTTCATGGAAAGCTTACTGAAAGATTAAGATTTCAATGCTTTACATAATTTTCCATCTATTTCTCTATTTAATTTAGTCACCTGCCCTGTTATGTCATTTTATTGCTTACTATAAACTACCCATATAGTTGGATCAAACTTATGACAAATGAAATAAAGACAAGAGCTCAGTAGTAAATCTCCACATGAGAACCAAGCACCAGTCAAACACTTTTTACCGAGTAAATAAAATCTTCTGACCATCTAACAGTTTTTCTTCCCAACTATATTAACAGAAATTGAATGTATAGCCAACGAACTACAAAATCATCCCAGAATAAAGTTTCCAAACCAACTCTAAAGGCAGTACTTCAACAACTTACCAACCTTTACAGTGTCTAAACATTTCAACAGTGCATTATATCAAACTTACCCCTTGTAGAAACATAAACAGAAAAAATAGCTTCAATTCTATACAGATCCATCCTCAAATTCATAACAATATTCGGTCTTTTTATCTGATTTCCAAGCAACCAATGGGAACACTAACAACAGATACGTTCTAAATTCTATAATCCTTACAAAAACGTTCTAATGACATTCCAATACCCAACCAAACAATTCAGTATTCTCAACAGTATTCCAGCTATTTGACAAAAATCGTAGAGGAAAATTCTACCTCGATTTACACAACCCTGACCACAATCTAGCCATCGTTGACCTTCGAACTTCGGTACCCACAACAAAACTTCAAATAAAAATCATCCCACTCGTTAATTTCTGAGTTATGGAGAAGAAAAGAGAAAGAAATCCAAGGGAATAGACACTTATTGCGGCGAACCAGTGAGAACAATATAGGTCGGAGGGTTTCACCCGCATAACCCCTTCCTATTTGGGGAAGAAGAAATCGTCAGAAGACAGGATAGGGAAGTGGGGAGTTCCATCTTCCCCACTTCTCTAAAATAGGTGGAATACTCACCAACCACCCCCCCCCCCCAAAAAAAAAAAATCTTTCGCTGCCACTCCCCTGAAAGGGGGAGTTTAATTTTAAAAATAAGTTTTTTTTTATTGGATGGGCTGCGCCTGATATCATACAATTATTCAATCTAATGGAAAATAATACACTTATTATTGAGTGTATTAAAAAATTAATTCATAATTAATTATTTAATCTTCTTTATTTATTTTTCTATTATTTGAATAATGATAGAATGTGACTAAGGGACCGATAGACATATAGTTTTAAGCTCTAATAACATTTCGTTAATTACTATAAAGACTTTATATTAATTAACATAATTATTAGCTCTAAAGTAATTCCACTAAATACTTAGAGTTGTACTCTAAAAACTATAGAGTATATTTACTCAAAGTAATGTCCATTGATATAGTCATTACATATGTATTAACCCTCCATTTAGATTCGTAATAGAGCTAGGTTTATAATCCGTTAACCTATCATGTTACATCTTTATCCTTAACTACTATAGTTCTTGATTGAATAATTAATTCATAACGATTATGATTTGCGGGCTAATAATTCAATCAATGAACTAAAAAATAAGGTAATCTATAAAAATAGATTTCATTATATTGATATTAACATTTTCAGCTATTCATTTTAATTCACTCTCAATATACAAGGTATACGAATCATACCTTGTATAGAACTTTACTAAGTAAATAAAAAATAAACTAAAATGAAATAGGAGTTTGTTAAATACAACTAATTAAGATCATACATATACGACAATCATTATGATAACATTAATTATTCTATATTTAACGAAAATTATCATAATAATATAATTTTATCTGGTCCAGTCCTATATAGAATATAATTATCTTAGGTCACCACATATATAGTCGGGATATGACTATATATTCTTAATGAGATAGACTATGTTTATGACTATAAACTATTTGAAGTTTCCATACTTCAAATATAAGTCATGGACTCATTTTGGTTATTACTCTTTATATTTTATCTCACATATATACAATATATATGTTAATATAAAGTTAGCATATTAAATAACCAATTAATTTTCTATGAATTTTATAAAACATAATCTAAAATGTTGACATTATATTAATCAATATAAATTTATTCATATATTGTAAAAATGTTCTATTACATTTGCTTGTTGGGCATATTACTTCCAACAATCTTCCACTTGACCTAAAGCAAATAAGGCATGTCTCTAATCCCTAAGCCCTCCAGATGTTCCTCAAAACATTTTGCAGATAATGTCTTGATGAAGGGATCAACAAGATTCTAAGCTGATGGAACCTTCAGAACAGTCAATGCTCCACGCTGCACTATATCTCTTATCACATGATATTTTCTCACTATATTCTTTGTTTGTTTACGACTTCTAGGTTTTTTAGCATTCGCAACTGCTCCACTATTGTCACAGTACATAGACAATGAATTATCCATATCTAGAACCACTTCCAAATCACTAAAGAAGTTTCTAAGCCACACAGCTTCTTTTGCTGCTTCATAAGCAACAATGTATTCTGCTTCCACAGTGGAGTCTGAAACACCATTTTGTTTTACACTTCTCCAAACTATGGCTCCACCCCCAAGGATGAAGACTGATCCAGATATCAACTTTCGAACATCTATATTAGTTTGAAAATCAGAATTTGTGTATCCAGTTAGAATCAAATACCTACCATAATATACTAGCATATAGTCTCTCATTCTCCTTAAATACTTAAGAATATGTCTGATTGCTAATGATCTAATTATGGATTTGACTTAAACCAGCTAACTATCCCTATTGTATAACATATGTCGGGCCTCGTTCACAACATATGATACATCAAGCTCCCAACAACTGATGCATAGGGGTAATGTCTCATATCTTCTTCCTTTTGAGGTGTGTCAAGACACTGCTTTTTAGAAAGAATAAATCCATGTCTAGAAGGTAAATAACATTTCTTAGAGTTTTGCATCGAATATTTGACAACCATTTTGTCAATATACAATACCTGAGACAAAGCTAACATTCTATTTTTGTGATCTCTTATTAGAAGAATACCAATAATATAGTTTGCATTTCCTAAATCTTTCATTTGAAATTGCTTAGCTAGCCATGCTTTTATATCTTATAATAATTCTACATTATTCCCAATAAGTAGAATATGATCAACATATAGAACTAAGAAGACTACAAACTTGTCATTGATGAGCTTGTATACACAAGACTCATCAAGGCATTGTGTGAACCCATAAGATTTGATTGCTTGATCAAATCTCATATACCATGACCTAGATGCTTGCTTAAGTCCCTAAATAGACCTATTTAATTTACAAATCTTTTGCTGTGCATCTTTATCTATGAAACCCTCTGGTTGCTCCATATAAATGGTTTCTTCAAGAGGACCATTTAGAAAAGCTGCCTTGACATCCATCTGCCAAATCTCATAATCATAATGAGCGACAATAAAGAACAATATACGAATGGACTTAAGTATAGCTATAGGAGATAAAGTCTCTTCATAATCAACCTTTTCCCTTTGGGTATAACCCTTAGCTACAAATCTAGCTTTGAATGTCTCTACATTCTCGTACACTCCTCTTTTTCTCTTATAGATCCATTTATACCCTATAGGTTTCACCCCTTTAGGTAGATCTACATGATCCCTGATGGAGTTAGAATACATTGATTCTATCTCAAGTTTCATAGCTTCAAACCATGCTTCTTTGTCACCATCTTCCATTGCACATCTAAATGACAATGGATCATCTTTTCCATCATCACTAACAGCAACTTGTTCTTCGCCTACATGTCTATATCGAGCTTGTGGTCATACTACCCTCTTGCTACGTCTAGATGGAGTGATGGTCTTACTAGAAGTAGTCATCTTCTGACTACCATGTTGAACAACAACTGGTGTTGTTTTCGATATGATCTCATCAACATGAATCTCCTCCAAGATAGTCTTCCTTTGACGTTTGAAGTTTGTCATATAGTTATATTCAAGGAATGTGGCATTTGTCGATACAAATACCTTGTTATCTTGAGGGCTATAAAAAAAACTTCCTCTTGTGCCTTTTGCTTACCCAACAAACATACAAACCTTCATACAAACCTTAGAGTGAGGTTCTAATTTTCTAATCTTTCCTACTAGCACATGTGCTGGACACCCCCATATAGGAAAGTGTCTCAAACTAGGTTTATGACCACTCCATAACTCTAAAGGTGTCTTAGAAATAGACTTTGATGGGACCACATTCAAAATGTAAGTCGTTGTCTCTATGGCGTATCCCCAAAATGATTTTGGAAGTGCAGAGTAACTCATCATGGATTGAACCATGTTAAGTAAAGTCCTATTTCTCTTATCAACAACACCATTTTGCTGAGGAGTGCTAGGTTTTGTTAGCTGAGATATAATCACATGTTCTAACAAGTAATCCTTGAATTCATTATCAAGGTATTCACCTCTTCGATCTGATCGAAGACACTTGATTGACTTATCTAATTGCTTTTTCAGTTTTAGCTTTAAACTCTTGAAACTTTCTGAAAATTTCTGATTTAAATTGAAATAGATAAGTATAACCATATCTTGAGTAATCATCAACAAAAGTGATGAAGTACTCATGACCACCTCTAGCCCGAGTAGTAATAGGGCCACATATATCTGAATATATGAGTTCAAGTGACTCTTGAGCCCTTCGACCATTTGCAAAAAAAGGTCTCTTAGTCATTTTTCCCTCTTGACATGATTCACATACTGGTAAAGATCCAACATTTAGATCTTTTAAAGGATCATACTTTACAAGTCTATTAATTCTATCTAGATTAATATGACCTAGATGAAGGTGCCAAAAATATGTGTTATCATTATGAGAAATTTTAAGTTTTTTGGACTTAGGTAATCTACTTTAAAAATTTCAGTATTCAATAGTGATTTATTGACAGGCCTTATCACATAAAGTGCACTTTCCATAAAATCAGAGCAAATATCTAGTCAATTTCTAGAAATAATAACAATATTATTATTAAAAGAAATTGAATAACATTGTTCAAATAAGTGAGAAACAGAAATGAGATTTCTAGTAAATCCTAGTACAAAAGAAACATTATTCAACAATGAAAATTTATTTTGAAAATATAATTTTGTTTCTCCCACTGCTGAAGCTGAAACTAGTGCCCCATTGCCCACTCTCATAGTGAACTCCCTATCTGCTAGCTTTCGGTAGGAACTAAGCATCTATAAAAGAATAACAAACATGATTAGTTGCACCTGAATCAATGTCCAAGGTGATAAATCATTCTCAACTAAACAAGATTAAATAGCAAGTAAATCAAATTTACCCATCTTCTTTTGTTTTAGCTCATTGAGATACTTTTTACAGTTTCTCTTCCAATGACCATCAACTACACAATGAAAACATTATCCATTGGGCTTTTTCTGGCTTGAGTTATTCTTGTTTCTCTCGTTAGTCTTGTTTCTTTTATTGGGGTTGTCCTTCTTACCCCTTGCTGGATTTGCTCCTGAACCTTTGTCTTTTTTTTTTTGAAATTTCTTCTGCTTCTTAAGGGAAGAGTGAGAAGAGGAAGGTTTAACTATATTTGTTTCTCCCTTATTCTCTACAGAATAAATGGACTCATTGGTCGTAAGCTCATTGAGCAATTGAGTCATATCATAACTCAATTTGTTCATGAAGTAGTTGCTTTTGAATTGTAAGAACTGTGGGCTCAAGCTTTCTAAAATCATGCCCATTTTGGTAGCCTCATTAATATGGACCCCATTAATTTCAACTTCATGAATCGTGTTAATCATCATCAACACATGCTCTCGAATGAAGGTACCAGCTTGCATTTTGCTATTCATGACTTTCTTGATAGCTTCATGACGAGCTTGGTTAGATGGTTTACCGAACATGTTCTGAAGAGACTCTATTATCTCATAAGCAGTCTTTGTGTTCTCAAATTTTGTGTTAAGAACATCTGTCAAAGAAGCGAGTAAATAACAACAAACTTTGTCATTTACTTGTTGCCATGTCTCAAACGGTTCTCTCTCCCCCTTCGTGGCATTTTTAGCAGGGACTAAAGGACATTCCTCAGTTAGGACAAACTTCAAGTTTTCGTGCACAAGAATCATATTCATGTTCTTTTACCAATTGATAAAATTATCGCGAGTCAACTTTTCAATAACGAGTAAATTAATCATGAAAGTAGACATTATGCTGTAATGAATAAATAAATAAAGATTAATAGTATACTTAAAATTAATAAGAAATATGGCAAGTAAAATGATGCATGAGCATGCTAAATCACTAAATAAAATACAAATGCTACTATTGCCTCGATATATACTATTTTTTCTTATGGTAAAAATATTATCCCTTAATAAATTTATTCAAAATATCTCATATTTTCAAAATTTATTAACTATCGATTAGTTTTGGTCAAAATGTGATTAACACATTATATCACATTTTCATGAGTGTATAAGACCGTTTCGATTTCATAAAACTTAACTTATAATTGCTGCCTTAAGGATGGTCAACCATAAAATATATTTTATAAAACCTATCTCTAAGAGACCAATCATGGTATTGATTTAAGTGATCACTCTCCTTAGGGAGGACAATAACAAAGTCATCTCGAAGCCCCTCTTAAATCTCATGTTGTTGTATTAACAATAGAGACTATGGAAAGTTATGTCTAACTTTCCGCTCTTACTCATTATTTTGAATTATAGTGATTTAATAGAATATCACATATTCTATTAAATCTATATAAAATTTTTTTAATCAAAATAAATTTATTTTATATAGATTATCAATTTTATAATCAAATTATAAAATTAATGATACTAAATAAACAATTTATTTAGTACTTATAAAATAATGTAAAAATTTTAACAATTAAAATTTTGCATTATTTTATTTTCTCACATAATTCATAAATATGAATTAAAAGTTTTAATATAATTAAAACCATTTAATTTTTAACAAACTAATTTATTAAAAATAAATAAATAAAATATATGCTAAGAATGCATGTCAATGTGAGGAAACAAAATGATACGTAAGCTCTCTATGTAAGTACTATATGACATGTGAATGCATAACAATGATAAAACAACTTATATCAAGCGTAAAAGTAAATGAAATAATGACCGGGTTGATTTAGGTATTTCTAAAATTACATGTAAACCTAAAAAATAAATAAACAAAGTCTTGTGGAGCAACCTCATCCAATGTGTACTTTGGCCTTCACATTTGTGCGTCATATGTAGCAGTGACTACAATTGCACACCATAGTATTGCTCCAAAATTTTGTCTTGTCGTGCTTATTTCTTTGATCTCCGTCAATATTACATAAAGAGTATTTACCCGAGACAAATTGGATTTACGTCAAGATTAAAATAAAAAATTTAAAAAAAAAATCCTAACCCAAATCGGCCCCATGAAATTACGATCATTATTCCAATCATGTATATATCCTTACATTCAACATTTCAAAAATATATAGATTAAAAATGCGTAAGCCTACCCATAATCACATTTTATGATTTTCATAAAGTCACATTATTAAATATATCATAACTACAATGAAGCTCTTATACCAATTGTTGGTTTTTAGGTACCCTCGTACAACGGAATTACCGATGTTCATAACAATAGTAACGTGCATTACCCATGTATCATGAAAAACAATTTAACATGAACATAATATGGATTGTTTTTATAATATATTTATAATCATATGTATAAAATATTTTATTTTAGATCTAATCTAAAGAATTAAGAAAATATACCTTTGTAGCTAACTTTACACAGGTACAAATATGGAGAGCTTTAATATGATTTCCTCAAACTTTGAAACCTTCGATTTTCTCCGTCAATCCTTATCACCTCGAATAAACATGTGTGAGCGTGATAAACGTAGTAAGACCACACTCAATTTATGATAGATCGTATTCTCAACACATAAGATGATCTATTTGAATTTAGAGAATGCTTCTCTAAAGCCAACATGGGAGACTCACAAATTTGCTCTCAAAATGGATTCTTTAATCTCAAAGATTTCAACCACACATGCTAATGAGGTTGAACCTCTATTTATAGTGAAATAACTCCATAATAGTCATTATGATATTTAGAGAAAACCACTACAAATATTAATCTCTCATTTAAGTTAGAATTGATTTCATGCATTTATAACAAAAATGTTATGGAAATTAAAACATCTTGTCACCATAGCTCAACACTTGACACAATGACATTAACTCAAATTTGACATAATTCATTTTAAAAAAAATTTTCAAAAGTTACTTTATGTTTATTAATTAATTGAATAATCAATAATTCAATTATTTTATTTAATGGAATATAACAAACATATTAACTATGACAACTTTTGTCATTAGTCTTAATCAATTAAATAATCAATAATTCAATTATTCAATCTAATGGAAAATAATAAACTTATTATTGAGTGTATTAAACAATTAATTCATAATTAATTACTTAATCAACTTTGTTCATTTTTCTATTATTCGAATAATGATAAAATGTGACTAAGGGACTGGTGAACCTATAGTTTTAAGCTCCAATAATATTTTGTTAATCAATATAAACTCTTTATATTAATTAACATAATTATTAACTCTTTGTTCATTTGTTAATAGTTTGTTTAAGTTTAACATAGGAGGAAAGATAATTGGATTGATATTTTGATTTTACATTTTGGTATCTCTTTTGGAAATTTGTTTTGAATTTCTTTGCGCATTAACAAATGATTTATCGTTCTTGGTTGCATAAATTGGAATATCCTTCTTGAAGAATGAATTTTGAATTGTTTTTTCTTTGATTCTAATGTTGAAATTCCCTTGATTCTAATGTTGAAATTCCCTCAAATGTGTTTACAAGCTTAATGACAAAATGGGGTAGAATATTTTTTATTGAATGAACTTTTGTGGTTGTATAAATTTGGTATCTTATTTTTTTACCACAAATTAAATTTGAATGTTTACATTCTCTCCATTGTTTGCTTTTGGTGAAGATTTTTTTAAGGGGGAGAATGATTTTGTTTCAGGAATAATTTTTAACTTTGATTGTTTTTTTGACTCCCCTCCCCATGGATTTTCTTTTTGATTATGACAAAAATGGAGAGTGAATGTATAAGTGGTTATATATAATTTTGTAAAATGGGAGAAGAATATATAAATTGTATAGCATGTTTGCATGGATTTAATGTTGATATATTGCATAACTTAAGGGGGAGAAAACTTATATGTGATAATTGATGCACATGCTTAGTTTTAGGCATAACCAACTTATAGGATTTTGTCATTACCAAAAGGGGGAGATTGTTAGCCTTTTTGTTTGGCTTAGTTTTCTTTTGATGATGACTAAATGGTTTATTTTGTTAGAAAATAATAAGTTGGTTATTGTGTTTTTATGGATATTATTGTTAATTTTTTTCATAATATTTATACTCGTATTTATTGGAAATACCCTCAAAACGGGTATTATTATGTGCTAACATGTTTATCTAAGTCCATGTAGTGTTTTCATATCATTGTGGGACTTAGAACATTTAAAGGACAATTATTTGAAGTTTGTGGACGTGCTACGGACAAGAGAGAGACTACCAAAAATGGGTTTTGGTCTTTTGGTCGCAACGCGATCGTATGAGCAGTCGTGGAACATGACAAAATTTGGAGAGTTTAGCTTTTGGAGCTATAGCGTGATTTTTCGGATGCAACACGGTCGAGGATGAGGACGAATTGTTTGACTGAAAAATCTCAAGTTTCAAATCTGCCATTTTTTACTTTTTTGCAGACGATGCGCGATCGACGTTTTCGGAAGAGGTTGGCGACTGAATGTGCAAAACAGAGAGACCTGAGTTATTTCGGACGGAATGCGGTCGAGACATGCGAACTGAAATGCACAAAATTGTCTAACAGCTCTTTTCCAACGGTCGAATTTTTCAATGGATATACTGTAACAACTGGATGCGGTCGTCCAAAAATATGCAGGTCTATAAATCAAGAGAAGCACTCCATTTGCTCTACACAAAACCGAGAATTGAGGTGAAGCCCTGCAAAAATCAATACTCAATTCTATACATATTTGAGAGTATTGTACTCCAACTCTCCCTATCCCAAATTTGAGAATTACTTTGAGAGAGTTCGGAATAGTTATTTGTGAGCCTTAGATTTTTGAAACACATTTTACTAAATTGTAAAGGGTGACTCCCTACGAATTCGTCATATAAGGGTGATGCCCCAAAATAGTCAATGGCTTGATGGAACACCCGTAAGTTCAATCAAAAGGTGACTCCCCAGTAATAGTCAAGTAAACGGGTGATGCCCCAAAATAGTAAAAGGGTGATGCCCTTAGAATCAGTTATTGTAAACGGTTTGGTTGGCACCCATAAACTAATCTAGTGAGTGATCTCCAAGTGGAATCTTGGAGCATGGATGTAGGCGGGTTACCGAACCACGTAAACAACATCGTTTGCAATTCTCTTACCCTTACTCTTTACTTTATTGCATATATTTGTGATTGGTTATTTAGTTATATGCATTAAATCAGTTAGGGATTTAGAGAATCAATTATCGCACGAAAATATTAGAACACCTAATTAACCCCCCCCCCCCCCCCCCCCTCCTTTTCTCTAACGTGTATATCAATCCTACAATTACATATGTATTAATCCTCCATTTAAGTTCGTTATAGAGCTAGGTTTATAATCCGTTAGCCTCTCATATTACATTTTTATCCTCGACTACCATTAGTTCTTGATTAAATAATTAATTCATAACGATTATGAATTTCGAGCTAATTATTCAATCTATGAACTAACAAACAAGAGAATCTATAGAAATAGATTTCATTGTATCAATATTAACATTCTCAGTTATTCATTGTAATTCAATCGCAATATAGAAGGTATATGAATCGTAGCTTGTACAAAACTTTACCAAGTAAATCAAAGAATAAACTAAAATGAAATATGATTTTGTTAATTACAACGAATTAAGATCATACATATATGACAATCATTATCATAAAATTAATTGTCCTATATTTAACAGAAATTACCAAAACAATATAATTTTATCTAGTCCAGTCTTATATAATCGTATTATCTAAAACATATTTATCTTATGTCTCCACATATATAGACGGGATATGACTATACATTCTTAATAAGATAAATTATGTTTATGACTATAAACTATTTGAAATCTCCATACTTTAAATATAATTCATGGACTTATTTTGGTTATTACTCTTTTTATTTTATCCTACATATATGCAATATATATATATATATATATATATATTAATATAAAATTAGCATATTAAATAACCAATTAATTTTCTATGAATTTTATAAAACATAATCTAAAATGTTAACATAATATTAATGAATATAAATTTATTCATATATTACAAAATTGTTCTATTACATTTGTTTGTTGGTCATATTACTCTCAACAAAATCAAGAATGTAGAAGAAGAAGATGGAATACAGAATCACAACCAGAACCAGAACCATTTTTTTGAAATAAGGGGAGTTGGGTATTTAAGATTCAATAATGGGTACTAGGCAAAAAAATAAAAATGATGGATTAGTTTGTTCATCAAATCTCCATTAATGCTAGTACTAAGATGAAGTTGTGTAAGTCGTGATTGCAGGAAAGCTTTTGAAGCTCTGCCTCAAGCCACATCTGGCATGCCCCAAATGGGACCCGAGATAGAATGGGAAACATCCTGCTTCGAAACGGATTGAACCGTCCAACCCATCTCTTAAATCCATAAATGATAGAAGGAGACTTAAAACAAAACTTTACAATTCAGGCTCGACAATAAGGTCCAAAAGTGATATCCAATTTTGCCAGAAATAATAAAGTCTAAAACAAAAGAAAATAACTGAAAATAAAGATAAAAGTAAAAGTAATTACGAACCTCACTAAAAATGTCTAAGTTTCTCTAAAAGGAATTAAAAATAACTTAGACAGCAAAAACTTCCAATTTCTACTCCTGTGGTGGTAACTGGGGACTAATTTGATTATTTTCAGGAAAAAAATTGAAATGAATAAGGGGTGAGTCAAACAATTCACTATGGATTTAATTTTATATTTAACTTATATGTCATATAATGTTAACGTGCAGTTAATGAATTTAGCAAGTCAATATATAAAAGAAATGATGACAACCATTAAATTAAATAATGAAATTTAATTAAAGGCGATACTTAGGCGATTGCAAACAGCCAAACAGACCCTAATCAGGTTTAAGGATTTGAAACCAAAGGACACGACACATACAGTTGTCCTATTACCCATGTTAACATTAAAAGTAAATAAATGCAATGGTGAATGTAACTGAACTGAGTATTAAAATTAACATGCTCAATTTAATTTAGTATTTACATTTAGAAATTTAAATGCGCTAAATATAAAGTAGCCCCTAACTTAATATTTGGGTCTACCAATACAAAAGCCCAATGAAGTCCAACGGCAGACAAATCCATAAATTTTCTAAATCTTAGACCTAATCACAATAATTTTACTAAAATTTAAGATTTGAATTTAAAACTTATTATTTAAAGTTTTATGCGAACAAATATAACCCAAGGTCGGAGGTCCAACCCAACTAATAATATTTATAACAACCCAAAAACAACCTTAAAGCCATTGGGTCAAAATTTGGGTTAAATTTTAAATTTGGCCCAAAATAGGATAGACAGAAGTCCAAGAAAAATATGACCCAAAAAGAATCTAGCCAAAAAGGAATGGGCTGGAGCCTAATACTTCTGGCCCAAACTAAATGGGACACAACCCAAATAGTTCTGGCCTACGACCCAAAGTGATTCTAACACGCGGGCCAAAATAGAGTGGGCTTCGGCTTGGAACTCTCCAAGTCACGACCACAATTGATTTTTCCCTTCGACAGAGTACTATCGCAGGTCAGCCAAGGACGGAGAAGGTATCGGGAGTAGCCTCCCGACTCTCCGTTCCCCACTCCACAACAATTTCCTACAACTTAAACGAATCAACCACGATAAGCATTATTGTTTACCAACACATCCCACAACAGAAATTTTCCACATAAAATTTCTAAATTCTCATACCGTACCTGAGGGAAAAATGAGGCTATACCCCAAAAATTTCACTGAAATCACCTTCCCAAATCCTGTGTTAAAACTTCCAAACTTAAAGAACCAATTTCTCTCCACTAACAAAGTTTGAAAACATCTATTCTTGACCCAAAATCCAAAACCAATCAAGACAGACAGTAATTTGCTGAACTCCAAAAGATTATTAAAACTCCCTTGCCGAAAATGTTCTTCACAATTGACAATCTTGTCGGGAACGATTTCAATGTCGACACCCAATAATCAACCTCGGCGATGAATAGTCATCTACTCGATGAGCACTGCCCTTCATAGTCGCTCACCAGAGGAAGAAGTTGTTGTTCTCGAGAGGGAGAGAAGTGTGATGGAGGAGAAGAAACTGCGAGTGGAGAGACTTCACCCACCTCACCAGAAATAGGGGGAGTCTCCCCCTGAATTGGTAACAACCCTTGAAAGGGGGTTGTTTTTTTTTTTTTAAACATACAATTTTTTAAAAAAAAAAGGGCTGGAAATAACATTCTTCCCCTTTTAAAGAATTTTGTCCCCGAAATTTAGAACCACCTGAATCATACCATTTAACAAGTGAGGATACCTTGCCATCATATTTGATTCAATCTCCCAAAGTTGATTCTTTTTCATTATGATTCTTCCACTGTACTCGAACCAACGTCATCTCGCAACAACAAAGAACTCTTATTTCACAACTGACTATTTATCAAATTCTTCCACATAAGAAACATCTTCTTGGATAGGTACCTCAGTCTAAAAGATCACATGCAATGGATCAGGTACGTATTTTCTCAACATAGAAACATGAAAATATATTGTGGACATAATTTAACTGTGGCGGTGAGTCCAGTAGATAAGCCATTGAACTAAACAGCCCATAAATTTAAAAATGACCTATATATCTTGTAGATAGCTTTCCTGACACACAAAAATGACTTATACAATGACGAAATCGCATCTTCTAAAAAAACAAAAAGTCATCATCTTTAAACTTTACCTCCCTTCCATGGAGGTCTGCATAACCCCACATTTGCCGATCCTTAACTATACTTAGTTGTTCTTTGATCATTCAAACTTTCCCAGTTGATTCCCGAATATGGTCTCATATGACCAAACCAATTATCAATGGTTATTCATCCAACAATCACCAAGATCCAAACTACAAGATCTTAATATGAGTAAGAATCTAAACCTTATGTTTAGGATAAACATTCGAATGAGAATGCTACACAATAATTAAATTCAGCTTAAGGTCCAATTCTCCCATTATAGCTATTAAAATGATTTTTGAGATGTAATTTCAAACCCTTAATTGTAATACCCTGATTTTTTTATATCGAAATTTAATAAGGATAATTGGAAAGAAATTGGAGATTTTTGAGATTAATTGGATAATTATCAGGGTATTACCAAGGATGTATTCATAAGATTTTAATTTATGGGAATTCATTGAATGATAATTAGTATTAATTAAGTGGGAATTAATTGAGATTAAGAGGTAAGAGAATAATTGATTAAAGATTACGTGAGAAATTACATTAAATTGGTAAAAATAAAAGAAGAAATAAGAGGAAAGGAATCAATTGACGGAGATAGGAATGGGTTAAACTAGTTCTCCTAGCACCGGTTTGGTCCGGTTTGGGGATTTAAAGGGGGAATGGTGTTGGCCTTCGGCCATTTCGTGAAAGAAAAAGGGAGAGAGGGTGAGAAGATCGAGCGAGGGAAAGAGTGACCAATCGGGAGAAGGGGGTGACGAGCGCGACGATGGACCCTGGCTCGAACTTGAACTTGAAAGGCGACGTCGGAGCGAACGGCTACGGGTTTTGACTTGCAGGGCAACGCGGGTTGCGAGTTAGGGCTCGGCGTTGCCTAGCCGCGGGATGGGTTGAAATCGGCGGAAGGCGTCGGGTTGAGGTAAGTCAAATAGATTCTTCCTCCCCCTTTGTGTTCTGATGGTCGGCCATTAGCAGGGACGGCGAGGCGACGACAAGGAGGCAGTGTGCAGCGTGATGGACGGTTCGGGCAGGAGAGCCTCGGTTTGCGATGGGCAGTGGCTAGTCTGGTTCGTAGTTCGGTCTGAACTGGTTTGTTCTGCTCTACTGGAAGGGACGGCAGCTTGCGAGAGGTATGGTGAAGGCAGGGCATGGTCCAGGTATGGCTGGAGGCATGGAATGCCTCTCTGGTGAATTGAAATGCTGAGGAAGAGAGAGTTGGGGCTGAAGAAGGGAAAATGCTCTCGGGTGAGCTTATTAGGAACTCTTTGGAGAAGTGAGCTGACAGTTGTGAAGGATGGAGATGATGCAGGAGAGAACTGGAGATGGAGTGATGGCCGAGTGGAGCTCTCTGGAGTTATTGCTCTTGGGTATTAGTGAGGTTTCCTTCATTTTTGGATTTTATGAGTCTGTTTTCATGTAATGCTTGAACATACAATTTTGGAGATTTTATTCTATTGTTTGGGTTTACCTTCCTTATGTTAACTACTGTCGATTGGCAATATGTAGAGAATTACTCTGTTGAAAGTGGTTTTGTTCATGGTTGGGTTTTGCCGAGAGCTGTGAATTGTGTTAACTATATTCTTTGTTTTTTGGTTAGGATCGGTGCTTTGTGAATTTTGATTGATATTTTGTGAGGTTGATTGATGAATATAAGCACTTTGTTGGTTGTGAAAAATATAGTAGTGAAGAATATTTTGGATTTGGGTTTTGTTGTGGGACGTGATAAGTGTGGAGTTACAACTTTGATAAAATATTCTGTTGAATTCTGAATGAGTTTATTGGAAGGAATAATCTATTAACTCTAAGTGTGTAATGTTAAGTTGGATTTGTTCTCTGTTGTAGTTGTCAGAAATGCTAAAAGGAAATTGTTAACCTGTTGTTGGATGTTGAAAGTGTTCTGTTGTTGGAAATTGGATGTTAGAAGTGTTATTTTGCTTGGGCATAAACCTGTTAAGTTGCAGCTTTGCTAGTATACTAGATTGGTTTAGAATTGAATCATTAATTGGACAAAGACATGATAATAATTGGAAATAAATGTGGAGACAATTAAGAAAACAATTCTATTTAGGAGATTTTAGTAAGTAACGAGGAATTAGAATAGAAAAGATATTAAGATTTAATAAGTAGATTAAATGTTTTCATCAATGAATAAATGTTTTGAATTGTGAAGGTACCAAAAAGAAGAAAGATTAGCATTAAGTGTTGAATGCTGTAAGGAAACAAGGTAAGAGATATGCATGTATCTTAGTCTTCGGACCCTACATCGCAAGAATATGATATGCATGTTTCGTTGTTTACCGCTTTCCTAGCATGTCTACAGTTTCTAATAGCATGTTTCGTTGTTTACTGTTTTATAGCATGCCTACAATTATTAATCGCACGCTTCGTTTTTTACTGCTTTTACAACATGTCTACAGTTTTATAGCATGTTCTGTGAATCGCACGTTGAATGTTTATTTTTGCTTTCAGAACTTGTATGCATTCACTAGCATCATACATCACAATTTTCAAAAGCATACGAAAATGAGTTTTATGCATGTTTTTTGAAATAGATAATGAATGAATAATAAGTTATATAAAGTAAAGAAAAATAATTTATAAATAACGAAAGGTTAAGTAAAGAAAAGAAAAAGACAATGATATGATGTGAGGCCGTTTAAGCCATTTTTGGGCACGACCACTAGCGAGCTTTCGGACTATGCCATCGTCGCTAGTTAGCTTTCGGATTATGCCATTGCTGCTCGTGTCTATTGCAATATCCCTAGATTATGCGGGGACAGTCCTTGAACTATGCTGGGACATAACGGCCAATGATTAGCCAGCTTTTGGATTATGCTATTGCTGCTATATTGGAGGTAAATGACGAAAAGAACGGCCAATGGTTAGCAGGCTTTCGGACTATGCCATTGCTGATATACCAGAGGTCACGAACAGAAAATAGAAATATAACGATGACTAAAACGTAAAAGATAAGAAGATAAGAAAAAGACAAAAACAGAAACTGTATAATGTTTTCAAAAAACACAACATGAGCATATAGTATGATAGTTTGATACGTATTATCACTTACTGAGAATTAGGCTCATAGCTTATGACTTGCGATGTAGAAAAATGACCAACAAATTTAGAAGCAGCTGATGAAGGATTTACACGGGCGAGACTTGCAACTGGTCAAGCTAACTAATAAAAAGAGGAACAAATTTGTAAAAACTAAAGTAACATTTTATTAATGGTCTTTAAACGAATTAATATGCTTCCGCTACGCTTTTAAAGAAAAAGGATTTTATCAAATTAGTCTTACGTTGTTCAGTATTTCTTAACTGAGTTATTTACGCTTCCACTATGTTTTGAGAAAAGATTTTTATAACCATGGTTTTCTACCATTTATAACGATTTTGGTAACGAGTCAAAGTAAAAAGGATTTTGACGGTCCGGTTATAATAAGGGCACTCTGATTATATTATAAAAAGGTTATAATGAAGATTTCAGTTGTTTTACAAAAGTTTTAAATTTTATGCCATTTTTTCAAAGGAATGAATAGACAGGTCGTCACATTAACACTCACCACAATACTTAAAACATGGGTAACAGATGATATTCTCAATACCAAGTTTGCTCAACTTAACAAAAACCAATCATTCACAACGATATAACTTTATGCATGTTAGTGAACCAATACGACATATACTTAGGTAACATCATTTTACCACATGGTTTTCAACATTCAATTATAAATTTTATAGCGCTTATATCTCACATAACTCTGGTTAAAGCAATAGAGGCAACTCAACAAGGTTCAAATGTACAGCTCACAACAATAGCTTATTATATCAAAATATACTTATTAGTTCCTCAACACTGAAATGACACAATCAGGGGAATATGAAACCTTAACTTATGACTTGGGTTACTAAAACTGTTTACTTCAAATCCAAATCACTAGGTACTACTACCATTAACAAATAAAAAAATCCAATAGTGCAGACATTTGCATTGAATTCAATTACTCTTAAAACACATCATATAACTCTTGAATTTTCTTGCACACCACAGAGGAACACTGGTCATCCTATTGTTAAGTACTTGATGATAAGATTTTCCTGCTAATATGACATATCACAATAATTTATTTCCCAAGGTTTTCTTTAATTTCCTAATCACCAGAAGGACCATAAATCTTAGAGGATGTCAACTCCAAAACATTTGCATCATATTGGCTTACCAGCATAATATTTCAAGCTTCAACTTTCGAGAAATTTCAATTTGTGGCTTTACATTAACTTGTAATAACTCCAACATCAGAGATCACTGACAACATCAAACCATAACTGAGGTAACTCAATTATCTAAATGCATGTGGCCTGACTTTCTCTAACCTACATCCAAGTTTAACACTCGGCACATTTGTTTATGCATCTGACCAATCCTCATCAACATGTCCATAAACAATATAATAGCTAATAAGACCTCAGCTCATTAAAAATTGACAGACACCTTTCACCTCAATAACTTAATAATCCCAAGACCCATCAACGTCAATAAGTTGACTTCTCAAACTTTGAACCACAATAACATTCCTTAGTGACACTAATTCTAAACAACCTCAATTTTAATTGAATTTCATGAGATACCATGTTGAGAGTAAACATGTCTAATGCTTTAATTTAGTCATCCAAAGGTCTCACCTCCCTCTTTTAGCACACCACTAATGACCTTACAAATCAAAAAATAGAGGTCTCACATGCCTCAAATTCTTGTAATGAGTTTTAGAATAAACGGATATACCACTTATAAGATCGACAATGAACTGATTTAAATAAAATTTAAAAACTCAATTATTCAAATCCATAAAACAATTGGGCCTTGGTCAGACCATATAATAAAAGATCCAATTAAATGTACGTGTGTTCAAAAGGCTATTTTATGAAAATTACACTCACAAACCTTCTAACTACTGATAGTCAAGCTTTCATTCAATTATAGAGAATATTGAAATCCACTCAACTGATAAAAAAAACTAATCAATTCTTGGGGCAAATATTTATTATGGTTTGTTACAAATCTAACAGTCCATAATCAACTGAAATGAGTATCATGCCTTTTTACTAAACAACAATAATGCGCTATACTGCAATACATCATTATAAACAGAATCTCATAATGTAATAAATTTCCTTGTTCTATACAAAGTCCACTCAACGCAGTTAGAGCTATATTATACTAAACATAGGAATCAGACCATCATCAAATAAAATCTGGCAGTTGGGTGGTAAACCTGCAAATCCTCAAGAAAACTTCATGATACACGATCACACCTGAAAATTCAAACCCTGTCTAACTCTCACATAGTCATCGCTAATCAACATAAAACATACTCCCACAATGCTCCAACCACATATACTCTTAGTTTAATTCTCACCTAATAGTTCGTATAGAAGATCACACCAAGGCGATCCATTTACATGATCTAACTAATCAGCTTACAACTAGCGTCCACCAATCATAACATCAATTAGGTTCTAAACATGAAATATCTCACTCAAGTCATTTAACGATCACCCAATCACGAGGTAATGTCAAAATATTCTATCAGTATTTTCAAAAGAACATAACAATATGAAATCTACATTCGTTACATTCTAACGTCGCACAACCCTCATTGAATAGATTGGGAGAAAGTAACCATACTATTGATGACACAATATCTATTCCAATCATAGACATTAAACCTCCAACTACATATACATGTTCAAAGATTTCCCCTACACTCATTCCTTACATCCACTTCTAATTATATCACTTCATATCAATTATTCATCATACTCACTCAAATACTTAACAAAAAATTTCTCCAACATACTAAATAATACCCAAGCCTACATTAATAGAACTAAGCTTATAAGTCTAAAGATAATCTTGCTCTTGAAGTGCTTTTCAGTCTTAAAACTTCATTAGTCGTAATATAGGACCCTAATGTAATATGTCAACTCCATAACTATACGTTATACCCCAAAAATCTATAGTTCACTTCAACCCAAATTATGATCATCTTTATATAACATCACGCACTGATCATTATCTCAATTTCTACTAACCGTACACCCTCAACTAGTGATTAATTCTCAAGTATTTTCATCATTACCTCAAAATAAATTACAGCAAGACAAATCATGTGCTCCGTTGACATAGTAATGGCTTTTTAAATTCTTTACGATATCCTAATCTTCAATCAGATAAACTTCCGCTGCATTCGTTCCTCATGAAAGACGCACTTGAACGACTCCAGACCTTTAACCTAATATTCCCAACAACTTATGCTGAAATTGACACTAATGTCGAGACACTCAAAATAAGATCTATTCAGAAACCTCTACTAGTAGTTTATGATCCTAAGAACAATTATAATTCATCACCAATTAGAGTTTACCAATGAATAACCCGAATTGTGAATTAATGAATTCCAAATAAGAAGAGACAAATGTTGGATTTCCGTAAAGAAATTTTAAACTTTGGGCTAATTCTTAAGTTGAATTTTTTTTTCCAACCTTCACAGGCCCACACACATAACCCATAAGAGTTTGCAGACTCATATGTTCATATATGTTATCTTTCATCATTTATGAAATGTACTCTTATCATTTCTAACTAAAGCCGGACCACTTTAAATTACTTGTATCTTATTAGAGAAATATTATCATCCACCAACAGACGACCTCAAGATGTCTTTCGATCCACTATTTTAATCTATTTTATATCCTTATAATATTTATCTTATTGATGTCACTTTTTCAATATAACAACCAAGCTCTGATACCAAAAATTCTGTCATGCCCCAAATGAAACCTGAGACAAAAAGAGGAATGACCTGATTCAAAATAGACTGAACCGTCTGACCCATCTCTTAAATCCATAAATAATAGCGGAAGACTTAAAACAAAACTTTACAATTCAGGCACAACAATAAGGTCCACAAGTGACATCCAATTGAGCTAGAAATAATAAAGTCTAAAACAAAAGAAAATAATTGAAAATAAAGGTAAAAATAAAACTAATTATGAACCTCACTAAAAATGTCTAAGTTTCTCTAAAAGGAATTTAAAATAACTTTGACGGGAAAAACTTCCAATTTTTACTTCTGTGGTGGTAATTAGGGACTAATTTGCTTATTTCCTAAAAAAATGAAAATGCATAAGGGGTAAATCAAACAACACAGTAGAGATTTAATTTTATATTTAACTTATATGTCGTATAATTTTAATGTGTTTTCTCAGTTAATTAAATTAACAAGTCAATATATAAAAGAAATGATGACAACCATTAAATTAAATAATGAATTTAATTAAAGGTAATACTTAGATGATCACAAACAGTCAAAGAGACCATAATCAGGTTTAGGAATTTGAAACTCGAGGACACAGCACATACAGCTGTCCTACTACCAATTTTAACATTAAAAGTAAATAAATACAACGATGAATGTAACTGAACTGAATATTAAAATTAACAAGCTCAATTTAAATTAGTATTTACATTTAGAAATTTAAATGTGCTAAATATGAAGCAATCCCTACCTCGATATTTGGCCTACCAATACGAAAGTCCAATGATGTCCAATGGCAGAAAAATCCACAAATTTTCTAAGTCTTGGACCTAACCACAATAATTTTACTAAAATTTAGGATTTGAATTTAAAACTTATTATTTAAATTTTTATGCAAATGAATATAACCCAAGGTTGGAGGCTCAACCCAGCTAATAAAATTTATAATGACCTCAAAACGACCTTAAAGCGATTGGGTCAAAATTTGGGTTAAATTTTAAATTCGGCCAAAAATAGGATGGGCCAAATCCCAAGAAAAATATGGCCTAAAAGAATCTAGTGAAAAAGGAATGGGCTGGAGCCTAATACTTTCGGCACAAACTAAATGGGACACAACCCAAATAGTTATGGCTCGTGGCCCAGAGCGATTCTAATCTGCGGACCAGAATACAGTGCGTTGCGGCTTGGAACTCTCCAAGTTACGGCCACAATCAATTTTTCCCTGCGACAGAGTACTATTGCAGGTCAGCCAAGGACGATGAAGGAATTGGGAGCTGCCTCTCGACTCTCCATTCCCCACTCCTCAACAATTTCCTACAATGCAAACCAATCAACTAAGGTAAGCATTATTATTTACCAACATAGCCCACAACAGAAATTTTCCACATAAAATTCAAATTTCTAATACTGTACCTGAAGGAAAAGTGAGATGATACCCTAAAACTTTCACCAGAATCACCTTCCCAAAGCCCGTGTTAAAACTTCCAACCCTAAAGAACCAATTTCTCTCCATTAACACAGTTTAAAAACATCTATTCTTGACCAAAAATCCAAAACCAATCAAGACATTTAGTAATTTGCTGAACTCTGAAAGATTATTGAAACTTAACCCTTATCAGGAATGTTCTTCACAATTGACAATCTTGTCGGGAATGATTTCAATGTCGACACCCAACAATCAACATCGGTGATGAACGATAGTGTACTCGTCGAGCATTGCCCTTCACCGTCGCTCACTAGAGGAAGAAGTTACAGTTCGCGAAAGGGAGAGAAGCGGGATGGAGGAGAAGAAACTATGAGTGGGAAGACTTCCCCCACCTCACCAGAAATACGGCGGAGTCTCCCCCTGAATCGGTAACAACTCTTGAAAGGGGTTTTTTTAAACATACAAGTTTTTTTTAAAACCGGTCAGGCCGGGCCAGATACAACAATATACATATTGTGCTATCGTGATTTGTTTTGCTCACTGTATTTGAATTTGCAATCTGTCTTTTTTATACTTCCAATCTTTATGTGTTCTTGTATTCTATAGTTTGAATAATAAAAAATCTTTCTTGTTTCCTATGACTTCTTTTTTTTTTAACATACATTTATTTTGAAAAAATTCATAATATAAGTCTAATTTTGACAGTATACTTGCCTAACTTCATCTTACTTGCTACAATTACTATAAGCATTTCTCAATCATTGATAATAAACTATAACATTTTTCTATGAACAATTGGTCTAAATTTATGTTATAATCTAAATTTTAGTGTGTGTGCTTATATATTAGTAATTTATTATTAACCATAATTACTCTATTAACTAGCATATGACACATTAATAATAAGACTATAATTTAATATTGAAATGATGAATTTCTATGTGTTGAGAATCGAATGTAAAACGGAAAAAGAAAACGGCAGAAACAGGGACACCAAGATTTATATGGAAAATCCTTTCGAGGAAAAACCACGGGTAGAGGAGAAATTCACTGATTACAAATCAAGGTACAATGAGTTTTGCCACTCAAGCACCAATATATAGAGAAAATATAAAACCCTAATATTGGATATGGGCCCGACCCAGCTCAACTAGAATTCGGGTCGTACTGAACTCTAACAATCTCCACCTTGACACAAATTCCACATGAAAGATCCAATATAAGGTTCTTGGCCCACCCAAAATGAATCTAAAACACTAAACTCTAACAATATCCATCTTCAAAGAAATTCCAATGCAAGGCAAATGATCTGCAAAACTCCAACGAAAAATAACTTCCTCTTCCACATTGGCTCCTGCTAGGTCAACTTAATATCTGATATCATCAAGTTTAAGCCTTACTTAATCTTGAGAGACACACTAGGGAAGAAATGAAATCTCCTTCGTGGCACCACCAAATTATCAGAGATGTCACAACGAACTGCAGTTAAATATGTTGAAGACTCCCCACTGGAATCAATACCCTCGAACACACTCAAAGCATAATCCACTGTAGTAGTTTCACCATGTCGTCGTGGAGGTTTACCCTTCTTCTTGGTTATGTATTTGACGATACCACTCTTATGTGAAACTGAAATTGGAGACGATGTGGTGCGCATATCACCCTGAACATCTATAATAAGATGACAAAATGGCTCTGATGTAGATTCAGATCCCAACTTGTACTTCACCTGAGAACTTGACTTATTCTGAGTCTTCTCAAAAAATCCTTTGGAAGGTGAATTCCCAAACTTTGAAACCTTATTACCTATCACTGTAGAACCCTGTAACACATACATATTTGCAGAGCTTTTGTGTCCCTTTTACTTGATGAGAGCACCCTTACTAATCTTTATACCTCCACCAACAACGGTGAACTTGTACCCTTTCAAATCCAGAGTACTCAATGAGATAAAATTCTTCTTTAAATTGAGAACATGTTGCACATTACCTAGTGTCCTCACAATTTCATCAAACATTCTGATTCTGATGGAACCAATACCAGCTATCTTGCAAGGTGTGTTATTACCTATTAACACAATACCTCCTAAAACGGTCTCATATGTCGAAAACCAATCCTGATTGTAACACATATGAAATGAACAAGCTGAATCTAGAATCTAATCCTTGTTTCGCTTTGAGTTTCCCTCTGACACAATTACAAACTCTCCATCACTATAGTTTTCTTCTTCTTTTGCAACAACAACTTCACCAGACGTCATCAGTTTTTTTCCCTTCTCAGTAGCTCTCTTTATTTCATTATGCAATTTATGGCACTCTGCTTTAATATGCTCCTTCTTTTGAGAGAAGTAACATATTCTATTACGGTTCATTGACTTTGATCTGCCCTTCGAATTCTAAACATTATCACTGCCTTTGTTGTTTAACTCTCTTGTTCTACCTCGAACGACGAATCCCTCCCCCCAAGACTCAGATCCAACAAGAATCTGCTTCATATTTTCCTTTGATAACAAATAACCAAAAACCTCTTCCCAAGTTAGACTTTTTCTATTGTATAAAATCATATCTCTGAAAGTACCATATGAAGTAGGTAACGAGCATAGTAGAATCAACTCCAAATCCTGCTCATCTTACTTGCATCTCATAGTCTCCAAAGTAGAAATTTGTAGAATTTGAGAGGGAGAATGTTGCTTCTGTAAAATTGTGGAAGAAAGAGATTTTTTTTTTCTCTGTAGAATTTGATAATAATCTTTTACAAAAGGAAAACATCAGGGTATATATTCATACCTACAAATCTAAACAGTACAATAAATTTAATAAATGAATTTGAAAAATATTTTCATTTTGCCATTTGCTATATATTGACATCCCCCCTCAAGCTTAAGGACGTAGAACGAGGAGCTTGGATGGAAAGTATTGAAACTTTGATGTTGGAAGTGGCTTGGTGAGAGCGTCCAGAATTTGATTCGTGGAGGGAGTTACTTGAACTAATAGAGATTTATTCTAAACTTTTTCGCAAACAAAGTGATAATCAATCTCTATATGCTTGGATTTGGAGTGAAAAACAAGATTGGAAGCCAAGAATGTAGCACTTAAGTTGTCACAGAAGATTATGGGTAGACCTAAGGTGGATATGCCTATCTCACGGAGTAGAGATTGAATCCATATGAGTTCAAAAGCTCTGTTTGCAATACTATGATATTCTGATTCTGTACTTGATTGAGATATAACTTTTCGTTTTGTAGAAGACCAGGAAATGAGGTTTGGTCCCACAAATGTGCAGAATGCACTTGTGCTCTTACGATCATCTGGACAAGAAGCCCAATCTACACCAGTGAAGCAACTAAGATCAAAGTTATTAGTGGTAGAGAAAGATATGACGAGATTGGTAGTTTCGCGTAGATATCGAAGAATTCTTTTGACAGCTTGCAAGTGAATATCAATCGGAGCATGCATAAACTGACAAACTTTGTTAACCGCAAAGGCAATGTCAGGTCTTGTAATGCACCAGTATTGTAAAGCACTTACAATGCTGTGATAAGTGGAGCCATCAGATAAAGGGGTCCCTAAATTCTTGGATAGAATAGGTCTGGAAACCATGGGTGTACAGACAGGTTTGCTTGAGCTCATATCCGTTCGAATAAGTAGGTTAGTTATATATCTGGATTGATGCAACATCAAACGATATGCAGTAGTAACAGAGATACCAAGAAAGTAATTGGGAGCCCAGATCTCTAACAACGAAGTTAGAGTGGAGATAGCCAATCAAGTTGTCGATGAGTGAAGTGGAGTTTCCTGTCACTATAATATCATCCACGTAGACAAGCATTAGGATAATAGATGAATTCTTCCAAAAAATGAATAGCGATGTATCCGACTTGGATGCCTGAAAACCCCAAAGTAAAACAGCATTGTACAATTTTGTGTCCCACACACGAGGGGATGTTTTAAGCCATATAAAGATTTTTGTAGTAGGCACACATAAGAGGGTTGAGAAGTACTCACAAACCCTGAAGGCTATTACATATAGACTGTCTTAGTTAAGTCTCCATTGAGGAAAGCATTATTGATCTCTAGTTGTCATGTAGTCCAACCAAGGGAAACAGCCAATGACAAAGCAATTCTTATAGTAGTCGGTTTGACACCTGGACTAAAAGTCTCATCATAATCAACGTCTTTTGTTTGATCATATCCTTTTGCAACTAAAAGAGCTTTGTAACGATTGATGGAGCCATTGATGTTCAGTTGGATACAGAAAACCCATTTACAATTTATGAGTGTGGCACCATGAGGGAGAGGAACGAGCTTCCAAGGATCATTTTTATGCAAAGCGTCAATCTCCTCTTGTAGGGCAGCAATCCATAGCTTGCTTTTGGAAGCTTGAAGAAAAGTTGTAGGTGTTGAAGTAGTACTACCAATGGTTCTAAAGGCCTTTGGTTTGTATATGCCATCCTTGGATCTTGTTTGCATAGGGTGGAAGTTAGTTGGATGCCTGCCACTGGTAATATTGGGAGTGTTGTGAATTGGAGTGGGAGTAGAATTGAAAGATGGAGTAGGAGTTGGAGATGGTGTTTGGGAATCTAGAGAGGCAAAACTTAATGCATATGTAGAGGAGGGGTTTGGTAAACTAGGAAATGGAATGGAACAAATAGGAATGGATGCATTTGTGGTTGGGGTGTGGGAATGGGATAGAGATGAGAATGAAAAAGAGGATTCATTAAAAACGATATGTCTAGTGATATCAATACAGTTTGACAAAGGATTGAAGCAAGTATAACCTTTATGATGAGCACTATAACTAATAAAGATACACGGGGAGGAACGAAGTTGAAGTTTATGTGAATTGAAGGGTCTAACATAGGGAAAAAAAAGACATCCAAACACTCGAAGGAAATGATAAGGTGGTTTTATGCCATATAAACATTCAAAAGGAGACTTGGAGTTTAAGAGTTTCATAGGCATGTAGTTAATAAGAGTGATGGCGGTGGTGAGAGCATACGGCCAAAAAGATTGTGGGATGGAGGAATAGAATAGCAAAGCTAAACCTGTTTCAACGACATGATGGTTTTTACGCTCAACGCAACCATTTTTATTTGGAGTGTAAGGACAAGAAATCCTATGATGAATCCCTTTTGATTGTAAGAGTTTGGAGAGGGATTGAAATTCCCCACCCCAATCTAATTAGAAGCATTTGATGGATGCTCCAAACTGATTCTGAATGAGTGCTAGAAAGTCTGAAAAAGTTTGATAGACTTTATCTTTTGTGTTTAGACAATATATCCATGTAAAATGAGTGCAATCATCAATAAATAAGACAAAATATCTAGCTCTAGTAATAGATTGAACCGGTGAGGGTCTCCAAACATCAGAATGCATTAAATCAAAAGGATTCTGGTAATGAGAGTTTGATATTGAAAAAGGTAAACGGTGACTTTTAGCTAATTGACATATGCTACAAAGTTTTGATTTCCCAGAGTCTGAAAATGGGAGATTACAAGAATTTAAAAAAGAAGACATATGGAAAGACTCGGATGCCCTAAACGGAGATGCCATAGAGTGGAGGAGGATGCTTTGGAGGTGTTGGATGATCCATTGCTAGTAGTCAGGGAAAATACTTGAGGAGGCGAGACAATTTTGTAGAGTCGTCACTAAGATAGCTACAAAGTAGTATCTGGTGGGAGGTTTGATCCTTGACGAAAAATGAATGTGAATGAAATTCAACAAAAACTGGATTATCACGATAGAGTTTGTGAATACTAAGGAGATTTTGAGTTATGGAAGGAGTATGAAGAACAAAATTTAGATGTAAGGGAGCAGAAACAGTGGGGATCACAGCACTACCAATATTAGCAATGGATAGAGGCTTACCATTTGTGGTTACCACTTGCGTAGAGCCCAGGTAAGGAGCGGAATCTGTCATGGAAAAGGATGACGAAGTGAAATGATGAGTTGTTCCACTGTCCATTAGCCAAGAAGAGGTGGGATGGTCAGCTAGTGTTAGGGATGGACTACTGGAGTGAGGGAGGAGAGCAAAGGAATATGCTTGAGGTGAGGCCGGGGGATGAGATGAGGTGGATGGGCATGGTGTAGTAGATGGGTTTTGTCTGTGGTAGCAAACCAGGGTCGTGTTGCCTAACTTGTTGTAGATTTGGCAGCGGGGTTTGAAAGAAGGCCTGGGCCTGGGTTGATGCCACTATTGTTGGGTCAAGTTTGGCGGCCGAAAAACACCATTGTTGTTGTTGAAGTTAGGGCGTGGGGATGGTGGCCGTGAGGATCAAAAATGGGTGTAGGCAATGTTGGCTTGAAGGGAGTTCGGGGATGGTAGCTACGCGACAGAGTTCTGCTTCTCCAATCGGAAGTCCTAGCTGAGTAGAAGACTGTGAATCTCTTCGAGAGACGGTTGATCGGCATGACCGGTGATGGTAGTGATGAAGGGATTGTATTCACTGCCTAATCCACCAAGGAAGTAGATGACGTGGTCACAGTATGTCACGGGTTCACTGAATGCTGATAGAGTATTACATATTGTTGTGATTTTCTAAATGTAGGCAGAGGCAGAGAGTCCATCTTTGGAAATATTATGAAGTTGACTTCACAGATCTGTGAGTCAGGCCATGGAGGAGGATGCATACATCCGACCCAGGGTGCTCCAAATCTCTGCAACGATGTTGTAGCAGACAATTTGAGGAAGTATATTGTCTAAGAGGGAGGAGAAAATCCAGCGCATGATGAGTTGGTTGTATCTTTGCTAGAGACCGAATTCTAGATTTGATTGAACGGTCAAGGAATCTTTGTATTGAGGGGGTGCAAGGTAAGAGACATCTAGGATGTTGTCGATGCCATTGGCAATAACAACGTTGAGGATTTGAACTTTCCTGACTAGGTAATTTGTAGAATCAAGTTTGATGGTGAGAGTTTGATTGATAGCGGGAAAGGGAGGGAGGGAGGAAGCAGAAGCTGAGGAGGGGATTTTCGTGCTTGAAGAGGCCATAGAGTGGCTCTGATACCAAGTAGAAATTTATAGAATTTGAGAGGGAGAACGTTGCTTCTATAAAATTGTGGAAGAAAGAGATTTTGTTTTTCTCTGTAGAATTTGATAATAATCTTTTACAAGAGGAAAACATCAGGGTATATATGCATACCTACAAATCTAAATGGTATAATAAATGAATTTTGAAAATATTTTCAATTGGCTATTTGCCATATATTGACATTCAAATCTGAAACTAACTCTTTAAATGTGGTCAAGTGTTCTTCAATAGAACCTCCTTCTACAAATTGATGAGAATAAAGTCGTTGCTTCAAATGCAACTTACTAGTCAAGGTTTTCCTCATACACAACTGCTCCAATCTGAACCATAACTCAGCGGCAGATTTCTCGTTCAAAACATCCTATAAAATGTGATTTGATAAATGCAGACGTATCAAAGATATGATTTTTTTAATCCTTTCGAAGTTTCTCCTCTTCACTTCAAGACGTGACATTTTATCGAGCCCTAACAATGCGTCGTCTAAATCCATCTATGCGAGAACATCTCGCATCTTCACCTACCATAACTGAAATCTTGTATTTTGATCCAACAACGGAATATCAAATTACAACGTACTCATCTCCCCAAAAAATTTTAGAAATTTCCCCAAAAATATTTAAACCCAAAATATCTACCTCCAAAAATTTGATCCCCAAATAATGTCAATAACCCAACCAAGTTTTGCTCCTACAAATCTGAAACCCAACAAAATTCAATAAGCAAAATTTAGAAATTTTAGATGCCTACAAATATCCCACATCCAAACCAAATATCTCAATCAAAAATCAGTCCCACTATTTTCTTCACTAGCAATGTGTTTGTCGGTTCAGAGAATAAACAAAAAAGGAGAGTGATCAGCTTCTTCTGCTAATCGGGGATGGGTTTGCGGGTCAAAAATAGGATAAAACAGAATGGTGGGCGACTCCCTTCACGGACGGTGGCTATTGGGTATGCGAAATTGGTCGGCAATGATGAACGTCAAGCGCGACTTCTAGTAGAGACTAAGCAATGGTGGATTGGCAAAGTTAGATGGAGGACTCTTTCGACAATCGGTTCTGCTGTTCGACGGTGGTTCTCCTTTCTCAAGCGACGGACACGGTGGGTGGCTCTTCTCTTCTCCTCGGCAGCAGCATTGCGTAGACATTGTTTCTTCTTCTTCTTCTTCTCCTTCACTATTCCAGAACCGATGGCCATGACTTCTTCACTGCTAAAGAACTCCTCTCTCTCTCCTTCGCTGCTAAAGAAGAGGGCTCTATTTTTCTTTAGAGAATTCCACGTGGGCAGGACAAAAGAAATATTTCTCTTTTTTTCTTTCTTTCAATTTTCTTTTTCAAAAATTGTAATTTTCCAAAAAATTGCAAACTCCAAATTTCGTTCGATATGAGTATTGAAACTCTCAACTTCGCTCTGATACCAATTGTTGAGAATCAAACGGGAAATAGAAAAAGAAAGTTGCAGAAACAGGGACACCAAGATTTATGTGGAAAACCCTTTCGGAAAAAAATTACGGGTATAAGAGAAATTCATAGATTAGAAATCAAGGTACAATGAGTTTTGCGACTCAAATATCAATATAGAGAAAATATAAAGCCATAATATTGGATATGGGCCCGACTTGGCCCAACTAGAATTCGGGTCACATCGAACTCTAACACTATGCTTGAGATTTCATGCTTAACTAATTGTCGAAGTTGTCTAAATGAATAGGTGGTTTACAGTTTGACTTGAATACTTCATTCGTTGTGTGTTCCTCTAGATGAATTCTTTTCTTTTTAATTGTCTTCTTACATCATTTCACTATGAAAATAAATGCTACTAAATTTGACAAATTTCTTACTCAACCTAACCCTACTAACTATAAATATTATAATCATTGCCTTAATAATTGATGATAAATTAAAATATTTTTATGAGTAATATTTGGTGTATACTTTAATTTTTTGCTATAGTTTTAACCAATTACTTGATACTTATTTGTTGTCCATTCATTGGTAGAATATAAGATACATTATAAATAATTGAAGTAATAGATTAGATCCATCAATGAATGAATGACAAATAATTGTTACATCATAGCATAAAATTAAAAAATAAAATTAGAGTATAAATGTAAAATTATTCTTTTTTATCAATCATTGTCCAAGTGTGAGCATTAATTTAACATTATTTTAATGTACTACCTATGTTATAACGGTTGCCATTTTAAGAGAAAATTTTAAATTAAATAAATAAATTATTAAATTGCTTCATCAAATGGCAGTTACTATATTAACTCTCAATTTGCCATTTGATTGCCTCATACGCCAAATTGAAGAAACAATTGCCAAGAAAAATGTCTTTGAGGGGAAAAATTCTTTTCGGAAGGGCAGAATTATCTTAGGTAATTTCCTAGTAAGTTAATTCCCTTTGTTGTGGTGAAGGTTTTTAGGTAAAAACTCATGTTTTAACGACATAATTGATTTAGGTCTTGCGTTTGTCAAACGGTTTAGATCATTAAACCTTGAGGCTTGGAAATGTTTCTTTAGAATATCAGAGGAGGTATGACAATTTCTATTAGATTTACCTAAATTTTCTTGAGTTTTAGGTTTTTGAAAATTTGGTTTTTGCATTAGAAAGTGACAACTTGTGCTTAAAGTTTGAGACTTAAACACAAAATCGATTGAATTTGTATTTTGTTACGCATTTGAATGTTTAAAGTTGGAATTTTCGGCAAAAAGGTTAGATTTTTCAGAGTTCTGGATCGATTTTGTGTCACAGAGGTCAATTGGGGAGGTTGATGCTGAAGGAGAGGTCGATCAAACTCAAAAGGCAGTCGACCAATGCAGCCAATCAAAACCCATCTGAGGTCGATCGGCTCGGTTGACCAAGTCCCTTTTTTAGGATGACCAGTTCGGTCAACCAGGCATTTCCAAGATCGTCCAGAATGTGTTTGCAAAAGTTAAATTTTCGTGGGATTTGCTTTATAGGGTCTCGAAATTGGTTCCTATCCCAATTATGGGTTTCAAAAAATTTTTCATAGTTTCGAAAAATGTATTGATATGGATACAATCATTGATACATTCTAAGACTTGATGAAGAAATTAGATTTCTTGAAGTTTTGGACATTCGGTTTGGCTTTGGTAGGCCGGTTGAGGTAGGAGTTTTATAACATCCTGGTTTCCTTTTCTATTAAAAAGTTTAAATTTTAAAATACTCTTTCTTTGTAAAACACATAAAATTCAAAATCCTTTTGTGCATGTCAAAATATATCATTTTGAAAGACTTTTTCTTTTATAAAATACAGCGAAAGACTTTTATTAATACAAGAAGCATTTGAGGATACAATAATTAAACATTTACAATTTAGAAAACTTGTCTTAACTTAAAACAATGAACATTTTACGAATTGAAAACATTTACAAAAACTTTTACATTTCCTTTAAATATTTGGCCTAGTAAGTCACAAGGTCCGCAACGCATAAATCCTCCATCAACAGCTCTTATCCTTGTTACCGTGCATACTTACTTCACAAGACTTAAACTATGAGCCTAACACTTAGTAAGAAGTGAAATGCATAATGAACATGACATGCGCGTTATAAAACATTTTCTTTTCTTTTCTTAACATTTATTGGCTTAGTAAAGAGGTGATAAACTTTATTTACATTGAACTTATGCTATATCAGTGAACTTGTTCCACACTAGTGAACTTGTACCAAAATCGTGAACTTATTCCGCAACGGTGAATTTATACCGTTTTCTTTATTCTTAACATCTCGGGAGTGAACGGTGAACTTTAACCCAACCCAAACCCTTATCATTTTCATTTAAAATCATGATGCATGAACGGTACTATCTATGATGCATGAACATATATGAATGCATATAATTCCTCATATTTCTAGCATATCATTGACATATAAAGTCCCCAATATCTATGAAGCATAATATCATCAACAAGTTCTCACAGCAACATAGCAACAATCCTTAATATAATCATCAACATAAAAGTAACGTCCTTGATAGCAACATCTGACCATATTGAACAAACATCATGATATACAATCATTACTTCAATTTACTTTAAAGTTAATCAATCTCGGTAGCATAACATAGCATGTAAACGTATTCTTAATAGACAGTAACATAACATTATTCCTCAACAATAATTATCTAACAAACAACCAATAATAGAACCTTAAATAGTAGAGTAACATCATCAAGATTAGTACTTCCTTAAAGTAGCAGTTTATCCTCAACGTTAACATGGCATTTTGGAAACCAACATAACTCTATATTTTTCAGATTATCAAAACAATACATCAATTTAGAACTTAACATTTATTAACAGCATATCAACACTTATCTTCTATCAACAACAATCATCAAGAGGTTATTAATTCAACAGAGAGCAATTCAACCTTCAAAGCAATGAACTAGATTTATCAAGTAAGCACACAACCAACAAAAAGCCCTACCTCTTGCGATGTAGCCCCTAAGGGGAAAACACACACACACTTCTTACCTCTTTTTTCTTCAAGCTCCCTTCACTGTGAAGCTCTCTCTGTTTCCAATTTTCTCTTCTTCTTCTTCCTGGTTTTCTCTCCGTCAAAAGCTTCCTCTCAGACTTCTCCCACACAACCACACAGTAGGATAGTAGTATTCTCCAAGAACCAAAACAATGCAGGAGTTAACTTGAGAGATCACCAAATGATTTCTTTGTTTTTCTCTACCAAATTCCTCCCTATTATACTTATGAACGTACAGAGAAAGGTGACAAGTTGTAACACTTCACTATCCAAGCGCCACTTCATTTTTCCAAGCAACAGTTAGCCATTTTCTAGGCGATTCTTGACATTCTGATTGATCACATCCTTCATGTGATCAACTATAAATTTTGCAGTCATGATAACGATAGACTGCCATTTCCTACCTTGATACATCGCAATTCACATTTCTTCACAATTCTGGAAATTACCAGTTGACCACCCTCCAGTGGACGATCGACCGCTTCCAAAATTGTTGCTCTCTGTATAAAATTTGCTTTGGAACTGGTCAGTCACTCCCCTTCAACTGATCAACAGCTTCCAAAATGTTTGGTCTATGCAATATTCTACTCAGTCAGTGATCGACCACCCTCATCAATGATCAACCACTTTCCCTATTATTCCTTCTAACACTTAGAAAAAATCACACTTCTAACAACCAATAACCACAATTCACATCTCTATCCTACAATCATCCCATAAATCTCTACAAATCCTCAAATATTATCACTTAGACCTTATACTACGAAAATCTGGGGTATTACAAGTTTATTTTTATGTCTAGCATTGCATTTTTTTAAATTTTATTTTGAAACGTGTTCTCATATAAAATGACATGTCCATCTTTATGGCTCGTTGATTTTTGTATTACATATGTATTTTCACTCGACATGTTTTATTTTGAGCAATTATCTTCATTCATCAACTTGGTCACGTGAACCAAATTTGATCAACCTATGTGGGGGTCCTATTTTATTTATGCATATTTGATTGTTGGAGAATATGTTTAATTATTGTTAACTAGAGTAGTGAGAAAACTGTATGCATAGTATCCATGGGTGCAAAACCTTAAACTTGATCAAGGTCATTCATGGCTATTGTGACGCCTTGTATCGCCATTATTATTGTTCCTGTTATGGCAGGGTGTGTTTGGAGTACGTGACTAGCTCCATTTTCATTGAAATTTTGTTCAACAGTGGGTTATTTTTATTACGTATCACACTATAGTGAAATGCTTTAAAACTTATCCCATTTTAAGTTTTATACTTAAATCCAAAAAATATTTTGTCTTAACATGCTCGCATATTTTTTTTACCTCATCACTGAATATGAAATTGCATTCTTATTAAGTTTAGTCTACTCACCCCAAACAACTTTCTCATTTCTGGGTTTAGACTAGATAATCACTAGTGGCCGATGTGAGTTTGAACTTGGCAGTCTTGTTAATTTTATTTGTTCCTATATACTTGAGAGTTCAATGTGTTTGAAATATGACTCTCGCTCTCTTTCTTATATATTTCTTTAGAAGTTTGATTTGTTATGCCTCTATTGTACATGGATTGTCTTGGACCTTTATTGTTTATACTATTTGATGTCGCTGTTGGATCAAAGTGTTAGCTTGAATGTTTTGGGCCTTGACTTTTAATTTATTTAATTTTTTCACTGCTATTTGGTATAATTAAAGATAATGAAAGAATGATTTGGTTCATAATTGGGCCAAGTTGTTCCTCATTCTGTCTTGGGTCCCCCGCAATGTGGCAGCCCACCCTGTGAAGGCCATGAAAGGCCCAGGTGTGGGCTGGTCTATATCAATGGGGTTGCATAATCCCACATTACTTGGGAGAGTAGAAAATGCATGGTTTATAAGAAGAGTTCTCCTCCCTACCTAGTACAACGCATTTTGGGCTAACCCCAAGAAAAAAACCGTGCAGGCTTCGGCCCAAAGCAGACAATATTGCACTAGAAGTACCAGGGAATATTACAAATGGTATCAGAGATAAATCTCAACCAGAAGTGTGTCCGACGAGGACGTCGGGTTCCCAAAGGGGAGAGATTGTGGCAATCCGCACTATGAAGGCCAGGAAAGGCCCACGTGTGGGTCTGGTTCATATCAGTGGGGGTGCAGAATCCCACATCACTTGGAAGAGTAGAAAATGCATGGTTTATAAGCAGGATTCCCCTCCCTACCAAGTACAACACATTTTGGGCTAACTCCAAGAACAAAACCGTGCGAGCTTCAACCCAAAGTAGACAATATTGTACTGGGAGCATCGGAGGATGTTACACGCGAGGCTTGACAATTTTGGGATTAGAGTCAAGTTGACATTTTGAAAGTGACATCTCTATGATGGATAGTGTAATAGTATTTAAGAGACTTCTAGTCTTATGTGCATAAGGATGGTTATCCTATATCCTAATACGATTTTATGTGTAATTAAAGTGTTACACCTCATGACGTAAAATCCTTTTTCATATCATTTTTTTAAATACAATATATAAAAACCATACCTTTGAAACTATTCACAGCGGAAGTCTTTAAAATAAAATATCTTTTATAATTCTACGTGATAAAACCCAACATATAAAAATAAACTTTAGTATTCTTAAAATATTTGAACTTAAATGCAAATATAAAATGAAACATAATTAAAATAAAAAAGTTTTCTCTTTCAATTTATTTTCCTCAAGTCTGCATTCACGGGTCAACTTTGCTTTGAAAATGCTTTAGTTTTGCTCATGAGAATCCTTCATTAACTGTTATCCTTATTCATTAACATCTCCAGGTTCCTCAACAAGTTCATCATCACATACACCACAAAGTTCACCTACAAGCCAAATACTCAATAAGAGAGGCAAATATAACTATAAAATGAAACATGTAAAAACTGTATTTTTTTAGTCAACATTCTTTATCTTTTCCTTTTACTTAACAGTCCAGCCATTGTGAATAATTCAATCTATGGAAGAAAGTGATACCATTTGGTCCATCTCAAGAAGAAATCAGTTCAATTTGAACTGGGTAACTGAACCGAACCGAATGATTTTACTCGGTTCAGGTCAGTTTTAAAAGGAAAAAAAATGAATTTAAAACTGAACAAAATATAACCAAAATTTTCGGTTCGGTTCTCGGTTTTAATGATGAAAAACTGAGTAAAACCAAACCGGACCAAAATAAACATAAACCAACTCATTTAACCTAATTCTAAGAATCAAAATTCTCCTTGCCTGTGCTCTCTCACAAGTCACCACATTTCATTTTTATTTTTTAGAGTTCAGCCTTCTTTCTTTTCGCTGAGTCTCAACACCTGCGAATTGAGAGACAACGAAGGTTCCATTCTGGTCTGTAAATATCAGGGACGGAGGGTATTTTTCTTAATGTTGCGCTATAACTTGGAGATCTAGAATAGTAGAATATTTTAATTTTCCTTATTGACTGCAAAGGATTGAACCTTATGTTGCTGAAAATTTTGGGAAGAGTGTTGTTGTTGTAACAATGGCGGCCAAAAGATTCTCAAATCTTTTTTTTTTGCTCATTTGCTTCTCCTTCTTCCTTCATAAGCAAAGGTAATAGGTTACTCGTCTTCTTTAAGTGGTAATGCTCATGGATTCATATTTTGTTTTGTTTTTCTTGGAGTTTAGTTTCTTGTTCTATTTGGTTTTTTAGAAAATGCAATTTTTTTTTTGTATTTTAAGAAATCAAATGTGGAGATGAGTGCTTGATGTTGCTCTAACTTGGCTAAATATTCTTTCCTTCACATTCCTAAAATTTTCTCGTCAATTTTTTATACAAAGGAAAAGTGAATCAGATGAAAGAAAAATTCCTCAAAAAGCTGGAATTTCTACCTTGTTTTATGTTGAAATCTGTTGAAATTTGAGTTAAATTTCTCTGAGTTGAAATCTGTTGAGACAATGCGAAGGAAATCCAAATTTTTTGATTTTTTCAAAAATCGTACCGAAAACCTAACCGAACCGAGAAAACCCAAAACTGAGGTTCGGTTTTCCAGTGGATTCGATTCGGTTTCGATTTTTTATTTTCAAAACCGAACTGAGTTGGTTCGGTTCTAATTCACTATAAAACCGAACCGAACCAAACCGATTCCACCCCTAGTTTATTCAATATGTCTTTCGGTCTTTCATTCTTTCTTATATTTTTTAATGAAAACGTTTTTCATAATGCACGAAACATACACATGTCATAAAATAAAATCTAACATGCATGATCCTAGCAGTAAACATATCCTTAAACATGTCTCACCATAACAGTAACAAAAGCAGTGAAAAAATCATCAACAATATATCAACGTAAACAGAAAAAATCAGTAGATATCATATCTTCAATTCACGTTTCATCTTAGACAATAAATAACAAACCAGAATCATATTCTCAAACAACAGTCATAAGCATCACATAAAAATATCACCATAAAACTACCTTACCCTCGTACTTTGTGATATAGGTCAAAGGCCAAACACAATCAATATTACTTACCTGAAATTTTTATTGAAGTTACAGTACCCAAATTTCTTTGCTCCAACTGATTACTTCCTTGAAATTAAAGAGAAAGAATCGGGTTAAAATATGAAAAGATGAAACTTTAAAAACCTACATAGTTTCAGCATCCCTTGCCGTCACTTTTTTTAAACTCCTTAACTGTAAAAGACTACCTTTAGAATGCTTGAAAAAAATTCAGTAGATACAAACACTTTCGTGGACACATTCCTTTCCACGAACATGAATGCTTCTATGGATACTAATTTCTGCAATGTCCACCAATAACTGTCTGCCACATACACTATTTCTTCGCAGACAACTACCTTCTGCGAACACATTCGCTCCCACAAATCCTAACACATCCACAGACACACATACGCCAATGTATGACACAATATCTCTTCCTACTTCTTTTAGGCCCAGTTTTTCTTTCCTAATCAAATCCTCACCCGTAGACATTCTTGCCTTATATTTTAAACTTCCTTTATCCACTTTCTAAATCTTTTATTACTTAATAATTCTTATAATTCTATTAGAATAAAATTCTTCAATGCACAATATATAACTTTTTAAATTGGTGACAGTAACTATTTCATTTAAATCATAAAATGTCACATTATATAAAAATATTCGTTCAATTTTTTCAAGTGTTACATAAAGTGCCCAGAAAGAGAGTGACTAAGGCATACATTCAAATTGAAGAACTATAGTCTCATCCTAATTCTTTTACACCCAATTTTTCTTTCCTAATCAAATCTTCACCCACTGGCATTCTTGCCTTATATTTTAAACTTTTTTCATCTGCTTTTTAAATCTTTTATCACTTAATAATTCTTATAATTTTATTAGAATAAAAAAATTTTAATGCACAATATATAATTTTTGAAAATTGTGACATTAATTATTTCATTTAAATCATAAAATGTCACGTTATATAAAAATATTTGTGTGATTTTTTCAAGTGTTACATAAAGTTCTGAGAAAGAGTGACGAAGACGTGTATTCAAACATGACGTGATTTAATCTCCATGCCCTACCTAGGAAACAACTCATGGTTGTTGTTGGGCCTAATATTTTTCTGACTCATGATCCATATTTAAATAGATTAATTAAATGTCACTACATGCATGGTTATAATCATGTTACGCACGTAGTATTGTTCTGACTTCATATACATTTATGACAAGCAGGTGATCATTGTGTTAAATTAGATTGGGGTATGAATAATAATAAAAAGAAAAAGTATCGTAGCTGCCCACACGTTAGAATAAATTATGATAAAATTTTTAAATAATTAATAAACAATTTTGCATTTTTATGATCCAATCCCACTTGATAGGTTATCGTGATTCGTTGACTTTTTGATAATTTATTTTGCAAATTGTTCATTCTTTGTTTTAATTCATCTCCTAGTTTTTATTTATCGGGGGATGATTATGTAAAGATCTAGATGGGGTTTTTTATAGTCTCAAAGTTATTTTGATGTGTATTGTTTATTTGTTACATTTTAATCGTTTATAATTTCTCGTACATAAAATTTGTTCCAAATTTAAGAAAAGATTGAAATTCAAATATGATTATGCTTTGAAACGATTCTTGTTCCTAGACTTTATTTTAGAGAATCTGTGGTTAAGATTCATGTATTTGCAATGCTTTGGGAAGGGTAATTGAAAGACAAAAATAATGTCTTATGTGTTAAATTAATAAATATCACTTGGTATGTCATGGGCCATGCCCAATTGACAGAACGTTGAAAATAATTATCAAAGACCGTAGCACTTTTAGGAAATTAAATAGTTTTAATGGAAGGACTTAATTAGGGTTTGACTGACCAGAGCACTTTTGGTTGCGTTCGTGGGTTATAAAAAGAGGCTCCTCCATGGAGGGTTTTGCATGAGCATTTTAGCTTTTTGAGAGAAAAGAAAACAGAGTTTCTAGCCATGGCTGCATATAACTTCTTCGCGTCTTCCATGGTATATTTTGCTCTTCACTTGTGTCTTTTTTTTTCCTTCCTCTCTTTTTTGGGTTTTGTCATTCAAACTTTTAGTTCTAATTATGAAGAACTAACTGTTGAAAAAAAAAAAAATCGAAAAATACACAATAAAATAAAATATTTTTTATTTTTTTGTGCAATCAAATAGGTAAAACAAGTCAATAGAAATAACGAGATCACAACGCCAATTTTTAGCATGAAAAACCCTCAAAGTATGAGAGTAAAACACCATGAAACCCGTATGCCACTTAATCTAACATTCTACTATAACACAAATAATGGATACATCAAAGTTCTCTCTACTTCAACAAAGTAGAGACATACAATATTTATCAAGACCGAAACAACAATCATGAAAAATAACAAAACGTCAGAGAAGATAAATATAGGTTTACCAAACTATAGTTTTGTTTTTACCCCAACAGACCGTCTTAGAAAACTCAGACAACGATCTCCTCTGTTCAGAATATACCCCTTGATGTTGCAAACCTATAGTTCAAATTTAACAACGTTCCAACAGTAAAAACTCAAAAAAACTGAATTCGTTTTCAACTATTTTTGAAAAATCCAAAAATTCGTTCGTTTTCTCTCATTTTTAGCCTCAAAATCCCCATTTATACTAACCCCTAAAAAGATGAGCGGTGACCAACGCTAACACTATTTTTTCTTTTTTCTTTTATGAATTACAGATCGTGGAGGAAGAAGCTAGATTGGAAGCAGAAGTAGCAGAGGTGCAGGCATGGTGGAACTCAGAAAGGTTCAAGAACACCCGACGACCTTACACTGCCAGAGACGTAGTTACACTGCGAGGCACTGTCAAGCAGACCTACGCTTCAAATGAAGTGGCGAAGAAGCTGTGGAGAACCCTCAAGAACCACCACGCCAACGGCACCGTCTCCCGGACCTTCGGCGCCCTCGACCCCGTCCAAGTGTCGATGATGGCCAAGCACTTGGACTCCATCTACGTCTCCGGCTGGCAATGCTCGTCGACCCACACCACCACGAACGAGCCCGGCCCCGATCTCGCCGACTACCCTTACGACACAGTTCCTAACAAGGTCGACACATTAATTTCATTCGAATCCAACAATGTTATATTGATTTGATCACTTCTCTAATTTCTCGATTTGACTTGAGCAGGTGGAGCAGCTGTTTATGGCGCAACAATTTCATGATCGGAAGCAAAGAGAGGCTCGGATGAGCATGCGCCGAGAACAGAGGGCTAAAACGCCTTATATCGACTATCTGAGACCGATCATCGCCGATGCTGACACCGGGTTCGGAGGCACCACCACCACGGTGAAGCTCTGCAAGCTTTTTGCCGAGCGAGGTGCGGCCGGAGTTCACATCGAGGATCAATCTTCGGTGAGCAAAAAGTGCGGTCACATGGCCGGAAAAGTGCTTGTTGCTGTTAGCGAGCATATTGATCGCCTCGTGGCCGCCAGGTTGCAGTTCGATGTGATGGGCGTGGAGACCATTTTGGTGGCTCGAACTGACGCAGTCGGGGCCAATTTGATCCAGTCCAATGTAGATTCCAGGGATCATCAGTTTATCATGGGAGTGACGAACCAGAATCTGAAGGGGAAGCCACTCGCGATGCTTTTGGCTGAAGCAATGGCAGCTGGTAAAACAGGGGAGCAGCTTCAAGCAGTGGAGGATCAATGGCTGTCGACAGCTCAACTGACGACATTCTCGGAGTGCGTCGCCGACACGATCAAGAACATGATTGGGGTGCCGGAGATCGAAAAGAGGAGGAGATTGGAGGAGTGGAATAATCATTCCTCCTACAAAAAATGTCTCTCGAACGAGCGAGGGCGCGAAATCGCAGAGAAATTAGGGGTGAGAAACCTCTTCTGGGACTGGGATTTGCCTCGAACAAGAGAAGGATTCTACCGATTCAAAGGTTCTGTACCGGCGGCGATCGTTCGAGGATGGGCGTTCGCTCCTCACGTAGACCTACTCTGGATGGAAACCGCCAGCCCTGACATCGTCGAATGCACCATTTTCTCCGAAGGAGTGAAATCAGTCTATCCGGAAGCCATGCTCGCCTACAATCTCTCGCCGTCATTCAACTGGGACGCATCGGGAATGACCGATTTACAGATGCAGGAGTTCATCCCGCAGATCGGAAAGCTCGGATACTGCTGGCAGTTCATCACGCTCGCCGGATTCCACGCCGACGCCCTAGTCATCAACACTTTCGCCGAGGATTACGCGAGGAGAGGAATGCTCGCTTATGTGGAGAGGATTCAGAGAGAAGAGAGGAACCACGAAGTCGACACTCTCGCTCATCAGCAATGGTCTGGTGCTAATTACTTCGACAGGTACCTGAAGACTGTGCAGGGAGGTATTTCTTCCACAGCCGCCATGGGCAAAGGCAAGTTCCTCTAATCTCATCTCACAATTCAAAACCCATCGTCATTCTCTGTTTGAGTTGTTCATCAATGGTCATCGTTTATCTTACAGGTGTGACTGAAGAACAGTTCACGGAATCATGGACCAGGCCAGGAGCAGCAGATCTGGGAGGAGCAGGGACGGCAGTGGTGACCAAATCAAGAATGTAGAAGAAGAAGATGGAATGCAGAACCAGAACCAGAACCAGTATTTTGAATTTAGGGGAGTTGAGTATTGACGATTCAATTATGGGTACTAGCAAAAAACATAAAAATGATGGATTCGCTTGTTCATCAGATCTCCATTAATGCCAGTTCTAAGATCAAGCTGTGCAAGTCGTGTTTGCAGGAAAGCTTTTGAAGCTCTGCCTGAAGCCATATCCATATTGTGCCATCATAATTTGTTTTGCTCACTGTATTTGAATTTGTAGTCTGTCCTTTTTATACTTTCAATCGTTGTGTTCTTGTATTCTATAGTTTGAACAATCAAAAATCTTTCTCGTTTCCTATGATACGTTCTTAAGGTTTCACAAAGAAATTGGATTTATAAAGTTTCGGACATTGGGTTTAGCTCTGGTAAGCCGGTTGAGGTAGGAGTTTCTTGTTATGTCGAGTATTGCATCATTTTTATTAAATTTTATTTTAAGACGTATTCTCATATAAAAAGACGTGTCAATATTTATGGCTCGTCAATTTTCGTAGTACATATTTATTTTCACTTGACATGTTTTATTTCAAACAGTTATCTTCATTGATCAATTTGGTCATGTGAACTAAATTTGATTAACCTCATAGGTATAGTATTTTATATATGCACATTTGACATTTTGAGAATGTGTTTAATTTATGTTAACTAAAGTAATAAAAAAATTATATGTGTCGTGCCCATGAGCGTAAAACCTCAAACCTAATCAAAATCGTTTGTGGCTATTGTGATTGTCGCATATTGCCATTACTATTGTTACTACTAATGGCAAGGTGTAGTTGGAGTCCGTGAGTGACTCCATTTTTATTGAAATTTTGTACAACAATAGGTTATTTTTATTATGTAGCACACTATAATGAAATGTTTTAAAACTTACCTCAATTGTACGTTTTATACTCAAATGCATAAACTATTTTGTCTTAACATGCTCGCATGTTTTGTTTACCTTGTCACTGATTGTGAAATTACATCCCTATTAAGTTTAGTTAATTCATCCCAAACCACTTTCTCATTTTAGGGTTTAGACTAGACAATCACTAGTGGCCGATATGAGTTTGAATTTGGTAATCTTGTTAATTTTATTTGTTCTTATTTACTTAAGAGTTCATTGTTTGTGAGATACGACTCTCTCTCTCTCTCTCTCTTATATATTTTTTAGAGGTTTGATTTGTTATACCTCTAGTATGCATGGATTGTCATGGACCTTTATTGTTTACACTATTTGATGTTGTTGTTTGACCAAAGTTTTAGCTCGAATGCTTTGGGCCTTGACTTTTAATTTATGTAATTTTTCGCTACTTTTTGGTATAATTAAAGATAAGGGTCTAGTAATTTTGTTCGTAATTGGGTCGGATTTTTCCCTACTCTGTATTGGGTACTTTGCTAGGCGTGATAAAATTATTGGTATTGGAGTCATGTTGCTATTTTGAAAGTAACATCTCTAAGATAGATAATGTAATAGTATTTACGAGGCTTCTAGTTTTATGTGGATAAGGACGTTTATCCTATCACCTAATACAATTTTACGTGTAATTAAAGTGTAATGCCCCGTAACATAAAATCATTTTTCATGTCATTATTTTAAAAAACAATAAATAAAGATCATACATTTGAAATTATTTATAGTGGAAGTCTTTAAAATAAATCTCTTTCATAATTCAAAATGATAAAACCCAACAAATAAAAATATTCTTAAAATATTTTAACTTAAATCCAAATATAAAATAAAACATAATTAAAATTAAAAAAAAATTCCTTTCAATTTATTTTCCTCAAGTCTTCCCTCACAGGTCAACTTCACTTCGAAAACGTTTTAGCTTTGCCTATGAGAATCCTTCATTAACTGCTATCCTTATTAATTAACATCCTCATGTTCTTCAACAAGTTCATCATCACTTCCACCACAAAGTTCACCTACGAACCAAATGCTCAGTAAGAGATGCATATAAAACATGACTATGAGATGCAACATATAAAAATAGAGTTTTTTAAGTCAATATTCTTTCTATTTTCCTTTTACTTAACAATCTAGCTGCTATGGATAATTTAATCTAAGGAAGAGAGTGACATCATTTGGTTCACCTCATGCGGGACAACCACTCGAATCTTACCCACAATGACTATTTACGTTAATTCAATCCGTCTTTCAGTCTTTTATTTTTTTTTATATTTTTTAATAAAAACATTTTTCATGATGTATGAAACATACACATGCCATAAAATAAAATCTAACATATATGATCCTAGCAGTAAACATATCTTCAAACATGTCTCTTCATAAAAGTAGTAAACAAATCATCAATAAGATATCAACGTAAATAGTAACAAATCAGCAGATATCATTTCCTCAATTCACGTTGCATCATAAAAAACAAATAACAAACCAAAATAATATCCTTAAACAATAGTCGTAGACATCACATAAAACTACCTTACCCTAGCACTTTGTGATACAGGCCAAAGACAAAACACAATCAATATTACTTACTTGAGATTTTTACTGAAGTCACAGTACCCAAGTTTATTTGCTCCAACTTATTACTCCCATGAAATTAAAGAGAAAAAAGAATCATGTTAAAAAAAGAAAAGAAGAAACTTTAAAAACCTACATAGTTTTAGCATCCCTTGCCATCACTTTTCTTAAATTCCTTAACTATAAAAGCCTACATTTAGAATGCTTACAAAAAATTATCCTAAGAGTTGAAAGAAATCCCTTCGTCTTTGCGCCTTCAGAACAGTTAGGGTTTCAGCCCCTAACATTCATATTTATAGATAGTCAAACAGAGGATCCCAGAAAAGAAAATCTAGCAGATATCAAATCCAAGCACTATCGTTTACTAAATTGTCCATAAATTGAATCGCTGCTCGCAGATTCTGTGACAAAAGTATGTTTTACATTTGTCTGTAGTTACAGCGAAAGAGTGGGTTGTTACTGACGATAACTGTTTTGTCCATTTCGTCCAATGATAATTTGCCATGTTAACATTTTTCACTTACATTTACAGTCGACAACGCTTCCACCAACACCAACTTTTTTGCGAATACTTCATCCTGTGGATCCTTTGTAACCCATCCGCCTATCACTGTATGCCATGTACGCTTATTCTTTCGTTAATATCTCTCCCATGAAAGTTGAGACTTCCGCGAATACAAAGTCTTCCGTGATATTCACTATTCCTCGTGGATCCTTGATCTAAATGATGACGTTTCTCTCCTTATACTTATCTGTTGTAGATGCACTTCCTTTCGCAGATACTCAACTTATCCTAATACAACATCGTCCTCCTAAACAATAGACGTCCCTTATTATGTAGACGTGTTCCTTTTTGCAACAACGCTGTTTGCCACAGATGTTTTTTAACTCCAAATGACGACGTTTCCTTCAGCCACAAACATATTCCTTTTCACAGATACGTTCCTTATCCCAAAACAATACTGTCATTTCAGTAGATACAAACATTTCCTTTGACACATTCCTTTCCACAGACATGAATGCTTCTATAGATACTAATTTCTGCAATGACTACCAATAACTGTATGCCACGTACACCATTTCTTCATGGACAACTACCTTCTACGGACACATTCGCTCGCACGGATCCTAACACATCTGCAGGCACACATACGCCAACATATCACACAATATCTCTTCCTAATTCTTCTACGTCCACCTTTTCTTTACTAATCAAATCCTCACTTGAGAACATTCTTGCCTTATATTTTAAACTTCCTTCATCCATTTCCTAAAGGAAATTTATTTAATCTATTAGAATAAAATTCTTTCATGAAAAATATATAATTTTCCAAATTTGTGATACTAATTATTCCATTCAAATCATAAAATGTCACGTTACATAAAAATATTCATGCAATTTTTCTAGGTGTTACATAAAGTGCCAAGAAAGAGAGTGACTAGGGCATATATTCAAATTGATGAACCATAGTCTCTTTCTTTAAATTGTAGCTTGGAGAGTGCACTATTGAATTTATCCTAAGAAGATACTGTGAAGGACCTTGAGATGTAATGCATGAGTTATTCAATCGTTTGAAAATTGTCAGTAGTAGAGGATGAACTAATTTATCAATCTGAGTAATGTTATTAAGTTATAATCGAGACGTGGAATTCCAATGGTTTTCTGGCAAAGTAAAGGATTAGTTTATTTACATTTTATTTTGAGAATGTGATGGAAAGTTTTAACAATTGGTTACATGGAGTTTCTGTTATATCTATTGAGAATATGATTATTACTTTTCACGATTTTATCTAGGATAAATTCACAATTGAGGTGTACCTTTAAAATTTGTAAAGTGTTGAATATATTATGCAGATTGAATAAGATGTTCAAATTGTAAAGTTTAAAAATAACATGTGAACAAGATTTGCTTTTTCAATGACAAGTGTGGATCTGAGTTTTGTTTATGGGGCATAGATATTGCTTCACGTGTTGAGGCTTGATTATTTGGTTAATGATGAAAGAGATTCATTAATGGGGAAATGACTTTAAGTGAAAGTAAGGCTTTAGCCATTGGTATATTAGTAAAGTACGATTTCATCACATTTTAAATTGGGAAGATGATGAAATTTATTAAGAGATTGCTTACCTAGTTAAGGGTATGATCTATGAGCAATTGAAGAAAAAATTCCATGGTAATTAATATAACATGAGCATAAATAGAAAATGATTTGTGTGCATAATGACTTAGTCTATAAGGAATTCATAAATTTTTAAGTGCGTACCAAGTTTATAGAATTGGCTCTATTCAAATATAGTATTTGGTCATGATTGATGGAATAGTAAGTTTTAGAAATCACTTTTCGGTTAGGATTTGCATTAGATTGACACATTTGGAATTCAACCCTAATTTTGAGAATTTGATTATTATTTATCATGTTGAGGCTAATTTTGATGAGTGTTTTGGTGAGTACGGTGAAGTATTGACAAAAAACAACCTCGTGAGGGTGAGATAACTTGGAAGAACTAGTTATGTAGTTAGAGATTTTAATTTAACTGACTAGTATGGTTAAGACATCATTGATAGTACGACTTTTCATTTTCACTTGTTAGGCATGGTTAGACGTTGAACAGGATTCTTATGTTTCCACACTATTTCTGTTACAACACTCCTAAGTAAAGATGGCATCATTGAGTGTAAAGGGTGAAATGTCAATGGAAGTCACCATATGTGTTCAAAAATTGATAATCATGAAATGTCAATGAAAAGAGACCAATAGATTTGATATAATCTTGATTATGGATTGGTTGACTGAGTATGAAGTCATAATTGATTGTTATACTAAAAGTGTGACTCTTTAGTTGGTAAGTGAGCAAGTTATTGTATACCACAGTGATTTAAAAATGATTCCTATCAACCCTGCTTGTAGGCTCCTTTGAGTGGACATTGGAAATTAGAACATTTCGAGAGTATATATTTGTTGTTAGCGGTGACTATGTGACGCTCAGGCAAGATTCAGATTTGTCAAATGTGATTGTGTATCTTGGCATTTTCTTGAGAATTTGCCTAGGTTACGACCCAACTGCGACATTTTATCTTATGTTTATTTGTTTCCCGACACTACTCTAATTCTTATTACTCGGTGCATGTGAGCTCCAATTGAGCGCAGAGCACTTTGTATCCAATTTATTGATTTATTATGTTATGATTTTTGTTTGTAGTAGTGTATTATTATGGGATGTATCGTTGTTGTTTAGTAAGAGACACGTTAGTTGCTTCAGTTGAATAATGATTGTTAGATGTAGGATCAATGTCAATCAATTATTAAGTGTCTACTATCAATGATTGATAAGTTTTTGCTCAATTGAGTGGATTGAGGTATTTTTCCATGATTGATTTATGGTTCAACTATCATTAGTTAAGGACATATGGGGGAATTTTCCTAAAATAACCTTTTGGACATGTTGTGGGCATTTGAATTTTTTTTTTTTTTTTGTGGTTCTACCATTTGGATTGACTAATGCCCCAATTATTTTTATGGATTTGAATAGCTGAGTTTTCAGATCTTGTTTAAACCAATTGATACCCGACCTTATTAATGGTATATCTGTTTATTCTAAAATTCCTGATGAGAATTTGATGCATGTAAAGACCCTGTTTTGACTTTGTGAGGTACTCAATTTTGTGCTAAAAGAGAGAAATGCAACATTTGAATGACAAAAATGAAGTCATGGACATGTTTATTCTTAAGATGATATCTCATTGGATCCAGTTAAAATTAAGGTTATTTGAAGTTAGTGTCACTAAAGAATGTTATTGTGGTTGAGAGTTTGTTAGGACAACTTAGTTATTCTATTGCTTCATATAGAAATTTTCTTATATTATTTGTTATTGACACCATTGAGTTGTGATGATGTTAATTTATCTGGGGTGAGCTAAGATCCAAATTGACTATCATACTGATTTTGGACATGTTTGATGGTATAAAGACCGCTATTTTTATAATAATAAATTTCACATGTAAATTTTTTTGTTTAAAATACGATCAAGGTGTTTAGAGTTGACCTGTTTTTTTGCATAATGATTATGTGTAAAGCTTTTGTTAAATTGATGAGTTTGGTTATCACCGTGTGGTAAATAAATCATTAAATTTTGTTCGATAAATTTTAAGTTGCCTCGAATTGAATTTCGGATAACGTTTGCGTTTTCGGTAAATCAGGATTTAAAGGAAATTTATTTAATTTACATAATATATATTATTATAATAAATAAATTAAAAGAAAATTTTTTTTAATTAAAAAATGAGAGAGAGAGAGAGAGAGAGAGAGTCTCAATAGCACAAAGGGGGTTTTGGCGTTAGATTGGAGTTCTTTGCGACTTTAGCTTTGACTTTTGTTAAGGCATTTCATGGATAAGTTGTTTCTCCTATCTGATTTGAGTTTAAAGTTGAGTTATATGTTGGATTTGGTTTTGAACTTGGAAACTCGAATCCGTAAGTTATTACTGCAATATATTGGTAGATGTCAGGTTTATGCAAGAGATTTAACCATTTGATTTAGACTTTGTGTGTTGTTAAATGAGTTAAAATTCTATGATTTGTGATTCGAAAGCCTTGGAGGAAAAAAAAAATGAAGGAAACAACAGGTTTCTATCTCAGAAGTCACTTTAGAATGTCACTTTGGTCAACCTCTGGTTGTGTTTGGTCGACCGCAGAAAAAGCCAAGAGTTTCTATGAAGTTTGGGTTGATTCGCGACCGACCACCCCGGCTAGCAGGTCCCTCACTGCCTGAACCGATCGCTACACTAGTGTCTGGGTTGACTATTGCAATGTCTGGTCAACCGCTACATAGCCCTGGTTAAGCACGTAGTGTGATTTTGTGCATTTTTTGGTCGTTTACACATTGATTTGGATTTCTAATCCATGTATAAGGCCCATTTTCATTCTCTTGTGAATTATTGATAAGAATTCTTGATCTTTGACATAATTTTAGGCTTGGATGTGTTTTTGGATTGTGAAAATAACACTGCAGACCCTATAGTTCGTGGTCAATGACAAGTTAAACCCTAGAGATTATTTTTTAACAACTAAAACCCTGAACTATAGAAAAATCTCTACGGCGACCTCGCAGTCACGATTTCAGTCCAGGACCATCTAGGTTAACGCCCCCATTTGTACTCTATCAAGCGGCGTCGAACGGAGTCGAAGGACGTCAAGCTTTGTCCTTCTCTGCGGTTCGAAGAAGATGAACGATGGCGGGCGAAGGCAGAGACGAAGCTGGAATTGTCCAGAGGTGACGGACGGACGACATTCGCTGGCCATTGGATCGAGCGAGGGACGTCCCTCGTCTGGATCGACGGCTAGGATTGAATCTGGCGTCTCTGCCAGAGGCGAAGACGGACGAGATATCCTTAGCCGTTGGATTGAGCGAGGGACGTCCATTGTCTGGATCGACGGCCAAGATTGAATCTGGCGTAGTGGGTCACGTGCGGGTCACACGCGATCTTAAAACAACAGAATTCCCTCCATTATGACGAACGTCCATTGGAAGGACATGGACGTCCATCGTTCAATACCACGTCGTTTTGGCCGAAATGTACGCATCCAGACTCTAGACGGCGTCGTAGAGACCACGACGGACGTCCGTCCTAAGATGATGGGCGTCCGTACCTCTCGGAGTTCATACTAAAACCCTAACAGAGTCGAACACAAAAAGTTCGTCCATGTTTTGACCAACACCTCGGGTTAATTTTCTGCATATATGCATTCGCTGTTTGATCGAACACAAAAAGTTCGTACAATACAAAGATATCATGTGGAAGGCAGCAAAGGCCACAACTTCATCGAACTTTCAGAAAGAGATGGGTAAACTACTTGTGTTCGACCAGACAGCGCATATATATATGCAGAAAATTAACCCGAGGTGTTGGTCAAAACATGGACGAACTTTTCGTGTTCGACTCTGTTAGGGTTTTAGTATGAACGCCGAGAGGTATAGACGCCCCTCATCTTAGGACGGACATCCGTCGTGGTCTCGACGATGCTGTCTAGAGTCTGGATGCGTACATTTCGGCCAAAACGACGTGGTATTGAACGACGGACGTCCGTGTCCTTCCAATGGATGTCCGTCATAATGGGGGGAATTATGTTGTTTTAAGATCGCGTGTGCCGCGCACATGACCCACTACGCCAGATTCAATCCTGGCTGTCGATCCAGACGATGGACGTCCCTCACTCGATCCAACGACTAAGGATATCTCGTCCATCTTCGCCTCTGGCAGAGACGCCAGATTCAATCCTGGCCGTCGATCCAAACGAGGGACGTCCCTCGCTCTATCCAATGACCAGCGAATGTCGTCCGTCCGTCGCCTCTGGACGATTCCAGCTTCGTCTCTGGCATCGCCCGCCATCGTTCATCTTCTTCGAACCGCAGAGAAGGACAAAGCTTGACGTCCTTCGACTCCGTTTGACGCCGCTTGACAGAGTACAAACGGGGGCATTAACCTCGACGGTCCTGGACGGAAACCGTGACTGCGAGATCGCCGGCGAGATTTTTCTATAGTTCAGGGTTTTAGTTGTTAAAAAATAATCTCCAGGGTTTGACTTGTCATTGATCGTGAACTATAGGGTCTGCAGTGTTATTTTCCCTTTTGGATTTTGAGCTAGTACCTGAAGTTTCTGCTCCTTCTGGCAAAAGGAGAGACCCTCGTCGAAGTAAGGATTTTATATTTACTTGCACTGCATTGCATCGTTTTCAAACTTTATGTTATGGGTTGCCACATATGAAAACTCACTGAAATTGTTCGACAACATGTCTTATTTTATATTATACGTATGTGAGTTTACAAGTTTACATTTCTACGTGCATGATATTTCCATTGTTGTTGTGCACATATCCTAGAGATGAATCCTCTTGATGCTTTGGATGGTTTTTGTGCATTGTGTGAAAATGGATAATAAGGTGGTGATGACGCACTCATTGGGTTTCCAATTCCTAAAAATGATCAGGGTATATTTGTTTATATGTTACTACCAATGGTGTCGTCGTTGATTCTCTGTTGAATCTTCGAATCGCCTTGACTTTTTCCCTTTTTGCCTTATGAGTTGCTACTCGGAAACGGTCACCATCTTTCTGTGCATTTGTAAGGAGAAGTCCTTGAGTGATCTTCCGTTTTCACTGAGACTTGTTTTATTGTGAAAACCCGATAGAGCTACTTTGATATTAGTTGTTCATGTATACATCGACACTTTACTGGCTGCTCATCTGTAGTTCGTGGGGCTGGTTCTTAAAAAGTGAAAAAAATTTTTTGAATGATTTTAAATCCATGAATGACATTATGTTTGATCATGGTTTTGACGTGAAAGGTAAAACTAGTTTTATATGCATTGCATTTAGTATAACTTTCCTACTAAGTTAGTCACTCACCCCAATGACCTCATCCATCTCAGATAAAGAAAAGGTTAATAAGAAGTAGCTGGTCTTGACGTGAAAAGTAAAACAAGTTGTACATGCATTACATTTAGTATAACTTTTCTACCAAGTTAGTCACTCACCTCAGCGACCTCATTAATCCCAAATAAAGACAAGGCTAATCAAGAGTAAATGTTTGGGTATAGATTTTCCCATTTATCCTTATTTCCTTTTTGAGTGGTTGATTTTTGTTTTTTGGTGATTACTTTTACATGTAATTTGGTATGTAAAAGAATGATGGGATAATGTTTGAGCTTTGAATTTGATGAACAATGTTTAATGTGTTCTTGCTATTATTTCTTGTAATCACTATGTGGCTCTAAGCCCATTTTATGTGGGCTATGGTTTTGATTTGTGTTCAAGTCTTCTGCTACGAACCAAGCCTTGGGCTGGGGAATCGGATCCTCTTTGAGGATTGAATTGTTCAACTTGGCATTTTTGTTAGGCCCGCTTCTGAGTTGTGACAAAAATAAATTGGTGTTAGAGCCTAAGGTTTGACGAACCTCCTAATAGTAATTACTTGAGAATTCGATAGTGCAAAATTTTGCACATTATCCATTATGCATAAGGAATTTTCTGACTAAGTGAAATTTTTTTATCATAATAGTCTAGATGCCATTGGAAAGAATCCTCGTAAAGCGAGCAACTTTGACTTTATTGCAGACATGATGGAGGTGTTGCAAAACTTTTTGAACAATAGTGCAACACAAAATCTTGTACGACTCAGATGACTTATTTTTGAGAGTTTGTCAGGCTAAACCTGGTTGTGTTTGAGGGTGGTGCCAACTCGATGGAGGCAGAGAACTGGTTGTAGAAGATGGAGCGGAACTTTGAATCACTTTAGGTTATGGATGAGTACCAAGTGGGGATTGCCACTCACTACCTAGAGAGATTAGTATTGATTTAGTGGAATTCCGTACATCCAAGCTTTAATGTGTAGTCCATGGAGTGGAAGAACTTGACTGAGGTGTTCATGGGGTAGTAAATTAGCAAGAGTCATCACAAGTCGTTGACGAGAGCCTTTAAGAACCTGACCTAAGGATCTATGACGGTGATGGAGTATTACGCTCGGTCCTATGAGCTTCTGCCCTACTTCGAGGGGATTTTCAAGCGGTGACATATTGTGAAATTCCAACAAGGTCTTAGGCTAATGCTACAGTAGAGTGTAGTTGACCCGCAATACAACTCTCTTTTGGAGGTTTTTAGGTTGCCCAATGGATGGAGGGGGTCAAGAAAGAAGAGAGAAAAGCCACTAAAAAGAATAAGGGAAAGTTTCAGGAACAGAGGTCCACTGGAGGTTAGACCTGAGATGCGAACAGTGGATTGTCTGGCAGCAACTTATATAACCTTTATACTTGTTATACTTGTGGACGACTAGAGCATTTGAGGAATAATTGCCCACATAACTAACAGCAGGAGAAACCGCCATGTCAATCTTTCTCTTCATCTATGGTGGTGTTACTCTGACCACTCCAGGGGATGGACGTGGTTTTGGTAGGGTGTCCTTCCAGCAGTATCAAGGACAACTAGCTTTTAGTCCCCAGTAGCCTATAAGGTTCCAGCCAACCTATTATACCCCTTTCTAACCAACCAATTCAAATATTTAGAGGTCGATTCAATATCAACAGAGTTCTAGGTCTAGTCTCTACCCGTAGCAGAGGTCAGGTGAGTTCAGAGAATTGTCTTTTTTAAAGTAAAGGTGTAGGTCCTAGCATTGCTAGAGGAGGCCGTAGGAAGGTCCACAAGGACAAGAAAAAAGTCTCGAGACATGCCTATGCAGTTGGCATGATGAACTATTTCTATGGTCAAGAGGACCACAATGTCATTGATGGTATTAATCTTATTTCTCACTCTATTGCATGACTGTTGTTTGATACCAGGTTGGCACACTCTTTTATTTCCTCCATTTTTGTGTCAATTTTGGGTTTGTTTGTGGAGGAGATGGAGTCTCCATTCGCACTTAGCACTCCATTGGCATTGGGTGTCTAAAGTGGAGTGTCTTCTGTATGTAGGTCCATCTGTGTGACTATAAACGACTATAAATTTTATGCGAATTTGTTTATTCTTCGGATGTGTTAGTTCTGTAAAACCAGTGAAAATTTTAATTATAAATTCCATGTGTTAATTTTTTGCTTGATATTCGGTCAAGTCGTTAAAATATTGACTCGATTTGTTGCGTAGCAGGCACGTGTGGAATTATGGTCAATTGGTCAAAATCGATACGATTGGGTAATTGCCGAGCGGTAAATAAATTGAAGAGATGATATTGGAGAATTTAATTGATTAAAAAAACGTTTATTGACTAGCATTGGATGAATCAGAAATTGAAGATGGGAATAATTAACATATGATGTGTATATTTAAAATATATGTAATTATATGCTGATTAAATAAATGAAATGAGTAGTTAATTAAATGAAGGAAAAATTATAAATAAAAGGAAAGAAATAAAGTGAAGAAAAATGAAAGAGGAAGAGAAAGGCACGTCTCGCGATAGACTTGGAGAAAATAATAAAAGGAGAAGGGTTTAAAATAGGAAAAGAAAAGAAAAAAAAAGGATTAAAATGGAAAGAAAAAAAAAAGAAAGGAGAAGAGGGAGTTCGCAGGAGGACTTGCAGAAGAGGAAAAAGGGTATTTCTTCTCTCTATTTCCTTCGACTGTGAGCGACTTCGCGAGGGAGAATGTTATGGTGATGGAAGAAAGAAATATAAGATGAAGGAATATTTGTATATATTGATAATAAGAGGGGTTACACACACACAGACACAGACAGACAGACAGACAGACAGACAGACAGACAGACAGACAGACACACACACACACACACACACACACACACACACACACACACACACANACACACACACACACACACACACACACACACACACACACACACACACACACACACACAGAGAGAGAGAGAGAGAGAGAGAGAGAGAGAGAGAGAGAGAGAGTTAGAAGCAGAAGAGGGAAGAACGGGGGAGAATGAGAGAAGTTAGAAGAGAGGGTGGGCAGAAGAGAAGGTTCCAGATTTCTATTCTTTACCCCTCTTTTCTATACAAAACAACATATTTATATATGTTTATCCTAACCACTTTCCACATCAGTAGATGGCATCGTTTGCTATTCATTCCTTGGTTGCCTTCTTCCATAAAGTTCTCTTGCGTCTTGACTTCCAACTCAGCATTACCGGATTGTAACAAGCACCCCTGTCCGACCAACCTTGTCACCAAGGTTGGAAAAAAGGAAATTCGGCAGAAATAATGGACGAGTCATCTTATGTGGCATCCGTGACTGTGTGACCTCCCCATTATATAAGCCATTGAGTAAAGGAAGGTCCGTTTTACTACCCTGGTCTGAAGCAGAGCTTGAGGAAAACGATTGTTCATATTAGTATATTCGACAAGCAGGGATGACTAAGGAATCACTGCCAGGCCAATGTATTTTTTCAATAGTGACACTTGAAAGACTGGATGAATTTTAGTTCATGCAGGAAGATCTAGCTTATACGCCACCTGATCGATGCGTTAAACAATTTCAAATGGACCAAAGAAATTAGGAGCCAATTTTTGAGAATGTCGATCAGCTACAGATAGTTTTCGATAAGGTTGGAGCTTGAGATTGACCCAATCACCAGCATCAAATTGCCTTTCTATTCTGCCTTTGTGAGCATAAATTTTGATGCGTGCCCAGGCTTGAGTAATGTTGTGCTTTAGCAAGTGATCCATATTAAATCTATCCTGAAGAATTGCATCGATTGCAGCCATGTCAGTTTGAATGTGGGGCCCCAAAGCTAGTTGAGGAGGAGGCATATAGTAAAGGGCCTCCAAAGGAGTCGTTTGAATAGCAGATTGGAATGTGGTGTTGTTCTGCCAGTGAGTGCCATTGAAGCCATTGATTGGGGCAACTGCGTGTCATGTAAGGAAGATAAATTTTAGGCATTGATTGAACCGCTCCGTCTGACCATCAGATTCTGGATGATAGGTCATCGACAAATCGAGCTGGATGCCAATAGTAGTGAACAGAGATTTCCAGAATTGAGATGTGAAGACTTTATCCCTGTTGGAGACAAAATGTTAGGGAAGGCCATGGAGCTTGTAAACATTATCTAAGAAGAGTGTAGCGACCTGGACTGCCTTGAATGGGTGAGACAAAGCAACAAAGTGAGCATATTTAGTGAACCTATCAACCACCACCAAAATGCAATCCGCTTTGCTCGATTTTGGAAACCCTTCAATGAAGTCCATAGTGATGTGGCTCCATGGTTTGTCTAGAATCGGTAGCGGTTGGAGCAAGCCTGGATAAGCTGTGTGTTCGTGTTTACATCTCTGGTAAATAAGGCACTATAATACCTTGTTTCGAATCGCGGTAGACATACCTTGCCACCAAAAGCATTGTTTGGCTCTGTGGAGTGTGGCCTGGATGCCTGAATTACCACCCACTTAGGAATCTTGAATGGCTTTGAGAACTTTTTGATGAATATCCCTAGAAGCTCCCAAAGCCAGTTTGCCTTGTAACGGAGTATATTATTGGAGTATGAGAAATTTGTGTTTTCTGATGGAGTAATAATCATTTTGCTAATCAGTCCTGATGAACAAGCATCGTTTTCATAGCTGTTGATGACTTCTTGAATCCAAGCTGGATGAATGACAGAATGAGTAAGGAAAGCCATTGGATGAGTATCATACTAAGAGAGAGCATCAACTATTGTGTTAGTACTACCTTTTTTGTATTCTATCATGTAATGAAGGCCTAATAGCTCGGTAAGACATTCTGCTACAAGGGGGTTGTAATCTGCTGCTCCAGCAAAAAATTTAAAGAATGATGGTCAGTTTTGATTATGAAATCGTTGCCTTCCAAATAGTACCTCCACTGCTGAACTGCCAGAACCAGAGCAAGTAATTCCTTTGCGTAAATGGAGCACCCTAGATTCTTTTAGTTAAAAGATTTTCTCATGAATACAATAGGATGTTGATTCTGTAGCAAAATTGCACTCATACCTCCGTAACAAGCGACTATCTCAATAATGAAAGGCTCTGTGAAATTTGGTAGAGCCAAAATTGGAGCAGTAGTCATAGCCTTTTTAAGAGATTGGAAAGTTGTCTTTGCTTCTGTCGACCATTGAAAAGCATCCTTCTTCAAGAGATTAGTTAGGGGATGTGCGACAATGCCATATCCTCGAACAAACTTTCGATAATACCTTGTCAGGTTGAGGAATCCCCTCAATTGTTTAATATTGGATGGTTTTCGCCAAGATTTCATTGTCAAAATCTTATCTGGATCAAGTGCCACCCCTTTATCAGATATAATATGTCCTAGATATGCCACCTTATGTTTACCGAAAAAACACTTGCTGAGTTTAGCAAATATTGTATGATCATGCAACAGTTTCAAAACTGCCTGAAGATGTATATAATGATCCAACATATTACGACTGTAAATCAATATATCGTCGAAAAAGACGAGCATAAATTTCATATGTATGACAAGAAAACCGAGTTCATCAGGGACTGAAAGGTGGCCGGGGCATTCGTGAGGCAAATGGCATAACCTTAAACTCATATAATCCGTGATGGGTATGAAATGTTGTTTTGTAACAATATGTCTTCTTGAATGATATCTCGATTAGAGATCAATTTTAGAAAAGTAAGTAGCGCCGTGGAGTTCATCTATTAAACTGTCAATGATTGGCATTGGAAACTTGGCTTTAATGGTGATGGCATTGAGTTGGTAGTAATGAACACAAAAACACCACTAACCATCTTTCTTTTTCACTAGTAAAACAGGAGACAAAAATGGGCTATTATTCGTCATGATAATGCCTTCGTCTAACATTTCTGTGACTAGTTTCTCTATCTCAGACATATGCATAAAAGGACAACAACAAGGGTGTAGTCGGAAAGGTTTGGCATCCACTATTTGAGGAATTTTATGATCTTGCTGTCGCTGTGGAGGAAGATTGTGGGGAGTGGAGAAAATATCAATGAACTCATCTAGTATAGTTTGAACAGAAGAAGGAGATGTCAAGTCATCATTGCTGGAAATAGCCGAAATATGAGCTGTCAAATAATACGGTTGGTGCTGTAACCAAGATGAAAATGAGCGAACCGAGACAATTTTGAGTAATGAAGTTGACTTAGCTGCCAGAAGAAAAAGCTCATGACCGTTGTGGCAAATTTTCAAGTAGCCGTTTGGTAGGTCAAAAATAATAAGGCTGACGTGGTTGATCCAATTGATGCCCATTATCATATCACTTCCTACCAGTTGTAAAGAGCAGATGGTAAAGGTGAATAAATTTGATTGCATTTTTCATGAGATCGAAGAGCACAAGGGGGTGCTGAGCAATGAATCACCATTGGCAACCGTCACTGATAGCTAGCGGGAATCATCCACCTCTAGGTGTAAGTGAGTTACCAGTGATTCATCTAAGAAGCTGTGGGTGCTTCCACTATCGATAAGAATGGAGACTGGCAAATGATGGAGATATCCTACAATACGGAAGGTTAAGTGAGCAATCTATCCCGATAGAGCATTAAGAGAAATTTCCATCAACTCCGAATCCTTTGAAGTAATAATACCTTCTGTTGGTTCCATAATAGGTTCTAAAATGGTCGAGGTATTCATTATAATAAACTGTAGCGATTGGTTCTTGAATTTGTGGCCAACAATATATTTTTCATCAAACTTGAAGCATAGCTCTAATTGATGTTTAAGTTGTAGATCAGCTTGAGAAATTTTGTGAAAATGTTGTGATTTATGTAATTAATCGGCCAACGAATCCGAGGAGGAAGGATTTGGTAAGGATAATGGGGGTTTTTCTGGCTACTTAGAAGCGGTAAATGTTCTGGCTGGATGATGATACTTCTGCATTACCGAAATAACAGTTTCTTGAAGCAAGGCTACTTCAAAAGCATGAGTCAGTGATTGTGGTCGGGTGATCTCCACCATGGCGTTGATTTCATCTTATAAACCGCTTGTAAAAATAGAAATAAAATAAAGCTCTGACATGTGAGGTAAAGAAGCTTGAGATAATGCTTTTAGTGATTCATATCTGTCAATGTATTCTTTCACCATTGTTATTTGGACAATTTTGTTAAAAGTCTCAATAACTTCCTCTGCAGCAATAGGTGCAAATTTTAGGCAAAGTTCCAAGATGAGTTATTCCCAACTAGCATTTACACAACTAGAAGAAAAGCCAGCATACCAAATGTTGGCTTGATCCTACAAATATAACTCTACCATGGGGACTCTCATGTTGTCTAGAATTTGATGGATTAAAAAGTAACGATGAGCTTTGTGCACCCCTTCCCAAGGATTCTCTCTAGTAAATAAAGGAAAATAAATCTACAGCCATCTCGATTGGAGTTGATGATCTTGGAAAAAACTATCACTCGCTCGAAGAGTAGCTGATGATGTGGATGTAGGAAAAGGACCAGGTAAGAAGCTTTGATGTTGTGAAGGAGGACGAGATGGGTTGATTGCGACCAAGATAGCTTTGTTTGGCAGTGATGCTGCGATCCAGACTTTGAAATGATTTTTCAAGATTGTGGAATTTTTTATCAGAATCATCCAGTCAATTGAAAATAGTTTCCATGTAAGTTTTCATCTCTGCTTCCAATCGTCTGATATTTTCTTCATGAGTTTTTTATCTTGTCTCTGCCATGGGAACGTTACTGCTCTAATACTAGTTGTTATGGTGATGGAAGGAAGAAATATAAGATGAAGGAATATTTGTACATATTGATAATAAGAGGAGTTACAGAGAGAGAGAGAGAGTTAGAAGCAGAAGAGGGAAGAATAGTGGAGAAAGAGAGAAGTCGGAAGAAAGGGCGGAGAGAAGAGAAGGTTCCAGATTTCTATTCTTCACCCCTCTCTTCTGTACAAAACAACATATTTACATCTGTTTATCCTAAGCACTTTCCACATCAGCAGACAACGTCGTTTGCTGTTCATTCCATGATTGCCTTCTTTCGCAAAGTTCTTTTGCGTCAAGACTTCCAACTCAGCATTGCTAGATTGTCATAGAGAAGTCAGTCAAGACGAGAACCGCCATTCAGGGCACCCAAGTGTGCGCTAGCAGGAAGTCGAGCGACGGGGACAGTCGATTTTGAGCGATTGTGCAGTCTGTCTGAAAGCATTTTGAACGGACAAGGGACGGTCAATCGTGGGAAATGGTGAAGCTTCTGGGAGCATTCCAAACCTGGCAAGGTCGAGCTCATTCCCTCCATTTCTTCAATTGAGGTGAGGAAATACCATTTGATTTTGGGGTCTCTTGGCCAAGTTGGATTTTTGGGAATTTTTGTTTGTTGATTCTATTTTGATGAAAACTTCATTGACTGCCCTAATTTGCCACAGTTGTAACTGATGGATTTGGTTTCTGTCTTTGGATGTTTTTGGTTCTCTAATTCCATGTGATTTTCTTGGTCTCTCGGCCACATTGATTTTGTCACTATTTTGATGGAAATGTTGAGGGCTTATCTTTGTTATGATCACCGATTTTTGTTGAGACCTAATGAATTGTTATTGTGATGTTTTTGTACATGTTTTGTTGTGCTGATAATTTTGCTCATGGGTTATAGTTAAAACCCGAGGATAAATGATTTTGGTTCTATTTAATTAGTACTATTTTGACGATAATTTTAGAGGTTATGAGACTTGCTATGAGTTATTAAAGCTGTTTAAGGAAATGTGGCTCACTATTAGAATGGATTACTTGAGGATATATTGCTTTTTTTAACTATGTATAATTTGTGTTCATTGAACTGTGAAAGAGATGCTTTGTTGGTTGGAGGCTTTTTGACATTTTAAATCCCTGTTCTGTCTTGTTTGATAACCCGAGGAGTATAGGTGTTGACTGTTTTGATGAATGTTAGGTTTATTTCCCATTTAAGATGAGGTGGAGGATTTGTTAGCTAGTGGGTTGATGTACTGCTATGCTTACTGCGATGGATGAAGAATCCTGTAAGGTTGAGAACTTGTTTTGCTAATTGTTGAAATATTGCACATTGTGCTTAGTGGCCAATTGATGGCATATGCACCGTTATGATTACCGAGTGATAAAGTTTAAGGATTTTGTTGGGGATTCTTAGATGAGTCGTTTAATGTCAGTTGGGTTCCTAGATCGGTATGGGACCCTTCCACCTGTTTCTTGAAAATCATTGAAAATAGTATTTGTCCTTTGATTTGTTATAGGCTCAAACGAGTTTGTAGGTTACGAGCTAGTGCCTGAGTTTACTGCTCCTTCGGATATGAGGAAAGACCTCCATCGAGGTAGGGATTTCTATACCCTTTACATTACATTGCATTCACATTTTCAAAATGATATTTTGTGGAGTACCATACTTGAAAACCCGATGGGGACTATTTCAACAACACATCTATTTTTATGTATTAGTATGTTTTTCCCGTTTATTTTCCATACATGATTTAGTTTTTATACTCTGTGTATATGTTGGGAGGATATATCTTCTTGATGCTATGGGCACTCAAGTGCCAAAGGCGTTATGAGTCTATCCCGTGGAACCTTTTACTGCGTGAAGGTTGATTGATTGTACGTGCAAAATAGGGATGGGGCATTGGTGATGTGTCCTCAAGTTTCGAGTCCCGAAAGTCAAAAATGGAGATAGGAAGGTGATGACGCTTTCTTGGGTTTTGAGCCACAAAACCTAGCTAGGATTTTAGTCACACGGATTAAGAGGTAATTTTTCATTGAGTTTTGCCATCCTAGCACCATTCCAATTGATGGGTGCCATGACGGCTTGTAGCTTCGTTCACCAGCAACCCCCATCAACTTGGAACCTATTGGTGGCTAGTTGAGGAGCAATTTGTTGCCAGCAACCTCATCCGTTGGTATGATCGTATGGGTAGAGTCGTTGCGTAGCCTAGCTCGCAAGCAACTCGGGTGATGCATCGGGTCTTCAGATTGCCATCATTTGTATTTTTATGCCTCATGAGGTGTTGTCACCAACAGGTGACCACCTGTTCTCTTATGAGTGTAGGATGGGTACTTGAGTGACCATCCATTTTCACTGATAACGTTTTTGGATCAAAAAATGGTGATGGCCTATTTTTGAGGAATAGATGTCTATATATACAGCGGGTTTTCAATAAAAGCCTCACCAATGGCCTTGGGCTGGATATTTAAAATGATAAAGAGTTTTTGATTAAAATCCATGTATTGTAAAATGAGAAATATAATATTGTTTTCTAAAAGAGAAAAACCAATTTTCACATGTGATGCATCTAGTCTAGATATACCTTATTGAGTTAGTCACTCACCTCAACGACCCCTCCCAAAAATTCCAAGTAAAGGCAGTAGTGGCTGAGGATCCAAAGTCGGGGTGTTCTACTTAGATATATTTCTGATTGGAGTGTTTATTTGTTCTTGGGTGAGGATATTTACACTTGGTCTGTAAACCCCTAAATTATGTTTTGTTTGGATTTGATGCAAGGTATTTTGGATTTCATTTTATTTTACGCATCGCTATATAGACCTAGGCACATATCTTTTGGGTTGAGCTAAATATTTAAAAGTCTTCTGCTAAAACCCACGCCTTGGGCTGGGTGATCGGGTTCTCCACGCGAATTGGGTCGCTTGATCCGGCAGTTTTGGTAGGCCCTCCTCTGGGTTATGACAAGTTTGACATGATTTTGGACATGGACGGGCTAAGGAAATATAGAGCGACTGATCGTGGAGCAAAGGTCACAATTATTTCAAAAGATGAATGGATTGTTGTCTATAGCAATGGTCAAAGTGCGGTGATGACTAATCCTATTCTATGGGCTTGTCTGGATAGCCGCAGTAGATTGAATGTAATAACTCGAAATTTTAAAGTTTTTTTTAAATCTTTTTTCCTAAAATGTGAAATGATAAAATCTTGAGTCATTATTTTAATAACAGAACATAACAAATAGTTGCAACGGAAAACATAGTTATAACTTAAAATCCCACAATATAGAAAAATCCACATTATTTAATATGTAGTATAAAATCCCACAATATATAAAAATCCAAAATATTAAATCTGTAGTATAAAATCCAAAAATATGAAATCCTTAACATAAAATCCAACAAAATTAAATTCTTACATAGTACATAAAAACATGATTTTTAAAACATAAAATCAAACTATTTTTCATCAAAATAAAACTCCATAGGTTAACATCGTCAGATAACCTTCAATCCTCATTCATGGAAACCCATCTTCCACGCTTCATCAATAAAGTCATCTTCGCTAACTCCAGTACCTACATTACAATGTTCAAACTATGAGCCTAATGTTCAGTAACTAAGTAACTAAATTAATTAGTCACATCACATTTTTTATTTCCATGCATCAAACAACCTTAAAAATTTTATAGCAACTACGTACAAGCAACAACATCTCAAATTAAATCAACTATGCACATGCAATATGATAGAATATCAGTTTCTCCTCTTTTTTTTTCTCTACTGTTCATCTTTTTTATCTTTCCAGGAATGAGTAGGCTTAACTATGAGACAATCTCCCAATATTGGTGATAGACATGACATCAGCTGAGTCATTTGATAGCTATTGCACCCATCAAAGCACAATGACCAGCATCGGCTGATCTGCCTCAGCATCAATCAAAGGCAAACTAACAGGTAAATGCACCCATTGGTTCTCTTTCAGAACCACTTGTCCTCTAGACTCATTTTAGTATCTTCTTTCATCTTTTATCTTTCTTATATTCCTAACAATACAAGTAAAATAAAAATCTGAACTACAGTTTGGCATATCCTTGAGTAAATCAAAATTTAACAACAAGCAGTGAATATCATCTCAATTCTAATAGATATCACCATTCCTATACATCATGTTATTAGTGAAAATAGAATCTAACATTTATTAACAAAAACAATAGAGCAACAAATCTTCAAGTTAAATAAAAACAGTCTCAAAATATAGAGCATCATATCCTAGCACAAAAAGAATATCACAACCTTGAGATAATATAGATAACACAACAAAAAAATCAGAAAAAGTCTCCTAGCACCTTGTGAAGTAGGTCAATTGGCAAAACACATGCAATCTCTACTTACCTGGATTTTAAGTAATACACTTTACAAATTCTTAACTTTGTTAAGCCAAAATCCTCTCTGTCAGCACAGGGTAATCCTCTTCTCCAATTTCTTCTCCCTGTCACCCAACCAAATTTCTTCTCCAGCCAAAATAAAATATCCTTGGTCTTTTCTCCTTTTTAATACGAGTGTGTCTTGGTAAATCCAAGCTAGACAATCGGCCATGACTCTTTAGCCAAGAGTTATCTATTTCATTTTCCTTCAATGCGCACTTATTCCATGGAAAAATGGTAGACAATGCCTCAATCTTCAATCCAACGTAACATCGTTTGACTTTAAAATTCCTACTACTTCATATGCAGAAGTACAAGCTGCTACAACAGACACGTTCATGTCCGACAAGAATATTCTTGGTGAATATTCATCCCGCTAAACAAATCATCTTATGCCACAACGTATTTCCATATGCATTTCTTTCCATGGATGCCTAAACTCCTACAACTCCACTGTTTAGCTGGTTCCTTCAGTCAAAATGACATCATTCCTCTCTTAATTTATTTTACTATGGATGAGTTTGCTTTCAAGGATGAACATCCCTTCCTTTGATACAATGATATTTGCTTCTTTTATTTTTCTTTCGTGGATGTGTTTGTTTATGTGGATATTTAACACTCTACCTTTTTTCTATGAAACGACAATGTTTGCTTCCTTTTAACATGCTATCGTGGACATGTCTGCCACTGCAGATACGTTCCTTAACGTAAAATGATGCCATTTATCTTTACGTTTACTTAACATTTTTCCATGTGGCATCTTTCCCTTCCATCAGAGAATCTTTCCTTAGATCCAACAATCCTCATCTCGCCTATCCTATCCATCCAACAATCCTTCTCTCTCTCGCGATAGAATCTTTCTTCTCTTGAGGGAGCATCTTTCCTAATCTAACGATCCATGTTCCGTCCTCCCATTTAATTCAATGGTCATTCTTACTCTCGCTATGGAATCTTTCTTCTCCTACGAGAACATTTTTTCCTTCTGCCTTCTAATCTAATAGGGTTTGTTTTGTCCGCACTTTAGATCCAACGGTTATCATTTTCTCCCCACCTCTGTTTAATAATCACTTAATTAAACAACATCATTCCATCCACTATTATCTCCTTCTTTTGTGGACAGATTGGCTTCCATAGATGCTCTTCTTTCCACAGAAATCTAATTTTTCAACGACAGTGAATGCCACTTAGTTCGATACAACGTGGCCTCACTTGCGGATACCTCCCTTAACAGATTCTTAACAGTGAAAAACTCTTCCAAATTTAATTTATTATTTTGTTTTTATTAATATATATCCATTTTTCTTTAATAATAATGTCATTACATTTTTAAAAAAATTGTAGTCACAACATGGGGACAGAGTATGGGAGCCTCTGTTCTACCGATGTTGATGGTGAGACCACTAAACAGAATATGGTTATCTCAACTATGAGAGAGTTTTCAAATATGTTTCCTTATAAGTTTTTGGGGTTTACTTTAGACTAAGAGATTGAGTTTCATATCGATTTAGTCACGAGCACCACCCCAATTTTGATTACCACATATAAGATGGCACTAGTGAAGTTGTCAAAATTAAGAAAGCATTTAGATGAGTTGAGAGATCAAGAATTCATCCTTTAAGCATGTCACATTGGGTGCTCTAGTTTTATTTGCAAAGAAAGGTAACGGTTTGTTGAATCTTTGTATTTACTACAAGAAGTTGAATCGGGTTACCGTGAAGAACAAGTATCCTTTGTCTAGGAGTGATGAGTTGTTTGATTAGCTTGGTGGGTCCCGATATTTTTCTAAGATTGATTTAAGATCAAGGTATCATCAGATAGAGATCTGCAAGGAAGATATCCCATAGAAAACGCTTCGGACAAGATATGGGCATTTCAAATTCCTAGTCTTAACCATTGGTTTGACCAATGCCCCAGCAGCCTTCATGGACCTTATGAATAGAGTTTTCATATCATATTTCGACCAGTACGGCATGGTTTTCATTGATGAATCTTGATGTATTCCAGAACTTGGAGTGAGCATAAAGAGCAACTTTATATCATGCTATAAACCCTGAGAGACAATCAAATTATACACCAAGAGAATTAAGTGTGACTTCTGCAAGTAAGAGATCAAGTTTTTAGGACACGTGATTTTGCATGATGGGATTTTTTTTGATCCTATGAAGATTGAGGCAATTATGTTATGGCATCCATCGAAAAATGTGTCAGAGATTCATAGATTCCTTGGTCTAGCTTGCTACTATTGCTGTTTTTTGGAGAACTTTTCTTTGTTAGCCAATTTGTTGACCAAGTTGACTTGAAAGAGAGTACGATTTGAGTGGGATGACCATTGTTAGAATTCATTGAGGAGTTAAAGAGCAATTTGATGAGTGCACCAGTTCTGATAGTGCTTGATAGTGAGCAGCCCTATACAGTTGACATTGATGGACTAGGAGTTGGACTTGGTTGTGTTTTGATGCAGCGAGGAAAGGTGGTTGCTTATGCGTCACTACAATTAAAGCCCTATGAGCAAAATTACCCAACTCATGACTTGGAGTTGGCTGCCATTATTTTTGCTTTTAAAGATTTGGTGGAGCTACTTGTACGGTGCAAGTTTTGAAGTGTACTCCAATCACAAAAGTCAGCAGGATTTGAATTTGAGACAGCACGGGTGGATGGAGTATTTGGAGAACTATGAATTTAGCTTAGAGTGTTACCATACCAAGGCAAACGTAGTGGTCGATGCTCTAAGTCGACATCCTCAGGGATCCCTAGCTTGTCTGGTTCTTGATGAGTGGAAGCGTTCGATTGCTATAGGAGATTTTAATCTTCAGTACTAAGAGTCTAGTAATACAGCTTATGCGTACAATGTTATTGCTACTTCATCATTGTTCCTGAGGACTAAGTAGTTATTGCAGCGGGATGATAAAGTTAGAGGTAAAGTTGAGCAGTTGCAGAATGGTGAACAACTTGACGATTGGGAAGTCAACATTAAGGGGACTATTCTTTACTAGGGCAGGGTGACAGTTCACAGTATTTAGGATTTGAGCCAGACTATCCTTGCTGAGGCCCACTGGTCTAGATTCGATATCCACCCAAAGAGTATAAATATGTATTATGACTTGAAGTGATAGTACTAGTGGGTGGGTATGAAGCATGGTGTGGCTGACTTTATGGCCTAAGTGTTTGATGTGTCAACAAATTACGGCTAAGCATTAAATACTGGCAGGCTTTTGTAGCATTTGCATATCCCAGAGTGGAAATGAGATAGAATTACGATGGATTTTGTCATTGAACTTCCTCGAACTCCTCAGTAGTTAGACACAGTGTGGGTCATTGTGGATCATTTGACCAAGTCCACTCACTTCATCCCAATTAGGATGGATTTCCTCTTATCCAAGCTTAGTTGTTTGTATATCAGGAACATCATTCGTCTCCACAATGTTCACTCTAGTATTGTTTTGGATTGTAACCTTAGGTTCACATCCAAGTTTATGAGAGCTTTGTAGGAAGCACTAGATACAAAGCTGAACCTTAGTACTATACATCATCCTCAAACAAATAGACAATTGAAACAGACTATCTCGATTTTGGAGGACGTGTTGTGAGCCTCTATCTTAAAATTTGGTGACAATTGGGTTAATCATCTACCATTGGTCGAGTTTATGTATAATAACAATTATCAAACAGGCATTAGGGTCTCCCCGTTTGACGCGTTGTATGGGATGTCATGTCATTCGTAGTTGTGTTGGGCCGACGCAGAGGATAGAGTTTCTCTTAGGCAAGAAATGATCTAGAGGACTACTAAAAAGATATAACTAATTTGGGATGGACTTAAAACCATGCATAGTAGGTAAAAGAGTTATGCCAATCTAAAGAGACGTGAGGTCAAGTTTGATGAAGGAGATTTATTTTTTCTCAAAGTGCGTTCGAGGCATGACATTAGTTGATTTGGCATGAAAGGGAAGTTAGCCTCAAGGTATAATAGGTCATTCTAGATTGTTGAGAGAGTTGGCAGCGTTGCCTACATACTTGATCTATCTCCTCAACTTTGGTACATTCATAATATCTTCCACATATCCAAGCTAAGGAAGTACATGTCTGATCCGTCCTTTCTCATCTCTCGGATTGTCATTCCCATCTAGGAGGACATTCGCATGAGGAAGATCCTGAACATATCATAGGTAGGGAGATTCAAGTCCTTCATCGTAAGGAGATTTCCTTGGTTCATGTGTTGTGTAGGAACCACAAGGAGCAGGAAGCCACTTGGAAACTCGAGCCCAAGATGATGCAGAAGTATCCCTATTTTTTTCATGATTCCATTAAGGATGTGCTGAATTACGAGGGTAAAATTCTTTAAAAGAGGAAGGATGTAAAGACTGCTTTTATAATAATAAATTTCACATGTAAAGTTTTTTACTTAAAATGTGGTCAATATGTTTAGAGTTGACCAAATTTGTCGCATAACAGCCACATGTAAGTTTTCGATCAAATGGTCAAATCAGTGACTTTGGTTATCACCATGTAGTAAATAAATCATGAAATTTTTTTCAGTAAATTTTATGTTACCTCGGAATTAATTTCGAGTGATATTTATGTTTTTGGCGAACCAAAATTTAAAAGGAATTTATTTAATATATATAATTTATATTTTATTCTATTAAATAAATTTAAAAAATTTTATTTTAAGTGAGCAATGAGGATTTCCTCACTCCCTACTCGGCCACACAAGAAGGAATGAGGGAGAGGGACAGAGAGAGTCCAATCCGCACAAAGGGAGTTTTGACATTAGATCAAAATTTGTTGACTCTAGCTTCGACTTTTGTGAAAACATTTCATGGGTAAGTTTTTTCTCTTTTCTTTTTTTAGTTTAAAGTTGAGTTATATGTTTTATTTGAAATTGTGTTTGGAAACTCAAATCCATGAGTTATTACTGCAATATATTGGTAGATGTTGACTTTATGCAAGAGATTTAACAATTTGATTTAGGTTTTGTGCGTTGTAAAACGGGTTGGAATCCCACGATTTGGGAAACGTACACATTTGCAGGAGCGAAGGATTCTGCGGCAAAAATGCATGCATCCACAAGAGCGAAGCCTTTCGTGGCGAAAGCGAATGCTTCTATAGATTCATTTGTTTCCGCCGTAGAAGCCTTTGCTCCCATGGATGAGTCAGTTTCCATGGAAGCATTCGCTTCCATGGAAGTAGGCTGAGAGGACAGTGCTTGAAGAGTGGATGTCCAGAACAAATATGCGGTCGACCAGATTTATAATAATGTGAAGTATGTTTGATGGGGGGACGTCCAAACCAGATTCTAAAAGTTGGATATTTTTTTGGATTGTTCTATGAGTTCCCGAAGTTGGTTCGTATCCCAATTATGAGTTCCAAAGAGTTTTAAAATGATTTAGAGAAGTGAATTGATTTGAATATGTAAATTTTGATAGTTTGAAAAGATTAACGAAAGGTTCAAATTCCTTGGATTATTGTTGCTTGGGCTTTGGTTTGGTAGACCCATTTGAGGAAGGAGTTTATTTTATGTCCAGCATCTCATGGTTTTACAAACATTATTTTGAGACATCTTCTCATACCAAGTGGTGATTCTATTTTTATGACTTATTGGTGTTTATACTATATATGTACTTTTCACTGAACATGTTTTATTTGAGCATACATATTTTTATTCATTGATCATCTTTGTTGAGTGAACTAAGTTTGATCGACTAGTGAAAGGGTCATGTTTTCTTTATGCACATTTGAACATTGGAGGATGTGTTTTTTTGTGTTAACTAGAGTAATGGGACAGCTGATTGTGTCGTGTCCCTGAGCGCAGAACTCTATCCTGATCAGAGACTCATTTTCGTGGCTTAAGTGATCGCCGTTACTATATGTCTATGGCATGGTGTGTCCAGAGCCCATGGTGACTCTATTTTCACTGATACACAGTAGGATTTATTTTATGTATATACTACATTATAATAGATTTTTTTTCAATGTTTGCGTTAATGTCTAAATTTTACACCAGTTTTAAAATGATGTTTTATATGTGGGATGCTCCCTGTTTTATTATACTTTATTGTTGAATATAAAATTTTACCTCTATTGAGTTTAGTCGATTCACCCCAATGACATTTTCTTCAAGTTTTAGTTTGGAGGATCCTCAATAGCCGACGTTGAAGTAAGTTCAGCGAGATTTTTAATTTAGCATTTATTTTCCTTTGAGAGTGTTTTTGAGAGGTTGGAATTTGATTTAAATTTGTAATAAACTTTTAGTTGTTTACTTTTGTGGCATATTTATTTCCAGATTTATATTTATCACTTTATTTTAATATAACTATTGGACCTTTGGTTTAGTCTAGTTGGTTGGGCCCTAGCAATTTAAGTTTCATTTAAGACTTCTTCTACCTAATATATTTAAAGTTATAGGGTTGGGCGACTTAGTTTGGTTTCGAGTCGGGTCGTTCCCAGTCTGTCTTGGGTTCTATTTAGGGTGTGACAATAATTATGGTATTACAACTATGTTGACATCTTGAAAAGTGACATCAACAAGATAGAAATTCTAGTGATATACAAGAGATGAAATTTTTATGCCTAAGGATGAAGTACTAAATTTGATATGAATCAAGGAACTACTAGGAAGACATCTCAAGGTTGTTCAATGAAGCATGGAGATATTTCCCTATCTGTACATGTGTAATTTATAGTGGTAAGGAATACGCTTCGTAAATTGATAGAAGAAAACTTTCTGGAAGTATGAGCCTGTGAACTCTTCCAGGTTGTGTGTGGGTCTGTGAAGTTGAAATTAAGAAACTATCTTAAGAGGACTTACCTTGTTTTGTTTGGAATTCATCAGTTTGAGTTCAGACCTTGCGATCATAGAATTTGGTTTGGTGACGAATTATGTCTATTTCCTTGGTAGAGGTTTCTAAATAGGCCTTATTTTAAGCATTTTGGCATTAGTGTAAGTTTCTTTGTAAGCAGTTAGGAATATTTGGACCAAAGAATTGATTAGTTCAAGTGGAAGGAAGACTTCAAAAGAGGTTTCCCTTATCCTAATTTGCTTCTAAACCACTTAGAATGAGATTGTAATGAATTTAAAAACCAATGTCATGTTGGCAGGCACAAGACTGGTTCCATTATATTTTCTTTTGAGGTAAAGATAGAAAAAAAATTCTTGAGAGTTGATTGATTAACTAAATAAATTAAATTGATAGAAATAGAGAAAAATTTTGGTGTGTAACGTGAGATGTAAATATATCATAATTGGTAGGAATTATGATTTAGTTTATGAGAAGTTCTCAATTTCTAAAAGATCATGCCAAATCTAGAAATTGACATATGATACTAAGTTGATTAGTAACGATTGATAAAGCTGTAAATTTTGAAAGCATTGGAGGTTTTTAATTTATTTTTAGCCATAAGAGTTCAGCTTCGCTTCTGAAAAATTTGGTTATTTCCTGTAATATTTTAAAGTCAATTTTAACTTTGGTGGCATATAAGTGTTGAGTAAGTTAAGTTAACTTTTGACAAGGAGCATTTATATACATTTTGTTGCCATCAGATTTTGGGCATAAATGAATGGTGAGTATTTAGTTTTGATTATACTTAGATTAGATGTAATCCCAATTTTTGATTGGTTAAGTGAGTTTAAGACCAAACTTAATTGTTGAGCAAAGAGTGTGACTCTTCAGTTAGTGAGCAATCTAGTTGCTGCTTTGCAAGATGTTTCTCACATTTGAAGTTTGTTTGTGCAGCCATAGAGACTAGAGCATTAAGGAGTTATGTTTGCTGTTAACGGTGACTTAGTCAACAAGATTTAGTTTTGTCAGTTGAGACTATGTATCCTGACATTTTTCTTAAAGATCTACTAGGGTTACCACCTTACTGTGAGTTTGAGTTATGTATTGATTTTATCCCAACACTGCTCTAATTTCTATTACTTCATATGGGATGGTTTAGACACAATTGATGAGCCTTGATAAATAGCAGAATAATTTCTTGTGTAATGATTTATTTTTACTAATAGTATGTCACTATGAGTAATAACAATTATGATACTTGTTTCAAAACATAGTGGTTTGTTTCTGATGTTTCATTAAGTGCTAGAAGTTCGATCAACTGACAATCGATATTAATGATACATTGCTAAAGAACAATGACATGTTCGATAAGTTGGATGAATCAATATATTTTATCATGAATGATTCTAGATTGGACAATCATTAGATAAAAGCTGCTAAGGAGATGTTGGTACTCTCAACTTTTTGAGTTCGTTATAGACGTTCCAAGTTTTAAGTTTTGACGTTGCTTTGACTTGTTAGTGTTATGAATAAGGTGAAGTGAAATATCATGCAATACCCTATGAAAAATAGGTATTTTTAGTAAAAATAAGTTGAAATATTAAAGTACAAATAAAATAAAATTTTTAAAGATTTAAAAAGTTGAAAAAATATCCATGACCGTTAAGTAATAGAAATAACATTGTATCAGGAGAAGAAATCATTTTTGGAGATATGGACATTTGGAGCAATGTTGTTTAGATAAAAGAAATGTTTTAGGAAAAAAAAGATATTTCAACCATTGGATAAAGTCAAAGAATTCTTGAAACTAAAGATTATTTGAGGCATTGAATGTCGAATTGAAAGGAATGTCGTGCAGGAGATCAGGAGATCAAGAGATCATTGTATTAATTGATAAAAGAAATTTTAATTGTTGGATTAAGAAGGAATAAGAGAGATGCTTCCGTGGAACGATGCTTTGCGGGAAAGAAAGATGTCGCGTGGAAGGAAGGATAATCGTTGAATTAAATAAATAGACGAGTTATAACCGTTGAATTAGAAGGTGGGGAAGGAAGATGCTTCTGCAGAAAGATGCTTTGCGGAAGAGAAAGATGTTGTGTGGGAGGGTAGATGGCTATTAGAACAAATATTAGGATGAAATAAGGAATGTTAGAATAGGAGAAAGATACTCCCGTAAACGGGAAATATTCCTTACAAGAGGGAAGTGGTTGCACATAAGAGAAAATGTTGTCGTTTTAGGTAATGAATGTGTTCGTAAAAGCAAACGTAGCCGCAACAACGTTTGATTTAATGGAAACGTTGTCGTTTTCGATAAGTGAAGTACGTTAAATAGTGGAACCGCAAGAGTGTAGGCATCCGTGGATGGGAACGCTTCCGCAATGAACAATGAATGTGCGAGAGCGCAAGTAACACGAGAGAAATTTTATCTATTTGGTGATGTGGTGATTACCGATTAGCAGATATAGGGAATATTGGCTAGAAAGATACTTAAGGGAGCAAAGGTGTCCACTGCGGATGCGTTGGCGTCTGCAAATGTGCAAAAATTTAAAGCAAAGGACTTTTACAGAATTTGTTTTTGAGATTAATTGGGCATTAATCAAATAACACCGATCCACCTAATCACAATGAATTAAGATGATAAAAGTGCTTATGATTTTAGCTTAAGTAAATAGTTTTGGAGGCCAATTTTGATTGGTGAAAAGGATGAATCACGAGGTAAAATTTTATGGTCAATTGTGATTGGTGGAGATGATGATTCACAAGGTTAAATCACCTACTTAAAACCTCTATAAATAGAGGAGTTCGACTCTTCAAAGTGGACACAAGAGAGTCACGGTTTCCAGCTCCTCTCTGAAGGGTGAAGTAATCTCTAAAGGTTAGTGTGGTTTGAACAGCAACCTAAGGACTTCCAATTATTAAACTGTTTTGATAATTGAGTAGAACTTTGGAAATTGTTAAATCGTAAGGAGAAACTGATTATGAGCAATATTATGCCCTGTTTTGGACGATATAAGGATAACAAAACTAGTTTACTTATAAATGGAATTAATGTGAGTAATTGTGGATATTAGGAGTTTATGAATCAGTGAAAGTAATGGATGGTTAATATGGATGCAAACAAATATTGTGATATGTTTTAGGACCCTCAACTCAAAGAGATAAACCAAATAATTGCTAAGACCCCAAGGTAAGTAATGAATATATGTGCTTGGCCTAATGGTCTACATCATAAGATGCTAGAACTTAAGTAGTTATGATTGATGTATTGATAGTATTAACGATTTTGATAAAATGTTAATCGAGGATGTATTATATGTTTTGATATTGTTGTTAAAGGTGTGAGATGAGTTTAGATATTATGTTAATCAAGGATGTGAAGGGTATTAATTGGGAATGGAGATGAGTTTTAATATTCTGTTGATTGAGGATGTACGGGTATTAATTGGGGTCATGCTTTATAAATTATAGAATTATGATGATGTTGATTGAGGATGTGTTATGTGTGTGCATTCATGCATCATGGTTTTCACAAAAGAACCAAAATGTTTTACAAGTGTATTCTTAAATTAAGAAAGATTTAAATAGAAATAAAAGTACATGAATAGCCTTATATGGGCGAGGCTCGAGGACGAATAGACAAAAAAGAAAATATGTAACTGACAAAGAAAGAAATACTGAGATCGTTGTGGGGTAGGATTGAAATATGAATGTCTCGCAAATGGCAAACAAGATTGTATTTATTCTTCCTAGACTGTACCCCAACGTTCTGGAATCATTTGGGGTTGGGATTGACTGGACTATATTTATTCTTCCCTAGACTGTACCCCAACGATATGAGATTGTTTGTGGTTGGGATTGACTGGACTGTATTTACTCTTCCTTGGACTGTAACCCAATGATCAGACTAACAAAAGAAAAGAAAAAAAAACACTGACTGAAAACGAAAAACTTATGTTCTGATGAATAACATATTTTTATTTCTCATTGGTTACTGAGTATTAGCCTCATAAAGGATTCTTGTAATGTAGCTAAAATTGCATAAAGAGACTGGTGAGGAAGAACCATGCAGTTGATGGAGCATACTTGTGAAGAGCGCTTGGAGTTGTTACGGCGAACTTGACCAATGGGATGAGACACGTTTTGTAAAAAGAAATGATATGTAATAATTTGATATATGTTTTGATAAATGAATGATTTAGGATTTGATTATTATTGTTACAAAGGTTAAAGATAAAAGACTTCCACTTCGCTAAAGGAAAAAAAATGTTTTAATAAAGAAATATATATATAACCCAAAAAATGCTAAAACAAGATAAAAGAAATCAAGGTGATACATATCAGTTTGATTGGGTTATTTTGTTAAAGTATCCCTTAATGCGGTTGTAGTGATACCATGATGAACATATAGGACATTAAGCACTTTGTTGTAAATTTTTTTAAGATCATCAACTGTAAACTATGTATAGTTGGATAAGACTTTTGAATGATAAGTAAATTTTCTGGACATATTGATTTCTAGAGACAATATCTCATTCAATTCAACTTGGATCGAGGCTATATTAGATTGGGGTCATCCAAGGACCATTATTGAGGTCTAGATTTTTTTGAGTTTAGATAGTTGCAATGTCATTTAATCGCAAGTTTTTCACCTATTTTTGGTATCGTTAAGTAACCCTATAAAAAGAAATTTCAAGCTTGGTTAAAAAAGAAAACCGTTAGTTTTTGAGTAGTTGAAACTCAAATTGGCTACTGCAATGTTTTTGGCATTGCCATATGCATATTTACTGTGAGGCGGTCATGTTGAAGCATCAAAAGTTGGATTTCGATGCAAAATGATGTGGTATTATAAAGTTAATACCTATAAATTCTGTTTGTCAATGGTAAATGTGTAACATCCCGTTTATTCTTGTAATTTAAAATTCACAATTTTTTAAAACTTTTTCTTTTAAAATTACAGTGGAAGACTTTTCGTTTGAAAACTAGCTTAAACAGGAAGTGCATAAATAAACTCCTTTTTGTTAAACCATTTATCACTTGAAATATGTCATACTGTAAAATTTTAAAACATTTACAATAGCGGAAGACTTATATTTATAATACCAAAAATATTAAGCACAATTTGAAAACCTTCTTGATAAAAGCAAAATACTATAATAAAGGTTTACTTTCTTGAAGATGTTATTACCAAACATTACATTTCTTCTTTAATCTTTTAGCCTAACTAGCCACCAAGCCTGCAACATACAAATGCCTCATCAACTACTGCTATCATTGATCTATTTCATACCTACATCACAGGAGGAATAATGAGCCAATTGCCAAGTAAGGAATATAACCATTAAATGCAACTGTAACCTCTATGACAACTCTACATGCTTTAGCCTCATTTATCCGTAAGTTGGGTGAGAGCAACTTCTTCAGTCTCTGAACTCAACACTTGGATTCGTTTATACATGAAAGCAACATCTTCAGTCTCCGAACTCAGTAAAAACGAATGCAGCTACATTTACATTCATTACCATTTGGGTGAGAGCAACCACTTTAGTCTCTGAACTCACCACTCGTTAAGAGCAACCTCTTCAGTCTTCGAACTTACTCAAATGAGCTATTTTCTACGTGTGAGCAACCTCTTAAGTCTCTGAACCCACGTAAAAAACACCATTATTATCTTCATTATTAGCCCATGCTATGGATTACGTAAAATCTTACTATCATATCTATATGAATGTCACACACAGCAGTTCATATATCGCAAACAATATTACAAACAATTAACAAAAAATAACTATGTTTCAACTATAATATTAATACTAACCACGTTCCTATTACACTATAACGTCATACATCTAATCCTCTATGCTTGACGTATTATTTCTAACTTAGTCTTAAACAGTATAAGTACTATCATATGGTATCCACTACTTGAATATGAATTGGGGACGTATACTAATTAACTATATTATTATTAATCTAATTTTCCTATATCACTGACCATCATCTTAGAAAACCATTTTCATCACAACTGTTAGTAAAGTAACGTAGGGATACAACCTAACCGAATAACCATGACTAAAGGCATGTATATAACAAAGAACCTATCATGGATGTCATGTAGAAAATTACTTTGAGCAATGACCATATTATGGAAACAACATTCATCATAGAGCAAACTACGGCTATCACAACAAACTACACAAAAATCATACTCCTGCGATGTAGGTCCTTTCAAACAAAACACAAGCATTATTCCATGCCTGGAGTCCTTAGCTTTACAAAATTAGCACATAATAAATATTTTCTTCTACAATATTTCGATCACGGCTTCTCACGTCCCTTTCTTTCCATCATAAATAATCCACAGATCAACCCTTCAAACTCTCAAACCTTCATTCTTAAACAAAGCAGCTCTTTCAAATTGTCTTTCTTTAATCTTCATATACCCCAGAAGAAAAGGCTCTCGCCGGATCTCTTTCTACTCTTCTCCATCATCAAAAATAATGCAGCAACACACACTCCATTCTATCCAAAACCATATAATCCCACCACTTGTTTCTTACGAAGAAACATAGAAGCAAGATATCTCACAATATTTCTCTCTCTTAGACACCCAACTCAAACTCCAGAGTCTCACGACAATATTTCTTTGTCTCACTCTCTCAAACCATTTTGGCAGAGGTTCCCTATCGTTTTCCAACTCCTCAAACTCTACTACCTTCCATCCACTTTATAGACCTCCAACAATGTCTCTTCATCATGCCCTTGAAGATGGAAAGCCATTGGATGCACACTTATTTATCCAGGCGTCTAGACAACCAAACGTTTGGCCTTCAGACATTGATCGTCACTAACAGACGACACTCATAAATGGCTACTCATCAACGCCCCTCTAGCAACCTTCTGAAGATGAAGAGGTGACAATATTAACATTACATGCATCAGTGAAGCGTCAAAGTCGAAGACCTTCCAGTTCCAGTGACAATTTACATCTTCAGACGATGTTCAAGATTGGCGGTTGATCGATTTTAATGAAGGATGATCGACCACCCTTCCGCCAAATGCCCACCAATTTCTTCAGAGACTTTCATTGTTCATGCCAGTCGATTAACGCCGATCGATCGGCACCTCGTCAATCGACCACAGTTTCTTATCCCTTTTTGCTTAAATTCTCCAGACTATATATATATTAATGTGACATCCATAAGCATGCATATACCTCATAGTTTCCCTTATCATTCTATCTTCCTACAACAATGTTGTACAAATTATTTCAAAGCATTAGACTAATTGTCCTACAGAAAATATATCAGGAAGCACCAAGACTTATCCCATTCTTTATTCTAGCTTATAGTCAAGACAACCTAAAATCTAAGCATAACACACAACCTCTAATCTATGTATAACACAAGTGATAGAATCTATCAATCTTATAAACTAAAGTAATATACTTACAGTCAATGAAGTATTTCCACGTTGTGACTTGTGCTGGTAGGCAGTATACATAACTGATTTTAAAACACTGGACTTTGATAAAAGCAACTTTCCATTTGAAAACTAGCTTAAACATGAAGTGCATAAATAAACTCCTTTTTGTTAAACCATTTATCACTTGAAACATGTCATACTGTAAAACTTTAAAATATTTACAACAGCGGAACACTTGTATTTACAATACCAAAAAAATTAAACACAATTTGAAAACCTTCTTGATAAAGGCAAAATACTCTAATAAAGGTTTACTTTCCTCAAAACGTTATTACCAAACATTACATTTCTTCTTTAATCTTTTAGCCTAACCAGCCACTAAGCCTACAATGTACAAATGCCTCATCAACTGCTACTATCATTGATCCCTTGCATACCCACATCACAAGAGGAATAATCAGCCTATTGCCAAGTAAGAAATATATGCATTAAATGCAATTGTAACCTCTAAGAAAACTCTACATATTTTAGCCTCATTTATCCGTAAGTTGGGTGAGAGCAACCTCTTCAGTCTCTGAACTCACCACTTGGATTCGTTTTACATGAGAGCAACCTCTTCAGCCTCCGAACTTAGAAAAAACGAACCCACCTATATTTACATTCATTACCATTTGGGTGAGAGTAACCTCTTTAGTCTCCGAACTCACCACTCATTGAGTAAGAGCAACCTCTTCAGTCTCCAAACTTACTCAAACGAGTTGTTTTCTACGTGTGAGCAACCTTTTAAGTCTTCGAACCCACGTAAAAAAAACATTATTATCTTCATTATTAGCCCATACAATGCATTACGTAAAATCCTAATATCATATCTATATGAATGTCACACACAACAATTCATATATCGCAAACAATATTACAAACACACGAACCAAGAAAATCTCAGTGTGATACCCAAAACACACGAACCAAGAAAATCTCCCTGGAAAAACACACTTGCCTACATCTAGGGCTTCCCTCAAGCCCAGAGCAAGACAAAAATTCAAGAGCGTGTTTGAAACCGACATCGAAAGAAACCATCGTGAAACGAGCAAAGTTCACGATGAGCTGACAACCCATTAAAGGCAAGGGAGGGTCACCCGTACATGAAGAAAGGGATGACCCGATCAATCAATTGACAGATGAAACGATTTCTAGTGAAAGGACCCACACATCCAGAAGGAAAGAGAACTAGGGCGTTTAACCGGCTATAGCGGCCCACACAACAACGAACTGATGTGGAGTCCCCGCAACACCCGAGATGTGACTTAACGAATTCCCCGACCGGAAACACGCCTGGAACTAGAAGACGAAAGAACATCGGTTAGACCCGGGTTTAGAGTGTCTATCAAAACGCTCTCCACGTCTGAACATAATCTAAATCGAGATCACAACCACACAACACTCTCTGGCTCCATGTTGTCCAAGCACAAGGCCCAACAAGAGAGGATTTTGAGATTTGCGATAAGAAAAAGATTCCTATCGAAACAAAGAATAGGACTTTGCATCAAAACCAAAGTGATTAGGTAACCTAACATCCAACGAAAACCAAATCTCGAGGATTCATGGGTAACCACTATGCTCTGACGCATCAGAACACTACCAAAACCAGGTGTCTGACACGTCAAAACAGACCGCCTGATATGGCCCACACAACAACCGGCACTTAGTCCCAAGCGCACTCGGACAAAACATCCAACACAAACCCAACACGCATCAAGTCCCACACAGCCATCAGCGACTTGAACAAGAAGATGACCCTGACATGGACCTGACAACCAATAGGGCTCTGAAATCCACGAATTCTAGCACAGCTCTACACATTTGCTACTACCCAGCACGCAATTCTAGAGGATCATGGCAAGACTTCAGATGAAACACCACAAGTCTGAACTTGGAACTAGCATCCATGAAAACAAACGAACCCTAGTCAAATCCAAATGGTGAGACCAGAACGGGAAACGGCCAACTCCCGAATAGGAAATTCACACCAAAACACTGGTGGATCAACGAACAACAGCTTCAAAACAGCAGCACAAACTACGAAAGCAACCGAGCATAGGTCAAACCGCAGGGCAAGACCGAAAACACAAGGTTCTCATTCCATAACAGGAACACGAAGTTGATAACGAGAAATGTCCCAGTGAAATAACGGCTGACAACATCAAAACAACAATCCAAAACTACAAGGACAAGTGACAAGGCCAACCAAATATCCAAGAAAGTCCACTTCTCCAAGGAAAACACACCCGATCCACACGGAGAAAGGACATGCTCTGATAGGAAACAAACAGAGCAACGGAGACAACAGCACCTGTAACAACACAGGGGTTTCAACGGAAATCAACGAAACAAAGCATCATTTACGAGGTCACCAACACGTGAACCACCCTCACAAAAAACAACTTACACAACTAGGATATCATATTTTTCCAAATCTGACACCGACCTCCCGAACAACACGGGTCAGGTCAATGCAGAGGTCAGAAGTAAGCCATAGAAAAACCATATTTCCTTGTCGAGGGACACGCCGCTAGTCCATAGGGAAGTGCAACCCACGTTCCCAGTTAACTGACAACATGGAACCTAACCCAGCGAAACACCACTCAACCAACCAGCGAAAATCACCACTTGACTTCAACTCCAACGACCACCTGCACCACTGCCAAGAAGGAAACAATTTACATGACGTGGAACCCAGAGGGGAAAATGACATTCCACACTCCCACGACGCAAGAGACCATACCAAATGAGGGCCAACAATAGCTCTCATTCCAAGAAACGTCTTGGAAGAATCCAATACACACGTCCTTACAGAAGAAACGACTCAGAGTACAAAACACAAACGTTGCCTGAACAACTTGAGACCCATGAACGCTGAAAGGATCTCAACACGAAGAACAACAGAGATAAAGAACACGGTTTAACAAAACCAAACTGCATCCAAACAGATCTACAGACGGCGGAATCAAAGCACTGTGATCCCTAACATACCAAGGTGCCAAAATTCCAAGATACAACAAAGGAGTCAAGGAAAACAATTTCATGGACTAGGAACATCGCCGTCTCACTCGTCAGACTTCTTACACCAAGCAACCATGACGCTCACAAAGGACAAGCGTGTGACTTATTCGATAGCACCACCCATACAAAAGTAGATCTGAAACGCACCGGCATAGCAAAGGAACGGTTCAGAACGTGAAAACTGACATAGACCAAAATAATTTGAAACTTTCTGCACTGAAAAGCTCATTGCACTGGAAACGGCAGTGTCGAGTATCCATGGGCTTCTCATCAACCACCGACACTAGATGTGAAATAGCGAAAATGGCAAAAGGCAATCATTGAGATCGAACAGTCTTCCAACTGAGCAACCGACACAAGGATCGAGACCCTAAGATCCTCCAACATGTCCAATGCATAGAAACCCTAAGGCAAAATGAAACTAGGGGATGATTCCAAAGCGAACACTTGGATTCAAACAAACCAGAAGCATTTTTGTCATATTAGTCAGACTCCAACTTACAGAACGGACGTGACAGTCATAAGAAACGAATGCGTGAACATCACGACAACACGATTCATTTTTTAACAAAGACAAAACAAGCCTTGGTCAAGGAAGCCTCCACTGCAGTCTCTAGAACACCCATCGAACGACTATAGTTCCCAGACCAAGTATTTCTAACAACCTACATAGAGGTCTACATTAACACGGGATCGCAAGCGGAATAGGCCTATTTAGAGACTTGAACCACGAGTCTCCAAATCACGAGAGCAGATACAACGCGAAATGGATTTTTAGGGAACACGAATCGAAATTCCAACCTAGACTAACGAGTTCCAAACAAACAAGGCAGGCTCAGAAACCCACAAAGAACCGAGACCTAAATTGCACTTCAAAGGCAAAGATTTTAAACATAGACCCACACAGGACCACACGAAGAGACAAGCCAAAAGGATTGTAAACCCAAGCTTTTGATCAAAATTCCAAACCTCACAGGCCCAGAAACGAGAAAGAACCCAGGAAAGTTCACAACTCGTAATGCAAACAAATTTCACTCATTGATCCACGGAGCTTACCTAACACTCACATGGATTAGGGAAAGACAGAGTCATCATCCAGCAGACGACCCCAAGATGCCTTTCTAGTAGCATCTTGATTCATTTAAAACTTAAGTTGGTGTTGGATAATTCCATGCACAGTAGACACACAACAAACGTATTACACTATAAATTTCTCAAGTGATCACTCCCAAGAAATGCAGAACCATGCTCTGATACCATAAAATTCTGTCACGACCCAGAGGTGGGCCGGACAGAACCGCTAGGTCAAGCAACTCGATTCTATGAGAGAACCTGATTACCCAGCCCAAGGCGTGAATTTTTGTGCAGAAGACTTAATGGGAATAATATCAAGCCCAAACCCAAATCACATGGGTTAGGGTCCACAGAGTAATCAACTAGAGACATGATAGCATAATAAAGGAAAGTACTGTGTAGGAATGAAATCAAACAACACCAAAACTAAAATCCTAACATACCAAGAATGGAGGGATTGAACCGATGAACCTCCACCCATCCACGGGGAGATCGAGACACCCACCAAGGAACACCAGCTTCACCTTGTTGCCACACATACATGACCAATGCACCGAACCTATACTCTAACTTGGGAAAATATATAGTCTAAGGGGTGAGTGAAAAACTCAGTAGGGAAATCTATACTAAATGCATTGCATGCTAAAATCGTTTTCCTCATCCTTTGAAAACCATTTCATGCTTCTCATTTACCATACATGGATTTTAAATATCTAAAACCTTTTTATTATTTTAATAAATTGGCCCATGGCCCTCGATGTGGCTTTATTCAAAAACTCATTGTATACATAAACACCTATAATCAAAAAATATTCCAACATTGTTTTCCGTACGAAAATGTTATCAGTGAAAAGAGATAATCACACAAGGACCCATTCGTCACTCAACATCGTAAAGTGGTGTAATCTCTCAGATGTGCCGATTGGCCGTAGCCACCACCAATACGATCTGAAGATCCAGTGCAATACCTGAGTTGTCGGCGAACCAGTTAGTGACGACACAAGTCGTGTAACTGCCCAGCACAGGTCATAAAAAAAAGGCTATCCGCCAATAGAAACACCTCATGAAGCAAAAAGGAATACCATTGATGGCGATCCGTAGATCCAGCACGTCACCTGAGTTGTCAGTGAGCCAAGATCCGAGCCGACGCAACTCGTATGATCATATACCCAGAGTGAGGTTGCTCATGATAGACCGCTTCACGCTAGATACATCTATGTTCTAAATTAACGAGGATTGTCGACGAGCAGAGCTATGAGCCTCCAGCCAACCACCAAATGGAACGATACTAGGATAAACTAATCTTCGTGACTGACAACCTGCCAACTCCGTGTGACAATTGCCTGGCAAGGTTTAGAGACTTGCAACCCAAGGAGGCGTCATCACCTTCCCATCCTATTTCCAACTTTCAAAACTTGCAACCTGAGGACAGCTCACCAATGCCCCATCCTTTTTTTCCACTTCCATAGATCGAAACTTTAGGACATGTCATGAATTCCCAATCACTATTTTGCACGTAAATGACCAATCTTCACACAGCAAAAGATTGCATGGGGATAGCCTCGTGATGCTTTTTAGCACTAGAGTGCCTAAAGCATCAAGAGGATTCATTCTCTCAATGTACATACGATCAAATCTCCTCGCAGTAAAAGATTTCGAGGGATAGCCTCATGATGCTTTAGCGCTAGAGTGCCTAAAGCATCAAGAGAATTAGTGACACAAAGCGTCAAATACCATTCTTTCTTAAACTCTTCTTTAAATAGTTTACGAGAATATTTCTTTTTCCTTTATCTACTTAACTAGAAAAATTTTCACATATCAAATTTAAATATAAAATTTGAAGAATGATAATTAAATCAGAGTAAGCGGAAAAACACTTTTAAAACTTTAAATAAGTTTTGGGTCAAAAATAAAATCATGCGAAATAACGTTGAAATCAGATTTAGGCAAATCTTGCCCTTTATTAAATCCTTACAATTAAAATAAAACGTTTGTCTTCTTCTTATGTCATCCTACTCAGGTCGTGATTCATCCAGATACACTTTAGGTTTCATAGGAAATGCATCCTCTTCCACTCCAGGAGTTATCATTTTATTACCTACACCACAAGTAATACGTAAGTCTAAAAGACTTAGTTAGGAAAGGGAATATGCATATGTCATACCCCTCTTTAGTTTACTTGGAGTGGGTCAGCCCCAAACCAATCTTTCATTACATTTATTTCATTCATTCATAACTCGTAATTCGAGCCAAAGTTGAAGGAATACGTACTAGATGGAATGGTTTGATCGGCTTCTAATCTTATGTAGACTAGATCCGAACTACCCATCCGCCCTTCAACCCCCCCCCCCCCCCCCCCATTGCATCATTCGTTCATTGCGTTCGTTCATTTCGTTTTCCTCACTCATACATATGAGTACCATCCTAAATGACACTTCCTACTTGTTTCTATTATCATGATGCATGAGACAATATATAAAAACAACGATAATTAAAGCAACAAATATGAAATCAAATGGAAATGATTTAGAAGAACTATCTATACATACAACACATATAACGAACAACTATAATTAGGAGCATACAAATGAATTAATAATAATTATAATGAAATACAATGAACAATATGATTGATTATACAATCTTCCATCATAAGAATCACAATAAAATTTGAAATCGATGATGTCAAGTTTTATGAATCTACTAGTCATGCCTTTAATGTTGTTTAATAATTGAACAAAACATGTATTTAACATTGAATTAAATATATTGGCTATATCAACGGACATGCTTGATAATTAAGGAAAACAATACGACCAATAATTTCAATAATTGAACATAACTAAAAACATGCGAATAGTTTGAAATCAAGCTAATAATAGAACATGCTTAAGGTATTCATGACAGTTGACATGTTATTAAACTTATGAGCAGGTATGCAATATGGAATACCAATGAATAGTAAAATATGCTTAAAGTAATCTACTGAATTTACATGTTGAACAATACATATGGAAATCTAATTAACGAATAAAAATTGTAATCTAAAAACTAACTCAAAGATGTATTACTTAACTAGAACCAAGATTTAACATCATTCATAATACAAGTCTACTATCTAATAAACAATATGAGCAGCAAAACAGAGTTTATATTCAGAAACATGTTAACAATTTATTCACGCAAATCATTCCATTTAGACAGCCTTCAGTTCATCCATTCAAATCATAATTCTACACTACAGCAGTTCATCATCCATTATGTACGACGTATTGAAATTATTGTAGTAAGAAGAAATTTTTAATGATGAAACTCGCAGAAATTATAATTAGCTAAAGAGAAATTATAGCGAAGTTAGGAATAGAGTATAGCAAATAACACAGTGAATGTATAGGACTAAATCAATCAAAAGAAAACTTCGTAATTCATTCATGTTCATTCGTGTATCATCCTTCACTACAACATTTAACATTCAACATTCATACACTAAATTAATCTTCAACAAGTAAAGCATTTTAAACAGATATAGTTTGCAGGAAATTAGAACAAGGAATTCAATTCACATCACAAGAATTATAGCCGAAATGACTCAACTAAGGAATCCAAAATTTGACATTCAATAACTCATATTACTCATACACACAACTTGTGGTGTACGGCCTTCACATGGCCACGACACGCCCAATTTCTTACCTAGGTTGAAGAAAACTAACAGGGACAGCACTCCATAGCTCACCAAAGCAATTCCTACTTTCGATCCTTGTTTACAATCACGATCTACGGCTTCTAATCTCACACACTTCACAAGTCTCTCTCTTCCTCTCTTTCTTGCTATTTATCTACCGTTCACTCCCTCTCTTTAGTTGAAATGAAGATGGGAATGAAATGGAGTGCAGGAAAAATGGAAACTTCCAAACGAGGTTTAAAAAAGGTGAAATGTTACATGTGATAGTCGATGAACACCAATCAGAGGAGAGGAAGGAGTGAAAATAGGGCGACGTGAATCGTGGAGGGGAAAATCGTATCTCCATGTTGGGGTTCGTGGTAGAAATCCCGAAATTCTATCCCTAAATTCTGTTATTTAAATTTTAAATTTCACAGAACTGGGCACTTTTAGATGACACTTTGCATCCGCATGTCGTCCGCACTGCGTCTGAAATGACACTGTGCAGCTAGCAATAAAGATTGGGACGAGGAGCTTCGTCTTGACTCCTTTGGAAATCCGTCTGCAAATGCAATTCGGAAGCCAAACCTCATCCGCATACATCATCCGCATCTCGTCCGAATGCATCCCGATTTGTACAGATTCAAATCGGACACCTCCCCATCTCGTTCGCAGTAGTCTGCATCTTGTCCAAATGTACCCAAAATTCGAACAGATTCAAATCGGACGCCTCTTCGTCTCGTGTGCCTTCATCCGCACTCATCCGCAAATACAGGGCCAGCTTTAGGACGCGAGAGCTCATCCCAACCTTCGTCCCTAAGCACTTCATGATGATGCAGATGCCGAATCTCATCCTCATGGCGTATGCATTCGTCCGAAATGACCCTGGACAGTTTTTCTCCAATTTTTCTTAACTTAATTTTGTCCCGTAAAATAATCCATTATTAATACATCATGAAAATAACACGTATTGGCACAAAATGAACCACATTACTTATTCCAAATTGATTACAGCGAAAGAATGGGAAAAATGATAACGAGGTGTCACATACTCTCCCCCTTACAAAATTTTGGTCCCCAACATTTAGCTAACCAAAAATTTCTGGATATTTGGCTTTCATTTCATCTTCTTTTTCCCAAGTGGCCTCATCGCTGGTATGATTCTGCCATAAAACTTTGACCAGCGGAATTTTCTTGAATCGTAACTCCTTTACTCGAAAGTCAAGGATTTTAATATGTCTTTCTCTATAGCTTAGGTTGGGTTGAACGTCGACATCATCAGGTTGGTCCAAAATAGTGGCATTTCTCAAACACTTCTTGAGCATTGACACATGAAAGACATATGTATGCTCGCTAAAGAGTCTGTAACTGCAACTGATAGGCAACCGGTCCTATGCTCTTGGTGATAACATATGGGCCCATAAATCTTGGATTAAGCTTTGTTCTTTTCCCAAATCAAACAACTCCTTTGAAGGGAGATACCTTTAAGAACACACTGTCTCCTTCATTAAATTTTAGGCCTCTACGTCGATTATCTGCATAGCGTTTTTGACGACTTTGTGATGCTAACATCCTTTGCTTGATTAAGGCAATAGACTCCGCAATTTTGTGTACGATATCAGGACCAATAAATGTAGCCTCACCCGCTTCATCTAGTGTAAGGGAGATCTGCACTTTCTTCCATACAGTGCTTCATACGATGCCATACCTATAGTGGCCTGAAAACTATTATTATAAGCGAACTCAACTAGAGGTAGTGATTTCTCCCAACCGATCTAAAATTCCAACACATATGCGCGAACCATATCTTCAAAGGTTTGAATAGTCCTTTCACTTTGGTCGTCAGTCTGAGGGTGGAAAGCAGTACTAAATTACAGTTGGGTATTCATAGCTTTGTTGAGACTTTTCTAGAAAACTGAAATAAATCATGGATCTCTATCTGACACTATAGAAATAGGAGTACAATGTAGCCAGACGATGTCCTTAAGATAAAAATCGGTGAGCTGGTTCATCTTATATGTCATGGCTACAGACAAGAAGTGCGAGGTCTTCGTCAATCGATCCACAATTACCCATATTGCGTCGTGGCCTCTAACTATTTTGGGCAAATTAGTAATAAAATCCATAGTAATGTGTTCCCATTTTCACTCTCGAATTAGTAATGGCTGGAAGAAACCACCTAGTCTTTGGTGTTCTGCTTTAACACGCTGACATATCTTGCATAAGGCCACATAAATAGTGATGTCGTGCTTCATTTTCGACCAATAATAAAGCACTTTGAGATCATAATACATCTTGGTACTACCAGGGTGAATTGAGAAACTAGAGGAATGAGCTTTTCGAAGGATCTTGGTCCGTAAAAAGGCACAGCTCGGTACAAACCATCGGTTTCTGAACTTTACAATACCTTCCACAGACAAAGAATATTCTCGAAATTCTGGTAGGTCAGGGTTCAATCTGAACTTCTCACAATTACTATCACTTTGCTGAGTTTCTTTAATCTGGTCCAGAATAGACGGCAACAGAGTCAATTTAGATAAGACCACATCCAGCTGTGAGGAACCATTTATAATTCAAATTCTTGTAATTCTTGCTTAAGTTCCAAAGGCATCTCTTCGCATAACATGCTTATCATGGCAACTTTATGGCTCTAAGTGCATCAGCAACCACATTAGCCTTTCCGGGATGATACTTAATTTCGAGATTGTAATCTTTAACAAATTCGAGCCATTGCCGTTGTCTCATATTCAGTTCCTTCTGAGTGAAAATATACTTAAGGCTCTTGTGGTCAGAGTAGATTTCACATCACTGCCCATACAAATAATGTCTCCATACTTTGAGTGTGAAAGTGACTGCTGCAAGCTCAAGGTCGTGAGTAGGGTAATTCTGTTCGTGGATCTTAAGTTGTCGGGAAGCTTAAGCAGTAACTCTTCCATGCTGCATCAAAACTACACCAAGACTTCTCTTCGATGCATCACAATAAATACTAAAGTCTCCTTCTTTCATTGGCAATGTCAAAATAGGTGCAGTAGTTAATCTATGCTTTAGCTTTTAGAAACTATTCTCGCAATCTCTAGACCACCAAAATCGGGTGTTTTTCTTTGTCAGACTAGTAAGTGGTAGAACAATCTTAGAGAATCCCTCAATAAAGCGTCTGTAATATCCAGCCAAGCCTAGAAAACTCCTTTCTTCTCCAACATTCTTCGGTTGTGTCTAGTTCACTACTGTATGTACTTTTGTTGGGTCAACAAAGATACCATCCTTGGAGATTACGTGACCGAGAAAACCAACTTTACTCATCTAGAATTCACATTTAGAAAACTTTACGTACAATTGATGCTGATTAAGAATTGACAAGGTTGTCCGTAAATGCTCACAATGCTCTGCTTCTGATCTGGAATAGATGAGGATATCATCAATGAAGACGATAATGAATTTGTCCAAATAATCTTTGAAGACTCGGTTCATCAGATCCATGAAGGCTGCAAGGGCATTGGTTAACCCAAAGGACATAACCAAGAACTTATAGTGTCTGTATCTGGTACGAAATGCAGTCTTGGGTATATCCTCGGGTTTAACTTTCAACTGGTAATAGCCTGAGCGGAGGTCGATTTTCGAAAATACCTTGGCACCGCATAACTGATCAAACAGTTCATCTATCCTTGGCAGAGGATACTTATTCTTAATTGTAACCTTGTTTAGGTCTCTGTAATCAATACACATTCTCATTGTCCCGTCTTTCTTTTTGACAAATAATACTGTTGCGCCCCAAGGAGAAAAACTCAGGCGAATAAATCCCTTAGAAATCAATTCCTCAATTTGAATTTTTAACTCCTGCAATTCAGCTGGCGCCATACGATATGGGTGTTTGGAGATGGGTTCAGTATTAGGTTGTAAGTTAACCTTGAATTCAATCTCACGATCTGGAGGTAAGCTGGGAAGATCGTCAATCAATACAGTTGGAAAGTCTCGAATTATTGCAACATCCTTCATTTTTGTTTCAAAATTTGTGGTGGTATCCAACATGTTCACAAGAAATCCATCACACCCATTCCTCAGCATCCTGTCTGCTTTAAACGCAGAAATAATAGCCAGTTTACTTGTTTCCTTGACTTCCTGGAAAGTATGCATCGCACTACCCAGAGGGCAAAAATAGACTTTTCTCTTCTTACAGTGAATTATTGCATGGTTTGTAGATAGCCAATCCATACCAATAATGACGTCGTACTCATTCATGTCCATGATAATTAAGTCAGCCCGAAATAAATGACCACTTAATTCCAACTCATAGGCTCTAAGCATTCCATCAGCAACTAGATTGTCACCCAAAGGCAATAACACGACGTGTGCAACTTATACTGCTGGAGAGGCAGTTTGCCCCCTTTTACAGAAATTCGTAGAAATAAAAGAGTGTGTGGCACCCGAATCGAATAAGACATAAGCGGCACACTTATTAACGTAAATTTTTCCTGTCAGAGTTAAATAATTTATTTATCCTAAGGTAAAACCTCTTAATTAAACTAAGGGAAATCAATTTTATTTAAATAATTAAAGCATATAATTTAAGCATACCTGCCACAACGACTGGTTGTTCATCTTCAAGATCAGGGCCATACATTGTGAATACCCGAGGGGCCACTCCTCCTTGTCCACCAGGTCGGTTTGGGCAAGTCCTGACTATATGACCCAGCTTTCCACAAGCAAAGCATCTGAGAACCAACCAAGCATTCACCACGATGCATCTTTTTAAATTTCAAACAGGCAGTAGGTGGGGGAACCATAATTGTCTGAGTCAAGGGCTTCTTATCAGATCTTTGTTGTGTCTCAAATTCAGACGATCGTTTAACACCCTGGTCCAGTGATGGACCACCTCGAGGTTGTTGACTAGAATTTGCCCTCCACATCCTCTGATTAGCTTCCTTCTGCTTAATAGCCATAAGTTTTACTCCTTCTACTGCTCGAACTCTTGCTACAATTTTTGAATAGGCGACATCCTCAGTTTCGGCCCCAACAACTCCCTCTTGTACTTCGATCTTTAATCCTTGCACAAAGTGGTGGACCTTATGTTCTTCTATCGACACAAACTGAGGAGCATAGCGAGTTAGTGCTTCAAATCGTTGGGCATACTCCATCACAGATCCAGTCTGTCTTAGGCGCATGAATTCCATTAACTTTTGTGTCCGAATGGTATGGTTAAAGTACTTCTCATTGAATTGCTCTTTGAATTCTCTCCATGTGAAGGTTGTAACATCTGGAGAGGAGCTGACCCTATCCCACCAAAAATGCGCCTCATGCGTCAGTAGATAGACAGCACAACTTACCCTTTCAGCTTCACCAATTTCTACATATGCGAATTTGTCTTCTAAGGAGCGTATCCACTCCTCAGCTCCCAAAATGTCAAAAATGTCTCCATGGAAACAAGGAGGCTTGAGTCTCTGAAATCTCTCCCATCCAGTTTCTCTATGGGCCAGTTGGATCGCTATTGGTCATAGATTCTCATTACCAACACTGTTTCCATGACCTTGTCCCATAAATCTCTCCATATATCGAAAGTGTTGCTCCATGAATTGGGATTGTTGCTCCATCTGTCGAGATTGTTGTTGTACCACTACAGCTATACAATTAAGAGCTTCATCCCGACCGAGATTCCCTTCTTGACCGGGTGCTCAAAGCCCATCCTCATTACTCGGCACATCTCCCCTTCCTCTTCTAGCCATTTGTAGTATTCTACAATTTATAATTAATTTAAGGGAGATATTTGAGTTTTCATGTCGTAATGTAATATGAAACAAGAAACATATAAATCTCTCATGCATTTCTATATCATAACGAAACAATTTAATTAGAAAGGCATTTTATAACAAGGAAAATTACAGCCAGAGGAGCGTTTTCCGTCAAGTCTGAGTTATCCACGATGAATCACACGAGAGCAATAGGCTCTGATACCAACTGTGACGCCCCACGTCAAATTCCATTCTTTCTTAAATTCTTCTTAAAATATTATACGAGAAAATTTTTCTTTTTTCTTTATCTACTTAACTAGAAAAATTTTCACATATCGAATTGAAATATAAAATTTGAAGAATGACAATTAAATCAGAGTAAGAAAAAAAAAAACTTTTAAAACTTCAAATAAATTTAGGGTCAAAAATAAAATCATGCGAAATAGCATTGAAATAAAATTTAGGTAAATCTTGCCCTTTATTAAATCCTTACAATTAAAATAAAATGTTCATCTTCCTTATGCCATCCTACTCAGGTCGTGATTCATCCAGATACACTTCAGGCTTCCCGGGAAATGCATCCTCTTCCACTCCAGGCGTTATCATTTCATTACCTACACCACAAGTAATACGTAAGTCCAAAAGACTCAGTAAGGAAAGAAAATATGCATATGTCATGCCTCTCTTTAGTTTACTTGGAGTGGGTCCGCCCCAAACCAATCTTTCATTACATTTCTTTCAGTCATTCAAAACTCGTAATTCGAGCCAGAACTTGAAGGAACACGTACTAGATGGAATAGTTTGATCAGCTTCTAATCTTATGTAGACTAGATCCAAACTACCCATCTGCCCTTCAACCCCCCCATTGCATCATTCATTCATTGCGTTCATTCATTTCGTTTTTCTCACTCATATATGTGAGTACCACCCTAAATGGCACTCCCTACTTGTTTATATTATCATGATGCATGAGACAATATATAAAAACAACGATAATTAATCAACGAATATGAAATCAAATGGAAATGATTTAGAACAATTATCTATACATACAACGAACAACTATAATTAGGAGCATACAAATTCATTAATAATAATTATAATGAAATACAATGAACAATATGATTGATTATACAATCTTCCATCATAAGAATCACAATAAAATTTGAAATCGATGATGTCAAGTTTTATGAATCTACTAGTCATGCCTTTAATGTTGTTTAATAATTGAACAAAACATGTATTTAACATTTAATTAAATATATTGGCTATATCAATGGACATGCTTGATAATTAAAGAAAACGATAGGACCAATAATTTCAATAATTGAACATAACTAGAAACATGCGAATAGTTTGAAATCAAGCTAATAATAGAACATGATTAAGGTATTCACAACAGTTTGACAAGTTATTAAACTTATGAGCAGGTATGCAATACGGAATACCAATGAATAGTAAAATATGCTTAAAGTAATCTACCTAATTTACATGTTGAACAATACATATGGAAATTTGATTAACGAATAAAAATTGTAATCTAAAAACTAACTCAAAGATGTATTACTTAACTAGAACCAAATCATAATTCTACACTACAGCAGTTCATCATCCATTATGTACAACATATCAAAATTATTGTAGGAAGAGGGAATTGAAATGATGAAACTCGCAGAAATTATAAGTAGCTAAAGAGAAATTATAGCGAAGTTAGGAATAGAGTATAGCAAATAACACAGTGAATATATAGGACTAAATCAATCAAAGGAAAACTTCGTAATTCATTCATGTTCATTCGTGCATCATCCTTCACTACAACATTTAACATTCAACATTCATACACTAAATTAGTCTTCAACAAGTAAAGCATTTTAAACAGATATAGTTTGCAGGAAATTATAACAAGGAATTCAATTCACGTCACAAGAATTATAGCCGAAATAACAACTAAGGAATCCAAAATTTGACATTCAATAACTCATATTACTCACACGCACAGCTTGTGGTGTAGGGCCTCCACATGGCCAAGACACGCCCAATTTCTTACCTAGGTCAAAGACAACTAACAGGGACAGCACTCCATAGCTCACCACAACAATTCCTACTTTCGATCCTTGTTTACAATCACGATCTACGGCTTCTGATCTCACACACTTCACAAGTCTCACTCTTCCTCTCTTTCTCGTTGTCTCTCTACCATTCACTCCCTCTTTGTCGTTGAAATGAAGACGAGAATGAAATGGAGTGCAGGAAAAATGGAAACTTCCAAAAGAGGTTTAAAAAGGGTGAAATGTTACCTGTGATAGTCGATGAACACCAATCAGAGGAGAGGAAGGAGCGAAAATAGGGCGACGTGAATCGTGGAGGGGAAAATCGTATCTCCAGGTTGGGGTTCGTGGAAAAAATACCGAAATTCTATCCCTAAATTCTATTATTTTAAATTTAAATCACATAGAACTGGGCATTTTCGTACGCGACTTTACGTCCGCACATCGTCCACACTGCGTCCGAAATGACAATATGCAGCCAGAAATAAGGATTGGGACGTGGAGCTTCATCCTGACTCCTTTGGAAATCCTCCCGCAAATGCAATTTGACGCCAAACCTCATCCGCATACATCGTTCACATCTCGTCTGAATGTATCCCGATTTGTACAAATTCAAATCGGATGCCTCCCCATCTCGTCCGCATCTTGTTTGAATGTACCCAAAATTCGAACAAATTCAAATCGAACGCCTCTTCGTCTCGTCTGCCTTCATCTGTACTCGTCCGCAAATACAGGGCTAGCTTTAGGATGCAAGAGCTCATCCCAACCTTTATCCCCAAGCATTTCATGATGATGCGAACCCCGAATCTCATCCTCTTGGCGTCGGCATTCATCCGAAATGACCCTCGACAGTATTTCTCCAATTTTTCTTAACTTAAATTTTCTCCCATAAAATAATACATGATTAATACATCTTAAAAATAACACGTATTGGCATAAAACGAACTACATTAATTATTCCAAATTGATTACATTGAAAGAATGGGAAAAACGATAATGGGGTGTTATAGGATTCATCCCCCAATGTACGTATCATATAACCCATCTCATCGCAGTAGAAGATGTCACGAGATAGCCTCGTGATGCTTTAGCACTAGAGTGCCTAAATTATCAAGAGGATTCATCATTCCAACACATGCACAGATATCACATTATCAATATGGCAGAATATCATGAATAAACCATGTACGGGATGTAAACGTGAGAAAACATACGTATACGTAAAAACTGACTTGTTGTCGAACAGACCCCGTCGGGTTTTCAGGTGTGGTATCCCACAAAATAGCAGTTTTGAAAAACATGATGCAATGCAGTGCAAAAAGTATAAAGATCCCTACCTCAATGGCTACCATGACACATTTACCGATAAACCAGCTCCATGCGTTATCGTAAGCAAAAAGCCAAATCATCTGACACCTCTAGAACCTACAACAAGGCATCATAATGGTCAACTGAGACAACTCAACAGCCATTGAGGCAAAGCGAAGGTCAACCAAAACATTGTAGCCTCGACCAAACTCAACAACAGTTAACCAGGACCATCCAATGCCGACGAGACATGTCGACGATCAACCAAGACCTCACAACGGTCAATACAACACGCTCGCAACCATCTAAGACTCAACAGTCAACAGAAATAGGAATCAAATATGGCCATGATAGCTCCCAAACAGAATTTAAACAGAACTAAATTCTCAGGTTTCAACCATAAACAAAGAGCATAAATATCCATCTATATGTGTATCCAGCAGTAACCAAGGAATGTAAAATGACAAATAAAGCTCAAACAATAGGACAACATTCTCAACTACATCTATCTAGGGCAACATTCATCAACGATATCTAATAGGCAGGAACCAACAACCAAAGAGCATGAAGAAACCACAACCAACAAAACCCATTTGGCAGATAACCAAACAAAGAATGCAACCACAAATTTTAGAACCAAAGTCCCAAACAATTTACAATTACGATCCACAGAACTAAATCCTCAATAATTTTCTAACCTCCTAGCGAATTATAATTCCACAGCTAACACATCAAACAACTACCAAAAACATAACCAAAATCATCACTACTCTCGGGTCTCTTTTTCCATCAGCAAAGCCAAGCACAACAGCGGCCAACACATTAAACAGAACCCTAAAATTCAACTAGGCAACATCAATTTATCAAGACTAAGGGAAATTTCAAAAATTTTCATTCACAACCACAACCAATGTAACCTCAATGCTCAACAATTTCATTAAGACAGGAATCAATAAGATAACCCTAAAATTCCTAATTTGGCCGGGAAACCCAAGTAGAAATCACAAAACATTTCCAAAAAAAAAAAAGAACAAATGCAGAAATCTTTCAATCCAAGGTACGCTATCCTCACCTTGATCGAAGAAACACATTTAATAGTTACCCTGTTGATTCTACTTGGATGATGAGTGCTCGGTCTTTTATTTGATTCTGATTGTTATATCTCTGGAAAATAGTTACTCCTGTAGATGTGTAGGTTTATCTGTTAAATGTTGCTCTCAATTTGGTTCGCTGCTTGGTAGTGTTGGATATTTCGATGATGCCTCTGCGTAGTTTAACTCCCTCTTTCTTAATGTATAATCCGTGAGTTGCTATTAATGATACCTCGGCGTAGTATAACTCACTGCTTCTTACTCTCTGTTGTTAGTTGCTATTTTGCTCTTTGTTGGTTGCCTTTACCGATGTTAACTCTTGTTATTTAAATTGTCACTCTTGATTATTACCTCATATTATATTGCTTAATGTTAATTCTCATTATTTAAACTATCACTCTTAATCATTGCTTTATATTATGTTGCTCGATGATATAGGTCATTGTCCTGCTTTTTATTTGGTTGTTGGACTCTGTAACTTAAGATTTCCCTGTTAGCATAATTGAAAGAAAGATTGTAAATATTTTCTTGCTCCCGTTACCTTGCCCTGTAATTGATAATGGGATTTCTATGGCTCTATTATTACGGTTAATAAGCTTTGTGCATTTAGAAATTTTTGCTACTAATCATGTTCCGAGAATCCATGTTGTCGACATGTCTGTATTCTTTTCTTGAGTTATGTTATAGTGTTGTGATTGCAAATTAACATGCATCATGATTAGAAACACATAGGAATACCATATCTGGATTGGTATTCACATGCATTGCACAGGAGAGAAACAGATTAAATAAATGTAATGAGAATTGGAGGTTGGAAAGGAAGTTTCAGATCTATTTGGGAGACTCCAGATTATACCCTTCCCTCGTCAGGATGCGAGAGCCTGTCTGCCTGGGGGATAGATTCCGAGAATCAACTATTCCCCTTATGAGAAATATCTTCAATGTCTCAGGTTAATGTATGAGTTAATAATATGAAAATGTAAGTAAAGACGAATTGGGTGAATTCCTTTCTAACATAATAAAACATTATGTGCACCTTACTTCTTGCTGGGCTTTAGTCTCACAGTTTACTTGTTGTATAGGTGAGTGTCATGATATTAGTGTCATTGATGTGGAGGAGGAGGCCTTACCTATTGAGCACTTGAGTTATCAACTGGATTTGACCTGAGGGTTATGGCTCATGGAAAGTAATGCTAAGTTTTTTAAACAATTAATTTATGGTTTTAAATCATGGTAAATGTTTTATAAACAATGGGCTTTTGTTGAAATTGTAAAAACCATATTTTGAAATTGTTATTGATTTTTGCTTAATCACTCTTATTTATTTGCCTCTTGTATGTTTTAAATAAATAAAAAAAATTTTATATAGCTAAATTTTACACTGTAAAGAAAAAGAAAAGGTTTATAAAACATGGGTCGCTACAGTTGGTATCAGAGCATAACCGGGTCAAACGCAGTTTTGTACACTATTGGTAACGCAAGACTCATCATGAAATACTCCTTCAATTGTAAGTTAATTTCATTTGGTAAATTGTTTTCTTTAACTTATTGTTTCATAATATGAAAATGTAGAGGATCATAGAATGAGGAGGGGAGCAAGAGCTGAGGTGCAAAATAATGACAAGAGGAATGAGACAATTGGCAGCCAAGAAAATGAGGATGGCTGAGAGAATGTCGGTGCTCAGGATGAGAGAGATCAAGCCCTCAGCCGCTTAACCACTATATTGGAGTAGCAATCCCAGTATATGGAGCAGTAGTTCCAGTATGTGCAGCGGTTTATGGAAAGAGAAAATGGGAACAGAAATCACTTTGCTGTGATGGTTCCTAAAGAGGTCCGTTGAGAAAAATTTCAATGACTCAAGCCTCCCAATTTTTATGGAAATATTTTCGATGTCACGAGAGCTGAAGAGTGGATTTGGTCCCTTGAGGATATGTTCGAATACTCAAGGATAAGAGAGACTGAGAAAGTGACATGTACGGCTTACTTACTGGTCTAGGATGCCTGCTTCTTTTGGGATTCAGTTAAAGCGACGCAAGACGACCGAACTCTCGCATGGGAGAAATTCAAAGAATTGTTCTACAAAAAGTACTTTAATCATACCATCTGGACTCAGAAACTGGTGGAGTTTGTACAATTACGCCAGACAGGGATGGTATCAGACTATGTTTAAAAATTTGAGGTGCTGTCTCGGTTTGCGTCACATCTGCTTGCCACTAATGAACACAAGGTTCACAACTTTGGACAAGGGCTCAAGATGGAGATCCTCGATGGAGTCATAGTATCTAGTACTAAAGATGTTCCCTATGCAAAGGTTGTCACGAAGGCACTAGCAGTAGAGAATGTGAAGGCAATGGCAACAAGGCAAGGAGAATTCAATCAGAGGTTTTGGAGAAACAATCAGAACTAGCTGCAATGGGGCAGGCTGCCTATGAACCGGGGAATTAAAAGACCATCGGAGAATGAAGCACATCAGCGAAAGGACAAATACCCAACGATTAAGATAGTCGCTACCCCTCCAGTTGTAAGAATGTATTAGTCCAATGTATCTCTAAAGTGCAAGAAAATCCAGCTTGCAGAATGTATGGTGAGATCTAAGCAATGCTTCAGATGTGGAGGGTCAGGACACATTGCCAAGTTTTGCTCAGCCAACAGTGGAGGACAAGGAGGAGTTGCTCCTCGGGTTTTCTCCTTGTATGGAAATGACGAAGAGGATGAGCAACCGGCAGTCATATCAAGTACTATTTATGTTAGTAATATTCCTGTAAATGTCTTATTTGATTCGAGAGCTACTCACTCGTTTATTTCAACTGAATTTTGTGTGAAAGTAAATTGTCTTCCTGGTCTTATGGAGAGTGTGTATAGAGAGCTATTACCTTCTAGAGATCATTTGACTACAAAAGGCATTCTAAAAGCATGTGCAATTAAGATAAATGACTACACCTTCCATGTCAATTTTATTGCTCTGAACATGAAGGGGTATGACATATTTTGGGCATGGATTGGGTGTTTCAACACCAAGTGGTTATCAATTGTAGGAGAAGAGAAGTCCGCTTTTGCCCTCTCGTTGGCGAACATAACATTTTCCGAGAAGTCAAGGAAAAGGGCAAGTTGGAGATTATTTCGGCACTGAAAGCAGATCAATTATTAAAAAGTGGATGCGAAGGATTTCTAGTAAATGTGATGGACACCACAATGGTATCAAAGGAGAAGATAGAAGAAGTTGCGATGGTCCGTGCATTTCCAGAAGTTTTCTTAGATGATCTCCCTGGACTACCGTCGGACTGAGAGATTGAATTCGTAATTGATCTACATCCCGGTACGAAACCCATCTCGAACAACCCATATAGAATGGCGCCAGTGGAATTATGCGAGTTGAAGATCAAGCTAGAAGAGTTAACCAACAAGGGGTATATCCATCCAACTTCTCACCATGGGCTGCACCGGTGTTGTTTGTAAAGAAAAAAGATGGATCATTGAAAATGTGCATAGATTACCATGAACTGAACAAGGTGCCAGTCAAGAATAATTACCCTTTGCCTCGAATTGACAATTTATTCAACCAGTTGCGTGGGGCCAGTGTTTTCAAAGATTGACCTACATTCGGGGTATTATCAGCTAAAAGTTAAGCCGGATGATATACCTAAGACAGTGTTTCAAGTGATGTATGGACACTATGAATTCCTTGTGATGTCATTCAGATTGACAAACGTCTCGGCAACTTTTATGAACCTAATGAACCAGACCTTTAGAGATTATCTCAACAAGTTTATTATCGTTTTCATTGACGATATTCTAGTCTACTCTTAGTCTGAGGAAGACCACGGTGAACACTTAAAGATTGCCCTGTCTATTCTGGAACAACACCAACTATATGCTAAATTTTCCGAGTGTGAATTCTGGCTAGGTGAAGTCGGTTTCCTTGGCCATGTGATTTCTAAGAATGGCGTTGTTGTAGACATAGCAAAAATATAGGCGATTGTGGATTAGGCACAACCAAAGAATGTGGGCGATGTGAGAAGCTTCGTTGGATTGATATTATAGACAATTTATAAATGGATTCTCCAAGATTACTCTGCCTATGACCAGTCTAACAAAGAAGAATGTAAGATTCTGATGGTCAAGCAAATGCAAAAAGAGCCTTCAAGAGTTGAAGCATCGACTGACTTCAACATTTGTCCTGACTCTACACGAGGAGGAAGGCAAATTTTGTATTTACTGTGACGCGTCCAAGAGTGGATTGGGTGGGGTACTCATGCAAAATGGAAAAGTGATTGCGTATGCTTCAAGGCAGCTTAAATTGCACAAAGCTAACTATCCCACTCACGATCTGAAAGCCGATGTTGTGGTATTCGCGCTCAAGATCTAGAGGCATTATTTATATGGGCAACAATGTGAAATTTAAAGAGCCTAAAGTACATTTTTACTCATAAAGAGTTGAACATGAGGCAGCAGCGATGGTTAAAATTTGTGAAAGATTATGACTGCAAAATCAAATACCATCTTGGAAAGGCAAATGTCATAGCAGACACTCTAATTCGAAAGGTGGCCCTCATAAGTACAATATGCGAAGAAATGCCCTTGGGACTCTGGAAGGACAATCAAGAGTTAGACGTGCAAATGATTCCTATGCAACTAACTACTCTTTTGTCGATATTGACTCTAAAACCTTCCATACTGGAGATGATTAAAGAAGCCCAACATAGTGATAGATGATGCAAAGATTTTAAGTTGAATCCAGCTTTGGATGAGTATCGAGATTATTCTATATCTACTGACAAAATTGTAAAATTTAAAGGCAAATGGTACGTGCCTGATGACTCACAATTGAGATTGGCAATCTTACGAGAGGCTCACTATTCAAGCTTCTCCATCCATCCAGGGTGCAACAAAATGTATAAAGACCGCAAAGTGCATTACTATTGGCTGATGAAAAAGTTTGATATTGCTAAGTTGATGTGATCAAGAAAACGTACAAAGACCTTTATCTATTAAAAGATCTTGGAGGCCCAATAACAAGAGCAAGGACAAACAAGATGAATGAAAGTCTATAAATTTTAATGGATGAAATCCAAAAGAAAAAAATTAACTCAACACATATGAAAACCAATAAATGTGCTAAGTGTTGATGAAGATGAAGAAGCAATGGTGGAAGAATGTGCAATGGACAACAACAATAAAGGCATTCATCATTCTAAATGGGCCAACTAGAAGGACAAAGGCTATAAAGCTTAAGATTGGACCTGGGTTTTTTGCGCACAAAAATTGATATAAATATTTGGGCTAGATCAAGATTTCAAATGGATACGTGAACTTCATGCCAATTAAAGAAGACATCTTAAGATTTCCATAGATACCAAGATCCTAAGATTTTAAGATGATTTGGTCATTCAAATAGCATTTTGAATTCTGCCCAATTTCCAGCAAGCCCACTTTGCACAAGGCCCATCTCTAAACCCTAAAGTTAACCTAATTTTAATCCTTTGCACATGGAAGCTAACCCTAGCTGCACCTAGGGTTTCCTAATTATTATTTTTATTAGTTTTAATTCATTTTAGAAGTCTATAAAAGCATATGTATAGTGTCATATGAGACATTGAATTTTGAATAAACTTATGTGTTTTTGTGAGGTTTTCTCTCTTTTTCTTCTTTACAAATAACTTAGTCTCTTCAAGCAGATCAGACTTGATGCACCACGGGGTCTGGTCACCCGAGCTCAAGCCAAACGACTCATCTTTTTTCTAACAAATTGTTAGTTTGCAGGAAACTTGCTCCTTGAAGACTTAGGTGAAAAATCATCTCGGGTTGCTCTTGATCACTTTCGGAGGGTGGTGAATTGGGATTAGGCAATGCCCTTTTTCCTTGACGGTAGTTAACACCACTTCTATTGCTCATCCACCATATAATTAGAAATCCAAAGTCGAACACAAAATACCTAACTTGGCTCTGATACCAAATGCTGGACTTTCAAAGAGAAAGAAGATCAATTTGAAGTAAACAGCACAATCGGATATCCCCAAAATAGAACAGCGACTTCAAACATATATAACTTTTCTTGCATACATCTAATAGACTTCAAATTTGCAGCAAGTCAAGAACTATTAGGGATCTTATCTCAGTTCAACGTTTAAAAGAGTGGACTGTCCGCAAAACAAATTCTGTAAAGTAGCTTCGGCGACTTCTAGAAAATCATGTAGCAAGGTAGCGAATTCTTATCCAAATTAAACGAAATTAGTGGCCAAAGTTTTGTAATCCAGAGAGCTTCAAAATATCAAAAATAAAAAACTAATAATAAGGGGCAAGGAATGTAACCAGAAATAAATTACGAGTGGTCCGCTAGAATCTCCACGGCTTGAGATGAGGGACTTTAATGGACCCTTGTTGAAGAGCCTCTCCAACACGTTTTCCTCCAACTTTCTGACCCTCCTCTCTTGAGTAATACTTCCAATGAAGTATTGGGAGAATGCTACATAAAACATTACCTCCAAAGATGGCAAAAACATGAGGCAAAGAGTGTTGGAAAATCTGTTCTCGGCTACCTCGACCAAGAATCTCCGGGAAGCTTCGGATGGACTCCAAAGGAAAAACTACAGCTTACTGCAAAATTTTATCAAAGTAATCTACCACTAGGGTTAGCTTTGAGGGACTAAGTAACCCTCCAAAACCCTTAATAATCCAATAACAAAAATACCCTTGAAATAACCAAAATTTGGGCATGGGTGCTTGGCTAACATGCTAGCCAAGCACCCCTAGCACCACCTAAAGGTGTGACACAAAATTTGCTCCAAAATTCACCAAAAAAAATATCAATCCCCAAAAATATAAATTAACCACGAAATCAAACCTAAAAAAAAAACATAATTCATTACTAAAGGACCGATTGGTCATTATACTCTTGCTTCTCCAAATGGCCGCGGGTTGTGTCATCTCTCCAAGTGAGGAGATGTTTTGGTGCTTCCCTATCTTCATGTTGAGGTGTTCCTTCTAAGTCTTCAAGGAGCAAGTTTCCTGCAAAAAAACAATTTGTTAGAAAAAAGATGAGCCGTTTGGCTTGAGCTCGGGTGACCGGACCCGGTGGTGCATCTTCCTCCTGGGGTAGTTGAGGATTTGACCTCAAATCCAATGTTTGGATTCCTCCACTTTATCCACCTCTCCCACATAAGGTGACAAATCTTGCATGTTAAACGTTGAGGAAATTCTATACTCTTCCAGAAGTTCTAGCTAGTATGCATTGTTGTTGATCCTCCTTAGAACTTTAAAAGGACCATCTAACCTGGGGAGTAACTTACATTTGCGTTGATGCAGAAATCGTTCTTTTCGTAGATGTAGCCAAACTAAATCACCTTCTTCAAAAATCACTTCTTTTCTTCCCCGATTAGCTTGCTTGGCATACACTTCATTTTTAATAGCAATGGCCCTACTCACCTTTTCATGCAATTCTTTGATCTTCTTGGCTTTAGAGGCTCCATCTATATTAACAAGATCACTGAGAGACAAAGGAATGAGATCCATCGGGGTGAGGGGATTAAACCCATAAACAACCTCAAATGGTGTACGTTGTGTTGTCCGGTGCATACTACGATTGTAGACAAGCTCAATGTATGGCAACTGTAAGTCCCAGTCCGCTAACCGCTTGCTCACAATAATTCTTAGAAGTGTTCCCAGTGTATGATTGACGACTTCCGTTTGTCCATCTATTTGGGAGTGAAACGAGGTACTAAAGAGTAGTTTAGTACCTAGTTTTCCCCACAGTACTTTCCAAAACCAGCTCAAAAATTTTGTATCTCTATCAGAGACTATGGTTTGAGGAACTCCATGCAATCTTAACACGTCTTTAAAGAATAAATCTGCCACATGATTGGCGTCATTGGTCTTATTGCATGCTATGAAATGCGCCATCTTAGAGAATTGATCTACCACCACCATAATAGATCTTTGGCACGGGTGGTACGGGGAATTCCCAAGACAAAATCAACACTGACTTCCACCCAAAGGTGAGTGGGAACTGGTAAAGGCATGTATAGCCCCTGCAGTAAAACTCAGATCTTTGCTTTCTTGCACACGATACATTTCTCAATAAATCGTTGGACATCCTTGAGAAGGTGTGGCTAGTAAAAATGTTCTTTAATAGCCTCCAGGGTCTTCTTTTCCCCACAATGATTGGCTAATCCTCCACAATGAGCTTCTCAAACTAGGAAATCTCGAAGACTACAAACCAGAATACAAATTTTTCCTTCTTTAAAAAGGAATCCTTCGGCTATATAATAAGGATGTTCAGCCCTCTTTTGACAAGCTTGGAATATTTCTCCAAAATCTTTGTCTTCAACATAAGATGTTTTGATCCATTCAAAACCAAAAAGTCTAGCGTTGAGCTTGATTAGTAAAGTATATCTTTGAGAGAGGGCGTCAGCTACTTGGTTTGTGTCTCCCTTTTTGTACTTAATAATGTAGGGGTATCGTTCTAAGAACTCTACCCATTTTCCATGGCGTTGGTTTAGTTTCCCTTAACTACGGATATGCTTTAGAGCCTGATGGTCTGAATGAATGATGAATTCCATTGAAATGAGATAGTATTGCCACACCTCAAGGGATCGGATAACTGCATAGAATTCCTTGTCGTATGTAGAGTAGTTTAGGGCAGCTCCCTTTAGCTTTTCACTGAAGTAGGCAACCAGCCTGCCTTCTTGCATTCGGACGGCACTAATACCCAACCCGGAGGCATCGCATTCTATTTCAAAAACCTTTGCAAAATCAGGGAGTATTAATACTAGAGCATGACATAATTTCTCTTTAATAGATTCGAGGTTGGTTTGGCATGCCTTAGACCATAGGAATTCCTTCCCCTTTTTCGTGCAATCCGTAATAGGAGCCATGATGGTACTAAAATCTTTGATAAATTGACGTAGAACGAAGCTAGGTCATGGAAGCTTCTCACTTCCGATATATTTCTAGGAATTGGCCACTCTCTAATGGCTTTGATCTTAGACTCATCTACTTCCATACCATTCTTTGTGATAATGAAACCCAAGAAATAAACTCTTTCTTGAGCAAACGAACACTTCTTCAAATTTTCCTATGGCTTAGTGGTCTTGAGGGTCTCAAAAAGGGTTCGGAGATGCACCAAGTGTGATGGAAGGTCAATGTTGTACACAAGAATATCGTCGAAATAAACGACGATAAACCGCCCCATAAAATCTTGAAGGACATGATACATAACCCGCATAAAAGTACTTGGGGCATTGGAAAGTCGGAATGGCATTACCATCCACTCATAGAGTCCATACTTTGTCTTCAAAGTTGTTTTCCACTCGTCCCCCTCTCGCATGCGGATTTGGTGATAACCGCTCTTAAGATCAATTTTGGAGAAAACCGAAGCACCACTGAGTTCATCAAGCATGTCTTCAAGTCTAGGTATTGGAAACCAATACTTAATAGTGATTTGATTGATGCTCTACTATCAACACACATCCTCATAGAGCCGTCTTTTTTTGGAACAAGTAACGATGGCACTGCGAAGGGACTGAGTGATTCACGGATATACCCCTTTTCGATGAGTTCATTAACTTGCTTGTGTAATTCTTTAGCTTCATCGGGATTTAGTCGATAAGAAGGCCTGTTTGGTAAAGCAGTACCCGGTACCAAATCAATTTGGTGTCCTATCCCATGAAGAGGTGCTAGTCCTGGAAGGAGCTCCTTAGGAAATAAGTCTTTGAATTTTTCGACAAGGGCCGAGATAGAGTCAGGAATACTCCCCAACTCATCCATTCTTTCACAAAATAATAGCAATATTAAGGGGCCCATTTGTAGTAGGGCTCTCTTCAATTCTTTCTTGTATATAAATAAGGAAGCCTCAATTTTGTCACGCCTCAAACTTTCATAATCCTTAGCGATTGGATCTAGTCGAAGGGGAGCCAAGTTGGTAGTCCTCCCATTCATCTTAAAAGAATAGAAGTTTGTAAATTCGTCATGGATCACTTTTCTGTCAAATTTCCACGGCCTTCTCAACAAGAGGTGGCTTGCATTCATAGGTACTATATTAAAAAGGACTTCATCTTTGTCACCGCCAATAGAGAAGGTAATTAGAGCTTGCTTGGAGACCTTCAAAGGTGCTTTGTCATTGAGCCAATTTAACTGATAAGGGTTGGGGTTGACAAGTGTTTCCAAACCCAACTTATCAACAACCTCCGTAGATGCTACGTTGGTACAACTGCCTCCATCAATAATCATGGAACATAATCTATCTCCCACCGTGTATCGGGTGTGGAAGATGGTCTCTCTTTGACAATTCTCCTCTCAGTTCTGAATGGATAGATTTCTCTTCATCACAACTAAAAGAGGACCGTCTTGTGCATAATAGGTATCCTCCAAAGACTCCTCCTCCTCATGGGAGGTTTCACAAATTTCATCTTCACTAATAACCTCCTCGGTATCACCTTTTAATACCATTACTCGTTTGTTGGGGCATTGGGAAGCAATGTGACCCAGGCCGAGGCATTTAAAGCACTTGATATCTTTTGATCTGGTTTTAGCACCCTCATTGTTAATTTTCCTCTCTTCGACATTCATGCCATCATGAATTTCTTAGGTAAACTCTTGTCATCTGGTTTCGAAATTGGTTTGAAGGGTGTGCTGTTTTTTTGAAAAGGTCGTGAGGTTTGACTCCTTTAACTTCCTCTTCCTTTGTCTTTCAATTTTGAGAGCTAATTGGATCACATCATCAATAGTGTTATACGCTTGTAGTTCAACCCAATCACAAATTTCGTTATGGAGGCCTTTGACAAATCTAGCAATAACCTATTCTGTTGGTTCTTCGATGCCACACCAAATCTTTAGATTTCAAATTCGGTTAAATAATCTTCCACCGATAGGTTGCCTTGCTTGAGATTTTGAAGTTGCAAAAATAGTTCTTGTTGGTAATGTGGAGGTAAAAACCTCTTCTGCATATGGTATTTCGTAGTTCTATAGTTTTTGATTTCATCCTTACCAACTCTTCTTCTTTGGACCTTGAGATTTTCCCACCACAAACTTGCATAGCCAGATAGTTCCAACGATACCAAATGGATTTTTGCCTTCTCTGAATAATCATGACATTCAAAGATACGTTCAACCTTCTCAACCCAATCCAAGTAGTCGCTGCCATTACAAGAACCCTTGAATGTAGGTATGGACACTTTAACATGTTTCAATTCATCCTTGTTTCTTGAATTTCTTCTTGGACTTAAAGAATCCTCATCATCGGACCCTTCTTCATTTTCTTCAAAAAGACTTTCACTTCGGACCTAGAGTCCATAGAAGAGCTGGTCCTTCTTCTTGGTTTAGGAGTCATTGGTACTCTCACATGACCATTAGAGGGTTCACCTTGATTTTGTTGGAAATTTAAGAACATCTCCCTTAACTCATTACGTTGATGCTGAAAACTCATCTCGGGTTGCTCTTGATTTTTTTCGGAGGGTGGTGAATCAGGATTAGGCAATGCCCTTTTTCCTTGATGGTAGTTAACACCACTTCTAGTGCACATCCTCAATATAATTAGAAATCCAAAGTTGAACACAAAACACCTAACTTGGCTCTGATACCAAATGATGGACTTCCAAAGAGAAAGAAGATCAATTTGAAGTAAACAGCACAATCGGATATCTCCAAAACAAGAACAGTGACTTCAAATAGATATAACTTTTCCTCCATCAAGACTTGATAGCTTTGTTTCAACCAACAGGTTTTGTTAGGGTCAAACTGCTCTTCTGAAAACTCTGGTTCTAGTCGACAGGTTTGGCTAGGGTCAAGTTCCTTTCTACACTTTCTTGATTCGTACGACAATCTTTTTCAACGTTCCTTGTTTGCTGTTGGGTCTAAGGTTCCTTAATACCCTAGGTTTGTATCAGTTGCTATCAGAGCACTGGCTCGACGAATTCAAGTCGCTATCTTTAATTTCTTGTTATCAATTTTTTCTTCTACCTTTCTTTGTCTTTTCGATTCTATATAAAAAAAACGTGTTCTTTTCTTTTCTTTGAGATCATCTATCATTATCAAATTTCTCTCCTTTGATCCTTTTGATAAAAAAAAAAAAAAGAAATTAACCTTTTTTGAAATTTCAAAAATTCAAAAAAAGGAAGGCATGGTCAAAAAATTTTGAAAATACCTTCTTAGAAACATCTCAAATAGTACAATTCAAATATTCAATCTCTGGTCCATTTCTGTCAATTCTCAGAAATTTTCTGGAAAAAAATTCGTTTTTGGGAAAGCTCTTCAATATCTTAATCCAAATTCAAGGTATTAGCTTCTTAAGCTACTTAATCACAATAAGTGGTTTGGGTAGCTTGTTTTTAATCAATTTGGAAAGTTGAATTAAAGTTTGAAATAAAATTTGAGCTTTTCTTGATTTATGCTTGTTGAAAACTTTATTATTTGATTGAGTTGTTCCGTAAAGATCTTAAAGCAGGGATCGAGTGGTAAAAGGCAAGAGTGTGAACCTATTATTATATAAGCCACTCGAGAGCAAACACGAGTAGGAGTGACTATTATTCGATTGAAACACGTGAGCGAGCGAGAAAGGACCTTTGTTTTTACGCACATTTATTTATCACAATTTACTTTAGTGCCATTTACTTTACCATGATTTACTTTACTGCAATTTAATTTTTACATTTACATTATCGCACTTCTATTCTGCACTTCAATTGAGTTCTTTTGTAATTTTATTTCTTTCTTCTTTTTGGGATATTTCCTTTTTGTCGTAATTGTTGTAATTTCTTCTTCTCGTCTACTTTCTTTATACTTATTGATCCAACAACATGAGTGGAGGTGGAGAAAATACACACGTTGACTTACGATTGTTCATGAGGGATATTCAAGGCCAATTCCAAGCCATAAATCAAAGAATGGATCATTTGTAAACACCAACACCAAAACATGGCCAAGAAAGGAGAAAATTTGAAAGAATCAAGTTTGAGGATGAATTGGTAAATAGTCAAAGGAGAAGAGATTTCCGAATGGATAGAGAAGATGGAAATTTAAGCAACATAAAAGCGAATATTCCACCATTCCAAGGAAAAAGGGTTCCGGAAGCTTATTTAGAATGGTAGCGAAAAGTGCATCTTGCTTTTAAATGTCAAAATTACTTGGAAGGAGAGAAAATCAAGTTGGTCACTTTAAAGTTCATGGATTGCACAAGCATTTGGTGGGAACAAACATTAAGGCAAAGGAAGTATGGAGAACCACGAATTTGAACTTGGGAAAACTTGAAAGACATCATGAGAAAGAGATATGCACCTTCACACTATCATAAGGCAATCAAGGTTGAAAGAGATCTCAAGCAAAAAGGAGTAAACTTGAGAAAATGGGAGACCTTAAATTCTTCATCTACATGGGAATTTGATTTTTACAAAAAGGAGCCTAAGGCACCACAATTCAATTTTGAGAAGCTTTACGAATCTTGTTGGCACAAGAAACCAATCACTACGACCCTATTGAGTTCTAAAGAGGTGAATGGCGATCCGAATGAAGTAATGCAAGGGAGTGACTTCATCAAGGAAAATAAGTTGATAGAAAATAGAGTTTTAGATGTGCAAGTTGAAGAAGCTAGTAAAGATCAAGAAGAGATTACTAAGGATTTACAAAGTTGCACAAAAACCAAAGAAAGGAAGAAAAATCAGATTTTGGAGAAGTTGAAAACAAATTGGAAGATGGACAAATAAAGACAATGAAAAAGGAAAAAGGCAAATGTGAAAAAGGAGACAAAAGAGCCATAGAGAGAAAAACATAAATTAAAGTAAGCAAAAAAGAGAATGAGGAATAAAAGAATTTGGAGGAAGAAAGAATGAAATCTGAGAGAGAGAACGAGGAAAAAATAGGGGAAGAGGAAGTAAAATCTGTGGGAGAACAGGAAGAGAAAGAAATTGGAGCGATTCAAAAGATTGAGGAGAAAGGAGAGTTGATTTCCCTTTTATGCAAAAATATATTTTTTACCTCCCATGCGCTAACTATTTTATTTCTAGTGGATGTTTCATCTATTTTGCAAGGTTATAAAGACATACGTCTGAAAGAATTACCAAAGGTCATAACACCACTAAGGGAGATCGAACATCTATGGATGGAGCACATCAAGAAGTCTCCATATGTCATTCACTACAAGAAAGGTAAGGACATTGTGATTGCCAACACATTGTCAAAAATGTATGTATTTAAAACTACTCTTCCATCTAAGTTATTAGGATTTAAGTATATTGATAAATTGGATGCGAATGACTTAAATGTTGGCAAGATTTGGATTATTAGTAAAAAGGATACATGTGTGGAAATTTTTGGAAAATTTTGGTTTGTTTGTGAAAGAAATACATGTGCTGATTTTTATAGACTTAAGGGATGTTTATAAAAGAAAAATACATTATGTGTGCTTAAGTGTTACCTTTATGAATTGCTAGTTGGTGTCTTTAATAGCCATTACGTGAATTATTTAAAAAATGGTATCTTTATGACCTTAGTTGATATCCTTATAAATTGCACAGCATATTCAATTTCTAGGATTGATTTGAAAGATGAATATTGGAAAATTGCATTTAGAAGTAGGCATGAATGATATGATTGGTTATTGTTACTATATAAGTGGTCGATTATGCTATATGAATGGTTAGTCTTGTTCTATGATTGACTCAATGCTTCTAGTAATTTTATGATATCGATGAATTATGTGATTCAATCTATTATGGGGAAATTGGTTATTAGATGCATTGATGATGATTTGGTTTATGGAAAGATTGTAAAAACACATGTTGAATACTAAGATTCGATTTTTATTACTTTAAGAGAGAATTGAATACGTTCTAATTGAATGAATTGTTTACCAACTATTGAGCTTGCATGTGATTTGGTCGTTCATTCCACTACACCTTTTGAAATTATTTCTAGGTTTAATCTTTTAATTTTGTTAGACTTTTTACCTTTATCTTCAAATGAGTTTGCTAATTTTGATGGAAAGAAAAAGGTTAAAATTGTTAGGAATTTACATGTAAAGGTGAGGGATTTACGAGTGAGACTTATATTCGAGCCTGGAAATTGGTTTTGGATTCACATAAAGAAAGAAAGTTTGCCATTCAACCAACGCACAAGTTGCGATCATGAGGAGCTAGTCCCTTCCAAGACTTGGAGCTCATCAATGACAGCGCTAATAAAATTGACCTACCAAGCGTACACGGTAAGGTAATTGCTTTGTTTAATGTTACTAACTTTTCTTTGTATGGTGCAGGCAATTAGAGGAAAAATCTTCTAGAGAACGTACAAAGACCACAATCCATTAAAAGATATTGGAGGCCCAATGACTAGAGCAAGGACAAAGAAGATGAATGAAAGTCTACAAATTATAGTAGATGAAATCCAAAAGAAAAAATCAACTCAACACATATTAAAACCAATAAATGTGCTAAGTGTTGATGAAGATGAAGAAACAATGATGGAAGAATGTGCAATGGACAACAACAAAAAATGCATTCATGATTCTAAATGGGCCAACTAGAAGGACAAAGGCTATAAAGCTTAAGATTGGGCATGGATTTTCTGCGCACAAAAATTGATATGAAGATTTGGGCTAAATCAAGATTTCAAATGGACAAGTGATCTGCATGCCAATTAAAGAAAACATCTTAAGGTTTTCATAGACACCAAGATCCTAAGATTTGAAGATGATTTGATAATTTAAATAGCATTTCGAATTCTGCCCAGTTTCCACCAAGCCTACTTTGCGCGCGACCCATTTCTAAACCCTAAATTTAAACTAATTTTAACCCTGTGCACATGGAAGCTAACCCTAGCCGCACATAGGGTTTCCTAATTATTATTTTTATTAGTTTTAATGCATTTTAGAATTCTATAAAAGCATATGTATGGTGCCATATGATACATTGAATTTTGAATAAACTTGTGTGTTTTTGTGCAGTTTCCTCTCTTTTTCTTCTTTACGAAGAACTTGGTCTCTTCAAGCAGCCATCTTGAAAAATCAGGCTTTAATAGCTTTGGTTCAACCAACAGATTTGGTTAGGGTTAAGCTGCTCTTCTGATAACTCTAGTTCTAGTCGACAGATTTGGCAAGGGTCAAGTTTCTTGCAACACTTTCTTGATTCGTATGACGATCCTTTTCAATGTTTCGCGTTTGTTGTTGGGTCTAGGGTTCCTTAAGACCCTAGGTTTGTATCATCAGCATGTAGTGTTGTGCAAGGTATGCCAGCAAGTAAAAGTGGAACATCAAAGACCAGGTGGAATGTTTTAGCCAATGCCGATACCATAATGGAAGTGGGAGCATATCACCATGGACTTTGTTAGTGACTTACCCAGGACTGCTAGAGGACATGAGGCAATCTGGGTGATTATTGATAGATTAACCAAAGTTGTCCACTGCTTCCCAGTAAAGATGACGTACAAGATGAATCACTTCACAGACCTGTATGTTAAAGAAATTGTACGATTGCATGGAGTTCCAGTATCAACTGTATCTGATCGGGATCGGTGGTTTACTTTTCCATTCTAGAGGAGTTTAAATAAAGCCATGGACACGGAGTTGAAGTTTAGTACTGCCTTCCATCCACAAACCGAAGGTTAGAGTGAGCGGACAATCCAAATACTAGAGGATATGTTGTGTGCTTGTGTCCTTCAATTCTAAGTTGGATGGGAAAAAATGCTGGTGGTGGTTGAGTTTGCCTACAATAACAGTTTTCAGGCCACGATTGGAATGGCACCTTATTAAGCGTTGTATGGCAAAAAGTGCAAATCCCGGCTGTATTGGAGCGAGGCAGGTGAAATTGAGTTCTATGGCCCAAATATGTTACAATAAATTACCAACTCAAACGCAATCATCCGACAAAGAATTATGGCTGCGCAAAGTCGCTAGAATTGCTACGCTGATCACCGTAGGCGGGACCTGGAATTCAATGAGGGGGATTTTGTGTTCCTAAAGATATCACATTTCAAAGGAGTCATGCGATTCTGAAAGAAAGAGAAGCTAAGCCCGAGATATATTGGTCCCTTTATAGTAACGACAAGGATCGGGAAAGTGGCATATCAGTTGCAACTACCAGCTTTCATGGAGACCATACACAAAGTATTTCATGTATCCATGTTGAAGAAATGCCTCAAGGATCCAACTCAAGTGATACATCCGAACGATTTGGAAGTTCAAACCAATTCAAGTTACAAAGAAAGACCCATTCAGATTTTGAACTTGAGACTTAAAGAACTTCGACACAAGCAGATCCCACTGGTTAAGGTATTATGTCAAAATCACTCAGTGGAAGAAGCTACGTGGGAAAGAAAGGAAGACATGGAGGCCAAATATCCTGAACTATTTAGTTAACTAAATTTTTGGGACATCCCAAAAATTTTGTTAAGGAGTGGAGAATGTAATACTTGGATAAATCTCTCTCTGTACAATGTAAAGAATTTTATGGAATAAATATTCTTATAAAAGAAATGAGTTTCGTAATAGTGTATATTACATTCGATATAATACAATAAAATTAATGAAGAAATATTATTGGATTAATTAAGGTATAAGTTTAATGTGAAGAAGTGAAGGTTATGTTAGTAATTTAAAAAAAAAAAAGAAATGTTAAACCAATAGAAAGGAAGTGAGAGAATAGTAGTTTTGGCCTGAAAAATGAAATAAAATTGGATGTTGCATGGGATCGAACGACATGCAGGCCGAGTCACCGGTTGGGAGCATCACGTGGGACTGGTCGACTATGCATGTCGACTGGGAAATTCCGATCGACAGGGATGTCGATCGGTGTCTTTAGGGTTTGTGGAAAAATGATTTTCTCATTGAACCGGTAGGTGTGGCGGACAACTGTGCATATCAACCACTCCCACACAGTTTTTTGAAATTCCAGCATTATTCAGCGATTATTTCATGAAGTTCTCGATATATTACATCGATCTTTCTAAAGTGATATAATTATCCACATGGCATTTGTATATTGGACCACCTCCTCAGTGGTTGGTGAAGTGACCATCAATGAAGCTTCCCTAGGAAGCTTCTTCCCTGCCTATAAACGAGAGAAGGCAGAAGCATGAAATGTAGAAAGCTTCTGGTTATTTAGTTTCTTACAGAGAATAGACAGAGAGAGAGAGAAGGAGAAGGTGTGAGAGAAGAGAAAACGTGGGATAGAAAGAGAAAGGAGAGGAGTGTAGCGTCTTTGACAGAGAGCGTGCGTAAGTGAAAGGGAAGCAAAGAAGAGGTTGTTGTCCTTGACTGTTGATGTGAACCATTCGCTATTGTGGTCGGACTGAGGAGTTCAGCAATTGAAATCTTCAAAGTGAGGTAAGAAGTAAGAGTTTCGTGGCCAGAGAAGGCTTACACCACAAGTATAGGACTTGTTCTGCTTGTTGCTTAGAATATTAAACTGCCGAAATGAATATTGCTCTCTATGTAGTTAAAGCCTCTACCATTTAATAGTTACCCTATTGATTCTACTTTGATGATGAGTTTTCGGTCTTTTATTTGATTCTAATTGTTATATCTCTGGAAAATAGTTACTCCTATGGATGTGTAGGTCCATTTGTTAACTCTGTTGCTCTAGATTTGGTTCACTGCTTGGTAGTGTTGGATATTTCGATGATGCCTTTGCGTAGTTTAACTCCCTGTTACTTAATGTATAATTCGTGAGTTAGTATTGATGATACCTCTACATAGTATAACTCCCTGTTTCTTCCTCTCTCTTTTTAGTTGCCTATTTTTCTCTTTGTTGGTCGCCTCTTTTGATGTTAACTCTTGTTATTTAAACTGTCACTCTTGATTATTACCTCATATTATATTGCCTGATGTTAGCTCTTGTTATTTAGACTATCACTCTTAATCATTGCTTTATATTATGTCACTTGATGATATGGGTTGTTGTCCTACTTTTTCTTTGGTTGTTGGACTCTGTAACTTAAGATTTGATGCACCTCAAAGTGCAAAAAACCGAAATGAAGCTAAGTGTTCAAATGGCTAGGTCTAATTTGCGAACTAAAAGTCAAACAGGCATAACTTCTAGTGCAGGTAACCAATCATGCTCAAATTTATAGGGCATATAGTACTAACATGGAAGAAGCTGCACACCAATATTCACAGTTAAATTCATGCGGAAACGATAGTTATGCACTCAGCAACTCACTGCCAAGAAAATAGAATTACAGAACAAAATCGGGAACCAGATTTGAAAACATTATATCTTTCAATCCTAAAGACCAATGGTCACCAAATTTGGAGGGAACCTATAAGATACCAAAATGCAGGAAGCATCCAAATTTCTGACCTAAAATTGTCAGGGAATTAAAGTTATGCAGGGAACAAAACGCTTCTCAGAAAAAGAACTGCAAACACAGATTCTACCCTCTTCAATAAAAGATGCAAAAACTCAATTTCTTAATTCCAAACTTCACCAAAAATACATCCAATTCACCACAATCCAAAGGAAGTCACACCATCAAAATTAAAAAATCAAAACCATTCAAAAAGAACCAAAATAGAAAACAAACATACAAGTTAGTCTGCAAATTCCCTAAACCTGGAACCGCGACTTCAATGGACTCTTTTGCAAAAGCCTCTCTAACTCGTTTTCCACCAATCTTCTGGGTCTTCTCTCTGGGATAATACTTCTAAGGAAGTATTGGGAGAACTCAATGTAAGACTCTTCCTACAAGAATGGTAGAACGTGAGGAAGAGAATTGCTTAAAGTCGAGTCTCGACCAGGCGTTGACAAGAACTCCGGTTAGGGTTTCAGGAGAGAACTCCAAAAATAGGTTTAAGATGCAGCTTTAGGATTAGACAAAACTACTACAAAACAACCCTAATGGAGGCTTAAAAACCCCCTCATGAACTTAGGGTTGCCTAATGTTCAAATTACAAAAATAACCCTAACATTAAAACACACAAAAAAAGGTCCATTGTTGGATTTTAAGTCTCTGTAAATAGAATGTTTGACATAGCAAACAAACTCTAAATATAACAAAAAAACACATCCTGGAAAGCTAATGATGTCCAATATATTCTGTATGAAGAACACTTTTTCATACAAGATTGTCTTGATCTATAAAAACATCAAAAATACCACAGTGGTCGGGTCGTAGGCAAATTTGTAAAGTCCACCATTTCTTCTCTACTTTTGCTTGAACTTTCACTTATCTGAATGCATGGACTCCTCTTTGTGTAATGAACTAATATTTTTCTCCAAGATAGCTAGGAAAGAGACACCTACAAAATAAATAAAGAGGTTAGAAACTCCTTTGCTCGGGCCCGGGTGATCAGGCTTTGAGGTGCATCATTCTCTCGTGGTGATTGAGAATTTGACCTGAAATCCGAGGCTTGATCACCTCTTCTTCAACCCATGTCTTCCACCTGGATCAAATGAAAAAATTTATATACACCATATGTGATGATCTTCATTTCAGGTTGCCCATATAAAAAGCATCAAAACAGTTTTCATTCTTCACATCAACATGGTCAGCCTGGCTAACAAGCTCAGGACTGTGATGTTCTTGGATCAGCAACTTATCTATACTTATACCACTAGACAAGCTAAGGTTGTCAACCCCAATTGAAAGTCAAGTATTAAAAGAATGATCAACAACAGTAGCCATAACATTACCCTCCAACAATGGCATAACAGGTTCAATAACAACATCTTTGACCCATCCAACTTTGAAGAACTATGTAATTAAAGAATTTAATGCCATGTACCTCTCATGGTGTGTATGTTGAATTTGAGAGTTTTGTTTTTCAGGAAATTCGTTATTGCAGGTCTGGAGAAATGCACATTTTAAGATGAAAAGTTCCTCTCATCAGCAACATTCCTTGACAAGTACTTCCTCTTCTTCCAGAATAAGTGCTGAAGGAACATCCTTGCCAATGAGGTTTTCCAACTCATAGAACCCCTCTTCAGATAAATCTTTTTTTATGTCTTGAGGGACTAATTATAATTCTGAACTTAATTTGAGTAGTGAACCAGCATGCTGGAAGTCAATCTCTAAGACCGACATTTCTTCTTTCTCAATAGTGGCTGCCAAGAAGATATCTTGGCATTCCTCCTCATGAAGTGGCCCTTCAATTTTTCTTAAAATAGGAAGAGTTTGGTTGGAGCAACTAAGGCTATGCAACTCTTCATAACTGACTTCCTTTTCCATAGGAGATTCAGTTTCAAGAAGTGGACCTTCTTCCTGCATTATAACCTCTTCCAACATGGTTTCATCTCTAATAACTTCTTTAATAATTACTTCCACTTCTCCCCGTGGACTTGGTGTTTGGAGAGTCTTAAAGATACTAGTCTTGCACCTCTTTTAGTTTTTGAACTATATGTTGTAAGGAGTCCTTCATGTCAAACACTTGGGTTTGTTGGCTTTTGGAAACATGCTTCTTGGATCGAGCTGATGGTGGAGAAAATGAGACAACTTTTGTAAGCTTCGGAGCATACCTTCTTCTCAAAAATCTCTTCATCAATTTCCACAAATTTATGGGGTCTTCACCACATTCCTTTCTCTCATAATTTACCTTTCTCCACCAAAGGGAAGCTTTTCCTTTGAGTCTCACCAAAGCAATTTTCATTTTTCCACCATCTGAAAACTCGTGAGTTAAAAAAAAATTCTTCTAACTCATCTTTCCATTCTATGTAATTTTCAGACCACTCTAACCCACTGAAAGTAGAAATAACATAATCTAACTCTTCTACATCATCACTATAACAACTTGCATACAGGTAGGCTCATTTCATCATACTAGGAGTTCAAGTTTACCAATTTTAGAGTACAAAAATAGGAGCAAAGCTCTGATACCAACTGATGCACTTCAAAGTGCAAGAAACCGAAATGAAGCTCAATGCTCAAATGGCTAGGTTTAATCTACTTCAAGTGCAGGTAACCAATCATGCTCCAATTTACTCGGCAAATAGTACTAACAAGGAAGAAGCTACACACCAAAATTAAAGGTCAAATTCATATGGAAAAAATAGTTATGCAATCCGTAATTCACTACCCGAAAAATAGAATTACAAAATAGAATCGGGAACCAGATTCGAAAATACTACATCTTTCAATCCTGAAGACCAATGGTCACCAAATTTTTAAGGGAACCTATAAGACACCAAAATGAAGGATGCCTCCAAATTTCAGACTTATAATCATCATAGAATGAAATTTATACAGGGAACAAAATGCTACTCAAAAAAAGAACAACAAACACAAATTCGACCATCTTCAATAAAGATGCACAAACTCAATTTCTTAATTCCAAACACACCAAAAATACATCCAGTTCACCACAATCCAAAGGAGGTCACACCCACAAAATTACAAAATCAAAAACGTTCAAAAACAACCATAACAGAAAACAAACATACAAGTTGGTCTGCAAGTTACCTAAACCCGGAACAGCGACTTCAATAGACTCTTTTGGAAAAGCCTCTCCAACTCTTTTTCCACCAATCTTCTAAGTCTCCTCTTTGGGATAATACTTCTAAGGAAGTATTGGGAGAACTCAATGTAAGACACTTCCTCCAAGAATGGCAGAATGTGAGGAAGAGAATTGCTTGAAGTCGAGTCTCAGCTAGGCGTTGACAAGAACTCCGATTGGGGTTTTGGGAGATAACTCCAAAAACACTTTAAGCTGCAACTTTAGGGTTAGACAAAACTGATGCAAAACAGCCCTAATGGAGGCTTAAAAATCCCCTCACGAAATTAGAGTTGTTTAATGTCAAATTTACAAAAATAACCCTAACATTAAAACACACAAAAAAAAAATTTGTGGCTGGATTTTAGGTCTCTATAAATAGAATGTTTGACATAGCAAACAAACTTCAATGGAAAGCTATGGATGTTTTCTACAATCTACATGAAGAACACATTTTCATTTAAGATCGTCTTGGTCTATAAAAACATCAAAAACTCTATAGTGCTCAGGTTGTGGGCAGATTTGTAAAGTACATTATTTCTTCTCTACTTTTTCTTAAACTTTCACTTATCAAAATGCATGGACTCCTCTTTGTGTAATGAACTAATAAAATAAATAAAGAGTTAGAAATTCCTTTGCTCGGGCTTGAGTGATCGGGCTTTGAGGTGCATCAAGATTTCCCTATTAGCATAATTGAAAGAAAGATTATAAATATTGGCCTGCTTCTATTACCTTGCCCTGTACTTGATAATGGGATTTCTGTGGCTCTATTATTATGGTTAATAGGCTCTGTACATTTAGAAAGTCCTGCTATTAATCATGTTCTGAGAATCCATGTTCTCGACATGTCTGTATTCTTTGCTTGAGTTATGTTATATTGTTGTGATTGGAAATTACATGAACATGCATCATGATTAGAAACACATAGGAATACCATATCTGGATTGGTATTCACATGCGTTGCATGGGAGAGAAACAGATTCAACAAATGTAATGGGCATTGGATGTTAGGGAGGTAGTTTCAGATCTATCTGGGAGATTCGAGATTATATCCTTCCCTCGTCGGGATGCGAGAGCCTGTCTATCTGGGGGATAGATTCCCAGTAGCGACTATTCTCCCTGTGGAAAATATCTCCAATGTCTCATCTTAATGTATGAGTTAACCATATGAAACTATGAGGAAAGACAGATTGGGTAGATTCCTTTCTGACATAATCAGACAAATGTTGTAATACCCTTATTTTCCGTAATAGAATCAAGTGAAAATAATTGAGAAATTAATTAGATATAATTGGATAATAGAAGATTTATTGGATAAGAAATTTAATTGGGGATAATTGGGTTAATTATTGAAGATTTATTTAAAGGACAAATTAATTTGGGAAACTGAATCAAAGAATTTAAATTAGACTGATAATCATCGTCAAGCAATATTCGGAATAAATCGAGAATTAGAATTGAGTTGAAAATAATTTAATTAAATAAAGAATTCAATTAAATTATTAAAAGATTATTTAATTGAGTGAAAAAGGGGTTTAAAATTAAAAATGAAAAAATTAAATGGATTTGTTGGAATTAAGATTAAAAAGAAAATGGGGATTAAATGAGAAGAGACAAATAAGGTTGAACCAGTTTGGTTCTTGCTCGTTCGGCCCAGTTCTTGGCAAAAAAGAAGGGTTGGTTTTCAGAAAAGAAAAGGGGAGGAAATAGGGCATTTTATTTGCTGAAGAAAAGAGATGAAAGGGAGATAGAGAACCCGAGTGAGGAGATGGGAGATCGAACGATCGCAAGAGGAAGAAGATGACGCCGACGCGGAGCTGGGACTGGCGTGCTGCGGGTGCCATCATCGGGGACTAAGAATACGTCGATGAGCTCCCAAGCCTTGGTCTTTGGACAAACCGTGTGCGGCAAGTTCTCTCATGGCGCTGTGAATTCCCGGCTAAGGTAAGTCGAGTTGTTAGTTCCATTTCAATTTCTTCTCCCTGGCGTTGTGTTATTTCTGTGCACCCATGGGGTGATGTGCAGTGTTTCGCCATCACACATCCGATTTGGGATAGGTGGATTGGTTGCACTTATAGTGGGTGGTGGACCTCTCCCAGTAGAAGCGATTTCAGGCTTGGACTCTCTTTGGAGTGTCCGCCAGAAGAAAAAATCCGTGAGGGTGGTTTCGGGCTGGGCTCAGTCATGTTTTCCAAAGTGGACAATATCTACTGGGCTGACCATAGCCCATTGTGGGTGCACATCATATGGTATCTGAGCCAGCCAAGTTCGGTGTGTCTGTGACGTCCTCGTCCGCGAGGATGCTAACCTTTCCCGAGAGGGAGGGGGTGATGTGCAATGTTTCTCCATCACACATCAAATTTGGGATAGCTGGACTGGTCGCACTTATAGTGGGTGGTGGCCCTCTCCCAGTAGACGCGTTTTCAGGCTTGGGCTCTCTTTGGAGGGTCCGCTCGAAGAAAAAATCCATGAAGGTGGTGTCGGGCTGGGTCGGTCATGTATCTCTATGGGATGGTGTCGAGTTGGATTCAATCATGTATCCCAAAGCGGGCAATATCTACTGGGTTGACCATGGCCCATTGTGGGTGCACATCAGTTATTGATTTGGAAGTCTGAATCATGGGGGAATTTCAGACTGGATTTACAGGGGTGGTGGCTGTGGCAACGCGAAGGAATGGTTGACAGCCCCTGCACCCGGTCTGTCAACAGTTCCTTTGGTTTGCTTGGACCGATTCTGTTGTGAACTCGGTTCACGAATTGTGTTCTGGTAGACACAATAATGTTAGTACTTCCTTTACAGCTAGGAAGCTTGCTGGAATTGTCAATAAATTGGAGGAGAGGACAAACGAGACACTCTCTGGATAAGGAGAAGAAAAAGAGGGAGTGCTATCGGGTGAGGAATTATTATTGCTAATGAATGACAAAAATGAAGAATAAATTGACAGCTAGCTTCTGGAAGGAGAGCTGACGGTCGTGAGTTCTTTGGAGAATTAAGAGCTGAAGATAGAGTGGGAGGACAGGGAGCTTACGGATGTAGTGATGCTCTGGAGGGGGAAGGTCGAATGTCTTCTCTAGAAGACTTTGAGGAAAACAATGAGGAAGGTTCACTGTCCTTGGTTGTTCTTTGGGTAAGGACTTCCTTCATTTTAATTATAGACTTATGCAGTGGAAAAGTGGAAAGTATTCTTTCTGCTGTTGAAGCTATTCTATCCATAATGGAAAATACTCTTTCTGCTCCATTAGCTGAATTTTTTGTCGTTCTTTAGTGTAGCAAACAATGAATTTTCTAGCGAGTTTCCTCAGTCGATCAAGCTTGGAGTACATTTATTTTTCAACAAATAGTTAACTGGAAATTTTTCATTTTGATACCAAAATCGATTTCGAACAAGTTAATGTTTCTAAAATCAGTTTTTTGGCGAGTTTTCTCAATGAAACAAAAACATATCTAGCTTGGAGTACATTGATTTTTCAACAAACAATTAACTAGAAATTTTCTATTATAATACCAAAATCTATTCCGAACAGCTTAACATTTCTAAAATCTATTTTGTGGCGAGTTTGCTTAGTGAATCTGGAATTTCCGAACAGCTTAACATTTCGAAATATGTTTAGCTTAGAGTACATTGATTTTTCAACAAACAGTTAATTGAAAATCTTCTATTTTAATACCAAAATCGATTTCGAATAGGTTAATGAGAAATCTTCCTTTTTGGAAAGTCTTCTCATTTTTAACATTTCTTAGGTTAACGGTGATGCTTGCATCGTTCATTTCTAATAGTTGAGTGTTTTATTTAATAGCAAAAATTTTTTAGTGGTTGACTTCATTCATTCCATATTTCAGTGGTTGTTTTGTTAATTTCTCAATAAATTTTTACCTTTTTGTCATTGAACTGCTATCACCTGCTTCTAAAAATATAAGAAAAAGAACAGTGAGCTTTTTGAGCTCAATAAGACTCCTAATTTAAAGATCCAATAAACCATACAAATATCCTAACTAACCATGTACTAAGCCCAACACGATTAGTCCTCACAACCTCAACTTCAATATTCAACTTTTGATCAACTCTTATGATCACACATTCCAAGATCTATATGTTATCTAGATCTTTAGATATTACTTATTAATATCTCAACTATATGATACACTTTTTATATAAGAAGTGTTTAGAGCATATGTATAAATGCTTAGGTTTATGATTTAGGTAATCATAGTCTAGCTATACCCTAAACTCATGTGCAATCATTCCTTTATGCACAACCTTATCTCATGGTTTTACACGCACACAAGCGCCCGCGCGCGAACACACACACACACACACACACACACACACACACACACACACACACA
>CM039482.1:8587231-8604657 GCA_022433065.1 Begonia loranthoides | reverse complement strand
ACACACACACACACACACACACACACACACACACACACACACACACACATATATATATATATATATTCAAAGTATTTTATTCTTAGTTCCTCATGTGCTATTCCATTTTAAGCACAACTATACTCTATGGAATATTTATTCTATAATTTGTTTTCTAAATTCTAACATGATTTTCCATATTATGGATCACGTGTTCTATTATGATCTATTTATTACCATTATTATTAAGATATTTCCAATGCATGTTTAATCCCAAACTATCTAGACATCTTTAATTGATATCTATCCCAAACTATCTAGATATTTCTAATTAATATCTAATCTCAAACCATATCTCATCTTTTTCTATGATTTATCTATCACCAACATTAGACATCTATAATGTATGTTTAAATTCCAAACCATCTAGATATTTCTATTCATGTCTACCATAAATTATACCTCAATCACATAATCCTCTATATGAAAAACTTCTTCAATACGCATCTACCAGAATGCCTAGATTTATGGCATTGTAAATCATAGCATAGATTCCTTAACACTCCCTTTCACATAACTATTTCACTGTATTTATTATAATCCTCTAAATGAAGGACTTCTATATTGCATATAAGAATATGCATAGACACATGATATTATGATCATTGCCCAAATATTGTGACTCTCAATCTCACATGCCATTAATATATGAAGGACCACAACAATGCACATATAATTAGGCAATATGTTCATCACACAATGATTCTCTTTGTCACATCTATGCAATGATCATGTGAATCAATGCAATGTTCTATTTTATATTAAATGGTAATGTTATTTAAGAAGCACCATATAAACATGTTTGTGAATGACAACATGTATATGATCGAACACCATTGTATGTAAAGTCGCAGACATCATAAAATCCCACCATACTAATCACCATTTCCAATAGGTATGTCCATGCTCAAATAAAGCATCTGAAGGGCTAGGGTTTTGCATTCCAAGGGGAGCCCATAGTCATTACCCTTCTATTTTTCACTTTACATATGTTGTACAAATACATAGTCTGGCGATCTATATTGGGTTCTTTTGCGATGAATAATACCACATGGGTAATATCTTTTGAACCTATAAATATTTCCATGCATACCCACACTTCCTCTTGTAGAAAACTACGCATCCACTATAGATACACATCCCACACATAATATTCTACAGACACATCTAATGTGCGGCCATGTGTTCTTTCGAAACCCAATATCTGTGGATACCCACACTTTTGCTTGCTGAACCCTACAAGTCCATTGCGGATATCCACTCCTACAACTAATATTTTGCAGACACCAACTCATACTTAGCCATATGTCCTTCTAAAACTAAGGATCTGCTGTCATTCACACTTCTGTGCACACCAACACTTCTGCAGATACCAACACTTCTATGGACATATCATTCTACAAATTCTAACTCACATACGCAAACACCTCATTTCATGTACACCAACGCTTTTACATATACCGATACCCACAAATTCGTGAATACTCACACATCCATGCTTCCACAAATATTCATGTTTTTGTGGATACACACAAATCTAATTTTTACACTTGCGGGACGTCTGCCCCAAAGACAGGGCATCCGTTCAGGACATGTCTTCCTAATTTCAAGCATAATTTTCATGCTAAACCACTACTAAACATTTTAGGATCATAATAAAATTATATAATCCGCCAAATAGACATTTTTACTCTATTTGAACATTAATCATGCAATATACCATTAATGTTTTCCAATCAATGCAAAGTTTGATATAATGTATCAAATACAACTAATATCTTGATTTTAATACCACTCACTAAAAATAACATTTGATATAGTTTATCTAATTTCATACATCATGTTTTTCCATTTAAATTCTTTAACATTCCACATGGTCTAGGAATTCTATGTGTTAAACATTTAACCATTACAACCAAATTCTGATTTCCAAGTTTTATTCCAAAATTATCCATTATCAACAATCATTCTTCTTTCAATTCATTTACATCAATTCATTTTAACATCATCACTAAACATCAACATACAACCCAAGGATCCAACATATAATCCTACCAAAACAACTTCCTTCACATAAACTATGTAACATAGTAACTAAACTACGTAATATAACATAGTTTCAGTAAATAACTAAGAGTATAATTCTTTCCTCTTTGAAATTTTCTTCTTTTTCTTTCATTCTCCTCTGGTTTGGCACAAAAATGGTTGAATCCTTAGCCATTCTTCAAGCTTCTAGGGAGTTCTTTGGGTAATTTTACCATTTGGTTCATTTTGTCCTTTTATTTTATCATTTTACACTTTAAACCATGGAAATTCATAAAAATACCATAGGTTTTTATTTTTAACCACTCTTAGCTTAAACCAATTAAGCAAAAATAGTTCTAAGCTAATCTCCATGATTATCATAAATAATCATGATTAATTAACCTTGATCATTCCTTGATTACATCTTAATCACGTATATAGTCACAAATCCTTAGGTGACACGTATCATAACCACATTGGCTGTCCACTTTTATTGTATGGACACATACTTCAATGTACTAGAAACATTTCACCTTTTATAAGCTTCTCCAAATTCCCACTCTAAAATCCAATTTAAAGACATTTTTCAAAACAGTGCAGCTTTAGATTTATCCAACTTCAAACTTTCATAACTTTTATAGCACACATCAAAATCCCTTCAATCCATAGCCATACACTTCATTTATGTGTCTACCTTATGACCTTAAAATGGTTTGAATGGCTAATGACAATAACCTCTTCAATTAACCTCAAATATAACTATGCTAATTTATGAAACATCCATCAACTTTCATATAAAAATTCATATCTTAATGAGCACACAACCAATTGATCCAATTTCAGTGTCATATCATAATCTAAAGTATCTACTATTATGTTTATTTTTAGTTTTGGAAAATATCCTCAATTGATTGGTCAATTTCCTCCTCTAAATCATCTCATAACTTATTATCACTTAATCATATTTAATTATAATAAATATAATTTTATGGTTAATTCTAGTCTAGGTCATCACATTTTCTTTGCAAATTCTGTTATTCAAATCTCTTTCTCTCTCTCTCTCTCTCATAAAATTTGACTTAGTATCAGAGATGGTTAGTCATGGCCTTCTTTATCTCTAACATTTTTCCAACAGAAAATCCTAATTTTGCTACTCCATTCCTTTCCCTGAAGCAAACGCTGTTAGTGAAGCTTGATGACTCTAACTTCCTTATATGGAGGAACCAACTTTTGAATATGACTATTGCTAACGACCTTGAGTCCTTTATTAATGACTCATCTCTTGAACTTCTGAAACTTTAACCTAATTTCCTTCCTAATCTAGAGTGCAACATTTGGTTACGGTACAAACGATTGCTGATGAGTTGGATGTATGTGTCCCTGTCTGAGACTTTTCTCTCTCATATTGTACATCATTCTAATGTTGCTGATATTTGGTCTGCGTTTGCTAAGGTTCACTCTTCTACCTTGTTGGCTCATCTCACCGAACTGCAAAGCCAACTGAACTCAATGTCCAAAGATGGTACTATTGCTACTAAATATTTGCAAAATTTTACAACACTTTAGCATCCATAGGTGATCTAGTAGCTCTCAAGGATTAGATTATTTACCAGCTTGGTTGGTTGGGAAGTGAGTATAATCCCTTCGTAACTTTTATATCCAATTGATCTGACACTTCTTCCATCGATGAGGTTTACAACTTGCTCCTGAACTACGAGTTTCGTCTAAAGAATCAAACTAATCCTTCTCTCTTGAATTAGGTTCAAGCCAATATTAGCTCTATGGACATTGAAAAACCACCTCCTAAACCTACCCTTTGCACCCACAATTCTCAACTCAATATTTTGGGCAAACCCATTAACCCTTCTCCTCGGTGGAAGTCCCAGAAGAATAGATTCAAGCCTCGCTGTTAGGTTTGCCATAAGATTGGACACTCTACCTCAATATGCTATCCTTCTGGTAATATAAACTTCAAATCACCTCCACGCAATTTTCATACATAAGTTTCATCGCCTGATGCTCACCTCTAATGCCCTCTCTTCAAGGTGTTGTACCCTCTTCTCCCTAGCTTACGGATTCGGGGCTACTCATCACTTCTTGTTACACATGTCTCAAATGAGCTCGGTTTCTCCTTAACTTGGCATTGAGAATATCATATTGGGAAATGGTAATACTCTTCCCATTTTTTTCTACTGGTAGTTTGTTTAATCCTACTCTCATTACTTCTTTGAGTCTCAACAACATCCTTCATTCTCTATCTCTTTCTAATAATTTGGTTAGCATTCATAAACTCTATCATGATAGTAATGTTTATTTAGAATTTCATCCATTTTCTTTCTGATCAAGGATCAAGTAACTAAGGTGACACGCCTCACATGTCCAATGCTTAATCCTCTCTATTGCCTCCCTTTCATGCCATCTAGTCCACCTCCATGTCTACTATCTACCTTCACATGATTTGTGTCGTCTTCCACTATGTGGTATCGTCGTTTAAGACACCCATCTCTTTTTTTTATAAAGCATTTATGTCAAGATAATAGTTTGTTCTTTTTGTTTCTCCTTTTATAGATTTGTCTAATGAATGTCAATTTGCTAAATGTTACAAACTCTTTTAATCGTGTTTCTCACACTTTCAACTTAGTACACATTGATGTCTAGAGACCTTCACCAGTTCTCTCTAAAACTGGTGCCAAATACTTTGTGACATTCATTGACGACTATTGTCGATTTGTTGGATATTCTTCCTCAAATCTAAATATCAGATCCTTAATACTTTTCTTAATTTTAATTCCTTTGTTCCTACACAATTCAACACAAAAATTAAACAAATTCACCCAAATTAGGGTGGTGAATAATGCTCTCTTTCATCATTATTTATGAAACTCGGTGTTCATCCACGCTTGTTGTGTCTATATATGCCAACCCAAAATGACCGTGCTAAACATAAAAATAAACACATCGTTGAAGTGGGTCTATTGCTTCTCTATCAAGCTAACATTTATCTATCCTTCTGGACATTTGCTTTTCAAGTTATTGTGGTACTTAAAATTTATCTTCCAACTCCAGTAATTGATAATAAGTCTCCTTTTGAAGCCTTACACAACACTAAACATGACTATTTTTCCCTTTGAATTTTTGGTAGCTTTTGTTTTCTACACTTGCAACCTTTTAATGCACATAAGCTACAACCACATTCCACTAAATGCATTTTTCTTGGCTACAAGAGCCATAATAAAGGATATATGTGTTACTCACCCACTTCTTATAAAACACTTGTCTCTCGTAATGTGTTTTTCAATGAAAACTCTTTTTCCATTCAAAAGTCTTCGACAATCTATTACCTCACCACCTTCTTCCTCATCCATATTCACTCTAGTGTCATTTATTTCCTTACCAGTCATTCCTATTCCAGCTCCTAATTGTCCACTTTCACATTCACCCTCCTCTACACGTCTTCTCCTACTCCTAGTCCTATCATACCTTCTCCTCCTATGCAGCGTGTTACCAACGTCCATCCTATAACAACTCTTGCCAAGGCTAGTGCTCACAAACCAAGGGTGCTACTCAATTCTATAATGTACTCCTATTGAGCATCCTCTTTCCCTCAAGCTTCAAATTCAACTAGTTCGCTTCAAGCCATACAATTAGTAATTAATAATGTTCTCTATCATCATAAGATTTCAGTTCTAGTGTTATGTCCACATGGCTCCATGGTGGTAGGCTATAAAATGCTCATGGTCTAATGGTTCTATCAACTGGCATAAAGCATAGCTTGTAGCTAAAAGTTTCCACCAGACCAAAGGTTTGGAGTATTTCAAAATGTTTAGCCCAATGGTTAAGCTACAAACAATTCACTTGGTGATCTCTTTAGCTCTCTCTGTCATGGTTGATTTATTAGTCTGCTAGACATCAGTGATGCTTTCCTCAATGGTGACTTATTAGAGACACTATTTATGGCTCAATCTCCTAGCTTTGTAGATCAAACCAAACCCAACTATGTTTGCCTCCTTAAAAATTTTATTTATGACTTGAAACAGTCACCTCTTGCTTGTGTTAAAGATTAATTCAAAGTTAGTTGCAATTATTAGTGTGGCTAAAATTAAGGAAGTGGGTGTCATGGATTTAGTGGTTAATATTAGTGGATTGTGTGGGATACATGGTTTAGTGGTTGGTTAATTTCTCATTCTATAAAGGGCCTTGTACTTTGATGTTTTCAAACATCGAATGAGAAGAAGTCTCCTTTGTTATTTTGTTAGTCTCATTCTTTCTCTCTTTTCTCCAACCTTATTGGTATCAAAGTAAAGTTTGAATGCGAATAGAGAGCATAAACACATGAGTTGAGTGAAACTCATGAGGAAATCAATGGCTAGCAATGGAAATGCAATGGGTGCTACACAACCACTTATTCCAATTTTAGAGTATCAGCAACCACATCGAAGCAAACTTGGTTAGTTTTATAAAAGGCGTTTCAAGGAGATTCAAAGGTGATCGTGGTGACATTGCAATCACTTCATCATAATTTTGAAACTTTGGTGATGAAATATGGAGAGTCCATAGCTGATTTTTTGTCTAGAGCAATGATAGTAGTTAGCCAAATGCAATGCTATAAAGAAAAGATTACAGATCAGGTAATTGTTGAAAAGGTATTGAGAAGCTTAACTCCAAAATTTGCTGCAATAGAAGAATCTAAGGATTTATCAGCTTTTTCTTTTGATGAATTAATGAGGTCTTGCAAGCACATGAGGCAAGGATTAATCGTTCGTTTGAAGAGCTTGAAGAAAAAGCATTTCAAGTAAAGGAGGCTGCCACCAACATTGGAGATGTTGAACAATCAACAAGTGAAATTTGCGTAAAGGAAAATTTTGTGGTACTGGTTGTGGTAATGGAAGAGGCAGAGGTCACTTCAACGAGCAACAAAAAATTGGTGAGCAATGAAACACCAAAGGTGGTGTTCGGTGTTATCATTGTAAGAGATATGGGCATATAAAAGCAGACTGTTGGAACAAAGTATAACACCCTGATTTTCTCTTAACTTTCACTTTAAAATATGGCATAGTGGAATACTTTCTTTTAAATTCATTTGGAATAAAAGTAAATGAAATACCAGTAGTACATTTTTTTCTTCTTCTTTAAATTCTTTAAAGTTTACATTTTACAAAAACATTTTATAAACAAACAATATGTCCTTTATTTCCCATTTGGCCTAGCCAACATAATATTCTCATCGTGTAAATTCTTCATCAACTACTCTTTTCTTTCTTCCTTTAGGATGATTACCTATTTCACTAGAAGTAAACTGTAAGTCTAATGCTTAGTAAGGAATGAAATCCAATATGAACATGAGATGCAATATACATAAAACATTTTTGTTTTAATTTTCTTTTCTTTTCTTTATCATTTTTATCGTTTAGGGAAGAGTGGTGAACCTCAACCAACTCAACCACTATTAAAGTGTAGGAAAGAGTGGTGAGATTCGGCCAACTCAGACCATTCTTAAAGTGTAGGAAAGAGTGGTGAACTTTGGCCAACTCTAACTGGTCTTATTATTTGTGAAGTGGTGAACTTTAACCAACACAAACTGTAAAACCCATGAATTTTTATAATTTTAAATTTCCAAGTGTAATTTTTCACATAATTTTTGGACAAGTGTTGAAAAGTTAACCCATTTTGTCGCGTAGCGACCACATGTGAGTTTTCAGTTAAATAGTCAAAATAGTGAAATTGAGAATTTTCAAACGGTAATTTAATTGAGAAAATAGATTTGGTAAATTATTTTGGCTAAGAAGTTATCAGTTAGTGTTTTGAACGAGTCGGGTTTTCAATCAGATTTTTGTGTTAGATTTAATTAATATATAATATATTTTAATATAGTAAATATAATAATTTTCTTTTTATAAAATGAAAGCAATAAGAAGAAGAAGGAAGATCCTTCTTCTTCAATGAGCGGCTGAGAGGGTGAGCGAGAGAGAGGGGAGAGTCCAAAGTCGGAGGATTTTCAATTTCCAACGACGGATTTGGTTGCCCATCTTCCACACCAACAACTTTTGTAAAGGCCATTGGTTAGTATTTTCATTTTCCTCTCTGTTTTCATGTTTAGGGTTTTCAAATCTATTGGATTCGGATTCGAGCTTAGAAACTCGAATCCGAGGAAAATTTCTAGTTTATATTGGTAGAATAGAAGTCTATGCAGGGTTATTTGTCGTTAAAAGTCAAAAATTGGGCAAAACGCATGGAAAATCGCAAGTCGACCAAATGGGCCACTAGCCGACCATGAGAGACACTGGTCGACCATGGGTCAGCCAGAAGTGGGTAAATTGTCCCAGTTTTGTCATGTTTGAGTCATTTGTGCATCAGTTGTGTTCCTAAACATGATATAAGACCCTTCCACCTATCTTTTGTGACTTATTGATGGGAAATCTTGTCATTTGAAAAGGTTTTAGGCTATTTAGGTTTATGGATTGCTATCTGATTTCTAATAAAGTCATACTAGATTGACTTTAGATGAGTCTCCTTGACTGTTAAGTCTTAGATGGTTGCGAGCATGTCTTATCAGCCATTGTGAGGTTTTGGTTGACCGTCAACATGTCTCATTGACACTGAGTGGTCTTGGTTAACCATCATTGAGTCTGGTCAAAGCTGCGAGGTTTCGATTGACCATTGCTTTGCCACGAAGACTATTGAGTGATCTTGGTTGACCACTATGATGTCTTGTTGACCGTTGTTAGGTTCGAATGGCTCTAACTATGTCTTCTCGACTGCTAACTTGTTTGGGTCGAGCATGTCATATTCCACCGACTATCACCATGTCTTGTCAACTGGTGGGTCTTACGGCTTGTCTGTTTAGGTGTCGAGTCAATTGTAGTTATGTTTTAGTCAACTGCAGTGTTTGTTTCTTGGAGTTGGGCTTGGCAAACTTCATTTGGCTTCACCAACCATACCAAGTTTTGGTCTAGGTTTGTGTTTTGGTCTAGGACTCTTGGGGTATTCCTAGATTTGATTTCCGGTTTGGGACTAGTGGTTGTCCCTAGAGACCACCTTGGGTTCCTAGTCTTGAATAAGACTTATTTGTTATCCCTTGTGTGATTGTAGAGATGTTGACATCGCCTTGTTATAGGTTTCAGAGATGTCATTGGTTCGACCCTCACTTCCGATGGCACGTGGAGCTAGCTAGTCGGTAAGGTTATTGTGGTCATCTATGAGGTACGGATTTTTATACTTTGTACACTACATTGAATCATATTTTCAAACGACTATTTTGTGGGATACCACACTTGAAAACCCGACAGAGACTTTTTTGAGAGGACATTTGTTTTACATATATGTATATTTTCTCACGTGTATTTTATTGTACATGGTATCGGTTTTGTTATTTGTGGATATGTTGGGAGGATAAATCCTCTTGATACTTTGGGCACTCTAGCTCTAAAGCATCACGAGGCTATCCCACAAAACCTTCTACTGCGTGAATGTTTATTGTTTGTACGTGCAAAATGGGGATGGGGCATTGGTGACATGTCCTCGGGTTTCAAGCCCCAGAAGTCGAAATGGAGGTGGGACAGTGATGACGCATCCTTGGATTTCGAGCCCCAGAACCTGGCCAAGGTTTTAGTCACATAGATCGGAAGGTTGTTAGGCATTGAGTTTTTCTATCCTAGTACCGTTCCATTTGAAGGGTGGCATGATGGCTCATATCTTTGCGCTTCAGGAACCCTGGTCAATTTGGAACTTGATGGTAGCTAGTTGAGGAGCAATCCATCGCCAACAACCTTATTCGATTTATTTGATCGTACCGATTATGTCAATGAAGAGCTTTAGCTCTCTAGCAACTCGGGTGATAATGCACCAGCAGAAGGGAATTAGAATATAACCTATGGAAGAGTTAAGTTATTGAAGAAGTAGATGAAGTGAGAGACCAAGTGATGAAGAGAAGTAGGCGAGGCGATCAATCAGCAGTTGGATAGGCTAGGGGTGATCGACCGCAAATGATCAGCCGCAGAATTGGAAGTAAAATAGCGATCGATCAATAACATGCAAAATATTACAGATTCGATCGTCTGTGTTTGGAGTGGTCGGTCGGCTAAAGAAAAGGAGATCAATCGGTTGAAGAGTTTCCTTTATTTGCCACAAAACACAATATGAAAGGTTCGATTTTAGAAACCAATAACTCCCCTGTTTTAGAAGCTTTTGATTTGAAATTTGGAACACGACTCCCTTGATGAATCAAAAAAGAACCCCTTTCAAGAATAATGGAAATAAATGCCATGGATTTGGAAATAGGTTTGAGAGAAGAAGATTGGCCGAAAATAGCAAGTATGCACACTTGTAACTCCCGTATGGTTATCTTTTCCAATGGAAATCCTCTTGAAAGTTGGACACCTCTTCACACACTCTCCCTTCAAGAAGTAAAAATGCAGATGCCAATATTAGAACTTATTCGACTCACAAGTAAGCCCAATCTTATCATGCAACACACATAAGGAGACTTTGGATGTAACTCACCAAAGGTTGAAAGAGGAATCACTCCAATTTTGAAAGAAAGAAAAAGCTTTTAATATTAAAGCTTCAATTTCTTAAACACAAATACTTGGTAGCTTTATATAGTCAATTACAAAGCATAGAACAGAAAATAACAATAAAGGAAATAAGCTAGCTATTTGCTCATATATGGCCGATTACTAAACATGATTTTAAGTAACTTCCTAAAGTGATTATTTCATAATTCCTTGCTAGCTTTGGCTCCATATTTTGGTGGCTTTTTGTAGCTACTTTCTCTTCAATTTTTTCCAATTGGATGGTTACCATATCCATGCATCAATCAACCTTCCTTTTGTCCACTTGCTTGGCCGATTTGGGAAGGTTTCCATATCTCTATTTTCTTTGATCTTTCTTGCCCTTCAAGCTTGTCTTCTTGGGCTTCTTTACATAATAATGAGTGTGTGGACTTCCCTTGGTCTTCATGGGTTGGAAGCAGTTTCATTTGGGCCATTGATGAGTCAACTTCTAAATGGTTGGAAGTGAAGGTGTTGGTGAGACCTTAGGCCCTTGTCTTTGTGAATGGACCTTGTAGTCCATCATCCTCTCTGGGTTTTTGAGGATTTGACCTCAAATCTTCTTTAAGTTCTGACTTTACTTCATCCTTTTTGTTGTCACGGAGGGAGGATAAGTCTTGTAGGTTGTAATTGGTGGAGTGTCTTCGAGATAGAGCATCGTCCACCACATTAGTGTCTCCCTTCTTGTACTTGATGAGGTAAGAATATCTTTCTAAAAATTCTACCCATTTAGCATGTCTTTGATTCAACTTGCCTTTACTGTGAATGTGCTTAAGAGCTTCATGATCTATGTGAATAATAAATTCCTTTAAGGGGAGGTAGTGTTGCCATACTTTAACCACTCTTATAACCTAGTAGAATTCCTTGTCGTAAGTGGAGTAATTCAAAGCAGCTCCTTTCAATTACTGACTAAAGTAGGCTATAGGCTTGCCTTCTTGTATAAGTATCACTCCAATTCTTACTCTGGATGCATCACACTCAATTTTAAACACTTTGCTAAAATCAAGTAAATATGAGGATCAGAGCATTGCATAACTTTTCCTTGATTTCTTCAAAACTTCTTTGTCATGCATGATTCCATGAGAACTCTTTTCCTTCCCTTGTGCAATCCGTCATGGGGGCAATTATGGTGCTAAAATTTTGAATAAACCTTCTATAAAAATAGGCTAGGCCATGAAAACTTTGCACCTCGGTAACGCTTGTAGGTGTAGGTCATTCTTGAATAGCACTTATCTTCGAGTCGTCTACTTCCATTCCATGCTTAGAGAAGATGAAACCAAGTAAATAGACTCTTTCTTATGTAAAGGAACATTTCTTTAAGTTCCCATAGAACTTAACCGATCGGAGGACTTCAAAAAGTCTTCTAAGATGCTCGATACGTGAAGATAAAGTCTCACTATAAACCAAGATGTCGTCAAAATAGACCACCACGAACTTCCCTGGGGAGTCTTTGAGCATATGGTGCATAATCCACATAAAGGTGCTTGGTGCGTTAGATAGTCCGAAAGGCATAACCATCCATTCATAAAGCTCATACTTGGTTTTGAAGGTTGTTTTTCATTTGTCTCCTTCTCTCATTCTAATCTGATGGTAACCACTCTTTAAGTCGATTCTTAAGAACAAAGAGGCCCCACTTAGTTCATCCAACATGTCTTCGAGCCGAGAGATTGGGAATCGATACTTGATTGTGAGTTGGTTAATAGCTTGGCTATCCACACACATCCTCATGCTCCTATCTTTCTTTCGTACTAATAGTGTTAGCACGGCACATTGACTCAGAGATTCTGTTATAAAACCCTTGTTCAATAGCATAGTCACTTGCTTGTGTAGTTATTTGCCCTCCTCCGGATTTAGTCTATAGGGGGCAATTTGGGAGACTAGCACCGAGCACCAAGTCAATTTGGTGCTCAATTCCTCTAATCAGTGGAAGCCCTTGAGGAAGATCTTCTAGTAATACATCTTGATACTCCTCTAAAAAAGTTAGAACCATTAGGTATCCCTCTCATCTCCACAAGTTTGTCACGGAACAACATTAATATCACCAAGTCTTTGCTCTCCAATACTTTCTGTAACTCTTTCTTTGATATGAATAAAGTAGTCTTCAACCTACTTTCCTTTAATGCTTCATAATCTTTGACAACTTGCTCCGATTGGAGTGGCGCTAGCTTGACCATCCTTCCATTGAACTTAAATGTGTAACAATTGGTGAAACCATTGTGTATAGTCTTTCGATCATATTGTCATGGTCTTCCCAAAAGTATATGACTAGCGCTCATAAGAACCACATCGCATAATACTTTGTCTATGAAACTTCCAATAGAAAACTCAACCAAAGCTTGCTTACTAACCTTGATGTCTTCTCGTTCATTTAACAAACTTAGCTTGTAAGAAGTCAGATGCAAGATTGTTTCCATTCCCAATCTACTCACTAGATTCATAGAAACCACATTAGCATAACTCCCTCTATCAATAATTAGAGAGAAAACCTTATCTTTGACTTTGCAATGGCTATGGAAGGTGTTTTCTCTTTAACAATCATCAATACTTGCTTTCGTAGTGAGTGCTCTTCGAATGACCATAAGGAGGGGACCCTCTTGAGCATATAAAGTTTCAACTAGTGCTTCCCTCTCATGTGTCTCTTGTGCTTCAATTTCATCCTCACTTTCAATCTCATTAGTACCTTTTCTTAATACCATCACTTTCATATTCAAACATTGGTAGGCGTAGTGTCCAATTCCAAGGCATTTGAAACACTTGATTTCTCTTGTCTTTAGCTTTGGTGCTTCCATAGGTAGCTTTTTTTCATCACTTGGCCTAATCGTAGCACTTCTTATGTTCATACCTTTGTCATCAAGCTTATGTGGTGGCTTGGAGAAACTTGTATTTCTTTGAGTGAATCAACTAACCCTCTCTTTTTCTTTCCTTTTCTTTTGTCTTTTAAACTTTAGAGCCAACTTGATCAATCCTCCAAGGTGTTGTAAGATTGTAGCTCAATAATATCTCCAACATCATAGTGAAGGCCTTGGATGAACCTTGCGATAGTTTGGTAATCCGGCTCTTGCAAATCGCAACTTGTCTCTAAAGTTTCAAATTCGGCAACATATTCTTCAATTGATGATGATCCTTGCTTAAGGCCTTGTAATTGATAGTAGAGCTCTTGCTTGTAATGACTTGGAACAAATATTTCATTCATGATCCTTTTCAAGAGCTTATAAGTTCGGATGTCTTTTCCCTCATGTCTTGTCATTGCTTGGATGTTGTTCCACCATAGGCTAGCATATCTCATGAACTCAAGTCTATTCCTCTTCGAGAAGTTGTAACATTCAAATATCCTCTCAACTTTTTCCATCCATTCAATATAATCATTGTCATTGCTAGAACCATTGAATGAGAGGATTGATACCTTGATAAGATTTGAGTCATCTCTTTGTGTTGGTCTTCTTCTAGGATTGGGGAAATCTCCATACTCGGTTTCCTCCTTTACGAACTCCTCATCACTATCCGAGTGAAAGAACCTCTCCTTTGGCCTTTTTGAATAAGGGCTTTCCCTTTCTTGATTCTTAGAACTCATGAATTGTTGGAACATGTATCGAAGCTCATCAATTTTTCCTTGTATGCTTGACTCGACTTCTCTTGTTGATGGTGGCTCAGTGTTAGGAAAAATAGTTGGATTTGCCTCAACCTTTTGTGCCGCTTTTGTAGCTCCTTGTTTCATCATGAAGATAAGAAAAGAACACAATCAATAGAAGTCGTTTTAACTCTGATACCAAATGTTGCATCAGCGGAAGGGAAGTAGAATATAACCTATGGAAGAGTTAAGTTGTTGAAGAAGTTGATGAAGTGAGCAACCAGGTGCTGAAGAAAAGTAGGCGAGGAAGTCGATCAGCAGTTGGATAGGCTAGGCAGTTATCGACCACAAATAATCAGCCACAGAATTGGAAGTAAAATAGAGATCGATCAGCAATGTGCAAAATATTACAGATTCGATCGTCTGGGTTTGGAGCGGTCGGTCGGCTGAAGAGAAGGAGATCCACAGGTTGAAGAGTTTCCTTAATTTGCCGCAAAACACAATATGGAAGGTCTGACTTTAGCAACCAATAACTCTCACGTTTTATAAGCTTTTTATCTGAAATTTGGAACACGCCTCCCTTGAAGAATGAAAAAAGAACCTCTTCAAGAATAATGGAAATAAACGCCATGGATTTGGGAATATGTTTGAGAGAAAAAATTGGCCAGAAATAGCAAGTATGCACACTTGTAACTCCCATATAGATATCTTTGCCAATGGAACTCCTCTTAAAAGTTGGACACCTCTTCACACACTCTCCCTTCAAGAAGTAATAATGCGGAACATGTACGATAAGTGAGAAACATGAAAATGGTTTTCAAAAAGATGAGAAAAAGCATTTTTAGCATGCATTACATTTAGTATAGATTCCCCTATTGAGCTTGTCACTCACCCCTTAGACTATATTTTTCACAGGTTCGATGTTTAGGTCTGTATGGGGTCCTTGTGATATGTTTTTCGGTGTCCCTTTAGTGGTGCTTCAACTTCCCTTGGATGGGTGGAGGTTCATCGGTCCAAGTCCCTTCGTCTCTGGTACGTTTGGGATTTGTTGAGTTGTTTGATGTTATTTGGTTTAATTCATGCACAGTACTCTCTTTTGTTTATTATTATACTATATTGTCTCATGTTGATCGCTCTATGGATACCAACTCATGTGATTAGGGTTTGAGCTTATTTTCATGTTGAGACTTCCACTTCTCCCTAGGCCTGCCTCCAAGTTATGACACAAACCCTTCTTATTATTTAAGAATGAGTGTGAACTTTAGCCAATTCAAACCATTCTCATTGTTTAGGAATGAGTAATGAATTTAGTCAACTCAAACCCTTCTTCTTTACTTTACATACATTCATTTCAATTTCTGTTTTTCTTAGATAAAAACATGTGCATGTAAAATATTTTTGTAATTTTTCTTGAAAACCCATGATACATAAACATGAATACATACAAACTAGCATATCATCATCCTACATCAATACACATATTCTCAAATCATCATTATAATCAACTATAGAATCTAACTTCTATCACAACACAAACATCATATCCTCGAGTAAATAATAACCTAATTCTTGTAATGTAGCCCTAACGCAAAACGCACAAAAGCATTTCTTACCTTAATGCCTTAGCCCAATGTCCTACAACTTATGAACTTTTTTCTTATCTTCAATACCTTCAAAAATTTGAGAGAGATAACAATCTCCAGGAAGTTTCTTCTTTTCCAAAGTGCTTCTCACGGTGGGAGCTTCAACCCAAAAAAAATGATTCCCTTTATAATATGGCAGCTCCAAGCATGAGGTGTCACCCTCATCAGCAAAAATCATGTTGATTCATCACTTATTCCCCCTCTTAAATCATGACATCTAACCCTATTTTAGGTGACCTTTTGCATTTCCAGTCGACCACACTTTAACTATGATCGACTGCTCCCTCATATTTCAAAGAAAATCATTTGCCATATGAACTGCCACAGACACGCAGCCTCCAACAGAAAGTCATTTTTACAACGTTGCGTACGACCGCAACCTCATGTTCAGTTGACCACTACATTATATCTCAAAGAAAATCATATGTCTAGCCTTACACCACGGATGCCTATCTTTCCATGGAAAATCATCTTTACACTATTGCGGATGACCGCAACCTCATGTCCGGTCAAACGCATGTCTACCTGAGACAAAATCCTTCCAATCTGTATTTAATCCGGTTGACTGCACCCTAAACTCGGTCAACCGCAAAATGACCTGAGAGCCTCAGGACAAACTTCTCTGGTCATCTACGCTTCTGCAAATATTTAAAATTGCCTTGGCCCCTCTCGACCACACTCTTACTCCGGTTGACCCCAAACCTACCCAAGAGCTTCCGAAAGTGCAATTTGGATGTTGGCACTTCTACATATATTAGATTTTCCTTTGACCAGTAGACAGCACTCCTACCCCGGTTGACCACAAATCTTTTTGAGAGCAATTTAAGTAAGTCATTGTACACTTAATCCTTCATCCTTCCTTTAACATCAATTTATCCATGATAACAAAGTACTTTAACAACTACAATTTGACCATATGAATACCAAAATTATAAACATTGCCATAACACAACTTTATACTTAGTATGATAAAATTTGGAGTATTATACGAAGACCAAAAATTAGCTTTTATGACAAAGAATGGAGAACAAAGTAATATTTTTATGACACAATTTAATACTAATCATAAGTCGAGTGATGTATGGCTTGTAGATAGTGGTTGTTCAAATCACATAATAGACAACAAATCAATGTTCACGGAGCTTGATGAGACACAACAAATGAAGGTGCAGTTGGGAAATGGAAAAGAAATGCAAGTTACAGGAAAAGGTAATGTGGGCATTAAAACTACTCATGGTAAGGTAATGCGCATGCACAATGTTCAATTTGTATTGGATTTGGGATATAATTTGCTAAGTGTGGAGCGATTAATGGTTGGTGGATATTCCATATTATTTGTTGATGATGCATGTATTATTAAAAATAAGATCTTAGTTCAACCTTTGATTACAATCAACATGACTCAAAAGAAATGTTTCCATTGGATGTTTCAAGCATGGGAAATTTTGTTTTGGTGACTGGTGAAAGAGATTATTCAAAGCTATGGCATTTGCGATATGGACATCTCAACATCAAGAATTTTAAATTGCTAAGTGAAAAAGGTATGGTTTTTGGATTACCAAAAATCAATTTTATTGATTTATGTGAAGGTTGCATCTACGT
>CM039482.1:8123348-8582276 GCA_022433065.1 Begonia loranthoides | reverse complement strand
AATGGACCGTATGTCCCAACTAAAATTGAAGATGGATTGAAAGAGCCTAAGTTAGAAGATGAATTTAATGATGTAGATTTTTGCAAATTGACTTTAAATGCTAAAGCTATAAATCAACTATATTGTGCTTTGAGTAACAACGAATTTAATAGAATTTAAAGTTGTGAAAGTGCACATGACATTTGGAAACTACGTGAGGTCATACACGAAGGCACAAATCAAGTTAAGAAAAATAAATTAAGTATGGTCATACTTGAATATGAATTGTTTAAAATGGATAAAGATGAAACTATTACTCAAATGATTATTCATTTTACTAATATTACTAATAGTTTGAAAGTGCTTGGAAGGGTTAGTACAAATGAAGAACTTTGTAGTAAGGTGCTCTAAAGCCTTCCAAGAAGTTGGACACCAAAAGTGACGACAATCCTCGAGGCTCGAAATCTCTCGGTGCTAAAAATGGAAGAGTTCATCGGATCTCTCATGACTCACGAGATCACGATGAGAGCAAATGTGAAGGAAAAAGAAAGAGAAAAAGAGAACCCAAAAAAGAAGATGATAGCCCTTAAAGCCACCTTTAGCAAAGAAGAAGAATCGGAGGATGAGGATGATGATGACGATGAGATAGCTCTCCTCACACAGAAAATCAATCTCCTTCAATGGAGAAAGCAACAAGGAAGAAACAAATACAAAGGAGAGAAGTCTCACCATGATAAGGAATTAAAATGCTACGGTTGTGAAAAATCGGGGTATGTGAAAGCGAATTACTTCCTTGAGAAGAAGATGAATTCAAAAAGGTTCAAGAAGAAAGCCCTTAAAGAAACTTGGGATGATAGCGAAGAGGAACCATCATCCGATGTCGAAGAAGTGGCCAACATGTGCTTCATGGCCAAGGATAATGAGGTATGTAGCTCTTCCTATAGTGATAGTGATAATGATATTATTAATGATGATAATTGTGATGATGATGAAGGAGGTGATGAATTTGATGAGTTGCTTGAAGAGTTCAATTTGTTAACACTTAAATACAAGAAATTGAAAAAGAAAAATGAACGAATAGTTAAGATGCATGCTAGTGGTGTAAAATTGCTAGAAGAAGATATTGCATGCTTGAAATCAAAGAATGAGAAATTAGATGAGCATGTTAAATCAATTGAAAATGAAAATAGCATGCTAAAAGAGAAAAATGTTGATTTAAACAAAATGGTGTTAAACTTCACAAATGGGAGCAAGAATTTGAATATGCTTCTAGGTAAGCAAAAGATGACATTCGACAAAGCTGGTTTAGGTTATCAATCATTTCAAAGGAAAAAGAGTTATAGAAATTTCTTTGTTAAATCTACTACTTGCTATACTTGCAATGCTATAGGTCACAAATCTTTTGCTTGTCCTTCTAAAGGTATTAAAAATAGAAATATTGATAAATTTATGTGGGTTTCGAAAGGAACTGAATCTAACCCCAAAGGACTCAAAAAGATTTCGGTACCTAAAAAATCAATTGATTTTTTTTTGTAGGTTGAAGCTTCTCCCGCTAAGGATCAATGGTACTTAGACAGTGGTTATTCAAGGCATATGATGGGATACTTCTCAAAGTTTACCTCCATCAAGGACAAGAAAGGGAACGTGACATTTAAAGGTAATCAAAAAGGTAAAATTGTAGGTATTGGTAATATAGGTAATGTTTCTAACCCTATTATTGAAGATGTTTTACTTGTTGATGGGTTAAAACATAATTTGTTGAGTATTAGCCAATTATGTGATAAGGGATACAAAGTTATTTTTTAGGCTAAATCATGCATGATCATTGATAGTTTAAATGGTAAAGTCTTATTTATGGGCTATATACATGAAAATATTTATGCTATTGATTTATCTAGTACTTCATGCGATGTTGAAAAATGTTTTAAAGCTAGTGATTCTTATAATTCTTGGACTTGGCATAGGAGATTAGGACATGTAGATATGGATACCTTAGCTAGGATTTCAAAAAATAATTTAGTTAGGGGTTTTCTGAAAATCTCATTTGAAAAAGATAGAGTTTGTGAAGCTTACCAAAAAGGGAAGCAAACGAAAAATTCTTTCTCTTCCAAACAATTCATCTCTATCTCCAAGCCTCTCCAACTACTTCGCATGGACCTCTTCAGTCCTTCTAAGGTTTCAAGCTTAGGAGGAAAACATTATGCATATGTAATTGTGGATGATTTCTCACGTTACACATGGGTTTTCTTCTTAAGAACAAAGGATGAAACCTTTGAAGTATTCTCTAGCTTTATGAAGAAAGTTCAAAATGAGAAAGAGCTTACCATTGTCACTATTAGGAGGATCATGGTGGCGAATTTGAAAACGATCAATTGGATGCTTTTTTTCAAAAACATGGCATTGATCACAATTTCTTTTCTCCTAGAACCCCTCAACAAAATGGAGTTGTAGAGAGAAAAAATCGATCCCCCTAAGAGCTTACAAAAACCATACTCAATGAGAACGATCTACCCAAGTATTTTTGGGCAGAAGCCGTTGCCACGGCATGCTACATTCTCAACCATGTCTCTACCCACCCTACCTTAAAAAAGACTCCTTATGAACTTTGAAATTGTAAGGCACCCAACGGTAGCTACTTCAAAGCATTGGTTGCAAATGCTTCATTCTTAATACTAAAGACAATCTAGGCAAATTCGATTCCAAGACGGATGTGGGAATCTTTCTTGGATAATCTTCCTCTAACAAAGCCTACAGGGTCTTCAACAAAAGGACGTTAGTGGTAGAAGAATCCATGCACGTCACTTTTGATGAATCTATTCCTACCTCTAGTATTGAGAGACCTATTCTAGACTAAGAAAATGATTTAGAAAATCTTAGTTTAGGTGATAAAGGGAAAGAGATTCTTGAAAGTCCTCCTCAAGAATCTCAAGATCAATTCTTAGAGGGAACCTCAAGGGTAGAAAACCATGATGACTTATCAAGGGATTGGAGGTATACCAAAAGTCATCCAATGGTTGATGTTCTAGGTAATCCTAACCTAAATGTCAAAACTAGATCCTCCTTTAGAAATATGTGTGCCAATACAGCATTCATTTCTCAAATAGAGCCTAAAAATTTTGATGAGGCTGAAATTGATGAGCATTGGGTGTTAGCTATGCAAGAAGAATTAAACCAATTCGAGAGGAACAATGTATGGGAGCTTGTTTCTAGGCCTAAAGATCAATCAATCATTGGAACAAAATGGGTCTTTAAGAATAAATTGGATGAAAGTGGGATTGTGACAAGGAATAAGGCAAGACTTGTTGCAAAAGGATATAATCAAGAAAAGGCATCGATTATGAGGAAACTTTTGCACCGATTGCTCGGTTGGAATCTATTAAAATGCTTTTAGTTTTTGCTTGCTACAAGAATTTCACTCTTTATCAAATGGATGTAAAGAGTGCTTTTCTTTATGGATATACTCATGGAAGAAGTCTATGTTGAGCAACCTCTAGGTTTTGAAGTTTATGGTAAGTTAGACCATGTTTATAAACTTCATAAAGTCCTTTATAAACTCAAGCAAGCACCAAGAGCTTAACATGAGAGATTAATTAAATCCATGAGAGAGAGAGAGAGACTTCACCTTAGGAAAAGTAGATTCCACTCTATTCGTCAAGCATAATGGTAATGATATTATGATTGTGCAAATCTATGTTGATGATATTATCTTCTGTTCTACCAATGACACTTTATAATTTAATGCAAAGTGAATTCAAAATGAGTATCATGGGCGAATTGAAATATTTTCTTGGTTTGCAAATAAGACAATCTCATGATGGGATTTTCTTGAATCAAGAAAAGTATGTCAAAGAACTAATCAAACATTTGGTATAGACTCCTCAAAACCATCTAGAAGTCCCATGAGCACATCCACAAAACTGGACAAAGATAAGAAAGAAAAAGATATGGATATAAATAAATATCATGGTGTGATTGGATCTCTTCTATACATAACCACTAGTAGACCCGATATTCTCTTTAGCATGTGCTTGTGTGCTAGGTTTCAATCTTTCCCCAAAGAGTCACACTTAAATGCCATAAAAAGGATTCTTAAGTATTTAAGTGGGACTATTAGTCTTGGATTGTAGTATCCTAAGGATACAATTTTTTATTTGATTAGATACACCGATTTGGACTATGCAAGTAGTCTAGTTGATAGGAAGAGCACAAGTGATACTTGTCAAATTTTTGGAGAATCTTTGATTTCATGGTTTTCTAAGAAATAAAATTCTATTGCTTTTTCTACCGCTGAAAGTGAATATATTGCAACCGAAAGTTATTGCGCTCAATTGCTTTGGATGAAGCAAACCTTGGAAGATTATGGACAATTTTTCAAGAATATTCCAATTAAGTGTGATAACACAAGTGCCATCAATATTTCGAAAAACCATATTCTTCATTCACTGACAAAACACATCGAAATTCAACATCATTTCATCTGTGATCATGTATCTAAAGGTGATATTTCTCTAGAATTCGTATCCACAGAAAATCAATTAGCGGATATTTTCACCAAACCATTGGACGAAAAGACTTTTTGTTGAATTCGAATTCGATTAGGATTAATATTTCTTGATCAATTCTCTTAGAAACTCCTTAGGTCAATCCAATTTTAAATATTTTTGGAGTAAATTTACGTTAGAAAATTGTTGGAGTATTTTTGGAGTAAATTCCCTACGTCCAAAGTCTCAAGAAAATTGAATTTGTCTTTTCTTTTTGTCATATTCGGACAACATGCAAAGGATTCGGACGATCCCTGTTGTCCACAGTCATCCGAATTGCATTTTAAAAGATAGAATTAGGATGATTGTGCCCTAATTTCTGTCATCCGAAAAAAAAATCCTCTCCCAAGTGCTCGACCTCTCCCCTGCAATTTTCGGCCATACGGCCATACTTAGCGATTTCCAGCTGCCTCCTTCAACTTCCTTCGGTATAGTTGCTCATTTCCTTCGATTTTCTAGAGCTCTTTTTAGGTTGTCATCATTTTCAATCATTTTTCATCAAGTTTTCAAAAATTTCTATAAATGGTCAATAGACCAATTAGGAAAAGAAGTTCAACTCAAAATCCTGAACTTCCTATTGTTCCTTCAGTAAATAGGTCTAGACTTTTCACAAATGATAATTGTAGAAAACACTATAAGGAGGAATTCAAGGAACACCCCTTGATTCTCTCTCGACGAATTAGCTTCACTAGTTTTTGTAACCTTGAGTTGGAAGATGTTTATTGAAAAGTAGGTTTGCACAAATTGTTTTATTTTGATGGTCTCTATACTGAAAAATCAATTCGGATGTTTTATGCAAATGTACTACAGCCCACACATCCGTTGTCTTTTAAGAGTTTTCTCTATGAGAGGGAGATTGAACTCACTCCCCATCTCCTAAACACCTTCTTAGATTGTAAAGATGGCGATTTGTGTGAGTCATACTTCAATGGGAATGTTGTACCCGACTTTCATAAGACGGAGCGTTGTAATCGTTTCCTTAATTAAATTCTTAGAGATCCTATCAACAATTTTAAATTGAGACCCAAAACGAAGGATCTCAATATCCGAGCTAGAGTCATCCATCACTCCCTTACATATAATGTGCTTCCTCATGGTGGTCATCGAGACCACATAATTTATATGGATATGTACATTCTCCAACACATTTATAGTGAGACTCCATTTAACTTAGGCTATCTTATTTTATATCAAATGGTAGAGGCGGCAGATAGTCTAACTCAATCCTTACCATTCAATATCCTCCTGTCAAATCTCTTCGCTCGATGGAAATTCCTATTCCCTTCTCCGTACAACAATTGGATATTCGTAGTGGATATCTATTCCATCCAAACTTTAGCACGTATAGGTCTTATGATGAATGATAATGGGAATTGGGTTGTGAAACCAATCGGTGCTCCCTCTGCTTCCACCTCTAGAGACATTCCTCCTCCCGAGGAACATGAGGAGTCAATGCTCTCTCTACCTTCCCTACCGACCACAGAGCCTGGTCCCTCCTCTTCTCATGCACATTATGCCACCACCGATGATATTGCCTGATTGCAAGAGACCTTGAATTGGCAATCAGACTTCATGCTTCAGTTAGCGTCTACTCTCAACGCTCGCCTAGATACCTTGGATAGGCACATGGATGTTTTAGCACGTGGTGTTCCCTATCTGACGGCTCATCCCGATGTTCCGTCATCTTCAGCTCCACCTCCTCCCAACATGGATGACACAGAGCTTCCCGACGCCTAGTTCCAGGAGTTTTAGCTTTTTAAGTTTAGGAGTAGATTGTAACTTGTATTTTTGAAATGGATGGTAGAACTTGAACATCTATTTTGGTGTGTACCTTGAATTTTCAATACTTAATTTCTGCTTTTTAACTCTTTGTCCTACTTTAAATGTCGTGGATATATTGTTAAACTTCTGCCTTGAAATATATGCATTTTGCATAATTAGACTATATTGAATGTCTTGGATTATCTTGATTGCGTTTGTAGGATTGTTTTTTTTTTTTTTGGCATTATGGGGGAGCTTAGATACAAATATAACCATGTCAATTTTTTTTTTCTCATTGTTCACCAACCATATTTGTCAATTATTAAAGGGGAGCCTTCTATTTTGTTGGTTTCCTCCTCCCCCTATTTCTTTTTTATTGTGACAAAAAGGAGGAGAGAATGATTAAGTTGAAATTGTGAAATGAGAGAAATTTGTTGAAGCATGTATAAGAAAATGTCATGAAAAATTAGTGCATACATTGAGGGGGAGAATTTCATCTTTTGCAATACAACTTTTAATACATGCTTGAAATTGAAAATAAACAACTTAACATATTTTTCCATCATCAAAAAGGGGGAGATTGTTAGCCTAAGAGTGTTAGGCATAATTATATTTTGATGATATCCAATATTAAATGAGTTAATCAATTGTTTATTGGTTGAATTTAAATTACGCTCATATTATCGATTAAATTGAAAATACCCTTAATGAGGGTATTATTATTGTCTAATGAGTTTTGCTAAGTATATGCAGCGAGTAGAATATATCGTGTGACTTAGAGAATTCAAGATGTGTGACACGAAATGAGAAAACTCATCTCTTGACGTTTTCGGACGCCTGTAGACGAGACTGAGGATGAAGGATGTCGTCCGAAATCCAGAAGCAAACTGTCGTTCGTGTTTTGGGACGAGTGAGGACGAGGTGAATGTGTCCCAATCTGTATTCCAGAGTTTTTGGACGATAGCGGACAACGAGCTGTTGAATATGTAAAAGTCTGGATGATATTTTGTGACTTTTCGGACGATAGCGGACACCAACGGATGATAGCGGATGATGAGCTATTGAATCTGTAAAATCCTGGACAATACTCTGGCATCTTTTCGGACGCTATCAGACACACGCGGATGATGGCGGACGACAAGCCTTCGAATCTATAATATTATGGCATAGTTTTCAGACAAGCGCGGACGAGGCCAAGACAAAGCTCCCCGTCCGCAAACATATAGTTCTGCAAAACGGCTAGACTTTTCGGACGAGCGCAGACGATGCCAGGACGAGGGTCCGCGTTTGGAAATTCTAGATTTTGCACAACGGCTATTTTTCAATGGTCGGATAAGGACAAACAAAAAGTTTTTTGGACATCCGAAATCAGCAGAGTTTATAAATACTTGGCACTCTGAGGATGGAGGCACCCAATGCAATTATAGAAATACTCTGCCAAATTTCTGACTCAATTTTCGTGCATACATTCGAGTTCTAAACACATCCTCCAAATAAACCGAGTGAGATTATTTGTTGGTGGAGATTGTTGTAAGCTATTGAGTTTGAGAATTTTCTGAGAGAAAATTGTTGTTGAGAGAAAATGGTAACGTCCTAAGAATTCGTTGTTTGTAACAGTACGATTGACACCCTAGAAGTTCAATCACTTGTAACCGAAGCGGTTGAGATATACATCTTCAAGGGAGAACCTTAAAGAGCGGACGTATGCGTGCTTGGTCGAACTGTATTAACAACCCGGTGTCAAATTCCCTAACTCTCTCTTTATCGTTTATTGCAATTGTGATTTATTGATAGTTTTATTGTTGTGATAAATTAGTTTTCAGATTGAGAAATTATAATCACAAGAGAAGAATTTATTAACCTAATTCAACCCCCCCTAGGTTAAATTCCATCCTTCACTATAGATTATGAAATTTGGTATGCAGAAGTTTCCAATTTCAGATTATATGAATTCACAGACAGTGATTGGGCTAGCTCATTGGATGATAGGCGAAGTATTTCAGCAAATATTTTTAAGCTTAGATCAAGAGTAATTACTTAGAGCTCAAAGAAGTAAGACATAACATCATTGTCATCCACTAAAGCTGAGTACATTGCAGCCACCTCTATAGCTCGTCAAACCATTTGGTTAAGGAGAATATTGGCAAAGCTTCAACAAAAGCAAGAAGGTGCAATAGAGATATTTTGTGATAATAAATCAACAATCTCAATGACAATGAATCCAAGTTTTCATATCAGAACAAAGTATATTGACATCTGTTTCCATTTCATTCATGATTAGTTATGAAGAAGAAGATTAGTTTGAAATACTGTAACATAGACAAGTAGTTTGTTGATGTGCTCCCCAAAGCTTTGTCAAAAGAGAAGTTTATCTACTTTAGATCATTACTTGGTGTTTGCAACTTTGAATCAATGGGGATTGTTGAAGACTAATTCAAAGTTAATGGCAATTATTTAGCGTTGTTAAAATTAAGGATGTTGTATCACGGATTTAGTGGTGTTAGTGGTTAATGTAAGTGGGTTGTGTGGGATACATGGTTTAGTGGTTGGTTAATTGAATGAGAAGAAGTCTCCTTTGTTATTTTGTTAGTCTCATTCTTTCTCTCTTTTCTGTAACACCTTGGTACAACAAGTTGTATGTAGCACTGATAAACTAGGTGTTCAAGTCTGACACATTAGATACGTCTATTTTCTTTTCTCGGAAGGACTCTTCTAGTGATACTCGTCTAGGTTGACGACATATTGTTAACAAGTAATGACTCTGTAGCTGCTACGTCTCTCCTCACATGTTTGTCCTCCTTATTTGCTATTAAAGATTTAGATTTGGTACATCATTTTCTAGGTGTTCAAGTCACTACCTAGCTCACACAACTAACTCACTCTCAAAGCATATACATTCAAGAAATTCTCAAACAAACAAATATATTCAATTTAAACAAGTACCTACTCCAATGACAGCGGGCAGCTTCTTTCTGCAGCTTCTGGTACTCCTTTGGCTGATAGAAATTCTTCTAGTTCTCCTCTCTCTCTCTCTCTCTCTCTCTCAAAATCTGACTATGACATAGCTAAAAAATTATTTGGCAACTTTCTTTTGTTAAATTTGGAGATCTACTTAGAAGTGAAATTGAAAGCATAAGAACTTTACTAAGAAAATTAACGGTAAAGGGACTTAATTGAAATAACTCTTAAATTATAATGGAAAAAAAACAAATTTTACCCTATGTTTGATTCATCTAATGTTCATTTTATAAGTTATGATAAATATGTTAAGATCAATATTGTGTATCAAAAAACTAAAGTCCACAAAAAGCAAATATGACTTATTTGTTTGAGTTTGATTGTAGACTCAAAAGAACCACTTATTTTTCTGAAAAGAAACTTCATTTTAGTTTGAAGAATCGAATCCCATGGCTTTAGTTTTGATTTTCCCGATACTTTCTTCAATTTTCTAAACAGAAAAGCCGTTGTTGGCGATGATATTTCATAACAGTTTTATTCATACTTCATTTAACTTTTTCACTTAACTATAACGTTGTGTAACAACTTAATGAATATCATAATTTTTACTATATCTCTGTCTTTACCATAACACTTTTCACAATAATCATGCTCTCTCAAAATAAATATTATATTAAACTAAATCAACTAATTCCAACCCGCCATTCAAATATTATCTAAACATTTAAATTGAGACTTGAAATTTGAAAGGTAGGTTGGAGTTAGTTGATTTGTCTATTGCCTTGGAAGAGAAACAATAATGTTTAGATGATATTGTAATTTAAAAGCATTTAACGAATTTTAAATTCTAAAAAAAAAATCGTTTAAATAAAATATTAAAAGCATTGGGAGTAAATATCATAAAATAGTTTATGGTCTTATCATTATTATGCTACTACTAATTTAAAAAAACGTATTATTCTCTTAATTCCATTATAAGATCTAGTGACACATGTGCCTTTGAATCTAAAGATCGATATAATTAATTTAGTCACGTGAATTAAGTGGTAATGGATTACTAAACATGATGTTATTTAATCTCTATGCCATGCTACCCAGGAAACAACTCAAGGTTGTTGTACCGTCTAATATTTTCCTAACTCATGATCCATATTTAGGCACGTGATATTTATAAAAAAAAAAAAAAAACAAACTTGTAAACGATTGACAGTAAGTTATGGTAACCATAGATTAATTAAATGTCACGACATTCTTGGTTATAATCACGTATTATTGTTCTGACATCATATACATTTATGACAAGCAGGTGATCATAATTAGATTGGGGTATGAATAATAATAATAATAATAATAATAATAATAATAATAATAATAATAATAATAATAATAATAATAATAATAATAATAATAATAAAGTATAGTAGTTGCCCACATGTTAGAATAAATTATGATAAATAGTGGGGCCAATTTTTAAATAATTTTGTATCTTTATGATCCAATCCCACATGATAGGTTATATTGATTCGCTGACTTTTTAAATTTATTTTGAAAATTGTTCATTCTTTACACGTTTTGTGTTTTAATTCATCTCGTTTTTATCTATTGGGGGTGATTATGTAAAGATCTAGATCAGATTTTTACTGTCTTAAAGTTATCTTATTATGTATTGATCATTTGTTACATTTTATCTGTTTATAATTTCTCGTATGAGAATTGACGCATCGATAAAAGTTGTTGCAAATTTATAAGCAGATTGAAATGAATCAAATATGTTTATGTTTTGAAATGATTCTGGTTCTAGGATTTTATTTTAGAGAATGTATTGTTAAGATTCATGTAATTGCAATGCTTTAGTAGGGGTATAAGGGTAATTGAAAGACAAAAATAATGTGTTATGTGCTAAATTAATAAATATCAAGTGGTATGTCATGGCCAATTGAGAGAATGTTGAAAAGACCATAGCACTTTTAAATAGTGCTTATTATAATACAATATGGTTTATCAATTAATGTTAGCCCATATGATTGATAATCACCTACCATTACCAACCATCATTTTTGGAAATCTGCTTTCCATCATCACTTTCTACATCAAGTGTAATCAAAAAATGTATGAGATTCAAACATTCATGATCGATAGAAATCAAGTGGCATTTTGTGGTTGAATCGCTAATGATTCTAATCTGGGATCTTCCGTTGGACTGTCTTAGCAATGTTAAGATAAGTCGTCAATTTGTCTCTTTTACTATGCGTCCAATTGAAGTATTATACTCTACTTGGATTGCACTGATTTTAGGTAATTTAGAGTGAGAGTAATTCTCACCCTACTCAAATTCTTACCAGCCTGCCCAATCGTGATTTAAATGCAAAGAGGCGTTGAATGAGCCCATTATTGCATTGTCTGTCAAAAGGGGAAGTGTCATCTTTAGAAGATGTAGCGTTTTTCACTTTCTGCAGCAAACTTTATGCTCATAAAAACAAGGCAATGGAGGAAACTGATTAAGTGGGATCGAGTTCTCACTTCTTCCAAGGTTTCAAAATACGGTAGTAGGATAATGGAACTAGTCAATTTGAGCTGAACCCAGAATTTTGATTCCGTTAAGTCTAGTTTCAATTTTTGAAAAGATGGGCTTTGGAGTAGACCCGTTTACAATTCATGTTTTGGCCCCAGTTCTCAATTCCAAACCCACTAGAGCTAACCAAAAACCAACATGAACCGAGCCCTAGTAAAAAGTCCAAACCAAAACCGAATTTGTGAACGAACTCAGTAAAATCGAACAAAGTCTCTTTTGTTTTGTCGATTCATTTTTGGTTTCTGAAGTTCAAGAACCAGACCATGGGTCGGGCTCAATTATAGATGAAACCCAACCAGACCAGATTCATCCCAAAATCATGGCTGTGAAGAGCCCCTTCACTTCATCAAATCGACACTATGAGGAGTGCAAGGATCAAGAGCTTAACACATTTGAATTTGTAGGGTCACCCTCCCCTTTCACCCATCATTTTTAAGTAACGGTCAAGAAGAAAGATGTACATCTTAAACATTTCAAGGATCAAATTTAAAAGCCACCCGTCAAAGCGTCAGCTCTTTCGAGCTTGATGGCCCTCCACCGCCCGAAAAATTGCAAGAATCACTGGTGTTATAGAATTACAGTACTCATAAAGTAGAATATCAAAGTTGGTAAGGAAAATAAATACATATTCTTCAGTTTCCCCTAGCCCATAACAATGTCCATGACCATTGGAAACAAGCATGGAATCCTTTATCTCCCTCTCTTATAACATAATCACACCACCACCAATAAACCAACCCCACGCCAAATAAAATGTACCCGTTTTGTGCAAGACACATATATAACTTTCCGAATATTCCTATCGTCACTATTGCACTGTGAAAAGTCGTGGGGGGGGGCAGTTGTTACACTCCCTTCTTCTTCCAAGGTTGGATGATTCCGAAGACTATTACAGCAACTATGATCAACAGAATAAGAATTGCAATGCACATACACTTTCGAGAGTTCCTCTGGAGTTTCTTCGCATTTTGGAGCATAGTCGTCCCTGATTGTACGTGATCAACCGCATTCGTAACCTGGACAAGTACCCACCAACACGCGTTACCAAACAACAAATATTTCTTATAATGTCACATTTTATGGTGTTCGACAAACCTGGTTTTCTATGTTGTCGAGAATTTCGCCTTGAGCCTCCACTAAGACTGCCATATCGAGGTAAATCTGAGATGGAAATGAAAATCTTATTGTCCTTACGCTTTGACATTATATTTCAAGTAGTGATATACAATACCTGATGTAACTCGAGAAGCTTTTCCTCGATTTCTTTTACAGCATCATGCCTCTCCTGGATTTCTTCCAATGTATTGATAACCTAAAACCAAATGGAATTAGAAACAAATGCTTCTTAATCAAATAAAATCAAGTAATCATAATTAATCAACACTCACAACGAAAGAGAAGCAATAAGATCAAGTGTTCTACGGTAGGAGTGTACCTGTCCTCGTCCTGATTCTTGAATCGCCTTCTGGAAGATTTGCTCGCTATTTCCGGTTTCGATGAGGTGGTCAATAGTCTGATAGAGTCGACGTAAATTTCATTTGTTGAAAAATATTAAATATCATTCTATATAAGAATTCATTCTCACCTGTTCATCTGGTCTGGTTCCAGTTACTGCTCGAGACAATTATTCATCGAAAATTTCATCAGCAAGTGAAAGAAAATACACTAATAATCGTAATAGTGACATTTTTGTTTTTTAATTTCTCAAAATCAAGAGGTTGAAAATCCCTGACCTGTAATGACTCTTCTTTCCACAACTTCACGATATTCATCTTGAATTCTTTGTCGTAGTGTCTGATAGAGAAAACATACAGATAAGAGGACGGGATGAAACTCATTTCGATATGAAAAAATCACTAAATGTCGATATACCTGAAACTCAATCATTATCTCCTTAAACTTCTTCGTCAGAGCACTGCAATTTAGAAAATAAAACTTCACTAATTACATTTTCATTTGCAGTATGTTGGCAATGCTAATGTTTGTACACTAACTTTGTCACGTTCATTCTGGCCCGATCAACAGCTGTACCCTTTCCACATCCGGGCTTCTCTCTATTGGCTAAATTCTGGAGAGGAAAGAGTGAAATTAGATTGGTAACAGCTCTTAAGAATCAGAAAGATAAAGAAGACAACTGAAGTATATTACTTCTTTGTTTATTGCTTCCAGCTTTGTTTTCACATTACGTGCAATCTTTCCCACTTCATCGATATCTTTCTCCATCCGCTTCTTGATAGCTAAAAACGGAATGTAAACTCTCAATTTACGAGGCTGAATAAACTACTTTAGAGAGGATTTCATATTTTGTCTCTAGCATGAAAGAAGACCGTTTCCAGAGGAGGATTCGTTAGGCAACATTTACCTTTCATGGCAGTCGCTTTCGTAACAGATTTTGATTCCTCATTAGCTTCCTATGGAGAAGTTCATAAGTAATTCCTCAATCCTAAATTTGTTCGGATCGTAAGGGGAATAATGCAAACCTTAAGTTTAACAAGGAATCCAGAGAGTCTATCCACTTGTTTCTCAATCTCTTGTATCTAGATTAATCAACAAAAATAAGAAAAAATCAAGGCAAGTCCAAAATTATAATGTCTAAAATAGATCCAAAATTCCAAAAGGCAAATCCATCAGTTTTCGCCATTCTCATAGAGCTTTAATCAGCAAAAAAGGTATTCCATACCTGCTTATTGAAAGCTTCCATTCCCATATCTCCGTTTCTCTGCGGCTCTCTCGTGCCCATCTCGATATCGGTAGCTCCCCAGGTCCCACCTTTGCCATCACTGACAAAAGAGTCCTAAACAAAAAACATAACTTCATAAAATTTATAATCAAGTATCTCAAATCAATGGAAATTGATACAACTCCCAGGTGAGATGAGATGCCATAACGAATAACATCGCACAAAACCAGAACTATCTTTCATTAAAGAAAAGTTTCCACTGAACTAATGAAATTTTTCAAAGAAAAATACAAGAATTTAGCTTATAAGATAGCTGCGTCTGATATGTATTTTTCAGAGACCTAAAGTAATAGTCTAAAAAAGCTGTAATATCCTTTGATTTTCTCCCGTCGCCGGAGAAATAACCAGAGGTTGTCCGTCATCAAAGCTGTCAGCTTGAGTGATCTCAAAATAATGTGATCAAAGTTTTGAATTAAAGAACAAGTGGGTATCTTCTAAAACCTCAAAATCAACAAAAAAACGGAAGCAGCAATCAAAATCAACCCAACTTCCCACGAGTTTCTATCACAAACCCAAATCAAAATCCAAACACCACAGCCGCCCATCAAATTACGAAAAATATACAAGAATTGCATAAGAAGATACCGTGAGCAAATCGTTCATCTTGATCAAATCCTGCAGAGAGCTAGAGAGAGAGAGAGAGAGAGAGAGAGAGAGCCGGAGAGAAAATCAAGGTGGAAAATGTTGTGCAACGGAAAGGACAGTCTGGGTTCGTTTGTATTAAATATAAAATAAATATTAACGTTATACTTTGTGTTGGCCGCTGGGGCCTGATATAGAATCAGGGAGACACCTTCCCACGGCAGTTGATTTCATACTACCACCCTTTGCCCTACAATAAATATCATAAAATTAAGTTTAATTAATAAAAAAAATATTCTCAACTATTTCCCTCCGTCCAAATCTTAAACTAATTTTGTTAATTTTTAAAAGCTTAAACTACAAAAAATAAATAAGATAAATTTCACAATCACATTTTCCATTAAAAAACATATCTCGAATTTTTATCATAGACAAAAAAGCATTTGCGAAGGTGAACAGGTTCGCAGCAGACAAAAACATGCCTACAGATTAATATAGTTTGTATGAGAAGTTGGTGTTTGTGGCATGCAAGGGATCAAACTGATTAAGGAAAAAAATCGATGAAAAACTGAACCTCCGTTTTTGGTTTTTTTTTTTTTTTTTGTTCTGTTTTCAGTTTACATATTATTGACTTATTTTTCAATTTTGGGTTTAAGGTGATTTTTTTTTTAGTTCAATTTGAAATGGTTTTGACTCATTTTTTAACTAATTTGGCTCGATTTTCTCATCTATTTGCTCATAAATATAAATCGTTCACTAAAAATGTAACGCCCCATTAAACTTTATATATACATACACGTTATAGAAAACCAGGTCCTTTAAAAACTCGTGCGATAAGAAAATCTTTATGAAAATTTCTTTTGAAATCAGAGCTTAGTAAACTTAATCTTTATTAATTATCCTTTCATTTTTCTTTAAAACTCATGCAGTCATCGGAAGTCTTTATGAAATTCATTTAAAAATCTAAACGTAGTAAAACTCATCATTTTACAATAACCAAAAATATTTATAGTTGTTTCCTTTTTGATTTATCATAAATAAATATTTACATCATTAAAATTTAATCTTTTTAAATTCTCATTCACAGTCAATTTTGGTTGGACAACGCTTTAGCTCCGCCCATGAAAAGTCTTCTTCAACCGCACTATCAACAAGTTTTTTTCGTCAATTTTTTTACTCTCCTTTATTTTCCTACATCACAGGGTAAATCTAATGAGTCTAATACTCAGTAAAGAGTTTAACATACAAAATGCAACATGTGTCATGACCATGAGATGCAGTGCGAAAAATAGGTTTTTCAGTCATCAATCTTTTATTTAATTGTGGGTCAACAGTTTAAGGAAGGATGACACTATTTGGTCTACCTCATGCAGAACAGCCAACTCAAACCCCGCCCATAACTATCCTTTACATTTATTTAGTTTTCATCATTAAGTCCACCTCATGTGGGACAGTCAACTCATTACATATCTTAAGTTTTGTTTCATGAAAACTTATGCATGCAACTCATTTTTGTCACTTTCTTAGATAATGCAATGCATGGAATGCACATGATACCTTATACTCAGCAAGGAAGGTAACATAACACATGAAACATACATAATGCAACATATGACATGTTTATGAGATGCAGCACCTAAAAACAATCCTTCTTTTATTTTTCTTTTCTTTTCAGTCTGATCATTGTAGGACAACAGTCTAAGGGAGAGTGACATCATTCGGTCCACCTCATGCAGGACAACCAATTCGAATCCCACCCATAACTATTCTTTACGTTTATTTAGTTGATACCATTAGGTCCACCTCATGCGGAACAATCAACTTATTTCATATTTTACATTCAGTTTCATGAAAACATATGCATAAAATCATTTTTGTTATTTTCTTGAAAAACATGATGCATGGGATGCAATGGTAATCTAACGTGCTTACAACAGTAAATAAATAAATCTTCAATTCACAGCCTGAATGCATCCTCATTCATAACATAGGAAATTACAATAGACATGTCATCAATCCAGCATAAGTCATTCAACTTGTACATAAGTCCTCTAAAATGTCTATTAAAGCAGTAAATGGAATAGAGAACAAAACCCAAACTATAGAGCTTAAAATCCTCAACACTAATTATCCAGTAACAAAATAGAAAGCCAAACTCGTTCAACAAAGTATTATCCTCAACAATGACCATTAGAGCCTTATTCTGAAACAGAGAACAAAATCTGACTAACATGGTACTATCCTCAACTATGACCATCAAACAGCAACTGAAATGAAGAATAGAAAACTCATTCAGCAGGACAAAAATCCTTGACAAATGTCTATCAAAACTGCCACATGAATGAAGAACAAAACTATAACAATAGACCATAAAAACCCAACAATATCCAGTTCATTACCGATTCCTTAATCTTCAAAGACTAAACAGTAATCATCAATACATTCTATCAAATTTTCAGTTACACAAGGATGGCAGATTCAATTGACACAATATTCTCTAACAAACAACAGATCTCCAACAACTGGTGCTCAATTCCATCCTAAAGGCACAGATCAATCAAGCTATGTATCCACATATTTTCGACTTACAAATCATATGCATTGAACAATTTAATCTAACATCAAAATAGAAATAGTTTATCATTATTTATAGATATTGGAATCCTAACCTGGATTTCAAGAGACTTGTTCATCAAATGAGCATAAGCAGAATAACAAATTTTACTGTCTATACTTATCCCTAAATCTCTTAACTCAAACAAAACCATAAATAAACCAAATTCACTCCATCAGATTTTCAGTAACATGGTGAGAACATAACGGAATTCATACATTTAAATCCTAAATCCCTATGATGTAGGGGCCTAATGCCCAAACAAAAACCATTACATTCCTTACCCTGGAAGCCTGATGAAGCTGGATATCCCACAACCACACGGTCGCTATACTCCTTCGGTAATCAGAAATTCGCCCGAGAGGGCCGCTTTGCCGAAAACCAATCCAGGCAGCTTCTTCTTCAATCTGTCGAGGAGAAATTGCCCACGAAGACAACGACTGAGGCAAGAGCAATCCCACGAAAACAATTCCCCAAAACAACCGGTTACCGCAATACCTTCAGTGAACTGAAATTCGTCCGAGGAGGAAAGTCGCCTCACCGACAAATTGGCAGAGGACGACAATGAATTTGTTATGGTAGAGCTTCTTTTACTGTACACGTGGATTTCATCTTACCGTACATGTGTCACCTATTAAAGAGAAGAGGCGGAAGATAAAAAGGGCCAGAGAGAAGAGAAAGGGACGTTGATGATGAAACTACTTTCTTAGTCTTTTAGTTTAGATTCTATTTCCTCTGTAATTTTCTTCTACTCCTTCCTGTAATTCTTCTTCTTTCTTTTCTATAAATTTCTCTTTTCTGGTAAATACTGAGTAGAACCATAACAAATAGTATCAGAGCTGTACGATCCAACAATGGTGAAAACTTGTTCCGAAGTAAATGATGAAGCATTCCGGCAAATTGAGGGGAAAATGAAAGGAACAACCTCTTCTTTCACCTCTGTCTTCTCTCGACTGGAGGTAATAGCAAAAGAGTTTCAACAATTGGCTACTCGCCAAGATAGACTGGAAGCTTCAATTCAGAATTTGGCTCAAGATATAGCAGTTAAGCATGAAGCAGTTACGGCTGCTTTTGCACAGCTGTTGCCAAATCGACTAGAAGCATCCCCTGGTGCAGCTGCCGCACACAATATTCCATCTAGTTCTCAATTTCCACTAACAGGCGATACTCTACGCCCTGATTTTGGTTCACAGTCAAGATTACCAACTCTTGAACTTTCATTTTTTTCTGGAGACGGACCAAAAGAATGGTTGAGGGAAGCAAATAGATTTTTCCTTATGCAACAAGTTCCTGTTCATTTGCGATTAGGAATGGTGGAAATGCATTTACAGGACCAAGCTTATATTTGGTTTGATGGTTTTATATCAACTTATCCTCATGCTACTTGGGATTTGTTTGCCAATGAATTGTGCCGTAGATTTTCTGCTTCCAACTCCAAGAATCTGGATCTTCAGGTTAACGCTCTTGACTGCACTGAGATGACAGAAATTGCAATCTCAGCTACTATTGAAGAAGAAAACAAAAATGGAGACCAACGAACCAAAGTAGAAGCCACAGATGAGGTAAGAGGCAATGATGCGATAACAACTAGAAACGTGAATCAAATTTCAGGTCCGATCCTAAATTCCTATTTCACTATTCTTGATTGTTCTGATTATGCCATGGATATAATATTTCGTTGGAATTTGATTCCTAAAGACATGGTAATGAGTTTAGAAATTGAGGTCAGTAAAATGGTTTCAATTAGAAGTTCGGGCTGCCATTCTCCTATTGATATTGTGGTTGTAACTAGCTTTATTGTTGGCGAGATTGTGAACTATAAATCCACTAGGAAAAAAGTCCACTTGACGTCTATTGTTCCAAAAGTATGTTCATCACAGTGGACTATTTGGATGCATTTGAGGGCAGGGCATTGAAGGTGAGACTCGAACTAATGGAAAGAGATACAAAGAACACCACCTATATGTTGGGAAATGAAGCTAGACAAATTTCCAAAGAGATTCAAATAGGGAAGAAGAAAAGTATTGTTAAAGCACACTATGTTATGATAGAAGTTCTCAAATCCATTGCTTGATAATCCTTGGTGCCCCTACGGTGAGAGAACAGTTATGGCTTATTGACTTGGCCAGTTCTTAGTATATTGAGAAGGCTGCTCAAGGTAAATTTGAGGCAAAGAGACTAACAACGTGGACCCACCTAAAGAAATCAGAAAACTTAGCATTGAAAATTGTGATTGAATCCATTTCCAATGGAGAGTCTTATGTCTTCCTTTGAGATAACAAATTAACGATGTTTCTACATAACTTTTTTGAGTATTAGAAGTCCAAAATTTTAATGATATTGTATACCAGACCTAATCCCAAGGAGATACAAGTGCTCCTAAGGAAAGAAAAGAAAATTATAGAACTAAAGGTTAAACTTGAGAAAATGGAAGGGATGAGTCAATCAAGGAAAAACCAAGAAGTGATTATTTCAAAGGTGAATGAGCAGACCCATATTCTGATACTTGAGTTGGAAAAGAAGATGGTGGACTAGATACTTCAACATCCGAATAGAGTAGAAGTGATTCAGACTTCTAGTCAATTGAAGGGGCAGGTGAGTAATGGAGAAGTAATAACCAGTCTGGCATCAGAATATAAGGAAAACTACAACCCAACTCTTGCTTGCAGACTGATACCTACCTACGAAGTCCATTGATTTCCATCCTACAAAGAATAAACTGTTCTGTTATTGATATGATAACAATGAGTTTCTCTTTTGGGAATATCAATTAGAATTCTTATGATGGTGGTTACATTTTTATATCCTTGGGGACAAGGATATTATGAGGGGAAAGATTGTTACGGTAGAGCCTCTTTTACTGTACACGTGGATTTCATCTTACCGTACACGTGTCACCTATTAAAGAGAAGAGGCTGAAGATAAAAAGGGCCAAAGAGAAGAAAGGGGCATCGATGATGAAACTACTTTCTTAGTCTTTCAATTTAGTTTCTGTTTCCTCTGTAATTTTCTTCTTCTCCTTCCTGTAATTCTTCTTCTTTCTTTTCCGTAAATTTCTCTTTTCTAGTAAATACTGAGTAGAACCATAATAGAATTTCCCAACCGAACCCGCCGTCTCCCCACTTCAGTCCACTTAAACACAGCTCGACGTGCGATCCCCACCTACTGGAATCCCCGCTCCAACTGTAACCCGACGCTGCGAGTTCACGAATGCCCTCGGGGAGGCATTCATTCGCAAACGCGAAAGAAGTAGTAGCTGGATCACTACCCCCTTCTCACTCCCTTAATCCAACAGTCGATAATAAAACATCCTCATATTAAATCTGTGTTGTCCGATTCATCACATCAGACGACTGCCAATCCTCTACGTCCCCCCTTACAATTAAATTATCTTCTCCAATTTCTTTATTTATTTAACCTTAAAAATAAATCTCCCACTTAATTCCAATATAACATATTTTGCTCTCATGGACAATCCAAGTATAAAATGTGACCAAAGGCTCCAAAATATTCACTTCATTAAAATTTCTCAATCTTTTGTTATTAAACTTAAATTTAATTTACTAACTTTACATAATTAAAATATATACATCATTCTTTTTAATAAATCCTTAATTTTATTTATTTAATTAAAGCATATTTTACTCACTTAATTAAACCAACTATAAGATACATAATGTGTGACACCAAAATTCATTCTATTAAATTCAATCGTTCCACTACATTGCTAAAATTTACAAATGAAAAATTTGGGTGTTATAAAAAAACTATCTAAAAACATATTTTTTGAATTTACAAACAAGAAATATGTGTTTTGTTTATCAATATTCAAAAATCAACATAATTTATAAATGAAATAATTATCTCATTCACTTAACTAGTTGACTTGCAAAAAAATAGTCCTAAAATTATGCGTCTTTATTTATTTCCATAACAATATCATCCAAATCTACGAAAATTAAACAATTAGAATAACATATAAAGCAATTAATATTAAATAGGACAAAAGATAAATAAGTTTACCTCTTTTAAATTGCGCTACATCTTTCAATGCTTTCGTAAATGTTTGTTAGTCTATCTGAATCACGAATCCAGCTCTGAAGGCAAATGAGACTTTCCACAGTTTTTGGAGCCAAGGAACTCGAAAAAAAATCTAACACTCGATCGCCACAGCTGAATGTCGGCTCTGAGGCAATTGTAGAAATAGGAATAGCAAACACATCTCTTGCTATTTTACTTAAAGTTGGATATTTTAAAGAGTGCATTCTCCACCAACTCAATATGTCTATATCGTTTGAAAAATTCTAAAGTTTTCTAGACAAATAATTTTCAACTTCATTTCTATTGGTAAACTCATCTTCATTGTTCAATTTTGCATGAAATATTGACTTAAACTCGTCATCATCCAAATTTTCTTGAGTAACAAATCTACAAAATTTTGGCTCCAACTTATTTAACAAATCTACAAAAAATTTTACTTCAACAACATTAAAAGATAATTTATCAATGACAACTATTCTAACATGCTTATCTCAACATCTTTCTACACTAAATGATTTCACAATTAAAGAACCAACTGAACTTTCTTCTACTATCTTTTTTTTTTTACAAAACATTAACGTCTTCTGTGTCTCCTCTAAACAGCCAACAATTTCTCACAAATACTTACATGTTTGTTTAAAGTTGAAGTTCCATTCCTTATTGGATGACAAACATGTGTTTTTTCACATTAATTGCAAGTCGCTCGAGGGTTATCTGGGTCTATTGGTTGTGTTTTAGTGAACTAATTTCATGTTTCACATGCTTTGCTATTTTTCCTACTTTCATTTGTACTAGTATTTTGTACTATTTTCCATCCTAACTCAGCAGTGAGTCCGAGTCGAAGTTCGAAGTGTGTGTCCATACCAACGTCACTCTTCCAATCCCACCAAGCAAGATGATCGTCACAGTTTGCACTCACTCAGTTTATTAGTCACAACGTCACTCGTAGTTTCGCACTTAATTTTAGGGTTAGTAAAGTCGGGGTGTTGGTTTGTGTCTATGTGGTTGGAAAGAAACTGAGTAACTTAATTATAATTTGGAAGGAAATTAAGCTGAGGGACGTCTTTTGTGGGTTGAGGGACATTCGTTTTAAGCTGAGAGATGTTTGTTGTGAGTTTGTTAGATGAATTTTACATTCGAAACAATACTTTAATTCCCAATTTAACGTAATAGATTCAACCAATAGATATTTATAATTTAGGAATAAACAAAACAATAAATTACTAACCTTGATCCATGCTTTTCATGTAGACGTAGATCCGAACTACTTTTATCACCTTGATCCTTTTCTTTTCTTTTCTCTTCGATGATCAAGAGAGACGAATGGTTACCTTTCTTAGAGAGAGAGATGGATGATTTCTTCCTTTCCTGTACCCTTAACAAAACCCCTTCCATTTCAATCTCTTTAAGAGAATTTAAAGAGATTTCTTAAAGAGAATTTATAGATTTGCTCTTTCATCTTACAGGGACTATATGTAAATACTCTTTCATTCATATCTCTTTATTTATATCTCTTTAACCATATATTATATTCTTTAATAAGGTCAAGGAGAGGAAATTAAAACTCAATCAACTTAATTTCTTTTATGCTTTACAATCATCACATTAAGCACTTTAATATTAAGCCAATCCACTTCAATTAACATGGACCACACAATAGATTATTAAAATAATCTAACAATCTCACACTTGGGCCATGTTATATTAACTTTATTAAAATCGATTTCCAGCTATTTCTTTTCAGCTGTCACAACTTGAATTCACAATCAATTTCTATAGTATACCATAATGTGAATTTATCAAGTGTTCTTTTCATAATGAATTGTATAATTGGATCATGGCAGTCACAAGTCTTTATTGATGACATGATTCTTTCCATGTATCACAAATTAACACAATTCATTAATTCTTTAATCGAGGAACACTATATACCTTTCAACTTTAACTTTTCATAAAGTTTCACATATTATTCAAAAACAACTTTAATTGTATACACCATTCTATGAATAATAAACAACCATACAAAAATAATTTCTTTAATGAATTCAAAGGTGTTATAAGATACAAGTTGTATATTTACAATCACATAAATAAGGACTTATCACCTAAACTCATCCTTACAACATGTTCTTTAAAGGCTTTGGGTGGCAATCCTTTGGCTAATGGATCCGCTATCATCAAACTTGTACTTATATGTTCTATGCACACCTTTTGTTTTTGTATTTCTTCTTTGACTGCCAAGTACTTTAAATCCGTATGTTTTGCTCCTTTCGAGTACTTGTCATTCTTCGAGAAGAATACAGCTCTGGAATTATCACAATAAATTTTCAGCAGTCTAACTATATTGTCGACCATACTTAGACCCTGAATTAAGTTCCGCAACCACAATGCTTGAATTGTAGCTTCAAAACATGCCACAAATTCTGCCTCTATAGTGGAAGAAGCAATCGAAGATTGTTTTCCACTTTTCTATGATACGGCTCCTCTGGCTAATAGGAACACGTAAATGAATGTAGATTTCCTCGAGTCTACACATCTGGTATAATCTGAATCCGAATATCCAATCACCTCAAGATGACTCGATTTTCTGTAAGTGAGCATGTATTCCTTTGTTCCTTGCAAATACCTAAGGACTTTCTTTGCAGCTTTCCAATGATCATTCTAGGGTTACTTTCATATCGGCCCAACATCCTTACTGCAAAACTGATATCTGGCCGAGTACATGTCTGAGCACACATTAAGCTTCCTAAAACTAATGCATATGGAATAGATTCCATTTCTTTACATTCCAAATTACTTTTTGGACATTGGATTTGATTAAACTTGTCCCCTTTCTGAATTTGAGCTACACCAACAGAACACTTATCCATTCTGAATCTCTCAAGAATTTTATCGATATATCCTTTCTAAGACAATCCCATTAAATCTTGCTATCTATCACGGAATATTCTATTTCAATTACATAGGATGTCTCACCCATATCTTTCATTTCAAAATTCTCAGAGAGAAAATCTTTTATGTCATGTAACATTCCCTTATTATTTACAACAAAAAGAATATCGTCAACGTACAATACAAGGATACAAAACTTACTCCCACTGACCTTCATATAAATGCACCGATCAACGGTGTTCTCTACAAACCCATATGACGTAATGGTATCGTTAAACTTAATATACCATTGTCTAGAAGCTTGTTTTAATACATAAATTGACTTCTTCAATTTACACACCAACTTTTCATTTCTAAGAAATGAAAACTCTTTTGGTTGATCCATGTACACTTCTTCCTCTAAGTCAGCGTTAAGAAAGATGGTCTCTATGTCTATTTGGTAAAGCTCCAAATCATAATGAGCCACCAAAGCCATAACTATTCTTAAAGAGTCCTTCTTTGAAACTGTAGAGAAAGTCTCTTTATAGTCAATGCCATCTTTCTGAGTATAACTTTTGGCGACAAGTCTGGCCTTATACCTTTCGATGTCACCTTTCAAATCACTTTTGGTTTTGAAAATCCATTTACAACCAACGCGTTTCTTTCCTTCAGGTAACTCTATAAGTTCTCAGACTTTATTGTCATCCATCAATTTCAACTTTTCTTTCATAGCTTTTAACCACTTTTCGGAATCATTACATTCCATGGCTTGATTAAATGAGTCTGGATCTTTATCATTACTCAAGTCGCATTCTTCTTTAAGTGAATAAATCACATAATCATCAGAAACTGTTGGTCTCCTTTGCCTTACAGATCTTCGTAATTCTAGTTCTTGTGATGGTTTACTTACGACTTGATCATCATTGATATGCTCTTCATTAACACGTTCACTTTGATTGGTTTGAATATTCATATGTCGCTCTGGTATATTGTTGGACTGTGATACAACAAAACGAATGACAACTTGATGAGAAGTACTAGGTGGTATTTCCTCCACCCGATTCTCTTGAATATTCACCTTTCGTGATACATCACTCCCACTGAACTCGTCATTCTAAATGAATTGAGCATTTCCAAATTCAACTATTCTTGTACTATTCTTTGGACAGTAAAATATGTACCATTTAGACATTTCCGGATAGCCGATGAAATAACCACTGATGGTTCTTGCATCGAGCTTCTTTTCATGTGGATTATATATCCTTACTTCTGTCAGACAACCCCAAACATGGATATGCCTTAAACTAGGTTTCCTTCCCGTCCACAGTTCATAAGATGTCTTAGAAACTGCCTTACTAGGAACCCTGTTCAGCAGATATGTAGCGGTTTTCAAACCATGCATCCACAACGATAAAGGTACATCACTTTGATTCATCATACTCCTAACCATTTAGATAAGAGTACAATTCCGCCTTTCAGCTACAATATTTTGTTGTGGTGTTCTCGGCGTTGTATACTGTCCACAAATGCCTTGACTTTCGAGAAACCTTGCAAATGGACTTTTGATTAGTCCATTCTCATCGAATTTTTGGTAATATTCACCACCTCTATCAGACCTCACTACCTTTACTTTCCTATCTAACTGCTTTTCCACCTAATTGATGAATATTTCTAGAACATTCATCACTTGAGACTTTTCATGCAGTAGATATAAATAACCATATCATGAAAAGTCATCGATAAATGTGATAAAATACTTTTCGTCACTCCATGAAGGAGTGTCGAATGGACCACATATATCAGTGTGTATCAATTCTAAAAGTTCACTACTTCTTATGGCAGGATACTTTGATGTGTGTTTAGTTTGCTTTCCTTTAATGCAATCTATACAAATGTCCCAGTCATTTAAATCTAATTGAGGTAAAATATCATTTTTCATTAACCTCATCCTTCTTTCTTTAGATATATGACCCAGATGTTTATGTCACAATAAAGCAGAACTTTCATTTGTTACATTAAGTTTAGTTCCAATCACATGATCAACATTAAATAGAGATTCAATATATTTAGCATTAAGATTGAAACAATATAAACTATCCTTTCAAATACCATAACCATAACAGTATTTCTGTTTATACAATTTAAAAACACCATTGCCAATCTCAAAGTTAAATCCTACACAATCCAACTTTGCAACATAAATTAAATTCCTAGCACATTCAGGAACATAGAGATACTCTTGTAGATCTAGATGATATCCAATATCCAAGATCAATCTATACGTCCCAATACCATGTATCCGTGCCTTCATTCTGTTTCCCATATAAAAAAATTTTGCATTCCCGTTTATGGGCTGGATCGAAAGAAATCTCTACGTAACATTAGATACATGAGTAGTAGCTCCAGAGTCTAACCACCAAGTATTACTAGGCACTTCTATAATATTTGATTCAAAACATACTGAAACAAATTATGCACCTTTCTTTTCGAACCAATCTTTTCTTTTCAGACAATCTTTTTGGATATGTCCAGCTTTGTTGCAGAAGTAGCACTTAAGCTCTTTTCAGATTTGGTCATCTTTCATCTTTAATTGACATTTTCCCTTCTGTTTGTTCTTCTTACTTGGCTTTCTCTTGCTACTATTGGCTTCCTTCTGAAATGTCAAATTAGCAGTATGGTCCTTCATTTTTGTCAACCTCTCTTCTTCTTGAATTAACATGGCTTAAATTTCCTGAAAGTTTCATTTCTCTTTAATGGTGTTGTAATTCACCTGGAACTGGCCAAACACCAGAGGAAGTGAGTTGATGATAAATTGAACCAAGAATGATTCACTTACATCCATACCCAACGTTTTCAGCCTTGCTGCCAAATTGGCCATGCTTGTTACATGATCATGAATGGGTTGAGACCAATCAAATTTCTTGGTTGTCAAGTCACTCATTAGATTCTCTACAACAGACTTATTTGTAATGTCTGATTGGGAATATTCTTTGATTTTAGACATGAACTCCTTTGCTTCATTTGTCTTTGGCATTGATGGCTTAATATTTTCAGTCATTGTCATCTTCATCAAGCTCAAACTTAGCCTGTTAGACCACTCCCAAGTCTCACTGTATGACTTGTCTGCTTCTGTACTGGTCTCATTAATAACTTGTGGTCTATCACAAACTAATGATAGGTCTAAATCTAATACACCCAGTTGAAACTGGATTTGTTCAGACCAATCAGCATAATTCAAACTATTGAACTTGAGTAAAAAATTGCCAGAGGCAAATAAATTAAGAGAGGCTGCAAAATAATACATGTTCATTCATTAATGTTTTGAATAATTTAACTGGATTTAGATAACCATAATTTTATTTTCTTTAAGTTCACCTTTGGGTAATCCTTAAAGAAATAATCAATCATTGATGTTATTATATAAATTTTAATAGACTTATAAACATATTTAACATAACATGAACAATATCTTTGGACATTTAATCATATTAATCAAATATATAAATATGTCACTTTAATATTATTAATTATAAACATTGATCTACCTTTGGGTGACCTACTAGTATATAGTTAATAATTTCCTTTCAATAACATCACCATAATTTATTTTTTTAAGTTCACCTTTGGGTAATCCTTAAAGAAATAATCGATCATTGATGTTATTATATAAATTTTAATAGACTTATAAACATATTTAACATAACATGAACAATATCTTTGGACATTTAATCATATTAATCAAATATATAAATATGTCACTTTAATATTATTAATTATAAACATTGGTCCATCTTTGGGTGACCTACTAGTTTATAATTAATAATTTCCTTTCAATAACATCACCATAATTTTGTCAGTTTAATATTATTAGTTATAAACATTGGTCCACCTTTGGATGACCTACTAGTTTATAATTAATAATTTACTTTAAATAACATCACCATAATTTTGTCACTTTAATATTATTAGTTATAAACATTGGTCCACCTTTGGGTGACCTACTAGTTTATAATTAATAATTTTCTTTTGGTGCATCAAGAGTATTAGATCAATCCTTACATTAATCAATACTCTTCATGTATAATTCTGATTGAAATTTCCTACCTTTACACGAAATAAATTTCATCTAATATGTAGAAAACAATTATGTATAATCCGAATTATCAATTTACACTTTTCGATTCTTTTATTTCATAATCAATTCCTTTTGGTCCATTACGAGTATTAGATCATTCCTTGCATTAATCAATACTCTTCATGCATGATTCTGATTGAAATTTCCTACCTTTACACTAAATAAAATTCATCCAATATGTAGAAAAAAATTATGCAGAGACCCTAATTATAGAAACCCTAATTTTTTCATGGCAAATCAATACGTTAATTATCGTGCTCTGATACCAATTGTTAGATGAATTTTACATTCGAAACAATACTTTTCCCAATTTAACGTAATAGATTCAACCAATAGATTTCTATAATTTAGGAATAAACAGAACAATAAATTACTAACCTTGATCCATGCTTTTCATGTAGACGTAGATCCGGAATACTTTTATCGGCTTGATCCTTTTCTTTTCTTTTCTCTTCGATGATCAAGAGAGACGAATGATTACCTTTCTTAGAGAAAAAGATTGACGGTTTCTTCCTTTCTTGTACCCTTAACAAAACCCCTTCCGTTTCAATCTCTTTAAGAGAATTTAAAGAGATTTCTTAAAAAGAATTTACAGATTTTCCCTTTCATCTTACAAGGAATATATGTAAATACCCTTTCATTCATATCTCTTTATTTATATCTCTTTAACCATATATTATATACTTTAATAAGGTCAAGGAGAGGGAATTAAAACTCAATCAACTTAATTTCTTTTATGCTTAACAATCATCACATTAAGCACTTTAATATTAAGTCAAACTACTTTAATTAAGATGGACCACACAATAGATTATTAAAATAATCTAACAGAGTTGAGAGACGTTCGTTATAAATTGATGGATGTCTGTTGTGGGCTATGGGTTGTGGGCTGAGGGACCAAGGACATCTATCATATGTTGAGGGACATTCGTTATAAGTTGAGGGATGTCCCACTGCACAACAGACGTCTCTCATTCTGTTCGGTTCAGTTTTAGTCGGTTTTCCTTCATTAGAATCGAAATTCGAACTGAAAATTTCAGTTATTTTTTGTTCGGTTTCAAATTTCATTTTTTAATATTGAAAACTGGACTGAACCAACCTACCCGAAGTACTCAGTTCGGTCCGGTTTCCCAATTCGATTTGAAGCGATTTCCAACCATGTTACTTATGGGGCATAAATAAGGCCTTGTTTTATTTTTAAAAAATTAGCTTAGGGTATTGGTCTTTAAGTTGAGCGTTTATTTTGAACTTTACATTAATTATTATTTTTATTATTATAATTTTCACATTTCACATCTAATTTATTTACTACTTCTTAAAAAAATATATTATAAAACAAGAAAATGTTTTATGAGTCATTCCAATTTAGTTGCTGTAGTTTTTTTCGTATTAAGATTATTATAATTTTAATTTTTTTAAACTATGCTATCTATCTATATAATAAAAAATACTTAGTATGCCAATTTTTGTTTAAATCATTTTTAAAACTTAATTAATTAAAAAAATTATTTAGTTTATAAATAACGTAATTGATCATAATCATTTTACTTAAATTAAGTATTTTAGTTACCATAGATAAATAATATAAATAAAAAAAATTATTACGTGACATTTTTTAATTATATTTAAAGACAAAAATATATTAAAATATCATTAAGTTTAAGGGTAAATGACAAATCAACCATCGTACTTTATGATCAGACAAGTCAACCATTAAACTAGTTTCGCTAACAAATTAACCCCTAAACTATAGAAAAAGGTCCCTGCAAACATTGTTGTCACGTTTGCAGTTAAACGTATTGACTTCGGTCCGAAGCGGATCATTTACTATTCCGCCGCGGATCGTTATTTTTAAAAATAACGTTATTATATTGATAGTCTGCGGCGGATTGACTACGATCCACAGCAGATTGACTACGATCCACGACGGATCGTTATGCATTGTTCTGCGTTCCTATGTCCTAGTATATAAGACTCGACTGTGCGCTCTGACGAATTCACCACGAACCATGAAATACTAGGTCACGCTTGGTACAATGTTAGAGTAGAGCTCAACAGCGATGTTCTGAGGGTTAAGTCTTACGGTTTTCCTGTCAAGCAAGACGAAGTTGTCGATATTCGTAAATTTGGGAGATGGAAAGAGGTGAAAGAGTTGGAGGCTAGGTTTCAGTCATTGTCGGAACAGTTATAGGAATGCGTTCGTCGTAGAAAGGAACTCCAAGCACTCGGAGTCCTGTAACTGTACTGATAATAGCCAAAACATAGCCTTTAACTCTTTCACCTCTTTACAGCTCCCAAATTTACGAACATCGAAAACTTCGTCTTACTCAACAGGAAAGCCATAGTACTTAACCTTCATAACATCGCCGTTTAGCTCTATTCCAATATTGTACAAAGAGTCTCCGAGGATAACGTGATTCGCGGTTAACTGGCCGAACCGCACCATCGAGTCTTATATACTAGGGCACAGGCACAGGAAAACACTCACATACATCGGTTAAGGGCTGTCTGCCATGTAGGATGCACGCCTCGAAAATGCAAGGTGAAATGACATTTCAAATAAAGTCCTATAACGACATTCACACTTGCTCGAGATGGAAAATTGTCATGCCTCTGCAAAATGGGTGGCAAATGGAGCATCAGTTTTGCATTCGACACCTATATGCAAGGAATATCAGATAACAGGATTGAGTGAGCAAACGTGCAATGATCAATAGATGAACTGTGCGTCGAAACTAGATATACATCATCTACAACAGTTTATTCAAGACAGACAATTGGATGTTCCTCAGGAAACAATACAAATGCTTGATGTGATTAGATGAACAACAAGTTACTTCATCAAATCCTATTTCAGCTATGTGAGATTGTTGGTGGACAAAGATATATGAAGAAGTTAAATAAACGACAAGTTACTGCAGCATCTTACTAGCTCGGGACACAATGATTCTTAGTGCACATGTATATTCTATGCATGTAATAATGGAATTGATAATTTCGTTTGCGTCTGTAATGCACATATGCACAATATGGTTGTTATTGAATTGATAAATTATGTCTGTAATACACATATGCACGATATGTTTGTAATTCACATACGCACAATATGGTCGTAAAAAAATTATGTTTATATTATGTTTTGTTTACTTGGATAATATCTGTTTGGAAAATGTCTGACTTTGATAATATATGGTTTTTGATAATGTCACAGGAGGGATGGACTAAAAATAAAGAAAACTCTTGCAAAATTTTCAATTTTTTGAAAGAGAAATTGACTTAAACCCTTTCATACATCATAAACAAATAACTAACATGTTTATTGCAACAATTTAAGCAACTTGTGTATAACACCGAAATATACAAGGCATGAGAGTTCTGTCTGTCTGCCGCAGAAAGTTGATATTCTGCCTCAAAAACACATCGGTCTGCTGCGAAATGTATGATGTTCCACGCCGGAATGACAACATCCCGTACCCATTGTTCAACGTATGATGAACAATTTCTTCTCTAATTTTATTTAGTGAACTATACTTCTTACCAAGACCCATACTAGCAAACATGCATTCTACTTGTGGTGGGCGTTTAGGCCTACTCTCAGCCATATCCATGTCCTCCTCACTACTGAATTCACATAATGAATAGAGCTTCTCCTCATCTAAAGTAGCTGAGACGAAATGTAACACTATACCAGATTCATCTCCAATTGTACGTATTTCATTTGCCAAAACTGTCGATGTGGGTCCCACTTCAACTTGGCAGTTAATAATAAATTCCTCGACACTCTAAGACGCCATTTGGTGTTTAAAAAATACTTCAACTTCGCCAAAATACGGTACAATGTAGTATAAATTTATACAAGATAGAAAACGCATGATGATCCATGGTGGATCATTATCAATCCATGGCGGATTGTGTCCTGATCTGCAGCGGACCATCAATATAATAACGTTATTTTTAAAAACAACAATCCGCGGCAGAATAGTAAACGATCCGCCGAGAACCAAAGTCAATACGTTTAACGACAAACATAATAGCAATTTTTGTGGGAACATTTTTTCATAGTTTAGTGGTTAATTTGTTAATAAAAATAATTTAATGGTTAACTTATCATTGAGCACAAAGTACGATGGTTGATTTGTCATTTACCCTAAATTTAAATTATCAAAACCTTTATAAGAAAGGTAAATTGAAATGACACTTAAACCACAAAGACTAAAGCATATTTTATCAAAAAAGATATTGTGGTCTATGTGCATAAGAGTTGTCAAAAACTAAATTATAATATTTTAAAATTTTGGATGATTTAAATATATTCTTGTTTTTTAATTATTCAAAAGTCTTTTAAATGAATAGAAAACACTTTTTTTTTACAATAATCTAAATTATATACATTGATTATACAGATTAGGAACACCATTTGACCATGAAATATCATATGATATGATATCACAATATTTTGTTTATATTTATAATAAATAGTTATTTTATTGATATAAAAATACATCAATTATACCCCATGTTCTTCTTGATCTCCCTTTAGGCTTTATCCTACCTTTCAATTCTTTCCTTCCACTCAGATATAGATACAAGTGCCATTAGTGATAGAGTAATATTAGGATTATTATGGAAATTTATACTTTAATTTTTATTTCTATTAATTAACATAATAATTATATATAAATTATAAAAATTAAAATAATATATTAAATCCCATCAAAAATAAATTATATTATAAGAAGAGTCGATTATCATGGTACGAATCAACATCAAAATACTTCTTTTTTTTTTTTAATTTTTTAAAATTCGAAATTTAGATGGTGATTAGGCATTTACAAATTCCTTGCTTCATGGTGGGGCCTGCCTCCATATGACGTGGCGTTAGAAACTCTCAATGTATCTTCCCTCTCTAGCCATGAGTCGAGGATTTCTTTGGCATTCAGAGAAACAAGAGTTGGAGATTGGGAACAGGCGCGACAGATTTCTTCGTTGGTGTCCGGAAACGAGAAAAGGGTGCAGATTTGGGAGACTTAGGGATAATCTAGATTATTCTGGATTTCAGAGAACAAGATCGTAATTTGCGTCGCTGTAATTGCGGACTGCAGAGGAATGCTCGATCCATGTTTTTCTCTCGCAGCTTTTGAATGGATTCTCAGTGTTAAGTGTAAAGCCTAGGTTTTGGTTCGAGATTTAAAAAGGTTTTGTGAATGGGAAATTGTGTATCAAAGGATGTTTGGAGTGTGATATTAATCTGTGAAATTGGAGTCGGAATCCATAGGGAATCCGATGATGATCGAAGGGGAAATCACTGAATTTCCTGTGGATAGACCGTCAGGCGATGCAACACCTAACAGCAGCAGGATTCTGTTGTTGGGCTGTTCTGGGCCTTGGACCATTCAATCTTTGAACTTATTTTATTGTCATTAATAGTTATTTTGTTTATTGTAAAGTGAATATATATATATATATATATTTACTTATTTATTGGGAACTTTGATTTATACAAATAAGGTTATTATTGTACTCTAGCCGCTATGCACTCTGGTTGACATAAGAGTTATTTTATATTTAATACTATATCTCATTTATTCTTTAAAAATCTATTTTTAAAATAATCTTATACATTTTGTATTCTATGAATTTATTTAGTACATCTTCATTGACATATTTTATTGGTCAAGCACATATATTTTTAATTGCTTATCAACTTGGTCGTAAAAATTAAGTTCGATCAACCCAGGTGAAAGTCCTTTGTTTATTACGCTCATTCGATCGTTGACAGATGTATTATATGAAATAGAGGAATGAGTCAGTTTCACTACACCTTGTCCCTAGATGCGAAATCTTAAACCCGATTAGGGTTATTATTTATTTGTTATCATCGAGTATTACATTTTCTTTTATATGTATATTGTATAGGGTGTTTGAAATCCATAAGTGACTTCATTTTCATTGTGATCTTATTCGTATCAGTAGTGGCTTATACTTACTCATGTGACACATTATAGTGAAGAATTTTGATTTTTGTGATATTGATATATTTTCTCCCCTAATTTTATACTATGAATTTATTTAGCATAATTATCTATATTTTATACTTCTACTATATATAAATTTGATTCTTACTAAATTTAGACGACTCACCCAAATGACATCCCTTTTACATTTTGCCAATGAGATATTTAGCAGCCAATGCAAGACCAATTTCAATCGTTATTTCCTTTAGTAGTTTTATTTCTTTGAGAGTTTTATTTGGTGAGATATAATGCTATATTTGTACTTTCTCTTTTATTTGACATCTATGTCATTATCTTCTGCATAGTTATTTTGGACACATATATATATCACTATATCTTTCATATTGTTGTTAGACTAACATATATATCACTATATCTTTCATATTGTTGTTAGACTAATGGATTAGCCCAAGTGAATTTTGGTCTAGGCTATAGTTCTATTAAGTCTTCTACTGCAATATTATTTAATTTTTGTTAAGTGTGGAACGATTCAATCTATTTTTGAGTCGAGTCATTCCTTGTTCCATTGCAGGTCAGTGACATATTTGTCACTCTAGATTCATGGTCCCATTAGCTCTCATCCTTCCTATTTTACTCTTTTGGCCCAAAGTTTGAAAGATTTTTAATTTAAATTCCTCTCTTGAAGCTCCCTCCCCTAGTTTGCTTCTTGGAGTTCAAACTTGTAGTCTTTGTTGGTTCCACTTGTACCAACAATTATTTGAGTGGTACATCAAGAATTTAATATGCACGACAAATACTTTGTTATTGGTTTTAATGTTGGAATGGAACAAAGCAAATATAATATTGGGTCTGACAATTAATATCCAAAATATATTAATAACACTTGAAAATAAATTATTACATCTGTTTATTTTATATTTATATCGTTAAAATTTATTGATTTAATAAATAAAATTTATATTTTTGCTAAATGAAATGATACAAAATGCTATGACATAGTATTTAAATATATTTTGGGTATTTATGTTTAGAGAAACTCTACCCAAAATAAATAGATATTTTGGAGTCTGTATATCAATTATCCATAGATTTATCAATTCAAAAATTTCCCCTCTTTTTTTAGGTATTCCTCCCATAGTGGTCTAGCATCTCTCTCCTTAGTCATCCAAATTATTATTTTAATAGATTAATCATTTATAAAAAAGATATATTGGATGATTTTATATTATTTCCAATGTCATCAAACAATGTTATCCAAGAGATGCAGGATAGATTGTTGAAATTAACAATATTTCCAATGAATCATTCTAATGAGATCAAAAATATGGGAGGGGATTGAACCATGATTCTCACCCCTATAGAAACTGGACTCTGATTATGAAAGTAGTAGAATCATGGGTCACGCCTTGGGTATCAAAAACTGTGAAAACAAAACAGAACCAAGAAAAATCATGGATAAAAAATTCAACCCAAATCCAAATTAAACTCGGTCAAAAACTTGAACAGAATGCATAATTCAACTCAAATCCGATAAAAAAACTCGAAAAATGGATTCAAAATCAACCATAAATATATATTTTAAAAAGTTAATTTTTACGGTTTGATTCAAATTCGATTTCAAAACCTAAAAATTCTTGTTCTAGTCCCAAAAACTAAGAATTTGAAAACAACAATTCGGTTTGATTTCGAAGGGAAATAAGGTCAAACTTACCCATGCCCAACCATAATTAAAAGTTGATATATGGTTGTAATTTAATTAAAAGATATGTGATAATTTGAATAGTTAATAACACTTGTGCATGCTCAAACCCGCACAGAAAAATGTATACGTGTTGGAGACATCTTGGCTTCCATTACTTTGTATTTAATTCTATTTTTCCCAAAGTTAATTGCACATAAACTCATATTATGCATACTTACACAAAATAGAAACTATATAAATATAAAAATTTCTCATGATTAGAAGATAAACTAATAATTTCTAAATCATACTTTTTAATCATTAGAAAATGAACATTTCTTAATAGAATAGATTTGTTTTCTGGGCCGGCGAATCTAGGAATTGTTAATGTAATACACTAATAGATTTGAAAACATGGGAAGTCATGTCAGGAGATTGACCTAGATTGTCGCTACCATGTTACTGAACAGAATTTTAATTAAATAACTTACTAGGCTTAGCTTCAGTCATAATCCAACAGCCTAGTGATGAATAGTTTTGATTAAATTAAGAAAATTAACAAAACAAAACTTAAATTATTAGATCAGCGACGAGCTAAACTTTTCAGTAATTTTGCGAACAACTAAAATTTTGAACTATGAAAAATTAACAACGCAAACCTTATTGTCATGCTTTTTGCTAAAAATTAATTTTTTTTCACAGCAGATAGGTCGTCTTTCCACAGCAGACACGTATATGAAGTAGTTGTAGTCAAAGACTTACTTTGCGTAGTGGAAACCACTGTGGAAAATGTTGAGAATCGAACGCGAAACGGAAAAAGAAAACTACGAAAGCAGGGACACCAAGATTTACGTGGAAAACCCTAACGAGAAAAAACCATGGGCAGAGGAGAAATTCACTATTGAAAATCAAGGTACAACGAGTTTTCCGACTCAAGCATCAATATATAGAGAAAGTAAATAACCATAATATTGGATATGGGCCTGACCTGGCCCAACTAGAATTTGGTCACTCCAAACTCTAACAATCTCCACATTGACACGAATTCCACATGAGAGATCCAATGTAGGTTTCTCGGCCCACCCCAAAACGAATCCAGAACACTGAACTCTGACAATCTCCATCTTCAAAGAAATTCCAATGTAAGGCGAACGATCTGCAAAACTCCAACGAAAAATAACCTCCTCTTCCACAAAGGCCCCTGATGGGCCAACTCAATATCTAGTACTAATCAAGTTTAAGCCCCTTTTAAACTTGAGAGACACACTATGGGAGAAATCACATCTCCTCAATGGTAAAACCAAAGTATCAGAGATGTCACAACGAACTGTATGTGAATATGCTGAATCTATACTCTCGATCACACTCAATGCGTAACCCACTGTAGATGTTTCACCATATCGCCGTAGGGTTTTACCCTTCCTCTTGGTTTTGCTTTTGACGATACCACTCTGATGTGAAACTGTAACTGGTGATGATGTGGTGATCGGATCACCCTGAACATCTGTAAAAAGCTGACGTATCAACTCTGATGTGGATTGAGAACTCAACTTGAACTTCACCTGAGAACCTGACTTCCTCTGTATTTTCTCCAAAAACCTTTTGAAAGTGAATTCACAAACTTTGTAGCTTGATTACCCGTCACTGTAGAACCTTGTAACATATACAAATTTGCAGAGCTTTTGTGTCCCTTTAACTTGACGAGAGCACTCCTACTGATCTTTATACCTCCACCTACAGCGCTATTCTTGTACCCTTTCGAATCCAGAGTACTCAACGAGATCAGATTCTTCTTTGAATCGGGAGCATGTCACACGTTACCTAGTGTCCTCACAACTCCATCAAACATTCTAATTCTGACAGTACCAATACCAGCTATCTTGCAATGTGTGTTATTACCCATTAACACAGCACCTCCTGAAACTGTCTCATATGTGGTATACCAATCCCCATTGTAGCACATATGAAACGAACACGCTGAATCCAGAATTCAATCATTGTTTGGCTTTGAGTTTCCTTCTAACACTATTAGAAGATCTCCATCACTGTAGTCTTATTCTTCTACGACAACTACTTCACCGGACGTCATCGGTTGTTTTCCCTTCTCTGTAGCTCTCTTTATTTCATTCTACAATTTACGGCACTCGGCTCTAATGTGCCCCCCTCTTATGACAGAAGTAACAGGTTCTATCTCGGTTCCTTGACTTTGATCAACCTTTTGAACTCTGAACATTATCACTACCTTTGTTGTTTGAATCTCTTGTTCTACCCGAACGACGAGTCCCTCACCTCGAGACTCGGATCCCACAACAACCTGCTTCATCTTTTCCTTTGATAACAAAAAACCATATACCTCTTCAAGAGTTAGACTTTCTCAACTATACAAAATCGTATCTTTGAAAGCACCATATGAAGCAGGTAACGAGCATAGCAGAATCAACCTCAAATCCTCCTCATCGTACTTGCATCCCATAGTCTCCAAATCCAAAACTAACTTCTTGAATGCAGCCAAATGCTCTGTAATAGAAGCTCTTTCCAATAACTGATGAGAATAAAGTTTTTGCTTCAAATGCAACTCGCTAGTCAGGGTTTTCTTCATACACAACTGCTCCAATTTGAACCATAACTCAGCGGTAGATTTCTCATTCAAAATATCCAGTAAAATCTAATTTGACAAATGCAGACGTATCAAAGATAGGGTTTTTCAATCCTTTCGAATTTTCTCCTCTTCAGTCAATAACGTGGGCATTTTATCGAGCCCTAATAACGCGTCGTCTAAATCCATCTGTGCGAGCACATCTCACATCTTCACCTGCCATAACTGAAATCTCGTATTTTGATCCAATAGCGGAATATCGAATTTCACAAAACTCATCTCCCAAAAAATTTCAGAAATTTCTCAAAATTATCTGATCCCAAAATATCTGCCCAAAAATTTTATCTTCAAATATTCAGAATATTAGATAAACCAATCAAATTATTCATAACCAAAATCAGTAATCCACCTAAAAATTCACCCGGTAAAAAGTAGAATTTTTATTCTATATGCAATTGGAGATCCAAAAATTTGGCCGATTGTTTCCTCACAGTTGGCTGTTCACTGGAGTTGGACGGCAACAAGGAGGCTGGGCAAGCGGAGCTTTTCTTCGTTGGAAAGAGTTGCCGGCGACGGCTGGAGGTTCGTCGACAGTGGCTGAGCAGGACTAGAGATGAATAGAGCTACAGTTTCCTCTCCCTGTCTTCGCAGCCTAGTTCTTCTCTTCGGCAACAGACAGTGCGGGAGACAGGGCGAGGCTGGAATGATCGATGACGGATGGCTGCGGGCGACAGACGGCGGCGAGCGACAACGGCTTCTGCGCTTTCCTCTACTTCTTCGCTTCGATGTTGGAGAACAGGGGCGACGCAACTCAAGAAAAGAAAATTTGTATTTTTCTTTTCTTTGTTTTGTTTTTTTTTTTAATTCTTTTTCCAAAATTGCAATTTTTCACGAAGAATTGCAAACCCCACTGACATTTGATCCGAGTACTAAAACTCTAACTTCGCTCTAATATCAATTGTTGAAAAATTGATATAGAAAATCTCACCTGGGCTCTGATACCAATTGTTGAGAATCGAATGCGAAACGGAAAAAGAAAACTGCGGAAGCAAGGACACCAAGATTTACGTGGAAAACCCTAACGGGAAAAAATCACGGGCAGAGGAGAAATTCACTATTGAAAATCAAGGTACAACGAGTTTTGCGACTCAAACATCAATATATAGAGAAAGTAAATAACTTTAATATTGGATATGGGCCTGACCCAGCCCAACTAGAATTCGGGTCACTCCGAACTCTAACAAAAAATACCATTTTCGCAATAAAAACGTGTCTTCCACTGCGGAAAGTAAGTCCTATTCTAGGGACTTGCTTTCCTCTGCTAGTATTTTTCCTAGAAGAAATGATATTCTCTGTAGTGGAGACTTGATTTCCACTGTGAAAATTGTATTTTATGCAATAGATTTTTGTCTTCTATTGCAGAAAAGGTATTTTTAACAACGAAAAGAGTATTTTTCGTAGCAGATACTTGCCTTCCGTTGTGCAATCTTAGTTTCCTTAGCGCGACTCCAACTTGAAGCATAACCTCATACTAGTCAATGTATCGAAATATACTCTTCTAGATATAATAATCAAACGATTTTTAATATCAGCTTCGTACCTATAATTCACCGATTCAGTCTTGAATACAATGAGTAGAAACAATCTGATATAGGTTTGAAACAGATCAATTGAGATACTAGTCGTGCTTGAGGTTGAGGTTGAAGTTGTGCTTTAGGTTGGAGTGGTGCTTCACTCTTAGATTGTGCTGAGAAAACTAACATTCCACAGTAGAATGCAAGTATTTGTTGCGTAAAAAACTATTTCTATTGCAGAAAACATGACTGTGAGATTTATTTTGTTTATTTATCATAGTTCAAGGTTTTAATTATTAGCAAATTTGCTTTAAAGTTTGGCATGTCGCTGATCTAATAATTTATGGTTTGTTTTATTAATTTTCCATTAAATTATGTAAGAATGGACGTCAGTATGAAAAGACAAAATCGAAGAGTGATTTATGTGAAAAAATTCTAACGAAACAAAAAAAAAAAAAAAAACTCAAGGCTAAAATGAGAAACTTATTATGGTGAAATTAAATTATAAAAGAGCATATATGTATGGAAATTTATAAAATTTAAGACAAAAATATTAAATAAATATAGTTGGTCCAATCTTTTCGCTATTGTTGTAGACTTCTGGCAAAAGTTCATAAACTTTGTTTCATCAATTTTATCGTACTGAAAACTATTTTGCCTAACTTAAATAAAATTTGGGCAAATGAACTCTAGCAATAATCATGATTTGGTGAAACTTGTTTTGCGATTTAAAAGCCAAACAAAAATCAAATAGAGATAATGGAAAACAGTTTTTGCAAGGATAATTCTATGGCATCTGCTCTTGTTTGTAATAGTTAATGAGACCCTTATTTTTTTAAGCCAAAACTTTATAGTAGTGATGCTCAAAAGCCATTTAATTTGTGAGTGGGTGGGTACTATGTGTGGTAGTCTCTTTAATGAAGGTAAATATGACTAGATGTGGGTCCAACTCATACCAGTTGAGGTGCATAATCCCACATCACTTGAAAGGGTAATGCATAGTTTATAAGTAGAGTTCTTCTCCTTATCTAGTACAATGCGTTTTGGGCTAACCCTAAAAATAAAAATTAGCAAGATTCAGCCCAAAAGAGACAATATTGTAATAGGAGAACTAGGGACGTTACAAATTGTATCATAGGTAAAGCTTGACCAAAAGTGTGACTAACAAGAACATTGGACCCCAAGGGTTAGAGATTGTGGCAGTTCGCCTTGTAAAAACAAAGATGACCTAAGTGTGTGTTACAGCGAAATGTGAAGATAACCAGAGAGAAGGAAAGAGGTTAAGGAAGAAACCAACGTGACTTAAAGACTTTACTGAGTAAAACAAATTGTACAACTAGCAAATAGTATAGTTGTAAAGACGGTAATTTACATAACCGATACAAGATTGTATAAATAGAGAATTGTAACAGAGAAGAATTAAGCAATGAAAAATCTTCTTGTTCTTGTTCTTCTTCTTCTTCTTCAGTTTCTTCTCTTTTCTTTTGCAACTCTGAGCTGGGAACTACCAGTGTCATTGGTGCTTCCATTGACTTCTGTCGCCATGGCAGAAGGCACTCGCTCACATTCTATCCAGAATCAATTACTGGAAGAATGTCGGAATCGACTATCGAATCATGATCAACAAATGACAGAATTCAATAGGCTTTTGAAAGAAATTAGCATCAAGTTAACGTCCATGGAAGGCCGGATAGAGAAACACATCAGAAATCCTGTCAATATTCTATTAGAAACCTCCAGCAGTAAAGGTAAACAACCTGAGAATTTTGTTGACAGTGGTTATAAACCTTTTCGCTCAATCAAACTAGATGTGCCAAGGTTTAATGGTGATGACCCAAACGGTTGGATTTTTAAGGCCGAACAATTTTTCGCTTATCACAAACTTGATGATGCGCAGAGATTAAAAATAGCTTCCTTTCATTTAGATGGCACCGCTTTGCAGTGGTTTCAATGGACGTTTAGAAATGGCATGTTAACTACTTGGCATGTTTTTTTTACAAGCAATGCTTGTTCGTTTTGAGCCATCGGAGTATCGGGATTTGCAAGGCAAATTGTCGAAGCTTACACAGACGTCGATTGTTTCTAATTTTCAGACCAAGTTTAAGGCTCTGATGAATCAAACAGTGGGTGTTTCTCCTTCGTTTTTGCAAAGCTGCTTTGAATCGAGTCTAAGGAATGATATTCTGAGGGAGGTCCATGCGCTGAAATCATAGACTCTTGAACAAGCTATCAATTTGGCTAAGTTGATGGAAGACAAATTAAACGATATGGGTAATAGACAGAGTTTTTCTAAAACCCAATTTCACCAATATGTTAAAATGCATGAGTCTTTACCTCCATTATTACCCACTCCGAAATTACAGCAATCTCAGCAACTTTTGAATGTCAAGTCTTCTATTCATGTTAAGCACTTATCGGCCACGGAGATGATGGAAAGAAGGGATAAAGGTTTATGTTATAATTGTGATGAGAAGTTTAGCCGAAACCATAAATGTAAGTCTAAATTGCTTGTATTGATGTTAGAAGATGATGATTGTGCTACTTCTAATCTGATGGATGTTAGCAATGAGATTGCTAGTGCTCTTACTGGTGATGAATAGCTTGACCTTCCAACTATTAGCTTACATGCCTTGGCTAGATAACAATCACCAAGAACTATTCGGTTTGTTGGTTATGTTGCCAAACAACCAATTTAGATCCTAGTTGATGGTAGTTTAACACATAATTTCATTCAGAACAAATTGGTTTGTCACTTAAACTTACAAATTCTTCCTTCTAAGCATTTTAAGGTGTTGGTTGGAAATGGTGATGAATTGGCTTGCACTGGATCTTGTTTGAATTTAGAAGTCAAAATTCAAGATCAAGCCTTTTTAATTGATTTCTATGTTCTTCCTATACAAGGAGCTGAAATGGTTTTGGGTGTTCAGTGGCTTAAACTATTAGGCCCAGTGTTAACCAATTATAAGCTTCTGACTATGCAATTTTCATGGAAGGGACAGTTAGTTCATTGCAAGGTTCGAAACAACAGGTTCTGAGTTCCATACAGCTTCATCAATTGAGGAAGATGCATAAAATTGGTGTAGTCTCTCAATTTTTCTATTTTCAATCTAGCTTTTTGATAATGGAGACATCGATTCATGATATTCCTGCTGATATTCAATCCTTGATTGTCAAATATAGTACTATTTTTCAAATTTTTGAAGGATTGCCCGATAGACATGTTACCCATCAGATTCATTTACAATCGAATACTCCTCCGGTTAATGTTAAGCCATATCGTTATCCACATTTTCAGAAATCTGAAATTGAAAAGTTAGTTGTTGAAATGTTACAATCTGGAATTATTCGGCAGAGTAGAAGTTCTTTTTCTTCTCTAATTTTATTGGTGAAAAAGAAAATGGCACTTGGAGATTTTGTGTTGATTGTATGGTGCTCAATAGTTTTACAATTCTGGATAAATTTCCAATTCCAACGGGAGATGAACTGTTGGACGAATTGTATGGTGCTACTGTTTTTAGTAAGATTGACTTATGTGCTGGTTATCATCAAATTAGAATGGATGTGAATGATGTTCAAAAGACTGCCTTTAGAACTCATGAAGGGTATTATGAGTTTTAGTGATGCCATTTGGGCTTTCTAATGCACCAGTCACTTTTCAAGCTATGATGAACGATATTTTGAAGTTGTTTTTGCGCAAATCTCTCATTGTGTTCTTTGATGACATTTTAATATATAGTGTCTCCCGTTTTGATCATCTTACTCATTAGGAGGAGGTTTTATTGTGTTTACAACAACATCAATTAGTGGCCAAACTAAGCAAACGCAGTTTTGGCCAAAGCTCCATTGAGTATTTGGGTCATGTTGTCTCTGCTAAGGGAGTGTCACTTGAACAAGGGAAAAATACTGCTATTGTCGATTGGCCCATTCTGACAACTCTTAAACAATTGCGAGGTTTTTTGGGTCTCTCCGGATATTATCACAAATTTATACGCAATTATGCCACTATTACTAGTCCTTTAACTTTTTTTTTGTAGAAGGATGCTTTTAAATGGTCAATTGATGCTAACTTAGCTTTCAGTAAGTTGAAGGAAGCTTTGGTATCTGCACCTATCTTAGCTTTACCCAATTTTTCTAAGAATTTTGTTGTCGAAACGAATGCTAGTGGAGTAGGTGTTGGTGCGGTGCTACTTCAAGACAAACACCCAATTGATTTCTTCAATAAGAAATTGTGTTTAAAAATGCAAAATAACAGCACTTATCTCAAGGAATTATTTGCAATTATCAAAGCTATTAAGAAATGAAGACAATATTTGTTGGCGAATAAATTTGTCATCAAAACTGATCATTAAAGCATAAGGGAGATGTTAACTCAAGTGATCCAAACTCCCGAACAGCAGCATTTTGTGGTCAAATTACTTGGCTATGATTTTGATATAGTTTACAATCCTGGTAAGAATAATGTTGTTGCAGATTCCCTTTCAAGAACATTTGAGTCTGCTGATGTGGGTGTTTCTTTTTCGGCATTGACTAGTCTTCATTCCAAATTGCTGGATAAATTGATAAATGAAACTACAAGTTTACCAGACATGACAGATTTGAGTTCTCAAATTCAATTGTCTCCTCAGCTATATCCAGATTACAAAATACAGGGAGGACTTATCCTTCGTAATGGCAGGATTGTCCTTAGTAATGCTTCAGCTTGCAAAATTGATCTTATTCGTGAATGTCATTCTTCATTGATTGGTGGTCATTCTGGTATTTTACGTACTATTAAAAGGGTTAATTTTCAATTTGATTGGCCAGCTTTACGTAAGGATGTTCGACACTTTGTGCAAACTTGTCCGACATGTCAACAAAAAAAATATGAAACAACTAAAGCTGTTGGGCTTCTGCAACCATTATCAACTCCAGTTAACATTTGTGAGGACTTATTAATGGACTTCATTACAGGTCTTCCGAATTCTAAAGGATTTACGGTGATTTTAGTTGTTGTTGCAGATTGTCCAAATTAGCCCATTTTGTATCTCTGTCTGCTAGTTTTACAGCAACCAAAGTGGCTGAAGTTTTTGCACAACATATTTGCAAATTGCTTGGCATTCCAAAATCCCTGGTTAGTGATCGAGATCCAATTTTTATGAGTAAATTTTGGAAGGATTTACTTCAACTCAGTGGCACTAAATTGTTGTTTAGTAGTTCCTATCACTCGCAAACTGACGGGCAGACTGAGGTAACTAACCGCACTTTGGAACAATATTAGAGCTGCTTTGTTATGGACTATCCTTCTTTATGGGAAAAAATATTGCATTGGGCTGAATACTCCTATAACACTACTTTTCATTCTACTATTAGAATGTCCCCATTCGAGGTTGTGTATGGCCGTGCTCCTCCAAATTTATTGACTTATACAGTAGGTTCCTCTCCCATTGAAGCAGTGGACTTCTGTTTACAGCAACGTTAGCTGGTTTTGGCTAAGCTCAAGGAGAATTTATTCCAAACTAAGAATCGTATGAAGCATTTTACTGACAAGCATAGAAGTGAGAGGCACTTCGAGCCGGGTGATTTAGTATTGGTTAAACTTCATCCTTATAAACAGATTTCAGCAAAGGATAAATCATATTCGAAGTTGAGTAAAAGGTTTTATGGGCCTTTTCTGGTGGAAGAGCATATTGGTAAAGTTGCTTACTGTTTGAAATTGCCACCTGAATTCAAAATTCATTATGTGTTTCATGTTTCATTGCTGAAGCTTTTCAAAGAAGATGTTGCTATCCATTTTACTCCACTGCCAAATATGATTGTTGATAATCATCAGGTGACTGAATCGCAAGCAATTTTGGATTCATGATTTGTTTCCATTAACAATAGTTTACAGCCATAAGTGTTAGTGTAGTGATCTGGTTTGCCTTTGGAAGACACTTCTTGGGAGTTTATTACAGATTTGCATTGCAATTATCCTGCTTTCAACCTTGAGGACAAGGTTCCTTCGCAAGAGAGAGGCAATGTTACGGCAAATTGTGAAGATAACCAGAGAGAAGGAAAGAGGTCAAGGAAGAAACCAACGTGGCTTAAAGACTTTATTGAGTAAAAAAAATTGTACAGCTAGCAAATAGTATAGTTGTAAAGACGGTTGTTTACATAACTGATACAAGATTGTATAAATGGAGAATTGTAACATAGAAGAATTAATCAATGAAAATTCTTCTTCTTCTTCTTCTTCAATTTCTTCTCTTTTCTTGAATTTGCAACTATGAGCTGGGAACTACTAGTATTAGTGTGGGTCAAACTCATACTAGTAAGGGTGCATAATCCCACATCTTTTGGGAGGATAATGCATTGTTAAGTATGATTGTTCTTCCTACCTAGTACAACGCATTTTAGGTTAACCCCAAGAACAAAACTATGAGGACTTCGCCCTAAAATAGACAATATTGTACTGGGAGGATTGATGATAGGGTTTGTTTGGATGCAACCTTTTCTGCTATTTTATTTATAATCTCTTTTTCTATTATCTACTCTTTTAATAAACCAGAAAAAAAATAATCCCAAGAGGCTTTGTTAAGAATTTTTTTTCCCACAAAATTTTAAAAGTAATTAATAAAAAAAATTTTGAATTATGAAATCATTGACAAGTCAAATCTCAAACTAATTTTGCTAACAAATAAAATCTTGAACCATGAAAAATGAACGAGGTAAACCTCAGAGTAATGTTTTCTTTTAAAAAATGTGTCCCGAATGTTTATGGGTGAACGTCCGATTATACCTCTTTACATGAAGGCAAACAACCGTACTTATATGACATACGTCTGAGTGACAAAAAAGTAAAAGTCTGGATGTCTACTCCTAAGAAGGACTAAAACCCTGGATGTCCGTACATTTGCTACGAAAACCTGTAGTTGTGGAAACTTGCACGTATGTTGCAGATATCTACCCAACACTTGACATTTCGAAAACACAATTCATGTGCAGCCATGTGTCCTTCAGAAACCAAGTATTTGCGGACACTAACATTTCTGCGAAAACAAACACATCCACGGTTACCAACACTTCTATAGATATTTGGTTTCTAAAGGACACTTGGCCGCGCATGAGTTGTGTCCACATAATGTTAAGTATGAGGCGAATATTTGCTGCAGAAACTTGCACATCCACTGCGGATGTCTGCCCCACACATAACATTCCAAGTCACAATTCATGTGTGGCTGCATGTTCTTTCAAAACCAAGTATATGCGAACACACATCCTTCCAAAACTAAGTATCCACGGACCCATTATGTGCACGACTACGTGTTCTTCTGAAATCAAGTATTTGAAAACACCAACACTTCTGCAAACACACATCCATCTGCAGATACCAACATTTCACGGATAATTGGTTTTAAAAGGATACGTGGCCGCACATGAGTTGTGTCATGACCCAGAGGAGGGCTTAACAAAACCGCCAGGTCATGCGACTCAATTTTCTTTGAGAACCTGATCGCCCAACCTAAGGCGTAGATTATTAGCAGAAGACTTTTTGGAATTTAATGCGGCCCAAGAAAATGGGTCTATGTCTGTATAGCGATCACGAGAAGATAACAATGCCTATAATAGATAGAAATCCAAAATACTGTGCATCAAATCCAAACCATCAGAATTTAAGTTTACAGACCCAAAAGATACTGTAATATCCTTACTTAGTGATAGTCTCAACACTCAAACACTAAAACAGGAAATAGAAATTAACGAGATTCTCTGGCTCTTTATCCTTAGCCACTCTTGCCATTATTTAGAATTTGAGAGGGGTCATTTGGGGTAAGTGACTAACTCAGTAAAATATATCTAGACTAGGTGTAGTGCATATGAAACTGGTCTTTCTCTCTTTTGAAAACGATGCTTTGTTTCTCCTTTTGCGTACATGGATTTTAACCAAAATCTCTTTATCATTTTATAAACCCGGCCCAAGACCCTCGATGAGGCTTTTATCAAAAACTTGTTGTATACATAGACAACTATATCTTGAAAATAGGTCATCAACGTTTTTTGATCTGAAAACGTTATCAGTGAAAATGGATGGTCACTCAAGGATCCACCTAACACTCATCAAAGAATAGGTGGTCACCCGTTGATGACAACACCTTATAGGCAGAAGAAAAGATGGTGCCCTCATCCGCTGAGCAAGAAGAGTACCCATCCGTGATATCAATAACGAATGAGGTTCATGGTGTTGGGTTGCCCCTCAACTAGCCACCTACTGTATCCAAGTCGACAAGGTTGTCAGCGAGGAGAGCTATGAGCCGTCACGCCACTCGTCACTTAGAAAGGTGCTAGGCGAACAATCCTAGCGACTGACAACCTCCACCTTGTGTGACTAAAACCCTGGTCAGGTTCTGGGGCTCAAAACCAAAGGACGCGTAATCACCGCTCTATCAACCTTTGAATTCCAGGGATCTAAACCCAAGGACATGTCACTGGTACCCTATCACCTTTTCGTACAGACAAACATCCAATTTCCTCGCAGTAGAAGATTGTACAAGATAGCCTCGTGATGCATTATCGCCAAAATGCCTAAAACATCAGGATGATTCATCCTCCCAATACATGCACAAAATGTATATGTCAAACCATGTGCGAAAAATAAACGTGATGAAACATATGTATACATAAAAACTAACTTGCTATCGAAACAGTCCTTGTCGAATTTTCAAGTGTGGTATTTCACAAAATATTGGTTTTGAAAATGTTATGCGACGCAATGTAAGAGATATAGAAATTCCTACCTTTGTAGTGCTCTCTCTTTGTACTTAGAGCAACTGTCTCCTCGGGGATTGTCTCACAACCTCCGAAATTGTCTGAGCTTGACAAATCCATCAAACATGAAAATTCTCATCAATTTAAATCCCAAAAAATAAGCGGGAGGGTTCTATACCAGGTCTAGGTACCTAACCGAACTGTAATTGACCCAATTACACATGTGTCTGTGTAGTGGGGTCGACTAGAAACATTTCTAGGGCAAACTGCCCAATTCTCACTATTTGCGGTCGATCGACCGATTTTCTGTCGATCGTCCACTAAGGGCCAATCGATTGATAGACCAATCAATCGTCCAATGTTGCCTCTAGACTTTGGGTGATTGGTCGGTCCATTTGCGGTCAATCGTTCACTAGAGGCCCAGTCGATCAACTGGTCAGTTGATAGACCGCTGATTTTCTAGAGTGACCTCTAGAACCTTGGTGATCGATCGATCCATTTTTGGTCGATCGACCACTGCCTTTGGTTAATCGACCAAAAATTCTTCAGTCGATCAACCACTTGCTACTAGTCCATCGGTTCATCGGTCAGGTCCGTCTTCGGTGCATTTTCTCCGTCAGAGACGCACCATTCTCCTATATTTTTGCCTCTAATCGATAGTTAAACCCACCTAAACTTCAAATACACCAATAATAACTAGAGGGGGTCCCTCAGATTTGAGCTTTTGAGGGTCAAATCTAAGGCCAACACTTACCAAAACTTAAACCTTAAATCGGAGATGGAAACCTTACCATTTCAAAATACTCCTTCACAAATGTTACTCCTCTTGTCATTGCAAACGTTTTCCATCCCTTGGAATGTCGCGACTCATCCGATTTAACTCTGGTGTTCTCTCGCAGTTTGCTTCTCTGTCGGCTGAATGAACGAAAACGAAGTGAAAGGTTTCCTTTTTCTTCCTTTCTTTGATTCAATATTTTTCTTATTTAATTAATTTATTTGGAAAATGACAAACCAACCATCGTACTTTACGGTCAATGATAAGTTAACCACTAAACTATTTTTGCTAACAAATTAACCACTGAACTATGAACAAAAGTCACCGCTAACATCACTATCACGTTTGCCATTAAACGCTTTGATTTTGATCAGCAGCAAATTGACGACTATCCATGGTGGCTTGACCATGATCCGCAGCGGCTTGACCATGATCCGCGGCGGCTTGACCACGATCCGCGATGAATTGATAAGAAAAAAATTATTTTCTTTCACCTAGTGCGACGGTGAATCTTTACAGATCGATAATTCTCTCAATTTTCAATAGTTTTGGACGCTTGAGCACTCGTTTTCCATCATATTTTCGCGATTCACAAGTAGGAAACATCTGTTTTGTCATTTGGTGCTTATTAGAGCAATTTGGGTAGGAAAACATGCGGAGCTTCACGGTTTTGAATTGTGTAAGGGAAATTGGAGGACTTAGAAGCATTTTTAGCCTTAGAAAGTGGGATAAGCTGCCTTTGGGAGCTTGGCAATGCGAAAAGTTATGTAAAATAAAAAAAATTCCTCCAAATCGGTCGACTAAGCACAAAGTTATGACCTTCCAAAGTTTTCAAGTAAACGATCTCATTTTTTTCATGGCCGAATCTGCGCTAATATGCACCAAATGACAAAACAGATCTCTGCTACCTGTGCATCGCAAAAAAAATGATGAAAAATGATTCCTCAAGTGTCCAAAATCGTTGAAAATTGAGAGAATTATCGATCTGCAAAGATTCACCGTTGCACTAGGTGAAAGAAAAGATTTTCCTTCTATCAATCCATAGCGGATCGTGGTCAAGCCGCCGCAGATTGTCGTCAAGTCATCGCGGATCATCATCAAAGCATTTGACAACAAACGTGACAACGATGTTAGCTGCAACTTTTTTTCATAGTTCAGTGGTTAATTTGTTAGCGAAAATAGTTTAGTAGTTGACTTGTCATTCATCGCAAAGTGCGATGGTTGGTTTGTTATTTTCCCTAAATAATATATATGTAAATATATATTATGTATTAAATAAACTTAATCCAATTCTCAACTTTAATTCTGATTCGTCCAACGCTAGTCGATAATGTCTCCTTAATCGATTTAACTTTTCAATTTCATCTCTTCAATTTTCTTATTGCTTGGTAATTATCCAATTTTACCAATTTTGACCATTTGACCATAATTTCACACGTAGCCGCTACGTGACAAATTGAGTCAATCTTTCAACGACTTGACCAATTAATACACGAAAAATTAACAAATAAAATTTATTATTTAAAAAAAAATTCACGGGTTCTACAAGTTGTGTATGCGAAATGTTAAGTGTGAGGTAGATATCTACCCCACACTTAATATTTTGCGGACACAACTCTTATGTGCCCACGTGTCTTTCTAGAACTAAGTATATGCAAACATAAACACATCTGCGGTCACCAACGCTTCCGCAAATACATCTCATGTGCGGTCACCCATCCTTCTAAAATTAGGTATCCACAAACCCATCAAGTCTGTGGATGCTTCTTTGTGAACGTGTCCACAAACGTGAAAATGTCTGCGGATCCCTTGCGTGCCACACACCTATTTTCCATACCAATTATATTAATCTGCGGACTGGTTCTCGTCTGCCACGGACATGTTCATGTCCACTAATGCTTCTTCATATTTGGCAGACGTTTGGACTTATTTTTTAACAGAAAACGTGACTGCAAAATTTATCTTGTTAATTTTTTTATAATTTAATTTGTTAGCAAAAATAGTTTTAAATTTAGCTCGTTACCAATCTCATAGTTCACCATTTTGTTAACTACCCAATTTCAAATTATAAATTATTTATGCAGTTGTTGCATCAACTTTATTTCATTGCGATCTTAAACTCGTACGAGCAATGTTGTATTTCATATTTGTCATCTATTACAATATATACACAAGATTGAAAACACGAGTTTCAGATAAAGAGTTTGAATCAGAGTCAATCATGTGTTCGGTCAAGGCTGATTAGCTTGCTCAACAAGCGTCTCCCACGTCTCAAGAAAGATCTCATTTGCTTTTATTACAATTTGCACACTTGGATTGGTAAGTCATACGCTTCCAACAGTCAAGTCAATTATTTTAACTCTCATAATAATTAGGGTGACAATTAGTCATGAAACAATTATCTTAGAACCATAATGTGAAAACCGCTACAATCCATTATGGTAAGTTTTAATTTTCTTTTAACTCTCATAATAATTAGGGTGTCAATCGGATTGGATTAGTGAACATTGCAAATCCAAAAGTTGAAAATTTGGACAAGAGGTAAAGCCTAATTTTGTATTACCATTTATCCATATTTTGGATTTAATTTTATTAGGAGAAGTGAATAATTTATTTAAGGATTAAATATTTGAAATTTGTGCTCCAAAAGTGTTCCTTTGATATAAGTTATCATCGGCGTTGTGATTTTATATGAATTTGGGTTGTCTCTCGGATAAAAATTTTGGAAAATTTCAAAATTTTGGGACATATTTGTGATTTAGCACTCAACTTGGATCAAAGAACGGTTGACCGCAGTGGTGGCAAAGGAGTCGTTGGTCTGAAAGTGAATGACCAGACCAAAAGGTTGGTCGATTGGAATTCTTTTGGGTCGATCGGTTTGATCGACCGAACTATCTTTCATGGTGGATCAGAACTCTTTTGAGGACAACCGGCTCGATGGGCCAGATCTCTTTTGAGGTCGACCAAACTTGTTTCATGGTTTGAATTTTCATGGGAAATGTTTCGTAAGTTCCCCGAGTTGAATCCTATCTCTGTTATGAGTTCCAACAAACTTTTAAAGATTTAGAAAAATAAATTGATTTGGTTATATAAACTTTGATAGATACATCTTTACATCCTTGATTTTTATGTGCTTGGGCTTTGACTTGGGTTGGACTGGTTGAAGTAGAAGTTTATTTTCATATACAAAATTGCATTGTTTTTCTAAATTTTATTTTGAAACATGTTTTCATATAAAAGGGCATGTCCATCCTTATGACTCGTTGGTTTTCATAATACATACATATTTTTCATTGGACATTTTTTATTTGAAGTATGTATATTATCTTCATTGATTAACCTGGTCTCGTGAACCAAGTTTGATCTACTCATGTGGGAGTCCTATTTTATTTACGCATATTTGATCGTTTGAGGATATGTTAACTAGAGTAATAAGATAGTTGTATATATTATGTCCCTAGATGCAAAATCTTAAACCTAATCAGGGTCGTTCATGGCTGTTACAATCGCCGATTATCACTATTATTATTGTTACTGTTGATAACAAAACGTGCTTGGAATCTGTAAATAACTCTATTTTCACTGAAATTTTGTATAATAGTGGGTTTGATAGGTCAATATTTATGTCCTTGGATTTTTGTTTGCTTAAGCTTGGGCTTAGGTAAGACCTGTTAAGGTAGGAGTTTATTTTCATATCCAGCATTGCATCATTTTTCTAAATTTTATTTTGAGACGTATTCTCATACAGAAGGGCATGTTCATCTTTATGGATCATTGGTTTCTGTAATACATGCGTATTTTTCATTAGACATGTTTTATTTTTAACATGTATATTATCTTCGTTGATCAATTTGGTCACATAAACCAAATTTGATTGACCTATGTGAGAGTCCTATATTATTTATGAATATTCGACAATTGGAGGATGCGTTTAATTTATGTAACCTAGAGTAATGAGATAGTTGTATGTGTTATGTCTTTGAGTGCAAAATCTTAAAGCTGATCGTGGTTGTTCATGGCTGTTGTGATCGTTGAGCATCGTCATTATTATTGTTACTGTTGATGACAAATTATGCTCAGAGTACATGAGTGACTTCATTTTCACTAAAATTGTGTACAATAGTAGATTATTTTTTGTTACGTATCACTCTATAGTGAAATGCCTTAAAACTTGCACCATTATGCATTTTATACTCAGATGTCTAAAATGTTTTATCTTAGCATGCTCGCATATTTTGTTTACCTCTACATTCAATATGAAATTACATCTCTATTGAGTTTAGTTGACTCACTCTAAAAGACTTCCCCCTTTTAGGTCTTAGTGTGAGGGATCATCAATTGTTGGCACATGAGTAGACTTGGTGAATTATTTCCTTATTTTATAGACTTTCTTCCGAGAGTTATTTGTGAGGTTAGATTTTGTTAGATGTAATCTCATACTAAGTTTTTATTTTATAATTATTTTTCTCGCACAATTGAACATATATTACTACATTGTCTTTGATATCATTGATGGAATTTGAATTAACTTAGTTGTTTGGGCTCTGACTAATTTATTTTTATTTAAGTATTTTGCTATTATTGGGTACATTTAAATTTAGAGGTTGGGTGATTCAGTCAGTTCTCAGGTTGGGTCGCTCTCTGTTTTTCTTGGTTCACCTTCGAGGCGTGATAGGTAATCTAGTCAAGACGAGATCAGGGCAGATTGGTTCATGGTTATGATGAAATGTCATCTATGTAAAATTTCGATTCAAATAATATAATATTTATTTATTGTTTCGTTTTTTAATTTTACCTAAAAATGTCTTATATTATTAGAGGGGAGCACCCTACCACTTAATTAACTTCACTTTTCCGAAATGATATGGTAAGTGCAAATTCTCATAATTACTTAATCTCAAGTCATTTTTGTTTTTGCATAACGGGTTGTCATATTAACTTTCTTTAGAGGCTTGTAGTCAACGTCAATCACATTTCTTGTTAAGTTTTAATTCTAATACTATTCATAAAAGTGAAAGACATCCCAAACTAACAAGATTAATAGATAGACAACCTAAGTCTCAAAAAGTGTTAAAAATATAAACCATTAAATCAATTTCACGTTATCAGTTTAATGTTTAGGATAATTAATATTTTATCAATATAGAATAAGAAATCCAACTTTGAGTGAGAGATAGGAATGATCTGACACTAGCCCCTCCTGAGAATGTTGATCCGACCATCTGACCTTGGTTTATTTAATGATAAACAATGAAAGAATTTAAACCGTTATTAATTATTTATGTAAAAATTGAAATTCATTTCAACCTAACGAATTGATCTTTTGTGTTGTTGATAATTTATGAGACAATTATGACCTTACTATCAACCCTCATTACGCATAGTCCGTTCAATCAATAAATATACATTTAAGCACAGAAATCCTTTGTCTAGGAAGAGGACTTTCCATCATAAATACTAAATAGAGATATGGACCATGTTCACTATAGGGCCTCCACCTAAATTCCAACCTCTAAAGACATTTGCATATTTTGATGTCACCAGTGAATTACATTGCCACAATACCAGCCAATTCCCTTTGTACGTGCTATAAGTGGGTTTAAAGTGATGTAAAATACATTAAAAATCTATTCTTTGTAATATTTGGATTTATTTAAGTTACTTTACCAAATCTAAATTTTTGTTTCTCATAAATATTATTTAATTTTTAAATCTTTCTTCACTGGTCATTTAATCTCCCAAGTAAGACACTCAGACCTTAGCTTAATAGAACTTAAGATTATTTATCTTAATGGTTAAATACTTAATTTGAAAATTTTATATTAAATTAAGATTATTTTCACTCGTCTTAAAATACTTTCATAATGGGTATTAGAAGCTTTTAATTACCTTGTTAAATCCCTGTAGAATATTTCTAAGTTTATTTTTAGGCCTCAACTCAAATGGCCTATCAATTTTCACACGAAGATGAAAAAACATGTTGTGCTCAACCAAGGTATGTTAGGGTAGTCCAGTCTCAAGAGACATTTCTTAGTAATAAAACATGGAGGTAGACTACCCGCCTCGCATTTGACCGATGTGGTAGACTAGGCAAGCTCCGCGGTAGCCTAAACCTCAGCCATATTTTGCAAATATCATTTGTGGTAGACCAAACATTTTATAACCTGAAGATGAGCCTAATAGAAAAGTCAGATCAAACGACCCGATCCTAGAAGATGATTCGATCACCCAACCAAAGTTAGATTGAAAGTGGAGACTTAACATAAAATAAAGTCATAAATGGGTCGAATTCCACAAAGTGATCACCAAAAAAATAAAGATAGTGCAATAATAAATATGAGAAATATACTGTGGAGGAATATAAAATCATTCAACACCAAACAACTAATTCTATATATTAGAGAATGACTACTAGCCTCAATACGATCATTGCTCCTGGCCGCCTCGATCTACACCATGAAGACCCGAGCGTAGAAAATAGTTCAGCTCCCCCGTTTTCATCCTCCAGAGATGCTCGACCACCATTGCCTCTCTAACTCCAGAGTGCATTTCTCCTCTTTGCCTCCATTTCTCCTTCAGCATAGCTCACCCAAGAGCTTCCCCTGCCAGCGTTCCCCTTCTCCACTGCATTTCAATTCACCAGAGAGGTATGCCATGCCATGCCATGCCATGCCATGCCAAGCCATACTCTAACTCAGCACCATCCCTCACGCACGTCCACTCTGTCGCCTCCACCAAAGTAGGACAGATCGGTTCAGACTAGACCGCAAACTGGGCGCCAAGTCCTTCGGCCGTTCCAGTCCAAACCGTCGCCCCTGCCCACTCAACGCCTCAGCCATTCCTCCGCCAACACGAAAATGGCAACCAAACCTCAGTAGAACGCATGAGGAAGAGATTCTAGACTCAATTTAACCTTTCAACTTACCTCAACTCGAAGCTGGAAATCGCAACCAACCCGCGGAGCCCGAGATGCGGCAACCATTCGTCATCGCAGCAGCTCGCCCACCTGCAGGATAGCGCCTTCGACGCGAAGAAACTCGACCGAACATGTCGAGCTCCCTCGTCTCTCGTGTTCTCCCTCTCCTCTCTTTCTTCTCTCGGGTTCTCCCTTTTGGTTCATCGCGAAATGGCCATGGGCCACTTCCCCCTTTTCTCTTCTTATTTTGCCTTCCAGTTGAATACAATTGCGTGAACCGGTTCGATTGAACCTCCTCATCTTCTTTTTAATTCCTTAAATTTTTAATCTCTTACTTAATCTTCATCTAATCCTCCCTTTTTATTATTCTCACACTTTAATTCTAATTAATCCAATTAATCTCATTTCTTTTTCTTCTTTTAACTAAAAGAAAACCGAGCCACTTAATTTCTTCTGGATTGAATCGGACCAAACTGGTTTAATCCATTACTTCACTCCTTCAGAATTGCGATTTCGGACGAAGGAAGGCATTCGCGCCTCGTCCGCATTCGTCCAAAAAGTCCTCCAAATTTGACAGATTCGAACTCTCCCTGTCCGACTTCGTCAACAAGTCATCCCGACTCGTTCGAAATCTCGCGTTACAAACGGAGGACGAATGTGGATGGGAGACATCATCTTGCCTCGTCCCAAAACATAGGGGACGATTTGAAATGCATTGTCAGATGCAACCCCAAGTCCGCGTGTCATCCGCATTCATCCGAAAACTCCAAATACACATTTTTTTCCAACACAACTTTATACTTCAATCACTCCTTAATATTTTTCCATATTTATATGGCATTAACCAACAACACATCGCCCCGCGATATAATATATTAATTACTCCAAAATTAATTACATAGCCCACACGAGGAAATATTACTGGGTATTACAGAGTAGCTGAGAGGAAGGTCGTTTGTTGGAGTTCAAGTTTTTTGTTTCTTGAGTGCTTCAGGTAAGCCGAGTTCTTCCATGATTTTCTTGAGGGTTTGATTACTGTTATAATTTTTTGGGAAAAATACTATGCATGGCTGTTAAGTTGGATTATGTTAAAAGTTGTTTGTTAAATGCTCTCTATGATTGGTATGGAGTTAGAAATCAAAGTCACTGTATGTTGCTAGAATATGGGTATTATTGAAGGTAAAAGTCTATGAAGTGTGAAATTGGTTACTGCCATATGCATGAGTTTTATATTTATCAATATATTTATGTTTATTAACTGGTGAAATACACTATTAGGTTGGTTAAGTAATTATTGATTGAATAATTACTGTGAAGGTAATAATCTTTTGATTAGGGTTTAGGATTCATATCTGTTACAGCTATGAAATATTGTTTTGCTAATTTGAGATTCTGTCAATTGGTCGCTGGAGAATTATTATTGATGATTATATGTTTAATTTGAAGGTATTGACAAGGACAAATTTTAAGTGGTAACTCTCTATGGACTCCAAGTAAGTGATATTGCATGTGTTTTGCTTGCAAAAGCCTACATCACAAGAAATTAGGGTTTGTTTGATAATTTCATTTACTAGATGAATAGGTCATCAATAATTGCTATTGATCGAGGATGTATTGCTGCTTGATGTTTGATGCAGTGTTTATAAGATTGAAGTTCAATTCTTTAAATTAATGAATTTGATCATGCTTTGAAGATATGCTAGATAGACATGTATGATAGACTTGTACGCGTGCATTCATTCATCATGTTTTCATAAAATGTATGAAAATGGTTTTATGTGTTGTTTTAAAAATATAAACTGAACAAATTGAGTAAACGTAAATAAGTGTAAAGAAATGTGGGTTTTTGAGTGGCTACCCCATGTGGATCATTAAGTGCTACTCTATCTTGTCAAGTTGATATCTCTAACACTTGTATGAGTAACTGGAACTAAATGAAAATGGAATACATGTGAATAAAATGTAAATAGATGTTGTGAGGTATGAGTTCTTGAGTTAGCTGCCTGTATGGGTCATTAGATGCTACTCTACCTTGTCAAGTTAACATCTCCAACGTCGATAAAAGTAAAGGTAAAGGAAAATAAAAATGAAAACTGCATGTGTTTTTATAATGAGCATAGCATAAACATTTTATAATTTATATCGCTTACTGAACTTTGAGCTCACAGTTTAAGTCTTGTGGCGTAGATAAGGAGCCTATGAGTGGATAAAACTTGTAGAGGACGCAGCTGATGGAGTATTACGGTGTTGAGCTCTTTTGTGCTGTTGGCGAACTGACCAGTGAGTTATGGCTCAAGAAATGGAATAAACTTATTTAAGTATTATAAGAGCTTTCAAACTACTTTCAAGTGCTTGTTTAATTTAAATTGATTTAAGTGGTGAATTGTAAGTTTTTATTTTATAAAGACTTCCGCTTTTGTTGAACTCTAATTTTCCCTCACATGTTATTAAAGAAAAAATTTTATACAGTTAATGGAACGATAAAATGGAACACGGGATGTTACACTACGGATGGAGCTGAACCTTAGCACTGCACATCATCAATCTCTAGACTAATGGACAGTCGAAAAGAACTATTCAAATTCTAGAGGACATGTTACGAGCTTGTATCCTGGATTTTGGTGACAGCTAGATCAATCATCTGTCGTTGGTGGAGTTTGTATATAATAATGATTATCAGACTAGCATCGGTATCTCTCTGTACAAAGCATTGTATGGGAGATCGTGTCTTTCTCTGTTATGCTAGGTAGAGGCAGAAGAGAGAATTTCCCTTGGGCCAGATTTGATCCAAGAAATCACTAACAAGATCTGGTCCATTCAGGAGAGACTCAAGGCAGTGCAGAGCACACGGAAGAGTTATGCTGATCTGAAGAGATGCGAAGTTGAATTCGATGTGGGAGAATCTGTTTTTCTAAAAGTCCGACCGAGATGTGGTATCACTTACTTTGGGGTGAAAGGAAAGTTAGTCCCGAGGTACATTGGTCTATTCCAGATAATTGAAATTATAGGCAATGTGGCCTACTGATTTGATCTACCTCCCCAGTTTGAGTATGTTCACAATGTCTTTCATATATCCCGAATGAGAAAGTACACATCTGACCCATCTCATGTCATCTCCTAGACTAACATTCCAATTCAAGAGGACACATTATACGAGGAAGAACCAAAATGAATTTTCAGCAGGGAGACTCGAGTTCTCTATCGCAAGGGGATTTCCTTGGTCCGTGTGTTATGGAAGAATCACAGTAAGAGGGAAGCAACTTAGGAAATCGAGTCTGACATGATATGGAAGTACCCCTATCTTTTTTGAGGTGTATCTAATTTATTTTTAAATTTCAGGACAAAATTTCTTTAAAGGGGGAAAAGCTATAAGAACCACAATTTTTTTTTAAAATAAATAAAATTCCATGTGCATGAACTTTCCACGTTGGATTGGCCCAACATTCAGATTGGATCGATTTGTCGCGTAGTGTCCAAGCGTAAATTTTTAGTCAATGGGTCAAAGGATAAAATTTGGGTTCTTAGGTAAATTGGAGGATAGTGTTTCCCCAATAATTGAATGAAATGAAATATATTTTAATTAATCACGTGATCAGAACAAACTTAAGTAATCACGTGATCTGCATGTGTCCAAGAAATAAACAGAATTTGCCAAGGATGTTCCATGCTAGATAGTGCCACAGAAGGTTAACTCTCTGCGAGGGCACTGTTGCCCTATTCCAATTTTGCGTGAAGGCAGTCGCAGGTGCACTGCCTGCATCCGCGGATGCACTATCCATCATCCTCTGGTGCACTGTCTTACTTCTAGGAGCCTACTGTCATTTTCTTTTCTTCACCGAGTCATCCGGTTTAGGTTCCTAATCCTGGTTTTGGACCCTCCCATTTTTTATGTTTGTTTTGTTGATGAGAATTTTTGGATTTTGTGTGATATAGGCTCAGGCGAGTTTGGAGATTTTGAGTCCATTCTCGAAAGAGGCAGTTCCTCCTATTGGTAAGAGAGATCGCTGAAAAGGTAGGTATTTTTATACTTTATGCAGTGCATTGCATCATGATTTTCTAACTAATATTTTGTTGGATACCACACATGAAAACCTGATGAGTACTGTTTAAACAACACATCTGTTTTTAAGTGTACTTACGTATATTTTTTCACGTTTACTTTATCGTACATGGTATTCTGTTTTGGTATTATGTGCATATATTGGAAGGATGAATCCTTTTGATGATTTGGGTAATCTTGGAACTAAAGCATTACGAGGCTATCTCGTGCAATCTTCTACTGCATGAAGATTTTTTGTTTGTACATTCAAAAAGGGGTAATTGGGCATCGGTGACATGTCCTTTTGTTTCGAATTTTGGAAGTCGAAATGGTGATAGGGTGGTGATGACGCGCTCCTTGGGTTTCGAGTCCCTAAACCTTGTTAGGGTTTTAGTTACACAGATTGAAAGATTGTTGGTCGTTGATTTTTACTTTCTTAGTACCTTTTCATTTGATGGTTGGTTTGACGGCTCATAGCTTCATTCGTCGGCAACCCCTGTTAACTTGGATCCAGTAGGTTGCTAGTTGAGGAGCAATCTATCTTTGGGCAAACGGGTTCTCAACGAGGATCGAGTCGCCTGATCTGACATTTCTATTAAGCCCACCTCCAAATCATGACAATAATGGTCATATCGAGATGGATTGATTTTTAAGTTAAGGTCAACCACTGGCTTGAATTTTGGTACTTATCTATAAATAGAGACTTCATTCATTGTACAATACCTACTAACTCTCTAAGTTTTTAATTGAGATATCTAGCAATCAAGATTTTGAGCCTACCCACCTAACATAATCTCTTTACTTTATTTGAGAATTTATTTCTTGTGAAAGTTAGATTTTGTACCATATTCTTCAAACTCATTTATTGTTAACAGAAAAATGGTGAATTCTTAGATTTGTAAATGCAAGATTGGCACCACTCGAAAGATCAATCAAGTGTAACTGGAAGGCTGAGTGGAAATGAATCTTCAAGGGAGAACCTTAGAGCACGAATATAGACAATTTAGTTGAACTGCGTTAACAACTTGTGTTTGCACCATCTTTCTCTTTAACTATTACTTGGGAATTTGTTTGCTTGTTAGTGTTAGTCAATTGTTTGTGGTTGAGAAAAATTATTAATTTTAAGATTGCAAACCAATTAGTTTAGAAATTTGCGAAAAAGTTTAATAATCTAACTTTCATCTTTTTACTTTACATGAGAATATATTTTCTCTAGAAGTTAGGTTTTGAACCAAACTCTTCAAACTCTTTAATTGTTAAAAAAAAGGGTGAATCCCTGGATTAGTAAAGGCGAGATTGGCATATGAAAGATCAATAAAGTGTAGCTGGAAGGGTGAGTGGAAATGAATCTTCAAGAGAAAGCCTTAGAGTACGGACATTGGTAATTTGGTCGAATTGCATTAACAACTTATGTTTCCATCCTCTTTCTCTTTTGCTATACATTTTTTGGGGATTTGTTTGCTTGTTAGTGTTAATAAATTGTTTGTGGTTGAGAAAATTTATTAATCTTAGGATTACAAGAGCTGTTTCTTTAATTTCATCACAATTATAGAAAAATGAGTAGACAATTTCGACACACCAACACTCTTGTCTTCTAGGTTAAGTTTATATAGAACATTCTTAGAATTAGGGAACACAAACAAATATCAAACCCTTAATATACCATTTAAGTAAACCATTGAGAGTAATATAATCACATTTGAAGTACTTGTCCTTCTTATACGAGAAACTCTTAAAAGAATTGGTAGGAATTTAGCCAAATCTTTGTAATGGATACAAGATTTTTAAGAAGGAAGTAAATAAGATAACTTTTTTTTTATTATTAAACACCAATTTATGGAAATTTCCATAATTGCACTCCTCCTTGTCATTTTAATACTATCTTTGTTTTTTCACACTATCAAAGAGACACTTTGGAAACTCTTTCTGGAAAGAGTTTTGTGTCGTGTGTGGGGGAAGAACTTTGTTGGTTTTTTTTAAGTAAAAATCTCTCCTAGTTGTGGTAAAAATTCTTTTGTGCTATGAAGAGAATTTTGTAAGAAATCAAATTTTCATAATTTTCATCAATGTAGGTCTAATAGCTTATTAATCACTTGTATTGCTATGACTTTAGAACTCAAAGGTTAGGAGAATCGAGCATTCTCTAAAGGTAAAAATCATCATTTACTTTGTTGTTCATCTGTGGCTCGAAAATTGGATTTTTGTTGGAGTTAAAGTTTGAGTTTTTGGGATTAAAGTTGTTGATTGTAGACTAAAAATCATGTTATTTTCATAACTCAATGTTTTGTGAATTAATTGGATCTCGATTTGTCCAAAAATATGGAAAATCTAGCAATTTTGTGTGGCAGGCGTCGAGGAAGACAACGCTGGGCCGTGGCTCAACCATGTGAGGATGTAGTTTAGGCACAGTTTTGTTATCTTATACTACTTGGATGTGACACGGCTTAGACCCCGTTTTGGCCTCAATTTAGATTCAATTATTCTTGAGTCGTTCTCTTTAACATAAAGATTAAAACTTAAAGTGAGATTTTCAATACTTATTGTGAGGTAAAATTAGGGTTAGGTACCGAGAATTAGATTTGGACTCGACATATTTTTGAACTTCTTGATTTTGGATTAGACTTGAACTGTTTGTAGGCCCACTAGAGATAGAAGTTTATTTTTATGTCAAACATTGCATTATTTTCTAAATTTTATTCTGAAATGTGTTCTCATATAAAATGTTGTCTATTTTGACTACGCATCGATTTTCGTATAGTATATGTATTTTCACTGAACACATTTAAATTTGAGAATACATAACATTTTGATTGATCATCTTGGTCGTATGAACCAAGTTTGATTAACCCATGTGGGGGTTTTGTTTTCGTTACGCACATTCAACAGTTAAAAGATGTATTTTTTTGTGTTATTGTTAACTGGAGTAATGAGAAAATTCTATGTGTCGTGTCACTAGACGCAAAACCTTAAACTTGATCGAGGTCATTGTAGCTGTTACGATCGTCTGGGTATTGCCATTATTTATTTCCGTTATTATCGATGACATATTATGCTCAAAATTCGTAAGTAACTACATTTTCACTGAATTTTTATCATTTGATAGTAGAGACTTATTTTGTGTATGTGTCACATTATAGTGAATTGTTTCCAAACTTACTCTACTGTAAATTTTGAATTCAGTTTTATGAAATATTTTGTAATAGCATGCTTATACATTTTTCTCACCCATATGTTGAATATAAAACTTCTCCTTTATTGAGTTTAGTCGACTCACATCAAATGACTATTTCTTTCAAGTTTTAGACATGAGGAAAATCAATTACCAATGTTGGAGTGAGCTCGACAGGACTTTTATTTATTTACTACTTTCTCATTCAATAGATTATTTTGTAAGTTTGGATATTTTTTTTCGCACAATTCTTGTAGGACATGACTTTGTTTTTATTTAAGTTTTCCACTACCACATTGGACATTAAGTTAAAGAATCAACGTCTGTTTTCAGGTCAGATTACTCCCAATTCTTTCTCTATTTCCCTTCTGGAGTGACATTCTCCTTAACAATTCTAGGGTTTCATTAACCTGCCTTTAATGGCTTCTGCACATGGAGGGGTCTTCCCTTTCTGAATATTTTTAAATGAATGGCCTGCAAGAGGTTGGAAATTTATTAATTTTCTAACCTATCGATCTACTTTTCCATTAATTTTTTTATTGATTTTTGGCTTTTTTGTATTGCTTGCTTTAAGGGTTACAAAGAAGTTACACTCAGCTGTTTGCATGGCCCCAATTTGATTTATTTTAATAATTACTCCACTAATTATATTGTTACACACAGACTAAACCAATTAAAATGGTTTAAAATTAAACTATTCACGCTAACCCTAAAATTCCTCCACTCACAGAAAATGGGTCCCCATATTACCTGGATGAGAGAATGCATGCCAACAAATATGCTTAGTTCGTAATCTTTTCATTTTTAAATTGATTAATTTCATTATTAATTTTGAAATTGTAGTTCATGTCTTTGTATGAGCACTATCCTTCTCTAATAAATATATTGAAACAGCCAATTTCATGTTATTCCAAACAACTGGAATTGGTCGATACCTCCAAAAGAATATCCTTCTAATTTTACCCCGTCTTCCATAATTTTCTAATGACTATGTTATGTTTCGTCACGTTAATCATCTCGTTCCCCGTATGCCGTAGTCTTGAAAATTTAACGTTTGACATGAAATTCTTTGATTATCATTCAAATGTACAATATTTTCAACGTTGGTTAAGGAAACACTCTACCTTACTAAGAGCTATACCGCAACTTTGTCTTACATGACATGTCACGTATGCACTCAAACGTAATGTTTACCGAATGACGTGCTTAATTTAGTAGTCGACCATCATAATAACTTTTGTTTTCACTTATGAAAATTACCATGTCTATTTAAATGTGTTTGATTAGATTTAAGCATGATAACACTCTTAAATATAGAAACATGGGTGACGTCCATCCAGTTGAATAAAGAGATCCTTGCATTGTTTTTCTTTTCTATTGTGGTCCTTTCTAGTCGGGATATAATAAATTACTTGTATTGCATCGAATGTAATTAGTCTTTTAATCTAACACTAAAATAAGAAGCACTGTATTGTACTATTACTATTGATATAGGTGTTGTACTATTCCTATTGGTCTATTCTAAATTGTGACTCAACTTTTGACTAGTCCAAAATAATAGTAGAAGGTAAAAAGACTGCTGAATGTAAAATCACCGCATCAATTTCGTAGATCAAATATTCATACACCATATCAACATCATGCACACAATTCAAAAGATGGGTATGAGGTAGGAACACAGTATGAAGAGAGAGAGAGAGAGAGAGAGAGAGAGAGAGAGAGAGAGAGAGAGAGAGAGAGAGAGAGAGAGAGAGAGAGAGAGAGGGAGGGAGGGAGGGAGGGAGGGCGAGAGAGAGATACGTATGTTTTACTTTACATACAGAATTGATTAGCCGAGGTAGTTCACTAACATTGACAAAGGAACTAAGCACAATCCTCTCCTCTCCAGGCCTGCACTGTCATTGGCTTGAGTTTCTGAATATTTCTCTGAGCTACTGCCTTTTGCCTAGTTAAAAATAATCATAAGAAACCAACCAACTATCTTTTCATTCACGTTATTCATATAAATTTTTAAAGAAATCACACAATCATTCACCGCAGAACTAGTTGGATGATCATATAATGTCTTTCTCTGATTCACGTTGAAACCTCTCACACCAGCAACCTGAAAATAATAATAACAATAAATGGATATTAATTAGGAGAATAAAGAAAATAAGAAAGAAAAAAAGATAAGATATTTCATATGATTAACCTTGGGACTAGTAACTGGAGAGATCGCAGTATCTTCTAAAGAATCATCATAAAAAATCTTACTGGTTCTGGATTTGTTCTTGAAACTGAGCTTTTTAAGGAGATTAAAATCATCTCCAGTTGAAGGGGATGAATGATCAAAATTATGGGTGATGGAAAATCTCCATGCAGCGGAAGAAGCAGCATCAGAAACCAAAGAAGAGCTACTGAAACTGCAATTAGAATGCTGACCACCATTAATATCAGAGAAAGCTTCTTCAAAGTAAGAAGTCCACCCACTTTCTTCTGAACCGATCGAAGAATCGTAATTGTAATTCATCGATGACGAATTGACAAAACTGGAAGATTTCTTCATCGTTGAAAACTCAGCTCAAGAAGAAGAAGAAGGGTATGAGAGAGACTGAGTGGGAGGAGAGAGAATTGTTGTCGTAGCGGAGGTTGAGTGGCCGTTTTCAAGGACGGATTTATAAGTAAAAGGAATGGCTAAGAATGGAGAAAAAGGTTGCCATGATGTAGAATCTTAGTGGGCCAACGATGGTTGAGGAAGTTAAAAGCCAGCATTAACAACAGAGAGAGAGAGAGAGAGAGAGAGAGAGAGAGAGAACGTGGTATTAGAAAATAAATGATGGAAGAAGACGAAGAAGAAGGAAGGGGTTGACCTTTGTGGTGTAGCATTTTATATTATTTAATTGAAATAAAAGGTCTTTATATTCTTATTTATTTTCATAATTAATCTATTATTTATAATCCATCATAATTATTCAATTAATAATAACTAAAATGTCAATGAATAACGTGTCATGGTGTAAACATAAAAACATAAAAATGTATTCCTTTTATTAAATTTTATTTTAAAATAAGTAGTTTTAATTTAAATAAGGAAATATAAATATTAGTGATTATAATAATTTGATATAAATTATTGAATTAAAATTAAGATATCTATTTTTAAGAAAAATACACTAACCAAAAAAAAAAACAAGTACGGTAACCTTACTCCATCCTTTAATTCAACATTAACCTCATAATTAACGTTTCCATTATAACTTTAAAACTCCATTTTAATTGATCCTCCAAAAATCTCCAAATATCAAAGTTTAATTATTTGATTTTATTTTTAAATCACACAAAAAAAAAAAAAAGAAATACACATTTGATCGAAGCTTTATGATTATTTTGACATAACTAGACAGAAAATCACTCGAAAATTTGAATATGTTTTGAAGAGATAATGTTATATTTTAAAAATATATCGTAATTAAACAACAGGTGGAAGACAACATTCCCATAAAAAATTATGTCGGAAAATGAAAATTTGACCCAACATCAGAACTTGGGCTCGACCACGAAATTACTCATTTTGGGCAGAGTCCAAAAATCAGAAAGGCCGACATGTAGCAAACCGACGGGGATTCCGAAGCGACAACTCAAGAACGAAATTTAAACGTGTGCTGCTCGACAAAAAACAGAACGGAAAGTGAGTGAGCATTGAAAACATGTCAACTGAATGAAGGTAGTAACTCCATTATTTCCGACCGACCAGTCAAACTGGTAATGTACGTCGAAATCATTTTCCAGGCAACACCATTAAATTTTCCCTCCATCCAAACAGATTATTTACTTTCCTTTCTTTCTCAACATAGCACTAATATTAACTGCAGAAATTAAAAACACCATACAAACTCGCCACATTTGCAGAAATTTGTCCCACAGAAAACCCAAGAGATAGTCGTTCATCAGGTAAGGAGTCGCCTGTTAATTTAACTCAATGATTATATAGAATAGATGTATTTCTTTATCCTATCCAAGTGTGGATCAAACTCTTCGTTATCGCACTTAAATATGAATTTATATTAATAAATAAAGAATAATCGAAGAGCCCTAAAGTGTTCGAAATTACACAAATCTTCGGGTGCATGGAATTGGGGCAGCCATTTTTTTGGATTTTGACGAGATTTCTTCGACCTAAAATGGTACTTGTTAGTAGATTTACTGAGGTGTAAACTCATTCGTAGAATGGATTTGGTGGGGAACTACAGAATTAGGGTTTTGTGTGTTTCTGCAAAGACGATGCCAAAAAGAACATAGAAGGAGGGGGGAGAGATTGTCATTTATGTCTGTCTGGGTAGAGAGTCAACAATTGGCTGCGTGGTTGATGTTGTGCTGTTCTTCTCTTCATCAATTTTGCTTTGGGATTTAAAGGATTGCTGATTTGTCTACGTCTAAAGTTTATTTGTCGTTTCGGAACTCAATGCTTTTATCAAGCTGTAATCTTTATCAACTGCGAAACAATTGAAGGCAACGACTTCTCTTTTTTCTTTTTAAAGAATGAAATCGTCTCGGTTTTTGTTTGGTTTTTTAACGATAAAATGGACCGAACCAAGCTCTACGGGACTGCACCAAAAAAGATCAACCAAGAGACATCTATTCTTTGATTATGATGTTCAGGTTTGTGTTGTACTAGCATTAAAGATTGGCGACATTCGTTTGTTTCTATCCACGATATCATTAAGAATAAAAGCAAATAATTAAGTTATGAAAATGATAAATACGAGACCTTGCACTAGGTTTTAGGTTTTGATACTATATAGTTGTGACTTGATTTTAATTTCTGAAACTATTAATAATAATTTAGATGGATTTTATATGATCTAGAGAATTGACATCTACTAGCTTTGATTAAATGATGATTGTATGAGTTTGCTCAATAAATACATTTTGCCATAATTAAAATATATAAAATCACTAAGCTTAAAATCATATTTAGATTTAGGGAAAATGACAAACCAATCATCATACTTTATTATGAATGGCAAACCAACCATTGTATTTTTCTTCGCTAACAAATTAACTAGTGGACTATGAAAAACATCTTTGTAAACATAGCTGTCATGTTTGCCGTCAAAATTCATTGGGGACGTCCACTGTGAGATTAGGATCATCCGTTATGGGCAAAATGACGTAGTCTCAAGTCGAGGGACGTCCGTTTCTGGACGAGGGACGTCCAATATGGGGAAAGGGACGTCCGTTGTGGATCAAGGAACATCCGTTGTGGATCGAGGGACGTCTGTCTTAATTGAGATAGTCTGTCTTTTAAAAAAAGCAGGTTACTTGCACATGACCCTTCTTTGGGTGATGGCCTAAATCCATCCTAGCCATCAATTCTAATCGAGGAACAGTCCTCCTCGATCCAACGGCCAAAAACCATCTTCTGCCATCGTGTCTGGAAAATGACAAACTCTATCATAGCTGTCCATTTCGATCGAGGGACGTTCGTCCTCAATTTAACGGACATGAACCATTGTCTGCCATCGCCTTTAGAAAATGACACTCCATCTTCGTCGTTCATTCTGATTGAGGAACGTCCGTCCCTCGTTCCAATGGGCAAGACGGACGTCTCTCAATAATTGATGTCATTTGTCAATTTGTTAGATTAGTGTTGGACGTCCTTCGTCATTACGAGACGTTCATTGTTGCTGCATTGGATGTCTCCGTTTGACGGTCCTTGGTGTTAACATGACCGCGGCGTTACAATCGATGGATTTTGACGGACGTCCCCAATTGTTTTTTCTTTGGATGTCTCCATTCGACGGTCCTTGGCGTTAACATAACTGTTGCGTTACAATTGACGGATTTTGATGGCAAACATGACAGTAATGTTTGTGGCGACATTTTTTCATAATTCAGTGATTAATTTGTTAGCAAAAAAAATTTAGTGGTTGAATTGTCATTGATCACAAAGTACGATGGTTGATTTGTTATTTTTCCTTATATTTATGAAAGTTATATTTGTGGCTCAAATAAATTTGCGACGTGGCACAACAACACAAAACATGACACATCAAAATTATATGGATTGATAAATGATAATTAAAATTAAAATAATGTTAGGTGTAACACAATTTGACGAGTTGTTGGTTCTTTTATAAAATAATTATAAATCACTTATATTAATATTAATGCATGAAATATAAAATATATTAGTGGTTTTTATAGTTTAGAGTTTGTCTCAATTTAATCATTGCAGTTTCAGTTTTTTCAATTAAATCATTATAATTTCAATTTCATTTTTATTTATTTATATTATTAAAAATCACTTATTTTTATTTATATTATTTTGTTCATATTAATAAAAATATCTCATTTTCGTTAACGAAAATTTTAATAGCTCATTTTGACTCACCTTAACTAACTATCAACAAGTTTCTTACAAACGGTCAATATATTAGTGGATATATGTTGACGTGGATAATGACATTTTTTCTTAATTTATTGATGAATAATTATTGAAGAATCATTTAAAAATGAAATTGAAACAATAAAAACTTAGATGATAAAACAAAAATCATGATGATCAAATTAGTATACTTGAACTACGAGGAATCATTGTTAATTTCATTTGTAATTGAATGACACATGTACATGTTAAATTGTAAAATAAAAATATAGTTATTTTATTAAAACTACATAAAAACAGAAACAAAAACGATTAGAATAACAAATATTTTGGCACAACAACGAAAGATGCACAACAATCAAAATTAGAAGGGAAATGATTGAAAGATCTCAAAGCAAAAAATTATCTTTTCAAGTATGGATCGCTCAATTTCAGATAACGTTCTTAGTAAACACGCTTCCAAGCAAAATTAGGATTCATTGACGTAAAAAATTAATATTGTTGTCTATGCTATAAAGAATCTTACGATATTGGTGAATTATCAATTGATGAAGTGTAGAGTCCTTTGTTAGTTCATGATCAGAAAATTAATCAACAAGGAAATAATGAGCAAGTTCTGAAGGTCATGACTGAAAACCAAACTTTTACGTCAAATAAATCAATAGATCTAGGAAGAGGTACAAACAGAGGTAGAGGATGTGATGAACACTAATAACAACAACCCGAAAGATTATCAAGCTCATGATTTTCAATGGGGAGGAAGGTACGGAGGTACTCATCCCACTTACACATAAGTTTGTAGACAAATAAAATAATTGAGTGTTTTAAGTGCCACCTTTCAAGTGTGAGTTTTGGTTTAAGGAAGTTACTTTCCTTGGTCATGTTATCTCAAAAAATGGTATCGCTGTTGATCCAACAAATATTCAAGCCATCGTGGATTGGGTACAACCACGAAATGTTAGCGATGTTCGAAGTTTCCTCGGATCGGCAGGATATTATAGACGTTTCATCAGCGGATTCTCAAAGATTGCTCTGCCTCTCACCAGTTTGACTAAGAAGAATGTGAGATTCTGTCTAACGACTCGAATTCTTACTTGCCTTAACAAAACTCATGCAACTACAAATTAATTAAAAGTTTTAAGGAAAACCTTATTTGGAAACGTTTGATCTTTATAAATCAAAGTATCGAGAAAATCTGAGTGTTACCAACATACTAAATCGACTTATTAATTTCAAAAGGGACAATTATGATTAATAAACTTTGCGGAAACGTCACAAAATAACGTCAATTAAGGTTTTGATAATTCTAATACGAAATCAACTAGGAAATAAAAGGTAAATCAACGTTTACAAACCACGTTTGACATTAAACCCTTTTTATTAACAATTTTTCTTGCCTTAGTGCTGTACTACTACTACTCCACTTGCGTCTCACCGGAAACGCCACAGGCTCCACCGGAATGGCCTCCTCATCAACTCTAGACACAATTACTTTATTACCTACATCACAAGTAAGGACGTGAGCTTTTGCTCAGTAAGGAAATGGGGAAAACAAAAAATGCATATGTCTCTCTTTTAGTTCCTTTGGAATGGGGACCACCCAAACCAATTCTTTCTTTACGTTTTCCTTTCTTTCTTTCTTTCTTTACTCGTACTTCGAGCTGGAGATTGGAAGACCTGTATGGGATAGTATAGTGGGTCGGACCTAACCCCCTGTGGATAACTAGGTCCCATTCCCGACGAGGTAAGGGCATTTCCTAATTATCAGACTAGGACCGCTATCCATCTGCCTCCCAACTCCCTTAATCCTTTCCTTTGGTCTTTTCTTTATCGTTTTACTTTTCCTTACCATGCATGTGAGTACCACCCCGAGGGGATACTCCCTAATTTGTTTCTATTATATGCATGTATGAAGACACTCCTAACAAAACTAGCACATACAAGAATATCGAACAATGCTACTTTAAAGAATTTACAGTAAATTAGCATAACTTCATACATAAGAACGACAAGGTATAGAATGTAATGGTATCATATCCACAGATAAATTAACACTAATTAAGCATAATTATCGATATATCCAAAAATTAATCTTGATTACAAAATAATGGAATCTAAGCATGCTTTAGCATTAAGGCTAATAAGGTAACTGACAAGCTATTAATGAAATCGTATTATTCACGAAGTTATACTATTAACAAAACTGAGCAGCGTATGATTATCGATTTTAACAACGAATGAAATAGCGTAAGCATACTTCTTAAGAGGAATTAAATAACAGTAATGATTTCAAGAGAACCGGTGAAACATGTTCCTAACTCAAGATGAACAACAACATTCCTAATGGCGAGGTGGAGTAATGGGCATGCTTCTAAAACGGTAATACAATAACGAATATTACTATTGAACTGAGCAACGAACATGTTTTAGATTTAGGATAGAACAGAAATTACTGAATACCATCGTATTTTTATTCGATCACAAAAAGGACTAAACGTATTATTATGACAATAAAGAGGTTGCAGAAAATTATGTACGACAATATTACAGCAGCGTTTATGTCGGGGTAAACGATGAACACATGCTTTTTAACCATTAAAACACCACAACATATATGACAAGATTGAATAACGAATACATGCTTTTTACCCATTAAAAACACAGCAACATATATGATAAGATTGAACAACGAATACATGCTTTTTACCCATTAAAACACAGCAACATATATGACAAGATTGAATAACGAATACATGCTCTTTACTCATTAAAAAACACAGCAACATATATGACATGATTGAACAACGAATACATGCTTTCTACCCATTAAAACACAGCAACATATATGACAAGATTTAATAACGAATACATGCTCTTTACTCATTAAAAACACAGCAACATATATGACAAGATTGCATAACGATTACGTGCTCTTTAATTCTGTTAACATTCAGTGATATTTAATGGGAAACAGACCTACGAATTATGCATATATTACAAAGTCCAACAATAACTAATGTATTTATATGTATGCGCAGTGAGATGAATTTCAATAGAGAAATATTAAGAAACGATAATCACAGTAAACAAAAATTCCAAGCTCAATTCATCTCTGCACAGACATTCCAGTTCATCTCTTTGCAACATTTACTATGCTTTATTCATAACTTATGACTTTCTTTTATTAGTCTTGACAGTTGTTACTACAAGGATGTAACTTAACATTCAACATACTAAAAATCACTCATGCAGAGTGTAGGCATTAAAAGAATATCACAAGAACAACCAACTAAACATCTAACATAAAACAACTAAAGTCTATGGCAAAACTAGAAGATCATGAAATGATAATTACAGCAGAACAACACATAGAATTCACAATTCAACGTACACACACAGTCATTACTTGGGTGTAGGGCCTCCACATGGCCAAGACAACCCATTCCTTACCTTTTGAAGACTTTTCTTTCACGGCCAGCTGCTTTCCCTTCTACTCCCTCCACACAGAAAACCCAATTCTTCCCGTAGAATAGAAAAATAAGGGAAGAAAGGATGAGGACTAAAGAAATAGGGTTCTCCCCCCTAGGTCATGTCCTACGTGGGGTAAATATGGTGCAGGCGACTCTCCCTCAGTTGGAATCGTGGGGAGGAGAAGGCGTCGTGCAACCTTTAAAACGACCCACGTCATTTTTCCCACGATTTAAAGTTGCTGAACTGATACGATTCGGACAAGTGCGGATGACTTCGTCGCGTCCGGAATCATCCGCAAGACCAAATATACGAAGGCTAAAATTCGATTTCAGACTGAAGATGGCATGCCCATCTTCGTCAGTACCATCCACAGTCACGATTCGAACGCCAGATAGCGATCGCACGCGTTGTCTGCATGAGGAAATGAACCGGACATATTCGATTCGGACGCCTCTCGTCACGTTCACATCGTCCGCATATGTTGTCTGAATGTGTCTCGAAATTGGACAGATTCGATTCAGACGACTCTCATCCTCGTCCGCAGCAGTCCACGATCGTTCTAAAGTTCCCAGACTTAAACAGATTCGTTGCGGACGCGTCCTGTATCGTCCTCGTCCTGCGTCCGTAACACCTCAGCACAGCGAGGTTAGGACGCTAGACGGCGTCCTGAGTCGTCCTAATGCCCAAAGAGTCCATTTCCTTTGAAAATTTGACTAAGTTTTATTCAACTTGGACGTCCCATGAATTTACAAGTCATAGCCAAGACCTATAGGAACGAAATGCATTACATTAAATTTCATCTTCGAAGCTACATTACATTGTTTATGGGAAACTTGTTTCGGGTTGTTACATTCTGGTGGTCTAACAAATGCGAGGAAAGTTTTCAAGAGTTAAAACATCGGTTGACATCTGCCCCTATATTGACTCTACCAGTTGAAGTGGGTCATTTCTGTATATATTGCGATGCATCCAAGAATGGACTCGGTGGGATTCTTATGAAAATGGGAAGGTGATAGCCTATACCTCGAGACAACTTAAACCACATGAGATTAACTATCCTACCCATGATCTCGAGCTTGCAGCTGTGGTCTTTACACTAAAAATTTGGAGATATTATCTTTATGGACAACGATGTGAGATCTTCACAGATCATAAGAGTCTGAAGTATATATTTACGCAAAAGGATCTGAATATGAGGCAGCAGCGATGGCTAGAATTCATTAAAGACTATGACTGCGAAATCAAATACCATCCTGGAAAAGCAAATTTGGTGGCGGATGCTTTAAGTAGAAAAGTTGCTTTGATGAGCATTATATGTGAAAAGATTCCCACAGATTTACAGAAAGATATACAAGAGTTAGATGTACAGTTAGCTCCTGCTCAATTGGTAGATACTTTGGCGGCCCTAACGCTAAAACCATCCATACTTGAAAGAATTAAAGAAGCACAACAAGGGGACATTCAGTGTGAGGATTTCAAACTAAACTCGACTCTGCCTAAATTTCAAGACTATTCTTTATCAGCTAATGGGATTGTGAAATATAAGAATAGGTAGTATGTACCTGAATCACTTTTGCGCATAGCAATTATGAAAGAAGCTCATTCTCCTAGTTTTTCCACCCATCTCGGAGGTAATAAAATGTATAAAGATCTCAAAGTTCACTACTATTGGTCGAGAATGAAGATGGACATTGCCTTTTATGTGTCTCATTGTCAAGTATGCCAACAAGTGAAAGTTGAACATCAACGACCCGGTGGTGTACTTCAACCATTACCTATACCTGAATGGAAATGGGAACATATCACGATGGATTTTGTCCCCGGCTTACCAAAGACTGTAAAGGGACATGAAGCAATATGGGTGATTATCGACCGATTAACAAAAGTTGCCCACTTCCTACCGGTGCAAATGACCTATAAAATGAATCAATTTGTGGATCTATATATTAAAGAGATTGTGAAACTGCATGGTGTTCCAGTTTCTATTGTGTCAGATCGTGATCCGTGATTTACTTCGATATTTTGGAAAAGCTTACATAAAGTTATGAGTACGAAGTTGAAGTTTAGTACGGCCTTTCATCCACAAACCGATGGTCAAAGTGAAAGGACGATTCAGATATTAGAAGATATGTTACGTGCCTGTGTCCTTGAATTTCAAATAAGTTAGGGAAAGAAACTGCCATTGATTGAATTTGCTTACAATAACAACTTCCAAGCAACTATTGGTATGACACCTTACGAGGCATTGTACGGCAGAAAGTGCAGGTCTCCTCTTTCCTGGAGTGAAGTCGGTGATGCTGACTTTTATAGTCCTGACTTGATTCAACAAATAGCCGAATCTGTGGGCCTTATCTGACTAAGGATGTTGGCTGCTCAAAGTCACCAGAAAAGCTATGCAGATAATTGTCGTTAGGATTTGGAGTTCAATGTGGGTGACCGTGTCTATCTAAAATTGTCACCGTTGAAGGGTATTTTGCGATTTGGGTGGAAAGGAAAACTAAATCTGAGGTATATTGGGCCCTTTGAGATTACAGAAAGGGTGGGCCCTGTTGCATATCGACTCCGTCTACCAAATGCTATGACAGGTGTACATGATGTATTTCACGTGTTTATGCTAAAGAAGTATCTCGGATGAAATTATTCATATGAAGCCTCAAGAACAAATTGCAGTTCGCAGTAACTTGACCTACGAAGAGAAACCACTTAGGATCCTTGATTATAGGATAAAGCAACAGCAAAATAAAGAAATTCCACTCGTTAAAGTATTGTGGCAAAACCACCTTAATGAAGAGAAAGCTACATGGGAAAGAAGAGATGATATGGAAGCTAAATATTCTGAACTATTTAATTAAATTTCGAGGACGAAATTTCTATAAGGAGAGAGGAATGTAATACACCAAATTTTTATTGGACTCAAAATATATTGTAAATGAATTAATTTAGTGGTATTAACTGAATTTCTCATATCGGAGTTAAGTAAAAATAAACGGGAACTTATTTAGTACAAATTCAAGAAATATTCGGAATAAACCGAGAGTACAAATTAGGACGATTAATGTACGATAAGTATAATATAGTATAATAAATGAATAATAGATAAATACAATAAATAGTTAAATGGAGATTAAAAATATAAAAGGAAATTGAATAAATATAATAAATAAGGAAATCACTATTGTGTCTAACTGTAGCAAGGTAGAAGCATCTCAACCATCCATCAATAGCATTACCTAACTATTGCAAGATGGAAGCATCTCACAACCATCCATCAATGGCCTTACCTAACTATTGCAAGGTGGAAGCATCTCAACCATCCATAGTCTTACCTAACTATTGCAAAGTGGAGGCATCTCAACCATCCATTAATCTCTATTTATGCCTATAAATAGGTTTCAAATCTTCATTCAATTCACACTAATTTAAAGAGAAGAGTTAGAGAGAAAATGAGGGAGTGTTGAGAATGAGAAAGGGTGAAGAAAAAGTGAAAGTTTGTGAGAATTTTGGAGTTGTATAGTTAAGAGGCAAATTCATCACTTTGGTCATACGCGGAGTTTTCGAAGGAAGAAAATTACACAGTCGGTGTAGAAACTTCGGTAACGATTCCCGACCCTCCTAAACCTATATTATTGTTATTATTGCAATAGAAATGTTAAATTGAAAATATTATTGTTATTATCGCCAAAATTACATTGAAATGTTAAATTCAATATATTATCGTTATTATTACCAAAAATATATGGAAATGGTCAATTAAAATATAATAGCGTTATTATCGCCATATTACTTAGAAATAAAAATATATTATTATTATTATCACAAATAATATTAGTGGTATAATTACACTGTGCAAATAAGTTTTGTCTAAGGAACTGGTATTTAAGAGGATCCGTTGTGACCCACCAATGTGTCATGAGAATTTATTTGGAACGAATATTCTGTCTAAGGAGACTGGTTCTAAGTGATCTGTCAAGAACCGTCAGTCTTTCCTGGGAATATTCTGATCGATACTATCAACGATTTATGAAATAAATAAAATAATAAATAATGGATTTTAATTAGTAAATGTTATTGTGAAGGTGATAACATCAACAAAGGAGAACATGAAGGAGACTTTTACTAAGGTAAGAATCTGAATATAGTTGACCAAAGGAGATCCTACATCACGGGTTGGTTGTCATTTTCTGCTGTTTTAAATATCGTTGTGAAATTTGGATTATCACAAAAACTAACTAAAAGGATTGTTGTTAAAATGAATAACTAATAAATTAGGCTTGTTATATTCTGATGATGTTCTATGATCTATGATATGATATTTATGCATCATTGTTAGGGCTTATAAAATTATTCACTTTGTATGACATACCTAATATATAAATAGGCATGTGGGGGTTCGAGAGATTTATGATTTTTCATTGGTGGTGACACCCCTAATGGAGTACCTACTCCCATGTAGGGAGCGGTGAGGTACGTTTATCCATATGAAATTTAGGGTTTATCTATTTCTTGTACTAAATCACCAATGTTTCTAATAAAAGTGATCAGTGATGGACATGGTGAGGACACCCCTAATGGATGTAACTCCTCATCGGAGTGACGTTTTAGCCACATGACCAATAGAAGTATCTGACACTCTGGCTTAACAAAAAAGAAACGGTTCTTTCTGTAATTGTATGACATGCATAGCATTCGTATTCTATTCTGATTCTTGCTGGGCCTTAGGCTTATTGTTTGTTCCCATGATGTAGGTGATGATGACTTTAATATACAAGCTACTGAGGGAATATTTTAGGATGATCCCTTTGGTTATCAGCCGAGTTCGACCTGAATTGGTTATGGCTCACAGTGTGTTGGGTATTTTGGATTGAATAAATGTTTGTAATATTGAGTTTTTAAACTATGTTTTATAACTACTTTCACTTAAATAAACTCTTATGTGTTTTCATGTCTTGAATAAATTAAGCAAAAATTTTATTCCACAAATTTTAAATAAGAACAGTTTTAAGAATATGGGGCATTACAACTGGTATCAGAGCATAACAAGGTCAAAATCAGTTCTGTAGACTGCTGATAACACAAGGCTCATTCTGAAATAATCCTCTGACTGTAAGTTTAAATTTTTCTTTAAATTAGTTTATTCAGTTAATTTCATTATCTTCTAATTTAACTGTAGACAATATTAAGAAATGACACGAAGAGGAAGAAACAATATCTCAGTCCCTAATGAGAGAGATGAGGTCCTTAATTGTATAGCCAATGTAATGGAATGTCAATATCAATTCATGGAGCAATAGGCCCAATTCACTGGACATATGGGACATGAAAATGGCAATGGGAATGGAAACAACCGTGTTGTGGTGGTACCGGCAGTTGTATCTGGTTGGGATAGATTTCAAAGGTTAAAACCTCCTACCTTCGAGGGTAATATTTCTGATATTACAGGAGCGGATGAGTGGATACGCTCCTTAAAGAAGATGTTCGAATACGTGGGTATCCAAGAGCACGAAAAAGTGAGGTGCGCAACATATTTACTAATCCGCGACACACAGTTTTGGTGGGAATCTGTCAAACCAATACTGAAAATGGAGACTTTTACATGGAAAGACTTTAAAGAATTATTCAATGAAAAATACTTTAGTTTCACTGTCCAGAATCAGAAGATGATGGAGTTTATGTGGATACGTCAAATGGGAATCGTTTCATAATATATACGAAAGTTTGAATCGTATCAGAATATATACTGAAGTTTGAATCCTTGACTAGATTTGTGCCACATTTGGTGGCTGAAAATGATCACAAAGTCCAACACTTTGTACAAGGACTCAGGGTCGAGATCTTAAAGGGTGTACAATTGACGGGTATTCGTGGTGTTCCTTATTCGTAGATCATTGCTCAAACACTAGACGCTGAAGAAGTGGAAGTAATTGTCGTCAGACAACAAGAGTTTAGTTAGCGGTTGTGCGAAACAATTCGGGAATTCAACAACGTAATATTCCACTAGCAAATCGAGGAATAAAGAGGCCACCAAGGAACAACATGCAACAGGGGAGCGACAACCGCCCTGTGATTGAAGCAACTACTGCTGCACCCAGCTCCTGCCCTTTATGTTAGAAAAATCATTCTGGGTCATGCAGGGCAGACAATGGAGAATGTTTCAAATGTGGAAAGACCAGACACATTTCATAGTATTGTCCAACGACGACTGGTAGGCCAGGCAGTGTGGCTATGCGCGTATCCTCATTTTATGGAAATGAAGGAGTACCAGTCGCCTGGATAATACCGTGAAATGTGTCCGCTCTATCCACATTTGAAACATTCTCCATTGCCTACTCTGCATGGCCCAAAATGATTTTTCTTACATAAAAGGCAGGAGCTGGGTGCAGCAGTAGTTGCTTCAATCACGGGGCGCTTGTCGTGCCCCTGTTGCATGTCGTTCCCTGGTGGCCTCTTTATTCCTCGATGTGCTAGTGGAATATTACGTTGGTGAATTCCTGAATTGTTTCACACAATCAGCTGACTAATTTCTTGTTGTCTAACGGTAATTACTTCCACTTCTTCAGCATCTAGTGCTCGAGCAACGATCTGCAAATAAGGAACACCATGAATACCCGTCAATCATACACCCCTTAAGATATCGACCCTGAGTCATTGTACAAAGTGTTGGACTTTGTCATCATTTTCAGCCACCAAATGTGGCACAAATCTAGACAAGTATTCAAACTTCCGTATATATTCTGATACGATTCCTGTTAGACGTATCCGCATAAACTCCATCATCTTTTGATTCTGGATAGTGAAAATAAAGTATTTTTCATTGACTAATTCTTTAAAGTTTTTCCATGTAAAAGTCTCCATATTCAGTGTTGGTTTGACAGATTCCCACCAAAACTGTGCATCGCAAATTAGTAAATATGTTGCGCACCTCACTTTTTCGTGCTCTTGGATACGCATGTATTCGAACATCTTCTCTAAGGAGCGTATCCACTCATCCGCTCCGGTAATATCAGAAATATTACCTCGAAGGTAGGAGGTTTTAACCTTTGAAATCTATCCCAACCAGATACAGCTGTCGGTACCACCACAACATTGTTGTTTCCATTCCCATTGTCGTTTTCATGTCCCATAAATTGTCCCATGAATTGGGCATGTTGCTCCATGAATTGATATTGACGTTCCATTACATTGGCTATATGATTAAGGACCTCATTTCTCTCATTAGGGACTGAGATATTGTTTCTTCCTCTTCGTGCCATCTCTTAATGTTGTCTACAGTTAAATTAGAGGATAATGAAATTAACTGAATAATCTAATTTAAAGCGAAATTTAAACTTACAGTCAGAGGAGTATTTCACAATGAGCCTTTTGTTATCAGTAGTTTACATAACCGATTTTGACCTAATTATGCTCTGATACCAGTTGTAGTGCCCCATATTCTTAAAACCGTTCTTATTTAAAATTTGTGGAATAAACTTTTTGCTTAATTTATTCAAAACATGAAAACACATCAGAGTTTATTTCAGCGGAAGTAGTTATAAAACAAAGTTTAAAAACCCAATATTACAAACATTTATTCAATCCAAAATACCCAACATGCTGTGAGCCATAACCAATTCAAGTTGAGCTCGGCTGATAACCCAAGGGATTATCCTGAAATATCCCCTTAGTAGCTTGTATATTAAAGTCATCATCACCTACATCACAGGAACAAACAATGAGCCTAAGGTCCAGTAAGAATCAGAATAGAATACAAATTTTATGCATGCCATACGATGCAATTACAAAAAGAACCGTATCTTTTCTGTTAAGCCAGAGTGTCAGATACTTCTAGTGGTCATGTGGCTAAACCTTCACTTCGATGAGGAGTTACATCCATTAGGAGTGTCCTTACCATGTCTATCACCGATCACTTTTGTTAGAAACATTGGCGATTTAGTACAGGAAATGGATGAACCCTAGATTCCATATGGCTAAACCGTACCTCACCGCTCCCTACATAGGAGTAGATACTCCATTAGGGGTGTCGCCGCCAATGAAAAGTCATAAATCTCTCGAACCCCCACATGCCTATTTACATATGTTAGGTATGTCATACAAGGTGAACAGTTTTATAAGCCCTAACGATGATGCATAAATATCATATTATAGATCACAGAACATCATCAGAATATAACAAGCATAATTTATTAGTTATTCATTTTAACAACAATCCTTTTCGTTAGTTTTTGTGATAATTCAAATTTCATAACGATATTTAAAACAGAAGAAAATAACAACCAACCCGTGATGTAGGACCTCCTCTGGTCAACTATACTCAGATTCTTACCTTGGTATAAGTCTCCTTCGTGTTCTCTTTTGTAGATGTTATCACCTTCACAATAACATTTACTAATTAAAATTTATTATTTATTATTTTGTTTATTTCATAAATCGTGGATAGTACCGATTAAAATATTCCCACGAAAGACTGGCGGTTCTTGACAGATCACTTAGAACCAGTCTCCTTAGACAGAATATTCGTTCCAAATAAATTTCCAGGACACACTGGTGGGTCACAACGGATCCTCTTAAATACCAGTCTCCTCAGACATAACTTATTTGCATAGTACAATTATACCACTAATATTATTTGTGATAATAATAATAGTATATTTTTATTTCTAAGTAATATGGCGATAATAACGCTACTATATTTTAATTTACCATTTCCATATATTTTTTGCGATAATAACAGTAATAGATTGAATTTAATATTTTAATGTAATTTTGGCGATAATAACAATAATATTTTCAATTTAACATTTCTATTGGGATAATAACAATAATATAGGTTTAGGAGGGTCGGGAATCGTTACCGAAGTTTCTACACCGACCATGTAATTTCCTTCCTTCGAAAACTCCGTGTATGACCAAAGTGATGAATCTGCCTCTGAACTATACAGCTCCAAAATTCTCACAAACTTTCACTCTTTCTTCACCCTTTCTCATTCTCAACACTTCCTCACTTTCTCTCTAACTCTTCTCTTCAAATTGGTGTGAATTAAATGAAGATTTGAAACTTATTTATAGACATAAATGGAGATTAATGGATGGTTGAGATGCCTCCACTTTGCAATAGTTAGGTAAGGCTATGGATGGTTGAGATGCTTCCACCATGGATGGTTGAGATGCTTCCACCTTGCAATAGTTAGATAAGGCTATTGATGGATGGTTGTGAGATGTTTACACCTTGCAATAGTTAGGTAAGACTATTGATGGATGGTTGAAATGCTTCCACCTTGCAATATTTAGGTAAGGCTATTGATGGATGGTTATGAGATGCTTCCACCTTGCAATAGTTAGGTAAGGCTATTGATGGATGGTTGAGATACTTCCACCTTGCTATAGTTAGGCACAATAGTGATTTTCTTATTTATTATATTTATTCAATTTCCTTTTATATTTTTAATCTCCATTTAACTATTTATTGTATTTATCTATTATTCATTTATTATACTATATTATATTTATCGTACATTAATTGTCCTGATTTGTACTCTCGGTTTATTCCAAATATTTCTTGAATTTGTACTAAATAAGTTCCCAATTATTTTTACTTAACTCTGATACGAGAAATTCAGTTAATACCACTAAATTAATTCATTTACAATATATTTTGAGCCCAATAAAAATTTGGGGTATTACAATAGCTATTATCAATCTAAATGTCAAACTCATTTAAATAAATAGCATAGAGAAAAGTCCAACCTTGTGGAGAGTTGGTTTTTAGGTTCTCTCGCATGGTGAAATTATCAATGTTCATAACAATGGTAGCATATGTAACCTATGTATCATGGAAAATAATTTAATATGAACATAAAAAGGATTGTTATTATAATACATTAATCATCATATGTATTAAAATATCTTATTTTAGATCTAATATAAAGGATTAAGAAAATATACTTTTGTAGTTAACTTCACACGCGTATAAAATCGGGAAGCTTTGATAAAGATTTCTTCAACCTTTGAAATATTCAATCTTCTCTATCAATCATTCTCACCCCGACTAAACACGTGTGGTCGTGATGAATACAACAAAATTTTCTCAATTTATGAGAGATTGTATTATCAATACATGAGACGATCTATTTTAACTTAGAGAACGATTCTCTAAAATCAATATGGAAGACTCACTGATTTTCTCTCAAAATGGATTATATAATCTCAAATATTCCCCCCACTATATGCTAATGAGGTTGGATCTCTAATTATAGTGGAATAATTTTATAATGGTCATTATAATAATTATAACATTTAGATAAAACTATTACAAAATTAAATCTCCCATTTAAGTTAGAATCGATTTCATAATGATATATTCATAAAAAAACTATTATAAAAATCAAAACAACTTGTTACCATAGCTTAACACTTGGCACCATAACATTAACTCAAATTTGACGTAATCCAATTTAAAAATCATTTTTAAAAGTTATTTTATATTTGTTAATTAATTAAATAATCAATAGTTCAATTATTTTATTTAATAAAATATAACAAACATATTAACTATAACAACTTTTGTCATTATGTTTAATCAACTGAATAATCAATAATTCAATTATTCAATTTAATGGAAAATAATAAATTTATTGTTGAATGTATTAAATAATTAATTCATAATTAATTATTTAATCTTCTTTTTTCAATTTTCAATTATTCGAATAATAATAGAAGGCGACGAATGGGCCGATGGACCTCCAGTTTTAAGCTCCAATAATTTTTCATTAATTAATATAAACTCTTTATATTAATTAACATAATTATTAACTCTAAAGTAATTTCACTAAATACTTATAGTTACACTATCAAAACTATTGAGTATATTTACTCAAAGTAATGTCCATTGATATAGTCATTACATATGTATTAATCCTTTATTTAGATTAATAATAGAGCTAGATTTATAATCCGTTAATCTCTCATATTACGTCTTTATTTTTAACTACTATTAATTAATTCATAATGATTATGAACTGCGTGTTAATTATCAAAATGTAATTAATTCATAAAGATTATGAACTGTGCATTAATTATTCGATCATTGAACTAAGAAACAAGGAAATCCAAGGAAAAAGATTTCATTGTATCAATGCTATCATTCTCAGCTATTCATTTTAATTCACTCATAGTAGATAAGGTATATGAATCGTAACTCTTACAAAACTTTACCAAGTAAATCAAGTATTAAATTAAAATAAAATAAGAGTTTGTTAAATACAATGAATTAAAATCATACATATATGAACATCATTATGATAAAATTAATTGTTCTATATTTAACAAAAATTATCAAAATAATATAATTTTATCTGATCGAGTCCTATAAATCATATTATATAAAACATATTTATCTTATGTCACTACATATATAGTCGAGATATGACTATACATTCTTAATGAGATAAATTTTTGTTTATGACTATAAACTATTTAATGATTCCATACTTCAAATATAAGTTACAGACTTATTTTTTGTTATTACTCTTTATTTTATCCTATATATATACAATATATATGTTAATATAAAGTTAATATAAATAACCAAGAAATTTTCTATAAATTTTATAAAATATAATCTAAAATGCTAACATAATATTAAGAAATATAAATTTATTTATATATTATAAAATTGTTCTATTACATTTGCTTTTTTGGTATATTACTCCCAACAAATCTCCCACTTGACTTAAAACAAATGAGACATGTCTCTAATCCATAAGCCCTCTAGATGTTCCTAAAAATGCTTTGTAGGTAACGTCTTGGTAAAGAGATCAACAAGATTCTCAGCTGATGAAATCTTTATAACACTTATGTCTCCACGTTGCACTATATCTTTTATCACATGTTATTTTCTCTCTATATGCTTTGTCTATTTGTGACTTCTAGGTTTTTTAGCATTTACCACTACTCCACTATTGTCATAGTATAGAAACAATGAGTTATCCATAGCCAGAACTACTTTCAAATCACTAAAGAATTGTCTAAGCCACACAACTTTTTTGCTGCTGCACAAGCAGCAATGTATTTTACTTCTATAGTGGAGTCTGAAACACCATCTTGTTTTACATTTCTCCAAATTATGGCTCATCCCTCAATGGTGAAGACTGATCTAGATATTGACTTTCGATCATCTGTATCAGTTTGAAAATCAGAATCTGCATGTCCAGTTGGAATCAAATCCATACAAAACATACTAGCATATAGTGACTCGTTCTCCTTAGATACATGAGAATATATTTGATTGCTATCCAGTGATCTAAACTTGAATTCGACTGGAATTAACTGACTATCTGTCACACCCGCAAAGGACCTAAGACAAAATAGAGAATGGCCCAGCTTGAAAGAACTGAATTGCCCGACTCTTTTTCACTTTAAATTTATTAATTAGCAGCAAAAGTCGTAAAACATTTATTACAAGTCTGGGTACAACCCAACGTGGGCTTAACAAGTCTAACAAGTGATATCCAAATAGCATAGTAATATAATCCAAATAAAATGACTGTGTGTAAAATAAAATAGGAATTACATTTTTATTCATATTAAAGTTTACCTCACAAATGTCTTTCAAGGTAAATTTATTAAAATTATTGTAAATGAAATAAACTCCACCGAATTTAATTCTGATTCAGCAATTGGAAGTCTTGCTGATAAAATCTTGAAAATGTGTCATTGGGATGAATTGACTAAACTCAATAAGCATTAGATTTAACTTACATTAATTTATTTAACATAATGTTTAAGCATGCAGAATCTTAAAACTTGCATTTCGTAAATTTATATAAAAAAAATTTGTACAAAAGGGCATGTTTTTAAAACAATATACTAATATGTGGTATGAATTAAAATATGTCATTGTTGTACTAAAAAAATCACAGTGAATATGGAGCCACTAATGCACTCCAGGCACACCTACCGTAGGCATATCACAAAATAAAAGCAATGTTTGGTGATCGTGAAAGCCACATAAATATCTTGATCAAATTTATGGTTTTGCGCCCAGGAACACAACGCATACAGTTGTCTCATTACTCTAGTTAAAAACAAACAAACACATCCTCCAATGGTCAAATATACATAAAGTTAAACATATCTCAAATCAAGTTGATTGAACTTGGTTCACACAATCGAGTTGATCTAGTAATTTTTATATGCATGCTTGAAGAAAATGTGTATAGTGAAAAATAAATATAATATAAAATATGACGACCATAAAATGGACACGTCACTTTTATATAAGACACGTCTAAAAATATTGATTTTATAAAAATTATGCAATGTGGTGCATAAAATTAAATCTTTATTTCAAAGTGGGCTTACCACCAGTCTGTACCCAATTATCCAAAAAGTCTGATTTATAGAGTCCACGATTTATATTAATTTTTGAGCACCTATCCAAAAATAAGATCGTTAAATTTAAGTTGAATTTTCATACATTAAAATCCTCAGTTATCATTTAAAATTAATTGGGTAGAAAACAGGCTCAAAAGGGGCTGGACAACAACCCAAAACTTGGTCTGGGATGCTAAATAAATAGACCCAGACCACAATCCAAATGGGGAAGAACCGCGGTCCAGCAAGGGGTTGAATTCTATAGCCCATCAAAGGCCCTCTGCAATGGTCCATCGTGACGAAGGCGACCACTGTCCCCAGACCACAATCCAAATGGGGAAGAATAGCGGCCCAGCAAGGGTTGAATTCTATAGCCTATCAAAGGCTCTCTGCACTGGTCCATCGTGACGAAGGCGACCACTGTCCCTGTCCTCGGGGAAGGGTTTTTCTCTGGCCAAGACTTTTTGTCTCAACTAGTCCTTTAAGCAATCAAAGCCGAAGGTTTCCCATACTACAGCTCAACCTCCGCTGAGCCGTATCATGGTGGTCCAACGAGGACAAAATTCATGTGATTTAATGATCGCATTTCATCTAGTTAATCGACCATTGACAACCCAATCAACTTCTGAAATCCAATCCAGATTACCAATCAACAGAGAAAAAAATAAAAATCCAATTTTCGTATACCTCCACCTTACAGTTTTCCGATCACCAAAGCCCTATATGACCATAGAATTCCAATGCTCAACCCTTTGAATTGGCAATTGGAAAGAAATATTTCATAATCTTAACCAATGAATTGAAATCATAAAGAGAGGAAGAAGATGACTCATCCAAGGCGACAATGACTCAGTCACACAGTCTCAAAATTTTCATCCAAAATGGCAGAAGATAACGTTGGTTGATGGAAGAATTTCACCACAAGAAAGAGAGAGAGGTGGAGATGGAGACAGAAGGTAGAGAAAGTTGACAATTTGAATAGGGAAGGGGAGGATTTGGAAGGAATCCCCTTCTTGTCCGCTAATCACTAGCGGCTCAGGGGGAGATGTTTCCAAAAACGTTCTCCCCCTGTTTTAATTTTAATTTTTTAGTTATTATTTTTTTAATCTGACAGATGTTACACTTTCCTGGTTGCATAACATATGTCAGGCCTCGTGCACAACATAACATACATCAAGCTTCCAACAGCTGAAGCATAGGGGTAACGTCTCATAGTTTCTTCCTTTTGAAGTGTGTCAAGACACTATTTTTAGAGAGAAAAACTCCATGTCTAGAAGGTAAATAACCTTTCTTAGAGTTTTGTATCGAATATTTGGCTACCATTTTATCAATATACAATGCCTAGGACAAAGTGAACATTCTAGTTTTGCGATATTTTATTAGACGAATCTCAAGCATGTAGCTTGTATTTCCTAAATCTTTTATTTGTAATTGCTTAGTGTGCCATGCTTTTATAACAGATAATAATTCTACATTATTCCCAATAAGTAGAATATCATCAATATATAGAACTAAGAAGACCACGAGCTTGTCATTGATGAGCTTGTATACATAAGACTCATCAAGACACTGTGTAAATCTATAAGATTTGATTGCTTCATCAAATCTAATATACCATGACCTAGATGGTTGCTTAAGTCCATAAATAAACCTATTTAACTTACAAATCTTTTGTTGTGCATTTTTATTTATGAGTTTTTTTTTTTTTGCTCCATATAAATGGTTTCTTCAAGATGACCATTTAGAAAAATTGTCTTGACATCCATCTGACAAATCTTATAATCATAATAAGTGGCAATAGAAAGCAATATACGAATGGACTTAAGCATAGCTATAGGAGAGAAAGTCTCTTCATAATCAACCTCTATCCTTTGAGTATAACCCATAGTTACAAACCTAGCTTTGAATGTCTCTATATTCCTGTCCACTCTTCTTTTTCTCTTATAGATCTATTTACACCCTATAGGTTTCACCCCTTCAAGTAGATATACAGGATCCTAGACGGACTTAGAATACATTGATTCCATCTCAAGTTTCATAACTTCAAGTCATGCTTCTATTATTAGAGTATCACTAGATGATCTTATGCGAGTTTAATAATTACTATGTTTCAAGTACAACCAAAATATGTAATGAAAGAGATAAGTACGAGAGGTGCAAACAAATTTAGTAATATGATTCGACCAAACACGCCTACATCCACACTCCAAGTTTCATCCTTGAAGATCTTTTCCATTCAACCTTCCTGGTTATTGTTGATTGAACTTCCAGGCATCAATCCAACCTTACAACAACTTCTTTGTCACTCACGCGAAACAAATGATAGTTCATTGAAAGATTTAATACAAGATCACCTCACTCTCACTAAGGATAACACCAACGAATATAAAAAGAATGTAGGTTCTTAAGCTTGCAAATGAAGGTTTAGAATGCAAGAAAATTTTGCAACACTTCATTGTTGATAACTTGTCTAGGTACCTCTTCTCACAAAGCTCTCTTCTATTTAGAAATTTTTTTAGACAAACTACTGACCGGTCGACCAATCAATCATTTCAGTCGACCGCTTCATGATCGCTATGTGTTTTCTGTATGCACTCGGTCTACCAATTTTCATTATGGTCTACTGCACCGGTTGGCCTATGTCTTCCCTGGTCGACAGCTTCAACTTATTTTGAAAACGCCATTTCAATCTATCATTTTTCTAGTTGATCGCGCTTTACCTTGGTCAACTGTGATCTGCACTCCGAAAACAAAGTTTGCTCTCTGTAGTATTTTTGGTCGACCAAAGTCCATACTGGTCAACTGCTTTCACCATTTCAGAATTTTCAAGCACTTTATAATATTTTTAGTCAACCACTTTTCTTCTCTGGTCAACCACCTTTGTTGATTTTAAAAACTTTGTGCTCTCTGTAAGTATTCTAGTTGACCACCTCAACGCCTTGGTTGGCTGCCACTTCGAGTAGTGCTTGATTTAAAGTTCGTATGTCCCAAAAATTAAGGTATTAACTACGAGGACTTCAACAAATATGGTAGTACATTTAAATACCCATTTTAGAAAGTATTTTCAATGAAGATCAATAATATATTTAATTGAAATTATATTCATAATTTATAAACAACTTTGAGATAATTCAATTTCACATTATCAAAACAACTAAGTTTAATACCTATTAAGCTAATAATCCTGTAACGACCCGATTTTTCTAATGTTTAAAAATCGCGAGAAATTTAAAACTTTTCTTTTTTCTTTAAAACAGCGGAAGACTTTAAAAATGCTAATTCAAATCATTTTCTTAAACCTTTGCAATTTGTAAAGTCTCCGATATAAAGCACGGCGGAAGACTTTAAGAAATAAAATGTATAATAAATACGGAAGACTTATAATAAAACACGATATTAAGAAACACACTTCTTCTTCTTTTACAGTTGTAAATCACATTACAAAAGCATTTTTCTCTTTCTTACGTCCTTTAGCCTAGCCAGCCACAAGATTCACCTATGCAAATCCTTCTTCAACTGTCTTTGGTCTGTCCTCTTGTTTCTCATACATACCTACATTAACAAGACTTAAACTAATGAGCCTAACGCTCAATAAGTGATAGAATGGAATGTAATGCTAATGCTCATGCATGATCATATGATGTGCTATATAAAAGAACCTATCTTTTCTGGTATACCGAGAGAAAGGATACATCCTTTGGTCATGTGGCTATCCGTCACTCTGGCGAGGAGATACATCCTATGGCATCACCACTATGACCATCGCCATTCTCTTTTGTTGAAGATGTTGGGGATTTCAATACAAGAGAAATAATGAACCCTAGAGTCCATGTGGTTAATCGTCACTCCGATGAGGAGATACATCTTATGGTGTCCCCAACGATGGACAGTCACCAAATCTCCCGAACCCCCACAATCCTATTTACATATATTATGCATGACATACAATATGTCAACAAGAAACAAGGTGACATACAATGCTCATGCTAATGAAATTCGGGAAGGAACCTATCATTTCCGTTATCCTGAGAGAATGGATACATCCTATGGTCATGTAGCTATTCGTCACCCCTACATGGGGATACATCCTATGGCTTTGCTACCATGACCGTCACCATTCTCTTTTGTTTGGAGACGTTGGGGATTTCAGTATAAGAGAAAAGATGAACCCTGGAGTCCATGTGGTTAACCGTCACTACAATGGGGAGATACATCCAATGGTGTCCCCACCGATGAATAGTCATCAAACCTCCCGAACCTTCACATACCTATTTACATACTTTAAGTATGTTATGCAATATGTTGACAATTTCATAAGCCCTAGGTATGATGCATGAATGTCACGTACAGTTTACATCATATCTCTATATAACCTCGAAAACGTGATCATATAAATAACTCACTATAAACAAGTCATTAAAGAACCTAAACTAATGAACACACATCAAACAACATTACAATTAATGGAACATGCTCAATATCTGGTAAAACAGTAAACAACCTAAATATTCTATTAAAGCAGTAACAATCAGCAAACAAAGTCCTAACTCTTGCGATGTAGGGTTCGAAGACCAAAACACAGGCAGTATCACTCACCTTGCTTCCTTATAGCGTTCAACGCTTCTTCATTATTCTTTTATTCCTTCTTTAGTGCCTTCACAATTTAATAATACTTAATCATTAATCTAATTAATTAGTAAACTTATTAATCTCATCGTCTTTCCTATCCATAATCTTTATATGTTACTTATTAAGTTTCCTAAACAAAACCGCTTCATTAATTACAACTCAGCTTAATCAATAAATCTCGATTGATAGCGTTTAGAAACTTAGTTCAACACATAGCGAAGACCAACGTGATTCCATCCATAGATTACAAATCCATAAATACTAACACTCAATAGCAATATCCGAATCGAGACATTAATCTACATTAATCCAATTTCCATAATATATTTATCCGATCCTCAATGACTCAAATTCGAATCAGCAGAACATACGACCACAATATACATTTTTCTTAACATTATTATTTGCACAAGGATCAAGCAATAGACAATTAATCTCTTCGACGAATCCATATATTATGACATCCAATAATCAAATCCAGAACACCAATCTAATACATTTGCATACCAACAACAAACATAGCATATTCCATCACACAATAGTCTCCTGATTCAAATCCTATAATTTCCATATGCAGTATAAGGTCATTATCTATTAATTCCCATAACATGATTCACATAATATCGCCTAAGTCATTAACCAAACAGCAGAACCAAAAACTCATTCCTCAGTATCAAAACCAATTCTAATTTATTAACATTCAAACAATCACATGTCATATATTCAAGTCACTGAATCAAACCAAACAATAGCTTATTATCCAATAGCAGTATACATTTCTAGAACTCAACACAAAAGGCAAAATCAATTCCCAACAGTTGATCAATATTTCCACATTAATTTCTACTTATCAAATTAACCAACAGCTTAACAAAAAACTGCCATTTCCTCACCTGAAAAACAAGGGCAAACCCAAAGCATCCCTGCATCCTCACCCTTCTCTCAGCCTCCAGCTCCAGAACACCCTCGACTTCACAAAGGTATCGACAGAATACATCCCTCCCTCTGCATTTCTACTTCACCAGAGAGGCACACCGTGCCATGCCTCTGCCATAGTCACCATGCCCTAACTTTAACTTGGCCATGCCTTCCATGAGAGGCTATCTCCCACTTCTCCATGATTTCACGTTATCACCCGAATGGATGCTAGCTACAAGAAACGTGGAGAATTCGTTTCACAGCCAGAACCAAGAATGAACCGGGGTCACCCGTAGAACCGGTTCACGCATCACAGCTGGAACGTCGACCTTGGCTTGTCCCAGAAATCCCCTACCATTGCCAATTCGTCCCTCTAACTCGCCCCTACTAAAGACCGATCAATAAAACGCAAAGGAGGAGGAAAAATCAGCTAGACTCACCTCGACTACACCTCGCCCGGAGCTGGAAATCACCGCTAGTGGAAGCTCCAATCCCGAGCCCTAGCGGCGACCCGCGTCACCGTCAACAGCGCTCCCGCACGCTGAACAACGTCTCCCTTCGCAAAGAAGTCATCCCGAGCGCCGAGCTTCTTCGCCCCACGCGTCATCCCACTCTGGTTCTCCCTTCCCATTGCTCTCCCTCTCTCGATTCTCTCTTTCTCCCCAAAAATCGCAGACCAATATAACTCTCCCCTCTCTTCATTTGTTTTCTAGAAACAAACCAAACCAACAAGCTATGAACCGGACCAACAATAAAACCGGTTCACCCTCCATCCTCTCATTAATCAATTTAATTCATTCCATTAAAATATTATTATTCTTCTCTCCATTTAATTTCTCTCTAATTAATTATCCGTAATTTCTAATTCCAACCACAATTTATTTCCTCTTATTTGTTTTCAAACTGGACTGGTTCAAGACGGACCAGTTCAACCCCTTTACTTTTCATTTTTCACTTAACCCTCATTTTTCGGTCAAGGAAAGGCGTTCGAGCCTCGATTGCATGTCGTCCAAAATGTCCCAAAATACAAACAAATTCAAACGTTCCTCATCCGCATCCAACCGCTAGTCGACCGCGATGGACCGAAAACCCAATTAACTCGACAGATTCAAACTCGCCTCAACTGCACTGGATCGCATCCGACCGCACTGCATTCGAAACATCCCTAAACACTTTTCCCACATATTTTCCATCCTTAATTTAATTATCCAATATAATACTCCTTCCAAATTAATCCTAATTATCTTCCAATAAATTCCTATAAATTATAATATAACGAATACGTCTTTAGTAATACCTCAATAATTATCTAATTAATCCAAATACTCTCCAATTACTTTTCAATTATCCTTATTAAATTTCGATATAAAAAGTCAGGGTATTACAAATCTCCCCCTTTTCAATGATGATAATATATTCTAAGTTTTTTATATCTTCCCCTAAGTATGTGCATATTTTCTTATTTTCCCTCTTTGTATATTAAAGTTTCTTTCTTTCTCTTTGTTAACAAATATAAAAATTTTGTCTGAGTTTTTCTTGTTTTTAATCTCTCCCCCTTTAGCATTATCAAAAAGAATTTGATAGAAAAGTGTTCAATAATATCCAAAAGAAAATAGAAATCTAAACATACATTTCTTAGCAGTAGATATTTAAAGAGATAAAAAATAATAATAAAAGACGTTCATTAAAGAAAACAATAACAGTACAAATTAAGTACAAAAAGTGTCTCAAATGTTCAACAAACCAACAAAAAGCGATCACAACAACTACATTAGTCTAAAGCTAAGCATCAGGAGGAGAAGCAACATCATATAGAGGAATATTAGGATTAGCAGCAGATGACGGATTTGACTCCGTGAACATGTTACACCAATTTTCTTGAGTAAGCTCCTCAAAATGCCTATTCAAGGCACCAAACCTCAAACGACACTTGAAAGGACATGAGGTAAGCTGTTAACATATCAATCTTTTCTTCAACCCGAGAAATACCGCCCGAAGAAGATGTTTGGGTTGAAGAAGTAGGAAATGACGTGGATAGAAGGTCAGGCATAGGAATGTCTTTAGCAATAAGGGGAATGTTAGGCTGTGCTAAAGAAGTAGATGCACCTTGAGACAATTAACAATCCACTATCCCTCATCATCCTAGACGAATCCCATCTGAGCCAAGGAATGAACTGTGTATATGTCAACACTACGTACTAACAGAGATGACTCAGAGGGAATGACAATACCACTCGATCGAAACACATTGGGCAAGAGAAGGATGAAAGACATAGATTTTGAAGAGCTACTTGCAACCTCTATCATTTGATGAAGAATGCTATGCCCAACATTAAACCAAGTCCTAGAAAACATCTTTTCCGACACGTATAAATCTATGCAGCTTAAGTGGTCCTGATGACCATCCCTGGGTAAAAATTATATGTGAGGCTATGATGAATAACACAAGCTGGTACATTTAGATATTTGGCCTTGGGCTTGACGAATAGTTTAACATTTGGATTCTAAAGAACACTTTGAAGAGACTCAAATCCTTGATCATGATGGATGAATTTGAGATCCTTAGAGGAATTGTAATAAACTTCTGCACCATCTTTCTCTTCAAAATCCAACAACATATTGTAACGACCCAGATTTTCATACATTTAAAAAAATGCGTTAAATTTTGAGAAAAACATATCAGAGTGCGCCTAATCTGGACCGCTACCAACCGTTCGTAAAAACTCGTTATAAAAATCGTTTATTTAATAAAATATGCAGAAGCGTTAAAATTATTTATTTTAAAACATTGCATAAATAAAACATTTGCGGAAACGTAAAGATTTTAACAAAATAAACAAACCATTACAATTACAATTTAGAACACCTTTTTGGAAAGAAACTTAATGAATTTACAATTCAACTCTTCGTAGTCCAGCCACCATAAGCTCAGCCCGTGTAAATTCATCATCAATTGCTTTGTGTTATGTTCATCGTTCTTCTCGTCATTCACGTATACCTACACCACAAGTAACTGTAAGTCTAAAAAGACTTAGTAAGGAAAAGGAAAATGCATATGACATGCCTATCTTTAGTTCACTTGGAATGGGTCCGCCCCAAACCAATCTTTCATTATGTTTCATTCATTTGTTCATTACTCGTACATCGAGTTGGAAGTTGAAGGAACATGTACTAGATGAAATAGTTTGATTAGCTTCTAGCCCTAAGTGGACTAGATCCGAACTACCCATCCGCCCTTCAACCCCCCATTACATCATTCATCATCATTCATTACATTTGTTCATTTCATTTTCCTCACTCATGCATGCGAGTACCACCTTGAGGGCACTCTCTAATTGTTTCTATTACCATGATGCATGTTGACATAACATAAAAGAATTGACAATTAAACAATACAAGTAGCAAACAACGAATGGTAAGAATAGCAATAACGAAAATCATCGAACAATATGAATAACACGAATAACAAACAACGAATGGCAAGAATAACACTAATTGAAAGCAAAACACATAAACAAATCGAAAGCAACATATAACATACTTGATCCTACAGAACGTAACACTCAAGATATAGCAAGCAATTAAACTATTAACTACGAGGTATCTAAGAGAATTAATAATGGGATCATGCTTTTATTCTACTAGATTAAACTTGCTTTTATTTGATTAGTTAAACTTGCTACAATTAATGATCTAGTTAATTAAACATGCAAAGAGTCTTATTAGACATGCTCGATTTATTTAATATACTAAACATGCTCTAGAATCATTAGCCTAATTAATTTTCACATGCTTGATTGACGGAAATGAAACAAATATTGACAATTAAGAAACTACAGCGAATAACAATGTAGATATGCACAAAGCTACAGCAAGAGAATATAACTAATTGTACAAAACAGAATTTAAAATCTCTATTCATTAATGATTATACATGCATATCATGTCATACTTCATTTCGTCATTCTATTCTACACATTTAACGTTTCCATTCATCACTCATGCATCACATTTCTATTAATGTAAAGAGAACTACAATTCCTAACCTGTACCAAGAAACAACACCATATAAGAACTAGATTGAAAAATACTAAACTAGACTATCAATGCATACTTATCCAAATAAAACAGAACGTAAACGTGTTTATTGAAACATATACAGAAATCTACTTAACGAATTACGATTAGAAACATGTTGGACACTTCAATATAATAAGAAATATGCTAAACAAAACTATATCAATTAAATCTAGAGCATTGTTCACTCCTAACTAGAACCAAGGAAAGCAATAAGCATTACAATGAATTTATAGCAATTAAAACAGTTTACAAAAATAGAATTTCTAAATTATGCAGTTCATAAATCATTCATGCACATCTTATCATCCTATAACTTTCCATTCATTCCTTCATTTCATCCATAAACATTTCATCTCAACATTTGATGGGTCGTGTGATGACTCGTAGCTCTGCTCGTTGGCAACCCTCGTGAATTTGGAACACATAGGTATTTAGTTGAGAAGCGGTCTATCACGAGTAACCTTATCCGTTACTCCGATTATACGAATCATATCGGTGCTAGTTACGGCCTATCAGCACATCCGAGTGATTATATCACCTTTCTATGATGAGTGATGGATGGGTCTTTGTGTGACCATCCTTTTTCACTGATGACGTTTTCATACTGAAAACGAGGTTGGCATATTTTGCGATTATAACTGTCTATGTATACAGTAGGTTTTTGGGCAAAGTCACAACGAGGGCCATGGGTCGATTTTATAAAATAATAAAGAGGATTTAAATGTTTAAAATCCATATACGATAAATGAAAAACATGAAATGATTTTTAAAAGATGAGGAAAACAGTTTTAGCATGCATTGCATTTAGTATAGATTTCCCTATTGAGTTAGTCACTCACTCCTTAGACTATTTTTTTCCCAGGTTAGGGTATAGTTTCGGTTCACTGGATTTGTAGGTTTTGTCCTGGGCAACGCTGGTGTTCCCTGGTCGATGTCTCAATCTCCCTGTGGATGGGTGGAGGTTCGTCGGTTCAATCCCTCTGTTCCTAATATGTTGAGATTTTAGTTTTGGTGTTGTTTGATTTAATTCATACATAGAATTTTCCTTTATTATGCTATCATGCCTCTAGTTGATCACACTCTATGGATCTCAACCCATGTGATATGTGTTTGGGCTTGATATTATTCCCGTTAAGACTTCTGCATAAAAATTTACACCTTCGGCTGGGTAACCAGATTCTCTCCAAGAATTGAGTTGCCTGATCCGGCTGTTCTATTAGGCCCACCTCCGGGTCGTGACAGGAACTGTATCTAAGTATATAAGGAAATTTGAAGCGCTATCTCGTTTGCGTCACACCTGGTGGCGAACAATGAACACAAGGTCTACCAGTTCGTTCAAGGACTGAAGGTAGAAATTTTAAGAAGAGTCAAGATCTCTAGCACTCAAGATGTCCCATATGCAAAAATTGTTTTCAAAGCGTTTAAGGTGGAGGATGCTGAAATGATGGTAGCAAGGCAGTAGGAAATAAACCAGAAGTTCTGGAAGAATAATTAAAACCAACAGCAACAGGGTGTTCCACCTGCAAACCAAGGAATAAAAAAGACCGTCAGAGAATGAAGCGCAACAAATGAGGGACAAACGCCCTATGACTGAAACAGTTACTGCTCCACCTAATGCTAAAATGTATCAGCCCAAGTTATGTCCAAAATGCAAAAGGATCTATTATAGAGAGTGTAAGACAGGATCCAGATAGTGCTTCAAGTGTGGAGAGCTTGAATATATTGCTAAATTCTGCCCACTATCAATGGAGGACAAGAAATGGTGGCTCTAAGAGTTTTCTCTCTATATGGGAAAGATGAAGAAGAGGATCAACCTGCAGTTGTATCAGGTAGAAATTATGTTATGAAGTGGTTATATATGTTTTAATTGATATTGGAGTACTCTTTCATCATATTAGAAATTTTGCATTTAGAATGAATAAATTCTCTGGTCATGCTAGGAACAATTTATGTTAATAATATAGCTGCCTATATCATATTTGATTCGAGAGTTATTCACTCTTTCATTGCGATTGGATTTTGTATGAAAGCAAATTGTTTTTCTGGTTTAGTGAAGAGTGAGTATAGGGTACTTTTACCCTCTAGCGATTATTTGACCGCCAGTGGTATTCTAAAAGCGTATAGAGTTAGAATAAATGACCGCATATTTCATGTCGATCTGATTATTATGGACATGAAGGAATATGATATTATTATGGGCATGAACTAGCTATCCCATCACCATGCGGTTATAATTTGTAGAAAGAGAGAAGTCCACTTTCACCCTCCTGGTGGCGAACAACACACTTTTCAAGGAGTCAAAGAAAAAGGCAAGTTTGCGGATATTTCTGCTCTAAAGGCAGACCAATTATTGAGGAACGGATGCGAAGAATTTCTGGTAAATGTGATGGACACCACTATGGCATCGAAAGCAAAGTTAGGAGGAGTTCCTATGGTCCATGACTTTCCAAGAGTCTTTCTAGATGATCTCCCTAGGTTACCGCCTGACAGAGAAATCGAGTTCATGATCGATTTACATCCTAGCACTGAACCTAACTCGAAAAATCCATATAGGATGGCACCAGCTGAATTACGCGAATTAAAAAGCCATCTAAAAAAGCTAATCAGCAAAGGGTTTATCCATCCTAGCTTCTCACCTTAGGGAGTGCCGGTTTCATTTGTGAAGAAAAAAGATGGAGCAATGAGGATGTGCATCGACTATCGTGAGCTAAATAAAGTGACAGTCAAGAATAGAAATCCTTTGCCCAGAATTGACGATTTATTTGATCAGCTGCAAGGTGTGTGTATCTTTTGAAAGATTGATCTTCGTTCGGGATACTATCAGCTGAAAGTTAAGTCGGACGATATTCCAAACACAGCATTTTGAACATGATATGGGTACTATGAATTTCTCGTAATGTCGTTTGGGCTGACCAACGCTCCAACAGCATTCATGGACCTGATGAACCAAATTTTTAAGGAGTATCTGGACAAGTTTATCACTGTATGCATTGACGATATTCTGATTTATTCTCTCTCAGAAAAGGAGCACCGTGATCATCTAAGAATTTCATTATCTATTTTGGAGCGGCATCAACTATATGCAAAGTTCTCAAAGTGCAAATTTTGGTTGAATGAAGTCAGTTTCCTCAGCCATGTAATTTCGAAGGATGGTATTGCAGTAGATCCAGCAAAAATCTAGGCGATTGTTGATTGGCACAACCGAGAAATGTGGGTGACGTAAGAAGTTTCCTTGGACTGGCAGGATATTACCAATGATTTATAAGCAAATTTTCTAAGATTGCACTGCCTCCAACTAGTTTAACGCGGAAGAATGTACGATTTTGGTAGTCTAGCTAGTGCGAAAAGAGCTTTCAAGAATTGAAGCACCGATTGACTTCAGTACCTGTCTTGGCCCTACCAAAAGAAGAAGGAAATTACTATATTTATTGTGATGTATCCAAAAGTGAGTTGGGTGGTGTACTTATGCAGAACAGAAAGGTAATTGCGTATGCTTCAAGACAATTAAAATCGTATGAGGCTAACTATCCCACCCATGACTTGGAGCTTGCTGCAGTGGTATTCGCACTGAAAAATATGGAGGCATTATTTGTATAGGCAACAGTGCGAGATTTTCACTGATCACAAAAGTTTGAAGTACATTTTCACTCAAAATGAGTTGAACATGAGACAACGATGGTGATTAGAATTTGTGAAGGACTACGATTATGAAATCAAATATCACCTCGGGAAGGCAAACATAGTAACGGATGTTCTGAGTAGAAAAGTTACAATTATGAGTATGCTATGCGAGGAAATTCACGTAAAACTTCATAAAGATATTCAAGAATTGAATGTGTACATGATTCCCATATAGTTAACTGCTCTTTTATCAACACTGACGCTAAAGCCTATGATATTAGTTGCTATATGCGATGCAAAAATTTTAAGTTGAACCCAACTCTGGAGTAATATCAATACTATTCCTTGTCAGGTGACGGAATGGTAAAATTTAATGACAGATGGTATGTACCGGACAAGACTACGTTTGACAATCCTTAGAAAAGCTCATTCTTCAAGCTTTTCTATTCACTCCAGATGCAACAAAATGTATAAAGACCTCAAGTTACATTATTATTGGCCGATAATGAAATTTGATATTGCTCAGTATGTGGCATTGTGTCAAGTATGCCAACAAGTGAAGGAAAAACATCAAAGGTCGAGGGGAATGCTGCAACCAATACCTATACCTGAATGGAAATGGGAGCACATCACTATGGATTTTGTCACGGGATTTCCTAGTACCGTAAAATAACACGACATGATTTGGGTAATTATTGATAGATTGACAAAGGTTTCCCATTTCTTGTATGTGGCGATGACTTATAAGATGAACCAGTTTGCCAGATTATATGTTAAGGAGATTGTGCATTTACATGGTGTACCAGTCTCAATTGTAATGGATCGGGATACGAGGTTCACCTCTGTGTTTTGAAAAAGTTAAACAAGGCTATGCGCACAGAGTTAAAGTTTAGCACCGCCTTTCACCCACAAATTGATGGACAAAATGATCGAACTATTCAGATATTGAAAGATATGCTTAGAGCTTACGTATTAGAATTCCAAATTAGATGTGGGAAGATGCTACCTTTGGTGGAATTTTCCTACAACAATAGCTTCCAAGCTACAATAGGAATGACACTTTATGAGGCTTTGTACAGTAGAAAGTGTAGATCTTTATTACATTTGAATGAGGTTGGAGAAGCTGAATTATATGGGTCGAATATGATACAGCAAACCTCTGAATCAGTCGTGATTATTCATCAAAGGAAGTTGACAGCTCAAAGTCACCAGAAATGTTATGCGGATCTTCGTCGAAGGGAATTGGAATTTAACGAAGGGGACTTAGTATAATACCCCGATTTACCGTAACAAAATTAGGTGAGAATAATTAGGAAATTATTTGGGTGTAATTGGATTAATTGGATAATTATTAAATATTTAATTGATGAAAATTAATTTAGGAAACGTAATTGAAAATTTTAATTGGACCCGAAACTAGGGTCAAGCGATGTTTCGAGTAAGTCAGAAATTAAAACTAGGTTGATTAATATACAATACGTAATTTGACATATAAATATATTTAATATTAATTGAAGATTTATAATTAACGGGAAGGGAGGATTTATGAATTTAAAAGGAAGAAATTAAATTAGAAGGAAGAGGATGGGAAATCTGTTGAAGAAGATGGAGGATTGAACCAGATCGGTTCGGTCTGGAATTGGAAGTGAATGACCATTTGTTGGAATTGAAGGGCAAAGGATTTGAAGCGACCTGACCATTTGTTGAAAACATTCTAAGAGAGAAGAGAATGACAGGGGAGCTCGAGAACAAAGAGGCGACGCTTGGGCAATGCAACAAAGGGTGTTGTGCAGCGCGGGTGGGTCGGTCCGGCGTGCAGAAGGTGACGGTGATGTCTGGATTGCAAAGTTGGGGCTCACAGAGCCTGGGTTTGAGGAATGTCGCCATGGGAACGATCAAACATTTTATCCCATGTGCCGAATGTGGTCGCACCAATTTGAGGAAAATATTTGGTTTAATTATGCTCTGTTGATAGATTTTGCACCTTGTGCTACCGCAGGAAAGATGATGCTGCATTTTGGTGTGGTCGGGATGGAAGCAGGTGCTGTGAGTTTGCAAGCAGATGTGTGACCGGTTGGTTCAGTAGCTGGATGGTGTTGCTGCTGGTTCCATTGGTTCTATTACCTGAGAAGGTAATTGGGATCCCCAAGCGATTGAGTTTATAATTCCTCCACGTATGTTTTCTTTACAGATGGCAAAATATGGTGAGTGTTAGGTGAGGCCTTAGGATGGTGAGAAGCTGTCATGGGAAGAATAAAGAGACAGAGTGAGAGTGGAAGAGGGATTCTGCGAATTGTACTGATGGAGTGTCTTCTGTGAGTTGAGTGAGGCCAAGAGCGTCAGAGAAAAAATTGAGAGAAATAAAAGGAGAAGAGGAAAATAGGAGAAAGAAGTGGTGAAGCTCCGGGTATTCTTTAGGTATGGGATTTCTTCCCTGTCTCCTTATAGATTATGTTATATTACAATGGATTTTTATTATGTTAAGAGAAGCAAAAGAAGAAGAAGAAAAATAAAAAAAAAAGGGGTGCTCTATGAGTAAAGGGTTTTCTTTTGTGAAATGGCCGTGAGTGTTTTGTGATAAACACTCTGGAGAAATAGAGATCGAGAAGAAAATAGAGAGAGAGAGACAGACAGAGAGAGACAGAGAGAGACAGATTCTGGAGGGCTGAGATTGAAGAGAGAAAGGAGAAGGTTGGGCTGCTGTTTTCCTCGGATCCTTCGTAAGTGCTTCAGGTATCTAGCTTCCTTCCTTGTTTTATGGGTTGAGTTATATTAAAAGTATAAGGTGAAGATAAAGTATTAAAGGGTTTCTAAACAACTGTCAACTAACTTCTCTGTTGGATTTATGCTCATTGTGTTTTGTTGTTAAGCCATTACTCTGTCAACTGGTTGGAATGCTAAAGTTAAGAGGAATGTTGAGTGATGGGATATCTTATTTGCTCTGTTATTGATTTAATTGGAAGTTATGATGCTTGTTAGAAATAATTACTGCTTGTTTTAAATATTAGGGATTTTAGGATTGCATAATGCTTAATGGATATGTCGGTTCGATATTTTTGGTTATATTCTGTCGAAGCCATATTCTAATTGGGAATAGTTGAAAGTAATAGATTCATGAATACTATCAAGGATAGATTGTTGTTCAGGAATATTGTTATCAGTTGTGGAAATCTATAAAGGGATATTGGAGGAATGGTTATTAATAATTAAATATTGTTGATTTTGAAGGTGTTTAAAGAAAAGAGGATAACGTTAAATTCAGAAACGCTCTAAGGACACCAAGTGATACGTATATGCTTTGGTCTTCGGACCCAACATCACAAGAATTATGGTTGTATGTTGACTGTTTATTAGAAATAGGTTCTTTTAAGTTATAGATTTAATATGATAAAGTTATGCTTTAAGGATTATTGGATTTGATAGAAATCATGTTTTGAGAATTGTATTAATGCTTGATGTGTGTTTATTAGATATAGGTTCTTTTAATGATATGTTTATTAGTTTGGAGTTAAAGATATGATAATGAGATTAAGCATGTTTGAGGCCTACATAGAGGAGATTGAATTGTATGCATTCACGAGCATCATGCATCATGGTTTTCAAAACGATACGAAAATGAATTTTCATGCATGGTTTTAAAAAATGGTTTAATGGATGCTCACACATACTAAGTGTACGGTGTTCATCAAGGGCTGATCACCCGAAGTGGACTACCATCATTTGGGTTGTAAGAATGTCCATTTCACCATGGAAAGCAAAACTGATAATAAACGGGATAAATGTAAAAGAGATTATATGAGATACGAGGCAACAGTATGATGTGGGGCCGTTTAAGCCCTTGGTGAGCACGACCGCTAGTTGGGTTTTCAGTAGGGGTGTTCACGATTCGGTTCGGTTCGGTTTTGATGTGAAATCAAACCAAACTAGTCGGTTTCGGTTTTAAAATTACAAAACCGGAATCGGTTTTAGAAAAATCAGAACCGAGTCGGTTTCGGTTTTAAAATTTCTGTTCCGGTTTCGGTTCGGTTTCGGTTTTTTCTTTATTAATTTTTTTTTCAAGTATTATAATAAAAATTGTATAAAAATTATAAAAACATAATTAATAACAACAAAATTATTCTTCCTCTTCTCTTTTCAAAACAAAATTTTGTCCAAAAAATAGTTATTAGGTCTTTTGGAGCTAAAATCACTTCAGAGGCTGAGGCACGAATGACCGAATATGGAACTTCAAAAACAAAAAAACACTATAAACGTATTTATGCGGTTCAGCTTCAGTTTTTCAGTTTTGAAAAACTAAAACTGGTAACCGAACCAAAACACTCGGTTCTTACAAAAGAGAACCTTATTCGGTTTTTTTAATAGAAAAAACCTTATTCGGTTTTGATTTTTTGATCGGTTTCAGTTCGGTTTGTCGGTTCGGTTCGGTTTTTAACACCCCTAGTTTTCAGATTATCCATTGCCGCTAGGAAGCTTATGCTGCTCATACCGATTGCGGGATCGACCAATGGTTAGAGGACTTTTGGATTATCCATTACTGATACCAGAGGCGTCGGGTTAGACGCATTGCCGTTGGATTATCCATTGCTACTAGGTCGGAGGCATCGAGGTCTGGTGCATCAAAGAAAAAGATTAAAATGAAAAAGATAAAGGAAAACAAAAGCACAAACAGAAAACAAAAAATGGATTTTAAAAGATCATCGCATGTGCATTGTAGATTTTACTTTATATCACTTACTAAGCGTTAAGCTCATTAGTTTAAGTCTTGTTGATGTATGTATGTATGAGATCAAGAGAACAAGTTAAGGAGCATTTGATGAAGGATTTGCACGCGCAGATCTTGTGGCTAGCTAGGTAAGAGGATTTAAAAGAGAAAAGGGTTTTCTAAAAATAAAGTAAAATGTTTATTTATTATATTTTAAATGATTTCTTATATGCTTCCACTAAGTTTTCCAAAAGGTTTTAAGAAAACAGATTTTTATAACGAAAAGTCTTCTATTGTTTTTATAAAAGAAAGATGTTTTCAAAAGTTTTAAATTTTTACACGTTTTCAAAGAAAAGAAGTTACGGGTCGTTACACTTAGTGTTTCTTAAAATATAGCCCTTTAAAAGAGTTATGCGATTCGGTAAGAAAGGAAAGTTAAGTTTGAGGTATGTTGGTCCATTTACAATTACAAAGAGGATAGTAAAAAGGCGTATTAGTTACTATTGCCAGCCTCTATAGAAGGAGTTCATAACGTATTTCACGTATCGATGTTAAAGAAGTGCTTTGGGAATTCAGTCCAATTGGAACCTCAGGAAAATATTGAAGTTCATTTGAACTTAAGTTACAAAGAAAAATCTGTTCGGATTCTGGATTCAATGATTAAGGAATTACGAGATAAAAGGATCCCACTAGTTAAAGTATTATGGCAGAATCATTCAACTGAGGAGGTAAGGTATCCGGAATTATTTCACTAGGTGAAATTTTGATGACAAAATTTTAATAAGGAGGGGAGTATATAATACCTGAAAAATTTGTCTATATGTAAAACTTTGATTATGTGTAAATCAATACTTAAGCATTGTGAAATTGTAATTTTGAATCTTTAATATTATTGAGATTATTGACGTTGCTAATATTTGGAAGATTAATGGAATTGCATTGTATTAGTTTTTGTAAGGGGTGTAATTTGGTTATATATTAGAGAATAAATAATTTAATAAGAAATAAAGGTGATAAGGAGTGGAGAGGTCGACACTATCAAAGGAGAAACATTGAGGAGTTTAGCGTAGTTAGAAATGGTAAAAAATGGCAGTGTCAAAACAAAACATTGGGAGTGCAGCAATAGTTAGAAACGGTCGACCGTGGGGTCGACTGCAAAAATGTAGTGACGAGCAAACTTGAGAATATTGAGTGGCGGTCGATCATCCACTAAGGCGATGATCGACAAGCATTAGGAAAATTTTGTCTTTGGTGAATTGCGGTCGATCACCTGAAGAAGGTTGATCGACCGGTACCAAAGAAAATTGTGAAAATATTGATTCGCTGTCGATCACGGTAAAGAGGTGATCGACTAATACGCAATCCGTTAATTACAAAAAAAATAAGTTACCGACATCTGATGGGTTAGCGAATTGCTTGGAAACCGGGGCCACACCTCCTCGTCACCCTCTAGGGTTTTAGTGTATAAATAGGAAGGGATTGGCAGAAGGTGAAGAAAAGGTTTTTATGTGTTTCTCTCGAATTTCTCTCGGCATTTTGTTCTTCAAATTTTTGAAGCTGTTGTGTGTGGTTGGAGGAGGATTTCGGAGGGGGGAGATTTTATAAGAAAAATGTTTAACAAGGTGAAAGGTAAGAGATTTGCATGTGTTTTTTCCGAAATGACCTACATCACAGGATTAGGGTTTTGTGTTGCTTGTTATTTGTGTTCTCCACTTCGATGATAAAATTGCTTGTGTGCTTCTCTAATTAATGAATCTATTTTCTGTTAATGAACCATAGAACATATTCGTATCCTGTTTTTGATAATGAATCAAAGAGAATTTCATTGTCTGCTGTTAGTTGTTGTGAATAGAACCATCAGTGCCTTTCTTTTTTTTTTTTATGATGACTAGAAGAGAAGTATGTTGTCTGTTCTTTGCTGTTGATAATGAAATTGTCACTACTTGATGAAAGTTCACTGATGATGAGGTGTTGTTAGAATGAACTATACTCTACGCGATAAGAATTTGTTAAGGGCAGAAATATGTTGTTGGTTTATTCCTTGTACATCTGATGGTTTATTCCCTATTCATCTCATGGTTTATTCCATGTTCATCTCATATGTTAGCTAGAGTTTGAGAACTGTTGATACGTTGAAATAAGTTAGCATGACTTTCTGTTTTATTTCAATGACTAAGGTGCATGATAGAACACTTGGCTTAATGGTTGAAATTGATCTTTGTCTGATGCATGATAGAAACTGTGAGGAATAAAGTTGATGATGTTGGTTTTGCTTTATTAACCCTATTAGTGGTAGCATGTATAGAGTTAGCTTACTATTGTTTCATATTCATAACATGTAGATTTATTGTCTTCTTGCTATGTTAATGACAACATGATATGTTAGTGATAGCATGTATTAGATTGACTTACAATTGTGTAGTGATTCATGCTTCCATTGTTTGTTGAATGAATTGTATTGTTTTCTTGTAGTATTGTATAAACTGCTGTGTGACATTATATAGGCATGTCAGTTAGGGTTGCATATCATGCATTGCACAAGATAATAATGAATATAATATATGTAAATAGACGTTGGAGGTTGGGGAGTTTAGTGACGGTGATGCAAAGGAGAACTACGAGATGATATATCTCTTCCCATGTAGGGATTGAGTGACATGTTCTGTCCAAGCTAGATCTCGATGATGTATCTATCTCTCTGTGGGCTAATGTTCTAATTGAAAGTGAGATGTTAAGTAAACGGAAGGGATAGGTTCTCTTCTGGCATAACAGACATGTGCATAGAGTTAGCATAAACATTTTGTATTTCATCAATATCTCTTAATGAGCATTAGGTTCATTATCTCTCATGTGATGTAGGTAACGATTGTGATCCAAATTATATGTATGTGAAGGAAGTATGATACGAGGATGGCTTGTATTACCCAGCGCGTGATGACCTAGGGGTTATGGCTCACATGTGGAATAAAAGTGTTTAATTATGTCCAAGACTTTGAGATAGCTTGTGTTACTCTGATATTTTCCTTTAAACGTTTTTAAATGAAGTTTTAAAAAAAAATTATTGGAAAGTCAAACGGAAATAGGATGTTATAGGACAATTTCAAGAAAAGGGATATTAAATCATCATCAAAGATAAGATTTGCTGAACTCAAGATCCAGAAAAATAATTTGATTGCACAAGTTAACATGATTGTGAGTCTTGTCTCCTCTAATTCTTCGTGATACTGTAATTTGTGTATCTCAATCAAGTCAAAAAAGTTCACAGCTATGGCATTTTCATTTTAAGTATCTAAACTTTTTGAAGATTTAGACATTACAACAAATAAATATGATATATGGGTTTCCTCAATTTAAACTACTTCAACAAGTCTATGAAGAATGTGTTGTTAACAAACAACACTGAAATCAATTTCCACAAGTTGCAGAGAGTAAAATGGTGTTAGCATCAGTTCATTCTGACCTTTGAAATCACTCATCTTTCAATGGAGTTTATGACCTTCATTGATGACTTTCAACAAATTTTGGCTTGAATCTGCTAATTTGACCATTCATATTTTGAATAGAAGTACCACATTCATTGTTCATTAAAAATTTTCACAAACTCTCTTTTCATTGGCGAATCAAATCTCCCTTTATTTGTATACGCAAACTTGATTCTTGAAGCCTTGGTCATCCATACTATCCTTAGAGTGTGATTACTCTATTATATTATACAAAATTCGAGAATCATTTGATTGACTCAAAGGTAAACCAAGAGTAAAACATTACTTTGTTTCCATAAGATCATTCTTGTTACCCTAATAAATTTTTTAGTAAAAAAAATTAAATCCTAAATTTGGGGAATTTGATCAACTTAAATCTTAATTGAACAAAATTAATCTTGAATTTTGAGATTTGTTCAATTTAAACCTGCAATTTTTTTTTAACAAAATAAACTTTAAACTTAGCACCGTGAACAAAATGAATATCGAACTAATTTTTTTTTTTCCTCAATTTGGTTGAGGTCCGTTTTCAGTTTTAGATTTTTTTCAATTTCGACTCAGTTTAAGTCGATTTGAATTCTTTTTTTAGTCGGTTTTAGTTAGTTTAGGCTCGATTTTATTATAATTTTTAAAATTAAAATTAAAAACATATATAAATAATTTAAGCAAAGTGTATTTCTCATAGCAAGGTCTAAATTTTAATAGTCATGTCTATTTTTAATAGTAAATCTAATTTGTTTATCGTGCAAAGTTTGGAAATCATTTTGTTCAAAGAAAAAATTTAGATTAGAAGGTAAATGATAACTCTTGAAAAAGAGTAAGTTAGTTATATTTAAAAAAAATATATTTTTATTAATATTTATAGTAAAATCTTCTGTAAAGTTGTATTTGATTAGGGGTGGAAATCGGTTCGTTTCGAATCGGGTAACCGAACCCAACCAAATATTTTTAGTTAGTTCAATTCGGTTTTGATAAGAGCAATTTTTTGTGTTAGAACTTAACTGAACCAAAAGATTTGGTTCGGTTGTCGGTTTTGAGTGGAATGAACCGAGAAAATCGAAACTAAACCGATCGAACCGACCATATTAGAAGAAAAAAAAAAACCAAAATTGTGCACTGTGTGGTATAGACTCAGTCTGTAGTACTGTGTGCCATATACTTTATAGTCATTGTTTATAAAACATGTACGAAGTCAGTTTTGTTTGACTTAATAAATTAACTTGAGACAAATTCAAATATTAACATGTACACAATCAACCTATACATATCTCATTGGGTTAATTGATGCATGTACCATGTACATAATTAACTCAAAATGTTATGTTATCTTCATAAAAAAAAGTGATGAGAATAAAAGAAAAACTAAAATTCAAAGACAAGAAAAAAATTGAGAAATTGAAAAAATCGAACCGAGAAAACCAACTTTAAAACCAAAAAATCAAAAATTGAAGATACGAAAAAAATCGAAACCGAACCGAAACTGAACCGATAAGAACCGAAACCGAGGTTCTGTTTTCTGTCCGGTTTGTCGTTGTCCTCTATTCGGTTTTGGTTTTTCAAAATAAAAACTGAACCGACTCGGTACGGTTCCAATTTGACCAAAAACTGAACCGAACCGAATCGATTCCACCCCTATATTTGATTGCATATTTACCTTTAAAAAAAAAATTTTATGTACAGTTAAATCTTATGTTGTTTAGGATCAACATGGAAAATTTCAACAAAGAAGATTTTAAGAGAGAAGAGAGAGAAATTGATCGGAAGAATTATGGAAAAAATCTTGGTAGCTTCAATGTGGGAGAAGAAATAGTTACTTCTTTCTTATTTTCAAAAATAGGTTAGAAGAAAGAGGTGGTCTTTAGGCAATTAAGGAAAGATATCTCACTTTAAAAAGAAGACAACCCCTTGATAAAGAGAGCTGGGGAGAGAATCAAGGAGTTGGAAAAAAGAGGTCAAAAAGGAGAAAATGAGTAGAGGGAAAAAACACCCAGAGAGAGAGAAAAGAGAAGTGTAGTGAGAGGAAACAAAAAAAGATAAGGTGGTGAACGGAGAAGAAAAAGATTCAGAGCTCAAGAAGTTTCATCTAGCTGTAGCAAGTGAAAGGAAGCCGATGCCAGCCATGTGTCCACTTTCATTTCTATAGCTTAAATCAAAGCTCCTTGTTGAGGCATTCTAGCACCGAGCAACATCACATCATAGAGAAAAAATTTTATATTTTTTCATTTTTTTCACATTATGATATATTTGACTAAAATATTTATCTTCTTTTTCATTTATGGGTTAAACATTAAATAGTTATGATGAGAGAGTACTGGATTATGTGGACTTAATTGCATTTGCCATGTTTTGTTGCAACAATTGTTTGATAATTCAATTTTTTTATTAATAATTTATTCAATGTACAAAAGGGAATATTTAGATTTTTATTTACGTAAGAGTAAGTAGAAATTAGAACTTATATTGAATTGTGTGATTATATTAACTCATATATGTTATGTTGTTGATTTCAAATATTTGCATATCATTTTATTTGAACAACATGTCCAATTCAAAATTGTGTTATTGAATTCTTTATGATAGTTGTTTATCATAAGTCTGAAGAAAATATTATAAGAATTAACCAAACGACTCTAGCAAGACTTACATGAAAATAAAGACTCTCGGTTATCCAAATAGTTTTGCTACAAATTTTCCATGACATTCATAGTTAATTTCATATAAGAATGGAAATCGAATCTAAACCATATTTCTCGTACTTAATCTCCTTATTTTATTAATTTGTCTTACGTTTTAATTATTTATCACATTATTCAATTAATTTTTATTTTAAATTAACTTTATTTGACTAACATTCATATTTGATAAACTGTCCTCGTAACATCAATATTTTCTTATCTTATATAACTTGGATGCAACATATGCACTTGCACAGTATATTGTTTTTGCACAACAGTAAACGAACTTTCAAAATTCAAGGTTTTGTTTATACTTTAACTTAATTTTTTTCACCTCAATGCTCCAAGAAAATAAAAATTAAATGATGGTTAATTTGGTAAAAATTTAAATGTTTTTTTGTTAATTCGACTTGTATTTTATCAACTTACGTCCACTTCGACAATTATTTCTACTATAAGGGCGCATTTGTACTAACCGATAATTATAGAAGTTAGAATTTGTTTTCATATAAAAAGTAATCACATTTGAAGTATATGGTTAAAAGGCTGTAAAATTTATCCTTTGCATGTCAATCACCTTACAATTCACTTGGAAGTTGGATGTAAATTAACTCTCAAGATTTACTTAACTAATACTATTTTTTATGGTCGCAATGAAAATAAAGCATATTTAATTTTACATTTTATTCTTTGCAATTATGAAAAAGAAAAAGAAAGAAAGAAAGTAATGAATAATTTTAATTATTAATTCCATTTGGACATCAGAAAAAAATAATTGCAGTAAATTAAAAATAATTTAATGTTTTTGAATTTTACCTCCTTTGACTTTGATCACTCTCAACTCTGGCGCTGGGCACCCACTCTTGGGGCTCCGGCATCCGTTGGATTAGGTGGCAAATGCCTTCGGGTCCACAGCAGATGGGAATTGAATAGATGCTAGATGGAGCTATTTAATTATTTTAATAATAAAAGAGAAAAACTAGAGTAGGGGGAAGACATGAGAGAAGGCATGAGGGAAGTAAATGGTGTATCCCATGCACAGCCTGCGTGCAGGGACTCATTTAATAGTAGGAAAGAAGATTTCAGAGGGTGGGTGCAAGTGAATTTTCCACTAATTAATTAATAATAAACTCACATTTCATACATAGTAACGTTCTAAGAATAAGATTAACTAACAATAAATGCATTATAATTATGGCCAGGGCTTATCATCCAAATTTGCTTCACTCTCTATATATGATAATGATACATATATATATATATACATATAATAATGCATCGTATCAAAATTCATTAATAAAATATGGATGTGGTTGGTTGGGTTCATTAAACCCTCCATTATCTGCGTATGATCCTCTTCTTACTACATGATTAGTTCATATGCTATTTATTACATAATTAAAGACCAAACAAAATAAGAGAGTTTCTATGTTGTCGGAGTATGCAAGCTTTTTCAGCACATATATAATAAATTCTACCATCCTAAAAATTAAATCAATAAAAGTTTTTTTAATTTTCCCAAAACGATTTACCCTAATGTGACAGTTTTTTAAATAACTATTAATTAATGCGTGACACATATTATTTTATTTAGTAAATACCATGAATTAAGTTCTAATAATGGAGTTGTGTAGACAGCACAACATTTTTTAGCCAGAAAGTCATCATTTTTTAGCTAAGAACCAGCCAATTAGTTTGTTCACTTCATATGACCTTTCAAATTTGCCCCAAAAAAGAGTAAAAATTAAGTGCTGTTAAATATGGTGTCCCTTTGTTACTACTATACCAATTTCTATAATTTTGAGTTATTTTATTTCACAATTGTTCAATCGACTAGCTCTCACCTCTACAAGTATATCTACCATAAAGCCGCATTTGTAATAGCCTATAAATTTAGAAATTAGGGTTTTGCTTTTAGATAAAAGAAAAATTAGGGTAAGTGTATTCTAGACTCTAAGTTTTGGGTTTATTTACATATTAGATTTTAAACTATTTTTTGGACAAATAAGACCTCCACATTCCTGCTATTAACATTTTGGACATGCTGTCAATTAATCTATACGTATATATTATGTATTCTATTTAATAAGGTATTTTAACCAAATTTCTAACAATTTCGGTGATTTTTAACCTAATTGTGAACTCTATTGATCTTGTATCAAGCGATTTCAAACTTTGTCATTTGTGCGATCGAGTTCAAAATTTAGTTAGAAAATACCAAAGATGTTAGCAATCAGGTTAAAACGTCTTATTAAATAGAAAACATAATATACAAGTACCGGATTTGTTGCTGTTAACTTAAAGGTGAAAATTCAATTTGCCTAAAAAATATTTTTTAAGGTTTAATCTGTAAATATCTCTAAATATTATGATGTAAATTGCACTTTGTAAAAGAATAATAATTTCTTCTGAAAAAAGGGTTTAAATCTATTAAGAAATTTGTTCGGGATATCAAATACCACCAAAAACCAAAAATAGGTGTAAAAACTATAGTATTGTGTTATGTGAATTTCTTAACAATTTGCTTGGCATTATTAAAAACAAACAAGAATCGTTTAACTAACATTATAATCTCGAACAAAATATAAATAAATAACAAAGTATCATGCAATTTTTGTGCGTATATTGTACAAACAATGCTTGCACATTCTACGTATAACATTTACCGTGCTATATTAAACGTATGGAATAGTGATAGCTTCTTAGAATTCAAGGTCAATGAAGGAATTCATGTTATGGGGTAAAATTCATACTCCACAAATGCAATTTATGATGTTATATTGGTAGGAAAAAATGTAGCAAAGTTTGGTTTATATAATTATAGAATATTGGAAAATGATACTATAAAGTATAACAACATTAACTTATAGAATGTGACAAAAAAATTAATGTAAAAAGATAAAGTGCCATAAACTTGGAATTTATAAAGTAGCATGTTAATTATTTGATATATTGTATATGCTTGTAAAGTGAACAGTTTGGTAGCCGTCATTCGTTGCACCATACCTTCTCCTAGGGTAATTAAACATCAAAGTATACTCTCTCTCTCTCTCTCCCTCCCAATCTCTCTCTGAAGGCAATTACACCTCTCTCCCTCGCCATTAAATGCAATTGCACCCTCTCAATACGCTCTGCAATTACTCCTAGCTGCCCATTTCCTCCATCTGTTCCCCTTCTCCTTCTCCTTTCCCTCTTCACGTTTCCCTTCTTTCTCTCTGATTTCCATCTTCTTCCTCATCTCCCTCCCTTCTCTCTCTCTCTCTCTCTCTCTCTCTCTCTCTCTCTCTCTCTGTCTTCCTATAATAACCCAGTGACCACTCTCTCACAAACCCTTCTCAATTTCTCAACCTTAACCAGAACCAATTTGGGTCGAGTCGGATCTGAATCCACTTCTCTCCTTTTACTGGAACTGAAGAGTACTATCTGGTAAAACTCCACAGTCTACGGTCAAAACCACCATTTCTGTAGTTTCTCAAAGCTTCACCCTCCAGTTTTAGTTTTCTCTGATAATCTTTCTGATACTCCGAGATCCTCGTGGACGTTATGTATATGCTTCGTCTGGTTTTGTCTGATTTGTTGCAGTGTTAAAGCCGTATCATACTAGTCAACCTTTTTTCCACTATTTTATTCCTTTTCTTTTCACGTAATAGAACAGATTTAGCCCAGATACTTGTTTCAAAGTTAGAAAAACAAAAGTCAATTTCCGTTTTCTTTTGTTCTTTTTATTTTGTTTTACTTTATTTTATTTTGAGACCCGATGCAACAGAATCTGAAGTTGAAAACCCTATCACACTTCTTGTAGTGATAAGTTCGGGGTATCTCATCTCAGTTGCAGACATTATTTATCTGGGTTGCCCACTATGCCCGCCGGAATGATGATTTCCACCGGAAGCTTGCCGTCGATGATCGGAAGAAACGGAAATGTTGGAGGGTTTGGATCAACTTCAGTGCTTACTCTTAGTCAGGTCAGTCAATTAAGATCTCCATCAAGTCTTCAAATCTGCGGCCAGCCTTTCAAGTTCTTGTTCTGCATCTCTTTGTGCAATTTCTATCTGTGAATTAGATCCGATTCTCAAACGGTTTTGCTAATAAATGGATCTGCACTGGTTATGAAGTTCATGCTTACTCATTATTTCCCTTATTTATCTTCAATTCGTTGTTTCTAGCATAATCCTTCTCGATATTCGAAAAACGCGTAAAAACATTTCACTCTCCTCAGACAGAAGAGAGAGAAAACGAAGGGGGGAGAGAGAAAGAGAACGATTACTAGAGTATTTCTTTAATCAATGAGGTTATGAACAAGATAGGGTTGATATTTCTTTTCTTCAAGTGGAAGAATGAAATAGGGTTTTTTAAAATCACAAAAATAGATAACCCTTCGAATGACTCTCGAAGATGGGTTTCTATATTTTCATTCATTTTGAGTAGAAAATTTTCGATTATGTTGTTAGATTGAAAACTCATAAGCCCTTGGGATTCTTAAAGATCTGAGATGTATTCCAGCCAAATATGATGGAAGCTCAGCTCCACCCATTAGACATGACGCAGAACACATCAGAAAGCGAGCTTGCTCGAATCAGAGACGACGACTTTGACAGCGCCACCAAATCCGGCAGCGAAAACCACGAGGCTGCCTCCGGCGATGAACAAGCTCCGGGCAAGAAAAGGAAGCGTTACCACCGCCACACCCAGCACCAGATCCAAGAAATGGAAGCGTAAACACCAACACATCTGACAGTAATTCATGATTTTTTTTTTACTGTTGTTTGATTTTTTGTATTGGGTGTCAGTTTCTTCAAGGAGTGTCCTCACCCAGATGACAAACAGAGAAAAGAACTCAGTAGAGAATTAGGTTTAGAGCCATTACAAGTCAAATTTTGGTTCCAAAACAAACGCACTCAAATGAAGGTATTTTTCTAGGCTGCGTTTCTGAAAACTTGCAACTTTTTCAGTTTTTGATGGTTGCCGTTACAAATGTTTTCTTGTCCTCTCTTATGGAAAGTATTGTTTTTTTTTGCTTTTGTTTTGCAGTTTCTCTTTTTCTCACGTCAGTTTATTTCTTTATTTGCTTCTCTCTCTCTACAGAACCAGCATGAGCGCCATGAGAACTCTCAGCTTCGAGCCGATAACGAAAAGCTTCGAGCAGATAACATGAGGTACAGAGAGGCTCTTGGTAATGCATCATGTCCCAACTGTGGAGGCCCTACGGCTATGGGAGAGATGTCTTTCGACGAACACCATTTGAGACTTGAAAACGCTCGTCTGCGAGAAGAGGTTTGAGAGTTTTGATGTTGCTTTCTCTTCTTCATCCTTCCCTCTTTCATATTCTAGACTCAGAATATATCAGTTTCTTAGCAGTATACATCCAACAATAACCAGGGCTTTTTCCCTTTATGGTAGTCTCATAACCCAGTATTTGAGAGCCATGCATTTTACAAAACCATCAAGAATATGAGATCCTTAATCTAATTTATCGTAGTGATTTTATAACTCATAAAAACACTTAGATCTCACGGTTACTTTCAAGAAATTACGTTCAAAGCAGATTCAACAAGATCCATGATCTTCAAAGATTAATGAGAAATGATCAAATCAAAGATAATAAATCTAAAAAAAAAAAGAAAGGAAAGGAAAGAATAGATCAACTCATTTAAGATGCTGTCATCTAGATTAAATTTCACAAGCTTGAACATTTCTTTATCTTTCTCTAGTCCTAAATTTTCCCTTCTTCATCCGTTTCTTAATATTAGCGAAGTTGTATGTTGAATTGATTGTCTTTCTCCTTCACAGATTGATCGCATTTCAGCTATTGCTGCAAAATACGTCGGAAAGCCAGTTTTGAACTACCCTCTTTTGTCTTCTCCAATCCCTTCTCGTCCACTCGACCTCGGCATGGGAAACTTTGGTGGCCCACCGGGTATTGGCGTTGACATGTTCGGAAGTGCCGGAGATCTTCTACAATCAATCAGTGCTCCGACAGAGGCTGATAAACCAATGATAATTGAGCTTGCTGTTGCAGCAATGGAAGAGCTGATGAGAATGGCTCAGATGGGAGAGCCCTTGTGGATGACAACTCTTGATGGGGAAAATTCTATACTCAGTGAAGATGAATACATCAGAACATTTCCAAGAGGGATTGGGCCTAGACCCTCTGGATTTAAATATGAAGTTTCTCGTGAAACTGCAGTTGTCATTATGAACCACATTAACCTTGTTGAGATACTCATGGATGTGGTAAATTAGGCTCTTTATTTATTCTTCTTTTCGTCAGGAATGAACATATAGATTTATTTCGATTTTTTTATGATGTAGAATCAATGGTCTACTGTATTTTGTGGAATTATCTCGAGAGCAATGACCCTGGAAGTGCTTTCCACTGGAGTTGCAGGAAATTATAATGGAGCCTTACAAGTGGTATTGTAAAGATTCTTGATCATCTTGTTTGTATATCCTTTTTTTTTTGTTTTTATCTAAGCAGATAATTTTTAATATTTGACTGTAGATGACATCGGAGTTTCAAGTCCCTTCTCCACTGGTTCCTACCAGAGAGAGTTATTTTGTAAGGTACTGTAAGCAGCACGGCGATGGAACTTGGGCGGTGGTCGATGTTTCGTTGGATAATTTACGCCCAAGTCCGGCATTGAGATGTCGGCGGAGGCCGTCCGGCTGTTTGATCCAAGAAATGCCCAATGGATATTCTAAGGTAAACCAGAAAATCAACAAATTTTAAGTGAAGTTCATCATTGGTTTAGACATTTTGTGATATGGGAGATTTCTTTTGTTTTTTTTTTTTTTGTGGGTTAGATTACTTGGGTTGAGCATGTGGAAGTGGATGATAGAGGTGTTCATAGTTTGTACAAGCAGCTGGTGAACTCCGGCCATGCTTTTGGAGCGAAACGATGGGTCGCCACCTTAGATCGTCAATGCGAACGCCTAGCAAGTGCTATGGCCACCGGAATTCCCACTGGAGATGTTGGTGGTAATCTCAATTATACACTTAATTGTTTCAAAGTCATTGCATCAAAATCTTCTAAATTTTCTATTTCGCTTAGATTATACGATTTATTTTGTTAGTTGTATCAATTTTAACGTGCTAATATTAGTAATCCATTTGGTGGATGAGCAGTGATAACAAATCAAGAAGGGAGGAAGAGTATGTTGAAATTAGCAGAGAGAATGGTCATAAGCTTCTGTGCTGGAGTGAGTGCTTCAACAACACATACATGGACTACACTATCAGGAACTGGAGCAGATGATGTGAGGGTGATGACCCGTAAAAGCATTGACGATCCCGGCAGACCTCCCGGCATCGTTCTAAGTGCCGCCACCTCCTTCTGGCTTCCCGTTCCTCCCAAGAGAGTTTTCGATTTCCTTCGCGACGAAAATTCTCGAAGCGAGGTACGAAAATGCAAAAATAAATTTTGATAAGTTCTACAGAATTCTTGTATTATGTTTGAATGGGTGTTTACAAAATGGATTAAGAACTCTTATGTTTCTTGTTTGAACTAGATTTCATATTTTGTGACAATTATTTGTACTTGTGATAACTTGCAGTGGGACATTCTTTCTAACGGCGGCGTTGTTCAAGAAATGGCGCACATCGCCAATGGCCGCGACACTGGCAACTGCATATCTTTGCTGCGGGTAAACGTGAGTTAGATTGATTTCCTTCACTTTCATCTTTAATTTCCATTTTCATCATTTGCCTAAGCCAAGGGATTAACCTATTTTTTTATGGTAAAATGAAATTTAGAGTGCGAATTCGAGCCAGAGCAACATGCTGATTCTGCAAGAGAGTTGCACTGATCCGACCGGCTCTTTCGTGATTTATGCTCCGGTTGACATTGTAGCCATGAACGTGGTGTTGAATGGCGGAGATCCCGACTATGTTGCTCTTCTCCCTTCGGGATTTGCTATTCTTCCTGATGGAACTGCAACTCACAGTCCCGCCATTGGAGAAGCTTCCTCTGGTGGTTCTCTTTTAACCGTTGCTTTTCAAATCTTGGTGGATTCCGTTCCAACTGCAAAACTTTCTCTCGGGTCAGTCGCCACCGTCAACAATCTCATTGCCTGCACTGTTGAGAGGATCAAAGCTTCGTTGTCATGCGAAAATGAATGAAAAAAAAAAAAACAGCTTGAAATGGTAAGTAAACCCTAGATCTTAATCTCAAAATCAAAATTCCATGAAAACTTGCCCAAAAAAACAGCATTTCATATCGAAGAAACCTATAATTATTGACTCTATCTTCTGTTTGATGGCGCAGATGAAGGGAAAAGAGATTTTGGAAATTTTGGAGTGTAGAAGAATGGGGAGCGGAAGTCAAGAGCGCACCTGAAAGATCCTTTATGAGAGGATTAGGGTTCGGGAATTGACTTTTCTTAAACTAATTAAGAAAGCTTAATCATCTTTATCTTATTTCCCAACTGTATTAACTTCTTAGGCTTCATTTGTGTCGTCTTGTGTTCGTCCATTTGAACTAAGTACTCTTGGGTGAAACAAATATATTGCATCTGATGACCATAATTCCTAGATTCAGCTTTCCTTCTAACCCGTAATTCCTCTCAGCTCCATTAATTTAAGTTCTTGAAATTATTGGTAATTTCTGTTCGAACCCTAAATCTCATCCCAAAAGATCCACGCGTAAAGATCCAAAATTTGAGCTTATCTCGGATTTCTACTCCCTTTGTTCTTCTTATAAGAAGAATTGACCAATCCAAAATTTAAGTTCTATGAATTAAGTATTTTTCAGCCAATCCATGGAATTAAACACGGAGCATAACAATTAGTGTCACAAATTAAACTTTACCTGAAGAGCTTTTACACCCATCCTTCTGTAATGGCTGCCTTAACTTGAAACTAATACAGAGCAATGTAATTTCTATTGTTATTTTAAGGCTTTCCATCATATAGTAAAGTACATACTTTCTTCTGTAGACATCTTCAATGCATTATATACACTGGAGGAATAGAGACCCATTTGTAGAGATCGCCCCCCCCATATTGTATTTCATAGTAAAAATACATCGTCTGATGTGTGAAGATGCGGGCTCTCCGCCTCTGCCTATCTCCACTACATGAGAACCAAACAACTGAAACAAAGCAGAAAAGATAAAGCTATGGCTTTTCGGGGGGGTGTTTAGCGAGACAGACTATGAACAAGAAATACAGCCTAGAAATCAATAATGGGTTCTCCAATGTTCAAGTTTCGCTCCACCGTCCATGGTAAATCAAACAGCTTTGCAGTTATGAATTTGAAGATTTTATTCACATTTATGTTGTAGGCTGCGCTCGAGAAGAATAATGTTGCATTTATGGCCTTTGCATATGTTCTTGCCTGTCAAAATATCAAGAATTTTTTTGGTTAGATTTTCTATTTACTTCTTTCCGTAGATTTTTTTTCTCTAAGTTACCAGGAAGTCAGTCAGTACAAATAATAATTTGGCAACAACTCAATTCTAAGACAATAAAATGGTGCAGATCTCTAAGTAATGATTAACATGATAGAGCAAATGCTAATATTCAATTAAAGTAACAAAATCTTGGCTATTTACCTGACTAGCAATTGTCCTCTGTAAATCGATGGGAAGTTGGATGAAGTCATCATATTTTGATCCTATTAAAATCGGTATTCCTGTCTACAAAACAATCACATAAATTCCACCAACAAAATTAGCTTTCTATGAACAATCAAATCTAATTTGCACATGTATGGGAATATGAAACCAAGATTTTGGATTCAAACTTGAAAACAAATATACAAACAGTAATGTGGAATCCAATCAAAATTGCAAATATTACCTGGTTCCATTTCCTAGCTTGATGGTACCACCTCATGACACTGCAATATAACAAGAAAATGTTTCATATACAGTATCCTAAAGCATAATCAAGAAACGATTGCAGAATAAAACGAGTGATTAGTGTATAATTTTCAAACAAAGTACCTATTTAATGTACACCGGCTTGTTAGATCAAACATGAAGAAAATTGCAACAGAGTCTTTGCAAGCAACCGGAATATGATGCTCTGATCTTTTGTCACCTGCATTCACAAAATAAAATTTCTGTTTAGCTGATGATAAAACTTCTTCCCTTTCCCACAATCAAAACACAATGGAAAATTCAACATACCACCTACTTCCCAAAGGCAGTAAGAGAGACGTGCACCTCCCACCATCAATGTTTTATCCATCAGATTCAATCCTCTAGACTTTGTACCAATCTTTTCTTTCTCATTTCCCACATACTTCTCCTACAAAGAGCCAAAAAAAAAAAAGAAAAAAAGAAACAATGACCAAATCTTGTCAACAAAATGGAAAAGAGAATCAAGGAACCACTCAGTTCTAATCCAGTGACGATTGTGTAATTAGGAACTAGAATTTCATATATTTAGCAGAAACTAGGGCTTGCGTTTGCTTACCAAGAAACTAGTCTTGCCGATTTCGCTATCGCCCAAAACGCTGATCTTCAATACAACCAAATCCGAATCCATATTATAGTTGTGACCAAGAGGAACCGCGGTTCCCGACTCAAAACCAGTACCATCTTCGGAGGATGAAGACGGCGAGGGAGACCTAGGAAGTGACACCACATGATAACTACAAGGCTTGCTAGAGGAACACAAGAAACATCGATCCAGAAGTCGACGGACGCATCGTCTGAGAATCGTGGCACGGCGATAAGCCCTCCGCTTAAGTCCGGAGTGATCAATATACCGGCAAGAGAAAGACATGTCAATCGAGAAGCTCTTGGCCTCTTGCTTGTGATTTTCAGCCATCAAAATGGAGGCTCAATACTATGTAAGTTCCTCTTCTTAAATTTTTTTAATTTTTCTTGTTTTATATATTTTATTTTTATTTTCAACGTGACTCCTGCAACGGGAAGAGGGTTGTCTGGAAGGAATAGTCTCAATTGCCGGTTGCAGTCTCACCGCGTTCCCTCATACGATGGGTAGTTCGGGAAAGTGGAAATGCAAGGGAAATTACCATCAGCCATCAGGACAGGGTCATAATTTTTTTTAATGTAATTAATAAAAAATTTCTAAGCTCATACGCTAAGGGCAACTAGGCTCCGATGAGAGTATACAAGGAATTATAAAGTAATACGGTGGGGTGGGGTAATGTTACGATGTTTCATTGGTAGAGATGTTAAATGAGCAGTTGGCGGCCCGTCACTGTTATGGGCCAAGTCAAGCTTGGCATATTACAGTGACGAGTCAGGCCTGACCCAAACACGGGTGACAGATCGAGTAGGGCCTGGTGTTTCAGGTTCAAATCCATCAAAGAATAGGCCAGACAAGTCGACTCCCGAGCAGGCTCGAGAGCCAAGCGGGCCGACCTCGTCCTGGGCCACCTCCCCCAAGGGCAACGATCATCCTGTGGGAGGAAGGGGAAATCCCCCCCTCCCCTGCCAACAGTCATCACAGTGTCTACCAAGCAGAAGAGAAAGGAGGACAAAACTCTTTTAGCACATTGTAATATAGGGTCAAGAGGCCAAAAACGCATATTAACCGCAACAAAAAACAAAGGGTAACCCTTGATACTCATTTCAAAACAGAATCCAACATCGACGAGGGTGATTTTTGTTAATATAGTAAGCAAACCAAAACAATGGAACACTCAGTATGACTCACCTCAAATGGAGAAAAAAATGCCCAGCCATGGCAAATCTAGCCTCCCGCAGCTACCATCGGCCGAAATGCTCCCAGAAGCTCAACCTCCTTCGAAGTGTCTGAATGAAGTCGCCCCGTTGCCGAAATCGATGGTTCCCGCCTTCGCATCTCCCCTCTTGCGAAGTCGCTTCTCAGCTGAAGAGATGGATTTCTTCTCCTTCTCTCCTCTGTAACCCAACCGCGGGCTTCTCCTTTCCCTTCTCTGCATTTTTAATTCTTTCCCCTTATTTTATTTTAATTATTAATGTAATATATATTAAAAAAATATATATTATATATTACGTTATCCCGATTTAAAAAATTCGATTCGTTTAAAATGCCAACAGAAAATAATTACTTAGTCAAATTAATTTACTAAAAACATTTCCGAAAATCAATACTCGCTTGGAAAAACCCAATTTTACAGCTTCACGGGAAAGCACACATGTCGTTGCTACTCGACAAAACTGGTCAATTCTTCCACATTTGACTGAAATAACGCAAAAAATTTACACTTAGCAAATTTAAATTATTTTTAAAATCATGTAAAGTCTCGGACCTTACAAGATTGATCATTGGAAGTATGTCGATGTTGGAAGTTGTCCAAGGTTGGCACATCGACGTTCAATGTGGGCTAAGGGAAGTCCAATATAGGCGGAGGGACATCAATCGTAAAGTTAAGAGACGTCTGTTATGTAGAGAGACGTCTATCGTAAGGCTGAGGGAAATCCAGACGTCTATCGTAAGGCTGAGGGAAATCCATTGTAAGTTGAGAGATGTCCATGAGATTGAGTGACGTTCATTGTAACACTGAGGAATGTCTAAAGTGGGTTGAATGTTATCAACTCATGTGCAGCCACGTACTTTTCTGAAACCAAATATCAACACTTCCATAGACACACATCCTTCTACGAATACCAATACTTCTATGGACCCATCACGTGCGTTACCACATTTCAATAAAAAATTAAGTATTCGTTGTCTGCTAAATGTTAAATGTGGAGTGCATATCTATCAAACCAAAAACTACACCGATAAAGTTTATTCTTAAAAATAGAACCGAATTTCAATTCCTTAAATTTTCAAACTGACCCAATCCAAACTGAATCGATGTGTTCTAGTCCGATTCACTTGCACCAACTAGGTTTTGAACACTCCTATATTTTGGGGTAGATTATTCTCAAATAGACATGAGTTATGTGCTTAAATTTAAGGAAGTCTAAGATTTTTATAATAAGATTTTAATAATTTTTGTTGTTCTCTCACCATGCTCATATCTTTTTAAAACATGTAGTACTCTGACTTGTTTACTATGCATAACAATACTTCTCCCTATTTGAAGGTCTACAAATATGCTCAAGGCATTGAAAACATCTTTCATTTTGTACATCGTTCTTTCTTTCCAAAAAATTTAGTCAACGTAGGATTGTATTGTAATACCCCGACCTTTTTAAGTTGGATAATTATTGGGGTATTGCCAAGAACGTTTTGGAGCGTTGAGTTTAGGGATATTTCCTTTACGTTTTTCCTATTTACACGATGTAATTAGACGATGGGGTGATTAGGATATTACATTGCGTAATTATACGTGTCATTGTATGACGTATATTTATGAGAAAAGTGTTATGAGATAAGAGTTAAGTGAGAAAAATGTGAGAAAAGCTGTCCAGGATGTTTTCGGACACTTGCAGACGAGTCATGTCATCCGCAAATGTTTGAAGTGCCATCCCGAGAACTTGGGATGACTTAGGATGCGATGTCTCGTCCTGACTTCACTGTGTTGTGAAGTTACGAACAAGGTTCGGACGATGTGGACGAGAGGAACTGCATCCGCATCGAATCTGTTCTAAACATAGACAGTTTCGGACGATGACGGACGACTGTGAACGTGGAGTAGCCTCGTCCATTTTGCCTCTGTCCGATTTTGGGACACCTTCGGACGCCTACGGACGCTACGTGTAGACGCCATATCGCGTTCGAACCTCGTCTGCGGACGGTACGGACAGGACAGGGATGCATTTTTTCATCCGAAGCCATGATTTAGCTTTCGAGATTTTAGCCTTACGGATGAATGCAGACAAGACCTATGCATCTGCACTCGTCCGAAATAGCCCAGTTCAGCGTTAAATTAGGGATTGGAAATCGGGTTTCTTCTCGTTTAGCCATTAAATGGCATACAAGGAAAGACTCTTCCCCATCCTGGAAACGAAAAAATCGCCCTCCCAATGTCCTAGCTAACCTTCACCCTGCCCTCCAGCCATGATTTTGCCTCCCCCTCTCCAGGTAATATCCTCCTTCTCTCCCCTTCATTCTCCATTTTTTACGTTTGAGCTTCCCCTTTCTACGAGAAGCTTTCCCTCCCCTGCATGTGAGTTTCTCTGTGTGTGAGTGTATGTGAATGTAGGAGTGGTGAGCTAAGTGTGAATGTGAGTGAAGTGAGAAGTGAGCTACTGTGAGCTGGGTGAAGAACCGTGAGGCTGGGAATCCTGTTGTCCCTGATTTTTATTTCATCAAAATTGGTAAGGGATTAGGGGTGTCTTGGCCATTTGGAGGCCCTACACCACAAGTATGTGTGCGTAAGTTTGGTGTTAGAGTTCTTAAAATGTTTACTGCTAGTTGTTAAGTATGTTGGTTGTCTTCAAATGCTTAATGCTAGTGTTGAGTAGTTGTTTGTTAGATGTTTACTGCCACTATGAATAATTCTCTTGTTGATGCTTTGTAAATAATTGTAACATCCCGGTTTTTCTTTATTTTGAAAATAGCGTGAAATTTAAACATTTTCTTTTATAAACTCAAAGTAAGACTTTTCTTTTTTAAAAACCGAGTGTTAAATCCATTATGTAAAGCCCTTTTTCCAATTTATCGTATTAAGAAATACTAATCATTTAAAACATTTTAGCAGTGGAATAACTTTCGTTTATAAAATCTTTTTTCTTAAAATATATAGCAGAAGCATTAAATAAAACAATTATTAAATTTGAACTGTTTTCTTTATTATTTACAAATCCATTTACTCCTTAGCCTAACCAGCCACAAGATCTGCTGCGTGTAAATCTTTCATCGATCTGCTGCGTGTAAATCTTTCATCAACTGCTCTATATATTGTTCGTCTATTTTCAAGCATATACCTGCATCGCAAGACAGTAAGTTATGAGCCTAATGCCCAGTAAGTGATATAAGTAAAAACTGTATAATGCTCATGCTATACTTTTTTCAAAACCATATCCGTTTCTGTTTTCCATTTTCACTTTACTTTCACTTTTCAGTTCGTCCCGGTCTTTGTCCAGGGACTTAAGTCTTAGTTTATCCCGGTCTTTGTCCAGGGATTTTGCAACTAGTATGGCAGCAATGGCTTTATCCGAAAACTTCGCTAGTGGACAATGACTTCCTCCGAAAGTCCACTAGTGACTGTGTCTCGATCTTTGTCCACAGACTTAAATAGTCTCATGCATACCATTTGCTTCTTCTTATTCTTTTTCGGTTTCATTTTCAAAATCATTCATGTAAACCATTTTCGTATCATTTCGAAAACTATGATGCATGATGCTTGTGAATACATACAGAATAAGACTCTAAATATGCTCGTCTATGAAACATATCATTAAAAGAACCTAATTCTAATAATTATCCATCAAACAATAACACAATATACGGAACATGCTCAATTTCTGGTAAAGCAGTAGACAACCTAAATATTCTATGAAAGCAGTAAATAGTCCACATACAATTCCTAAGTCTTTGCGATGTAGGGTTCGAAGACCAAAACAAATGCATATAAACTTACCTGTGGTCCTTAGCGTGTTTCTTTATCCTTTTCCCGTTTAATACCTTCAAAATAATTATCATTTATTCATTAATATAGTTATCCATTATAAACCCTAACTTTAATACCATTAACTCTTTATTTATTACTTACCATTTATAGTATTTCCCAATAATTATTCTTTACCGTATTACCACTTAATAAATCTTATTTTGTTTATCTTTCTTAATTACTAATCATATATATCTTTTTCCTTTTCATTTACTTATCTATACGATAGCCTATGTATCATAGTTAAATCCGTATTCATTATCACTAATTATTCAATTATCCTTTTTCGTTAATCATTTTATCTCTTTGTGGATAGTACCGATTAGAATTTTCTCAGGAAAGGCTGGTGGTTCTTAATAGATCACTTAGAACCAGTCTCCTTAGACAGAATATCATTCAAAATAAATTCCTAGGATAGACTAGTGGGTCACAACGAATCCTCTTAAATATTAGTCTCCTGACAGAACTTATTTGCACAGTACAATTATACTACTATATTTGTGACAATAATAATAGTATATTTTTATTTCTAAGTAACATGGTGATAGTAATGCTATTATATTTTAATTGACCATTTCTAATTTACTTTGGTGATAATAACAATAGTATATTAGATTTATCATTTTCATACAATTTTAGCAAAAATAACGGTAATATATTTGAGTCAATATATCTAAAATAATAATAACTAAAACTATCAATTAAATAAATTAAGGAGAGTAGGGAATCGTTACCGAAGTGTCTAGACCGACCGCATAAATTCCCTCGATGAAATTCCTGCTTTAAGACCAAAGTGGCGAATCTAACATTGAACTTTACAACTCTAAAATCCTCACAAACCTCCCCTATTTCTCTCGTCTCCTTTCCTTCCCTCTAGCTCCTCTCCTTCGTTCACGAAAAAACATGATTGGCGGTCGATCCTCATGACTGGCGGTCGATCGCCAGCATGGCAGTCGATAGCCATATATTCAGCGGTCGATCGCCATCTGTTCAGCGGTCGATCACCATCTGTTCAGCGGTCGATTGAGATCGTCTGCTGTTTTGCGTCGATCGGCCGTTGTTTCGTGTCTTCAATGTTTTGTTCCTTTTACATTAATTTTAATTATTAATTATTAATTTTATTTATTAATTTAAATTCTTTTATAAATACATCTTAATCAGTTTTTCACTTTCCTTAATTCAATTAATTCTCCGTTAAATTCTTAATCAATCCTTCATTGGTACAATATATACTCCGTAAATCATAACATCTCATTACAGATTCTAGGAGAAAAATCAGACTATAATATCCCAAGAGAAAATTATTCCAAAATATAATTTTAATCCCAATTAAAATCTGGGATATTACAATAATGCTTTGGCTGATAGTGTAGACTTGCTAATGTTCTGTAGTGCGCGCACTGTGATATCTCCTTATTGTTAGTGTAGATTTTCCTTTGCTATATCTTGTTATGTTCCTTATTATTCGTTATTGGTCCTGTCATACATGCGTAGATAATGAATGATGAATGAGAAATGCTTATATGCTTAGATGAAAGAGTTAAGTTTGAAGACACTAAATTGACTTGTTCTATGTTGAAATTCAATTTAGTTATCCTATTTAATTGTTAGTTATAAGTTGTTATTCCTTCATTTTTGTGGTGTTGCTATTACTCCATCCATCTAGCATGTTTAAATTGCTAATCAATTTAGTTAATTGTCAATCAACATGTTAACCAATTTAGTAAATCAAAACATGTAAATAGATTGGAATTTGTCTAAACATGTGAACTCACTAACTTGTCTAATTAAACAGTTAAAGATAATTAATTAGAATACGTTTAGGTAAGTGTTGTAGATTCTTGAGCATGTGTAGTCGTTAATAATCTTGAGCATGTTAGTTAGTAATTGAATTGCCTTAAGCATGTTTAACCATCTAACGAGAATGTTGGGTAACTATGTTGATTAACTAGTGACTTCCTATTAAGCATGTAATTAATTACGATAATTAATTAGCATGTTAATTGACTAATGCGTACCATATAAATTAATTAGCATGTTTAATACATTAACTAGCATGTTTAAGTAGCTAAATAACATGTTTAATTAGCTTGTGCAAATCAATTAATAGCATGTTAGGTAACTAGCATAATTAACTTAATTAGAAAATAAGCATGTTAATTAACTAGCATATCTTGAACATATACAGTTAACTAGTTAAGTAATTAATTAGTCGTTCAACAATTAATCAAGCATGTTTAGGTAGTGTTTCACTGGAATTGACTAGAATAAGCAACTACACTCAAGCATGCTTAACTTAGATAATAATGGTAGATAACTCAATTATATTTCCCTGAGAATGTAACCCGCTAGAATAATTAACTAGACTAGTTGAACATGTAATTAACTAGGATAATAAACTAGATTATTAATTGTAGTATGTTTAATTTCTCAGAATAAAAGCATGTTTAATCAGTTAGAATAAGAATTACGAATTTATGAGCACGTTTCTGTTTTCAGTTGTTAATCTTACTAAGTGTCTAAGCACGGTAGTTTTGTTTAGTTGACGAGCATGTTTAGTTGATTGTAATTCGTCGTATGTTATTTTATCGTCTTATATTGTTCGTTCTTTGCTCTCAGTTCGATATCATAATTGTTCCTTGTTACGCACTTTCAATTATAATCGCTGTGCGCTTTCAATTACTATTATTCATTCTATGCGCAATTTCAATTACAGTCATTTTTATTTCAATGCGCATTTCAATTATTATGAATGTGATGTTGTGAAGTAGCATGCATCATATTAGGTTGAGAATGTATGAGCATGCATCATGTTAATAGAAACTAATAGGGAGTGCCACAGGGTGGTACGCACACATGTATGAGTGAGGATAAATGACGAAAATGGGTAAAAACATTAAGAAAAATAAAGATTTCTGTGGTACCGGTAGCTTAGCCCGGCACAAGAACTGGAAAACAGTAAGATGATAAAGGTTTTTGTGGTACCGGTAGCTTAGCCCGGCACAGGAACTAGAAAAAAAAAACAATAACAACGGGAATTGGAGGGCGGATGGGTAGCAAGTATAGTCTGCAACTAACTGGAAAACAGTAAGATAATAAAGGTTTTTGTGGTACCGGTAGCTTAGCCCGGCACAGGAACTGAAAAAAAAAAAAACAATAACAACGGGAATTGGAGGGCAGATGGGTAGCGAGTATAGTCTGCAACTAGCTGAAGCCTCTCACTTTTAGGGTATGAGAGTTCTAGTTGCAAGTAAAAGGTTAGATCCAAGTACTATTCCATCACAAAGGAAATCCTCCAATCTCCAGCTCGAAGTACGAGTAACAAACGAATGAATTAATGTAAAGTAATAAATAGACTAATGACTTAATGAAAGGATTGGTTTGAGTGGCCCTCATTCCAAAATGGACTAAAGAGTGACATTCACGTTGCATTTAACCCTTTTTTCCTTACTAAGCCTTTGGACTTATAGTTGCTTATGGTGTAGGTGTAGGTACTTGTACGTAGAGTCAATGCACAAACTTGGGAGTAGCGAAAAGATGAACAAATATCAAAGCAGGGATGATGGATTTGCACGTGAATGAGCTTATGGTTGGTTAGGTAGAGTGAGTAAAAGAGAAAATGGTTTGTAATTAAAGTATATTTCATTGTTTAGTGTCAGTAGAGCAAACAAAGGATTTTATAAATGGTTTACGCTTCCGCAATGTTTTAAATAAATGATTTTATTAACGCTTTCGCATTTCATTAATTGGTTTTCATAACGAGTTTAAATAATGGTTAGTAGTGGTCCGGTTTAGCGTCGCACTCTGATATTTGTTTTAAAAGAGATTTCAAAGGCCTTAGCAAAATCTTAAATTTTCACGCGTTTTAAAGGATTTACAAAAAACCATGTCATTACATGTATTCTTTACATAATTATATCACTTATATGCTTTTAATTAGTTTTTATTTCTATACTAAAAATTATCTCTTATGAATTATATTAAAAAATATGTAAAACTTGACACGCTGCACATACCAAAAACTAGTAATATATAAGATCTTGTCAATTTTTCTATTCAACTAAATTTCAAACATTGTCTAGGGAATTATATGCAATATTATTGACATTATTAGGGGTGTTCAAAACCGAACTGGAACTGGTGAACTGAACAAAAACGATCAATTTGGTTCAGTTCAGATCAGTTTTGAACACCCTGGAATCGATCTTTGGTTGTATTTTGTAGGAACCGAAGTTATTGGTTCGGTTATATTTTTGCTTATTCAAAACCGACACTAACCAAACCAAACCAATAAATTTACAATTTTTATGAGAAAAACCCGGTTTGGAGTTTGGTTTAAGGCTAATATTAAGTAATTATTCAATAAATTGTTATTTGTTCAAAACCAAGTCTCTCAATTGTCTAAAATTTAAATTATTTGATTGATACCTAAATAATAATTGAATTATTGATTAATTAACACTAATTAGTAATTAAATTATTATCTAATTACTAATAAAATTATTGAATTATACTAATTAATGATTCAATTAGTAAATTATAACATAAATATATTAATGAATTATACTAATTAATTATTAAATAGATTGATTATTACTGATTATATAATTGAATTAATTAGTAATTGAATTTTATATTTTTTTACATCAAATAAATGTTTGTTTTGATTTTTAATTATTTTTGTTAAATATATATTGGTAAAAATTAAATTTACATTTATATATAAAAATAAAAAATATATATTATTTTATATAATGAGTAGAACCAAAACCAAATCAGTTTGGTTTCGGTTCGATTTTGATTCTTAGACGGTTTGGTATCAATTTCATTTTTTAGAAACCAAAAAAATCAGTTCAGTTTCAGTTCGACTTAAAACCGAACCGAACCGAACCAACTTTTGGATACCCCTAGACATTATTATCATGATTAATTACTTTTATCATCTAATTAATTATTATTTATTTATTTTCTCATTTTTTAAGAATATAATTAATTCTTGACTATTTAATCCTTAAATTGACGTATGTACTTCTATAAACCAAGAAAATTAAAAACCGATGTAGATAATATATGCAATTCGACTTATTTAATGTTGAAAAATACTATGGCATATTGGCAAGTTATTTGTGCTTTTATTAATAAAAAAACACAAAGTATTAATATTGATAAATCTAGTTGTGATGTAGCTAATACATTTCTTGATTTTTTAAAACCATTTTATGATGCTTCAAATGAATGTAAGGGAATTTATTGTCCCACTTCTCATCTTGTTCTCCTAATTTTTGTAAATTTAACGGGTAAATTTGCACAATATCGAAAAATAGCTGAATTTAGAGATATACTTAATAAAATGGAAACAAAATTTAAACAATATTTGTTTGACATTCCTCCTATTTTTTGTTATGCATACATAATGTGTAATATCTCAAATTTTTGTGGAGCTAAACGCAAGGCTTAAGTGATGATCTAGGGGTATTTGGAGCTGAAATAGACGATTAAGGTGTTGGTCAAGAGAAACATATTTGACTAAAGTGAACTATAAGACCCCGAATTATGCCCATAATAAGCTTAGAAGGATGATTAGTGATTTATTGGAAACTGACTTGAATAATTTAAGTGTTGGTCTAGGGAAAATACATTTGGAAAATAGTGAACTACAGTATCTAAGTTGTTGAGAATATTCAAGGATATATTTGGTTTAGTAAAGAATAAAGTGATGGAGGAAATATGAATTATACACCAAAGTACATGATAATAAGTTGAGGTTTGGATAATTTGGAAATTTATGTTTTATTAAGGATATAAATATAAATATAAACATATATATATATATTTGGAGAAGAAATAATGGGCGGTTGATAAATTTGAATATGGCGGTCAATCAACCACTAAGGCGACGATCGACCGGCGTTGAAAACAGGCAATATTCTGGATGATTGGTGGTCGATCGTCCAAAGGGAATCGATCAACCGATGAAATGAAATGTCATCTGAAAGTGTTAAAACGTCGCCTAGAAATGGAGGAGTTCGATGTTTGACGCGTCAAGGATGACCAAACGTCCCTCCTTTGGCCTTCCACCTTCATTTGGACGCTGAAGGGACGATAGTTGTGTTCTATAAATAGAGGACGAATGTTTGTTGTGGGGATTTTTACAGAAACTATCTGAGGGAGAAGCTATGAGGAAACTTTGCGATTTTGAGAGAAACAAGAGGAATGAGAGATTTACAAAGAAGGGAAAAACCGAGAGAATAAGAGAGTGCTGTGAGAAACAGAAGTGTGCTGTTGTGTCTTGTTCTTTTGGAATGTGTGCTGCTATGGTGAAGAAGTTTAGAGAGATGGTGGCAGATAGAAAGAAAGTCAAGAGGGTGTTGTGAGGAACATCTAAAAGAAGAAGGAATATTAGAGTGTTCTTTTATCCTATCTAAGCTGTTGTACGAGAGGAACCTTGTGGGAAGGAAAACTTCTGTAAACTTCTGCTTTTCTTCGTGAATTCTTCTGTCTTCTAGGAAGGGAGTTCTAGAGTGAAGAAATTTGTAGGAAAGGATTAGCAAATTGAGGTAAGAAGTTTGCATGTCTTTTGCCCGAAGGGGCTTATATCACAAGAATTTAGGGGTTTTTCCCGAGAGATGTTTGCATTGTTTGTTGATTTATATTCTAGTTTATTGATGATGTTGCTTGCTGCTAGTATTGAATGAATCAATTCTAAATCATAATTGAGTTCTAAGGGTTAGATTTTCTAGCTGATAAAACCAATCTCTGCATGTTAACAGAATGAAAAAGTAGGATTCTAGAGTAAAAAGAATATGTTTATATATATTGGTTAATATTCATTAATGCTCTTTGCAATAGATACAATAAACACTAATTTGTTAATTGTTTCCCGGTTAATGAAACTTTTCCTTGAGGATAAAATGTCACTGTAATGAATTAGCTTTCTTTGATAAACCAAACTATTAATAAGCAATCCTTATTGTTGAAATGTTGTTATAACAATACTTTGTGTTGCTATTTTATGCTAATGAAAATGTGAAGATAAATTGTAGTCTGGAGAAAATATCAATTTGAATAGGTTATTGGTAATATGTGATTAATTACGGATGTTATGCTCTATGGTTGTTAATTCTGTTGTTAGTTTAGAACAAGCTTTGATATTATACGTGTTGTTTTTTTAAAGTTAGTGATTGTGATAGATGTACTCGATAGGTTATATGGTTGATGTGTATTCATGTTAGATGTTAGGTTGTGATCATGTCTTATTTGGCGATGTATTGATGCTTTCTTGCGTGATGATTGTTGTTAGATCTAAGTTGTGATTCTGTCGTTGATCGAGGATGTAGAGATTGTGTACATTCATGCATCATTGTTTTCAAATATGTAAATAGATTTCCCAACATTTAAACTGAATAACTGATAACTAAAATGTAAATTGAATGACTGAGAAGCTTGAGTTTGTTAGTATGCTCTCGATTGATGTCGAGACAAACCGGCTAACGGTTAATGAGGCCATTAGCGTTGATGCGCATTGCTGCTAGTGCCTTCTCAATTGATGTAGGAACCAATTGTTGTGCATTGGTGTGTACAACCGCTAGCAAAGTCTTCGGTTGATGCCCGAATTGCTTACCGGGGGTGATGGGTCGTTGTGCATTGATGTACATAGCAGCTAACAGACAGTTCGATTGATGTCGAGCATTTATCAAGAGACGTTATACATTGATGTGTATAGCGATTAAAGTCTTCGATTGATGTCGGGACTTGTGTATAATGGTTAAATTCTTTGATTGATATCGAGACTTGTGTATAATAGTTAATGTATCTTCGATTGATGTCGGGACATAATGCATGGATGTGCACGAAAAAGAAAGAAAGGAAATTAAAATGAGAAAAAGGATTTTATAAAACGGATTTAATTAAATGTGTTGCATGTTTTATATTTCATTTCACTTCTTACTAAGCATTAGGCTCATAGTTTAAGTCTTGTGAATTAGGTATGCATGGTGTCGAGGATAAGAATTGTTGATGAAGCATTTGTGCGTTGCGGACTTGGGGGCTGGCTAGGCTAAAGATTAAAGAGAAAATGTAAAAGGTTTTGTAATATTGTTTTAAGAAAAGAAATCTTATTTACGTTATTATATTTTATTAAGAAAGTTTATTTATTCTCTTTGGTTTTAAAATACAAGGTCTTCCGTTGTTGCCAACGTTTTATTTATGGAATTTCTGAATGTTTTAATAAGAAAAGTCTTTTGCTGTGTTTATAAAAGAAAAAGTCTTTCAAAAGAATAAGTTTTAAATTGTAAGAAAATCGGAATGTTACATAATGGATCCTAGGTATAAATTAAGAGAAGTGAATTTCATGATTAATAGAATTTCTATTAATTTATGTACTACTCCTTTACTTTCTAGTAATCAAATAACATATGGAATTGCTAGTTTATATTCTTCTTATGAAATTAAATATTCTAATGTTAGTCGTTCACGTCTTTCTTCACATGCTAGTTCTAGTAGTGGTGGTGGAGGTACAATATCTCCATAATTTGGTATTCATGATATTTGAAATGAATTAGATACAGATGTTTATTTTAGTGCTATGAAAAATGAACTAAATATTTATTTTGACACTCGATATCAATTTTCTCGCAATGAGAACTTTGATATTTTAGATTGATGGAAAAAGTTTTTCACTACATATCTTATTCTTTCTATAATGGCACGTGATCTATTAACACCTCCGGTCTCTACTGTAGCATCGGAGTATGCTTTGAATGCAAATGGACGTGCGTACGACGAGCGCCGAGGAAGACTTGCATGCGACCTCATGGAGGCACTCATTTGCATGAAGGATTGAATGACGCCATTACGAGAAATCAACAACGAGAGGACGAAATACTAGAAGAATTTAAAATTTTGGACGTTAAAGATTAGATTTTCATTTAAATTTGGATGTATTGTAATTTGAATTTTGAAGTATTTTTTTAAATTGTAATTTTTTTGATATTTTGCACATGATTGACAATTAGATGGGTGCCAATCTAGTTGGGATGTATCTAATTTGTAGTGATGCAAGTGTAATACCCAGATAAATCCCTCTATGTATAATGCAAAGAATTCTTTGAAATACATATTTGAATAAAGGAAATACGTTTAGTAATAATATATGGTACTCTTGATATAATACGGTAAATATGAGTATGAAAATTAAGTGAGAAGTAGTGTTAAATTAATTAAGTTATAACCTAATTGAAGTGGAAATGCTGAAGGATTGGAAAAAAAATGGCAGTGGCGTAGAAGGCTTCTTAGAGAAGCTTCTCCTGCTTATAAAATGTGACAGCTGAAAGAAAGGGAGAGGACTACAATGTGCAAAACCGATCCAAACTGAATTGAGCGGTTCCAGTTCGGTTCATCGGTTCCGGTTTGGTTTGCACAACCCTATCGTCTATTATAATTTAACATTACAATAATAAATATTTATTATAATTTTAATAACTAAATTTTAAAAAATTAACATATTTATGTAAAATAATTTTATTTATGTATGTTGGGCTTGTTAAGCTCGGCTCGTTAGGCTCATTGGGCCGGCTCGGCTCGGGTTAAAAATTTTTTGGGGTTAGCTCGTTAGGCTCGGCAGAATTAGTGAGCCGGGCCTTCATATGCTCGACTCGGCTTGGCTCGGCTAGCTCGTTTAACATCTCTATTCACAGACATCGCCACTTTATATAAAAATATTACATAAATTAGGAAATTTCAATTGCCCAAATAGAAATTGATTCCAAACTTTCCTAAATCCATTATTTTTAATGAACTCTAGGCAAATACGAAAGATGACATTTTGTTATTATCTCCCTTTCTATCTATTCTTGAGATTATAAAATTTTTAAAATTTATGAATGTGTAAAAGAGAATTGTTATCTTATCCAGCCTAAGACATAACATGACATTGATGTTTGTCTTGTTCATTTCTCATAGTTCAATATTTTATTTGTTACCAAAAATTATTTTGTGTTTGCTAGTCACTGACTCCATAGTTGAGTGTTTTTTTTGATAATTACCTTTTTTATTTGGTTCAAATAAAATTGGAAAATTAACAAAACAAATCCTATAGTTTGATGTCAGCAACACCCCATACCTTAAAAAAATTCACGAACAACTAAAATCCTGAATTATGAAAAAAGAACGACACCGACCTCGTAGTCACGTTTCCCGTCAAAAGAAGTAGACGTTAACGCCGCAATTTTGTTAACGTCAAGGATAGTCAAACGAAGACGTCCAAGGTAGCAACAACGGATGGCTCGTAACGATGAGGGTGTAGGATCGATGCACGCCTATAAAGAAGAAGGGGGGGGGGGGGGGGAATTAGGCATTTTAAACTTTTTTGTGCAATATAATTAACTCTAAACCCTAAGTGATTTAACGCATATAAATAAACAAACAACCACAAATATAAAGGAGTTTAGGGATAGAGAAAGTGCAAACCTAATTTGTTCACGCGGTTTGGCAACTCCGACCTTCGTTCGTGCTCCAAGTTTTCTACTTGGAGATCTTCCTCTCTAGTTAGTGATAATTGACTTCACGGGTGTCAATCAAACCTTTACAATGACTATTCACAGGGCGTCACCCTTCGCTTGACTATTCACTGGGCGTCACCTCGGTTTGAGTACAATGAAAAGTAAAACTAAAACTTCTAACTCTCCCAATTATAAAATCACAAGTTTGAGAGTTGAAGAGTTAGGATTGATGTAACATCCCAGTTTTTCATACAATTTAAAAACTTATGATTTTGAAAGACTTTTTCTTTTTAAAATACAACGGAAGACTTGTATGTACAAAGCCAAAGGAAATGAAACACAACTAAAAAAACCTTAATAAAATTGAATACTATAAATAAGGTTCACTTTCTTTAAAAGTATTATTACAAACCATTACGTTTCCTCTTTAATCTTTTTGCCTAACCAGCCACCATGCCCGCTACGTAAAAATGCCTCATCAACTACTCATATCCTTGATTCCATGCATGTAATACCCAGAATTAAGTTGAGACTAAGAATAATAAAAATTGTGAATTATTAGAAGTTGATGAATGATTTTACTATGGATTGTAATACCTCAAAAATAAATTTGGGTATAAATGAACCAATTATTGGAATGGGGATTGAAGATTTATTATATGATTATGTAGATAATTGGTGAATTATTGTTTAAGGAGTTGTTAAAGCAATGAAGGAATTGTTGAATTAGTGATCGGAGTGTTAAATTAGTTAAAAATTAAAGTGGCAAAAATGAAAGTAGATAGCAGAAGGGGAGGTTGATCGCTAGGAAACTGTTCAGCGCTTTACAAAAGGAAACAGTCGACCTTAAGCTCAACCGCAAAATGGTCAGTGGCATTTAAAGAGAAATGGCAGTGAAGGCATGATAGAGTGGGAACGGTCAATCAACAATCAACCAGGAAGAATTGATGGCAGTCGATATGTGATCAACCGGCCTCACTGTGAAGTCCATATTTGCTTGGGAGTAGTTGATCGAGTGGTTTTGGTTGGCTGTCGATCTTTGATCGACCGACTCCACTGCATTTCTAGAAATTTCTCTAGTTGTGAAAGAAATGCAAATCCCAAGGCGGCTATGTTTATGTGATCCCTCCATGTTTGCTTTCTTTACAGATGGCAATTGAGATGTGGGGTTAGGTGAAAATTATGGAAATAAATGAAGTGTATTTGGGACGCTTCTGATGAAATGGGGTTAGGTGAAAATTATGGAGATAAATGAAGCATATTTGGGACGCTTCTGATGAAATGAAAATAGAGAGAAAATGAGAGAGAGACAGAAGAGAAAAAGGCAGAGTGAGGGAGAGCTTCTGGAGAATGCTGAAGGCCGAGAGAAATATAGAGACAGAGAGGGAGCAAAGAAGAGAGAGTTGTTAGCCTAAGAGTATTAGGCATATTTATTTTGATGATGATTAATATTGATGACGTTAATAAGTTGTTTATTTGGTGAATTTATATAGTACGCAAATATTATAATTATATTGAAAATACCCTTAATTAGGGTATTAATGTTGTCTAACAAGTTTGTCTAAGTCCATGTAGTGAGTATATATCATTTTGGGACTTAGAGAATTTGAGGAATGTGAATCGGAAAGAAGCATTTCACTCTAGAGGTTTTCAGTCGGACGCACCGCAGTCTGACTTACGGTTAAAGTTGCCATCCAAAAAGGGGTACAGATTACTCTGGAAGACCTGGTCGAGACATGCGACCGAAAAGCATTACAAATTTGTTCTTGAAGATTTGGTCATAGCGAGGACGCGAATATGCGTTCGAATATTGTATGCCTAGCAATTAGAGGTTTTTAGTCGAGACGCAGTCAAAGCCAAGGTCGAGATTAGCGACCGAAAAAAGTATGAAGTTTACCTCTAGAAGATTCCATGTGTTTTTCAAACTTGACGCGGTCGAAGCCGCGGTTGAATACCTAGTCTGAAAAAGCTCACAGTTTGAATCTGTAATATTCTGTCTTTTTCGAATGATATAAGGTCGAAGGCCCGGTCGAAGGTTGTGACCGAAAATTTACACATATGCAATTACTAATAGTTTGTGTATTTTTTGAACACAATGTGGTCGAGGACCCGGTTGAAGAATGCAATCAAAATTGTACACAGAGCACTCCGAAGTTTTTCGGACGAACCAGTGATCGAAGCCTAGGTCAAGACTTGCAACCGAAAATGTGCAGAAATGTGTAACGACTAATTTTCAACGGTCGGATGAGGTCGACCAAAAAGATTGGGTCGAACGAAAGTAGAGAAAGCTATGAATAAAAGACACTCCGAGGATGGAGTGACCAATGCGAAATTACACCAAAACTCTACCGAATTCTCAACTCAAATTCTAGCTACAAAAGAGTATGAAACACAACCCGCCTATTGTGTATTTGAGTGGTTGATTATAGAGCTTGAGAGCTTTTGTTTCGAGAGAATTGTAATCGAACGAGAAAGGTAACACCCTACAAATCAGTTGTTGTAAAGGGTTTGTTTGAAACCCAGAATTCAAACTCGACCAATCGGTGAGATTGGATAGTAAAGATCTCTAAGAGGAAAGTTTGGAGCACAGACGTAGGTCAGATTGCCGAACCGCGTAAACACATTGGTGTCTCCTCTCTAACTCCCTCTCTCTACTATTGTGCTTTGCTTGCTTGCATAATTGTGATAAATAATTTATGGTTAGAGAAAATATTAATCCCATGAAAAAGTTTAATAACCTAATTCACACCCCCTCTTAGGTTAACTTTGATCTTTCAAGAGCTTCTGGTGCGAGAGAGAAAGAGGAAGAAAAAGATAGGAGTGTTTTGGTTTTTACAGAGAGCTTCTTGGAGAAGAAAGAAAGGAGAGGAAGAAAGAGGGAGCTTCTGTGAGAGAGGGAGAAGATAGCTAAAGAAGAAGAAGGTCTCTGGATTGGAATTTAAGTTCCCTCTTACTGGTGCTTTTGCTAACCATGGTTCTTCTACGATTTTCTTATGCATATTTTCACTCCATACCATTGTAGTCTTTAAGAAAAATATCATGCATATGTATATGTTGGGCTGTTTAAGTTGGATTATGGTAACTGTTTGGTTATGTAATCTCTGTGGTTGTTATGAAAATGGAAAATCAATGATAATGCCACTGTGTGTTCCAATGAGAGTAATCTGGATATTGTTGTCTGCTGTGAATTAGGAAGTATTTATTGAAGGTTATGTTGGATTAAAACTATTCTTGGCTAAATATCATTGATGAAATACTGAAAGGAAAGCATGACAATGAGTTTTAGTTTCTATACTGCTGTTTTGATGAACATGTGAGTGCCATGATTTATAATTGGATTTTGTTGAAGTTCTACAGTGGTTACTGTCTTAAATAATATGAATGATCATGGTGAAATATGCATGCCCTGCTAAATTGGTGTTAAGGGATTTTGTTGAGGAAATATTGCTTGGTTGATGTGAGGTCAGTCCTATGATTTGGATATTGCCTAGTGTAATATGTTTTGAGTTGTTAAAAACTGTTAAGTGATAAAGTTGGATTTGGATTATGAAATGCTATTAAGTAATGAATGAAGGTTAATGGTATCAAAGTCCTTGAAGATAATGAACTATGGAAATAAGTTTATAATTATATGGAAACAAATGAAGGTATTCTCTGTCTTTTACTGTTTTAAGGAACTATGAAGTTGAAGAAAATATGGAATAAAATTATAATGTATATCCATAGCATCAAGTTATAAGTCTGAGACTTTGGGATAATTATTGATGATTAAATGTGTTGGTTTTGAAGGTATTGAGAAGAAGAACTTGAGTGCATTGAAGATAGCCAGTTAAGTGATATTGCTTGTGTTTTGTCGAAAGGCCTACATCGCAAGAGTTAAGATTTATATGCCGCTTGTATTTACTAGATTATTAGGTTGTGATCATGTCCTAAGGATGTATTGCTACTGATGTTGTGTTTATTAGAATTAAGTTCTTTTAATGACATGTTTATTATATTTAAGTTAAGGATTTGATATGGATCATGTTTGAGGATTATAGGATTGATACTGATCATGCTTTGAGGATATAGTATTGAATGCATTCATACGCATTCATGCATCATGATTTTCAAAATGATACAAAAATGGATTTAAGCATATATTTTGAAAAGATAATGGAAATGGAAATGAAATGTAAATAAATGTAAATAGACATTTTTGTGGACCGGTAGGTAAAGCCTAACATAGAAACAAAAGAAACGAAAATAGACATTTTTGTGGACCGATGGATAAAGCCCGGCACAAAAACAAAAAAACACGTAATGGTAAAGGAAAATGGAAAACAAAAACAAAAATGAAAATAGAAAACTACATACAAATTTCAAAAGTTGCATAGCATGTGCATGTTTTATTTTATATCACTTTCTGAGTCTTAGGCTTATAGTTTAAGTCTTGTGATGTAGGTATACATGCGAACAGGTTATGGAGCATTTGATGAATGATTTGCATGCGCGGATCTTGTGGTTGGCTAGACTAAATGATTAAAGAAAGAAAAAAAGTTTGTAAAGGGTTTTGTAAAGTATTTTAAATTGTAAAAAAAAAATTATTTAACCCATATTCAACTGTTTTGCTTTACTAATAAAAGTCTTCCGCTATTTTTATAAAAGAAAAATATTTTAAAAATTACACGTTTTAAGAAAGAAAAACCAGTTGTTACAATTATGGTATCAGAGCACCTGAGTTTTAAAATATGTTCTGTATATTGCCTACTAGCACAAGTCTCGACATGGAAATGCTTCATTGACTGTAAGTTATTTAATTTTACTTTGATTATATATTTTGTTATTAGAATGGAATTGATTGATTAAGAAAAAGTTTGCATAGTTGCTGAAAATTTGAGTATTAGAAATGTATGAATGAAGGACAAATCAGTTACTTCTTTTGTGATGGATTCAAAATATATTTATATCTAAAGGACTAGATTGGAAAATCTGTTTATGAATTGAATTAGTTACTACTTGTATGTGCCTAGAAAATTGGAACAATTGCACATAATTGAATGTAGGAAATATATGAGCAAAGATAATATAGTTTCTATTTTTATTAGATTTGGAAGTCTAGGTATGAAAAAGTAATTTCGGTATAAACTAAATCAAGTAGACTATTAGGCGAGGTTGACTACGTAGCAAAAAGTTAGATAGAGGGTAGAATTGTTATGGAAAGGAAGAGCATTTAAGGGCTATAGAATAAACTGAGTTTTGAGGACATGTCCAGAGGAGTAAAGCAATCCTTTGAAGAAGGAAGCCAACAAGAAAATGGGTGATGAAGAGAAAGTTATACTGTGAGAAGTTTAAAGTGGATGAAGAGAGTTGTTTGGGGCTTGGAAAATGAAATTTCATGGTATGCATATAGATGTTGCTAAGGAGTTGATGTTGTGTTCCCTGTACATGAGATGGTAAAGCTTGAATTTGTAGTTGTTGGGGTTGATAAGTTGTTGATTGAGGTTTTATTGTTCAGGACGGTTACGGCTTGAGGAACATTGTGATGGATAATGATCTGTTGAATGAGGTCTTATTATTTTTTTAGTATATTGCTTTGATAAGTAGTGGAGAGAAATTACGTTTTGAGGAATTGAATTTAGGTTCTGTTTTGCCAATGGTTGAAGTTTCAATGGACTTTATTGGCTGAATAAGAAAAAAATGGTGAGGAAACCAAGACAGAACGAGGATCTAAGAAATGAGATGAGTAGTAGACTAACAGAAGTATTGGAATGTCAAGTTTAATTTATGGAACGGATTAGGAAATTAGAAGAACTGACAAACCAAGAACTGAAGGTTCCCAAGGATTTGGGGTGCTAAAGGTGTCACTGACTAAAGCTGCCATATTTTGAATGAGATATTTATGATTAGGGGTGAGAATCGATCCAATTTGAACTAGGTAACCAAACCGAACAGAACAATTTTGGTTGGTTCGGTTTGGATTTAGTAAGTAAAAAAATTAGGTTATAACCAAACCGAAAACCCTCGGTTCGGTTATCGATTTTGGGTGGCGAAAATTGGTTAAACTGAAACTGACCCAATAATTAAAAAAAAAAAAAAACCCTCGAGCCTTGCGCGCCTGTTGCCTTGCCCAAAAACTCGTCCCTCCCTTTGTCTCTTCAGTCGACTCTCACTCTTTCTCTTTAGGTCTAGCTGCGCACCCCACATCTCTCTCCATCTACCGTAACCACAGCCACACGCCAACCCTGCTCTCTCTTGCAATCTCTCTAGCCGAAGGCGGACATTGACAAGTGACGATAAACTCTCTCTCGCAAAGTCAGACGCTCTAGCCGGACATCGATGATTCGAACTCACTAGCCGAACATCGGCGATTCGAACAATCTAGCCAAACATCGACGATTTGAACTCTCTGACCAACGTCTCCACCCTAGCATAGATCGAAGTCTCACGGTGCAATCTTCACAGTTCACAGGTTCGGCTTTCAGTGGTTTATTAATCTTCACAATCTCACGACTTTGTTTATATTTTTGAAATCTATAAAAAGAGTCTTCACACCCTTTCAAAATCATTGATTTCAGATCATTTCTTCACAGGCAGTGCTTCCAAATCAACAATTTCAGGTCAGAGTTTTTTTTAATTTTAATCGTGGCATGATGTTGGTAATTATTTAGTGATATATTTGGAATTTCTATTATGTTTAGAATTTCTGTTATGTTTGAAATTTCTATTTCTATTGTGAATTGTGAATTGGAATTGGAATTGGAATTGGAATTTCTATTTCTATTTTTGTTGTTGGGTAGATTTCTGTTATGTTTGGAATATCTGTTTCTATTTTGCTTTTATGGAATTGAAATTTCTATTTCTATTGTCAATTAAGAATTGGAATTGGAATTGGAATTTCTATTTCTATTTTTGTTATTGGGTAGATTTCTGTTATGTTTGGAATTATTATTTCTATTTCTGTTATAGGGTTGATTTGATTTTTGTAGTTAAATTATTCATTTCATTTATTATTGTTAGTATTTTATAAAAATAATTATTCTATTATTGTTAGTATTTCATTTATCATTGTTAGCATTGCATAATGCAGGAACACAATGAGATGACATTAACGAATGAAGGATTTGGATTGAAACCTACCCGTTCGGTTCCTAAGGCAAAATGTTCGGTGTTTTGTTTACTGCTTTGTAGTTTTTTACACTGTCTTCATCCATGCATGAGAAGTTTGGTGTTTTGTTTATCCATTTGTGTTGTTTTTAGAAGGAAATGATCCATTTGTGTTGTTGCATTATAGAATTATGCATTTTATTAAGATTGATGGTATTTCTTCTCTAGAGAGATGAGAGATCTATTCTCAGGAATGTTGACAAGTCTGATGACTCTGCACTTTCTAATGTCTTCTTGGTTTGCTATATTAGTAGGTTTATGTGAACTATGAAGCTGGTTTTTATATTGTATATATCATTTTTCTAATCACTTTGGTTTGCCCTATTAGTAGATTACCAAATTAGAAATTTTGACTATATATTTTAATTAATTTTGCTCTCTGTGCGTCGTTTTTTCTTATATTTTTAAGTAGAATGAGAGTTGTAGATGTTGGAGAAAACCAAGAAAACCGAAAGAACCAAACTAAGAAACCGACATCAAAATTGACTATAAAACCGAAAAACCAAACCAAAAAAGTAAAAATTGAAGTCATGAAAAAACTGAACCAAAACCAAAACCAAAACCGAACTGATGAGAACCGAAATCGAGATTCGGTTTTTGGTTCGGTTTTTCATTATCCTCGGTTCGATTTCGACTTTTCAAAACCAAAACTAAACCGAATTGGTTTGGTTCTAATGCGGTCAAAAACCGAACCGATTCCACCCTTACTTATGATCCAACAAACTCAGAAGGATGGATTCAAATGGTGGAGGATATGTTTGAGTACGCTAAGGTCGAAGAATAAGATAAAGTTACGTGTGTCGTGTCTATGTTGCAAAGGATGCTCAATTCGGTAGGATTCGATGAAAGCGGTGCACGATGTAAAGACAATGCAATGGGAGAAGTTTAGGGAAGTCTTCTATGAAAATTATTTTGATCGTACCGCAAGGACTAGAAAATGATGGAGTTTGCTCAACTTCGTCAAATTGGGACAACGTTGAAGGCAAGTCACGAGGAAATGAGGAACGTATTCAGGGAGACACATCGTTTCAAAGATAAAACATTGGATCTTCATGAGCTATGCAGTGTCAAAAGTGTAAAAGAAGCCATTTAAAAAGGTGTCTTGCTGATTCAAAGAAATGTCTTAAAGGTAATGAGAGTGGCTATTCTGCCAATGATTGTCCAGTTTTGGCTTAAGAAGTAGGAAATGGTATCACTGAAGGTGTTTTCTATCGTGGAGGATGCAATATGTAGTGCATGTACCTTGTGGTATCGTATACGAAATCGATATTTTTGTGTATAAAGGCATTAAGGATGCAATATGAGTGTTGTTTATGTAAGTTTCCTCCTTGGATATAGTTGTAAGTAGATAAGGAGGGTGCATGGCTTGGTCTGGGAGATGTTTTAGATGCAATAAAGTCTGTTATATTGCAAAGATTTGCCACACATTATCGGATGAGAGGAAGGAAATTTGGACGAAGGCTTTTCTCTTGTAACAAACGTAAATGACGATCGAATGATCTAAATGTAAGTTAGTATTTTGCTAACTCGTTATATTTTGTAGAAGTGGAAGTGAGGTAATCCTTTGGAAGTTTTGTGTAAAGTATGATACAAGAAGTTGTTTTGGGTGTTTGTATGTTGTGAATGTTAATGGTTATTTTGGTTGTGAGATCGAGGAAATGCGTATATTGAGCAAATTTCGAGGACGAAATTTTATTGAGGGAGCAATGTAATACCTAGAGTTAAGTTAGGACTAAGAATAATAATAATTGTGAATTATTGGAAGTTGATGAATAATTTTACTGTGGATTGTAATACCCCAAAAATAAGTTTGGGTATAATTGTACGAATTATTGGAATGGGAATTGAAGATTTATATATGATTATGGAGATAATTGGTGGATTGTTGTTTAAGGAGTTGTTAAAGCAGTGAAGGAATTGTTGAATTAGTTGATGGAGTGTTAAGTTAGTTAAAAATTACAGTGAAAAAAATGAAAGTGGATAGCAAAAGGGGAGATTGATCGCTGGGACAAAAATGAAAGTGAAGGCGTGATTGCATGGGACCAGTCGATCAACGATCGACTGGGAAGAATTGATGGCGGTCAATCATATGATCAACTGACCTCATGGTGAAGTCCATATTTGCATGGGAGCGGCTGATTGGGTGGTTTTGGTTGGCAGTCGATCATTGATCGACTAACTCGACTGCATTTTCAAAAAGTTCTCCAGCTGTGAGAAAAATATAAATCCCAAGGCGATCGTGTTTATGTGATCCCTCCACATTTGCTTCCTTTACAGATGACAATTGAAATGTGGGGTTAGGTAAGGGTTTAAGGGATAAATGAAGCGTATTTGGGACGCTTCTGATGAAATGAAAATAGAGAGAAAATGAGAGAGAGAGAGAGACATAAGAGAGAAATGCAGAGTGAGGGAGAGCTTCTAGAGAATGCTGAAGGCTGAGAGAAATATAGAGACATAGAAGGAGCAAAGAAGAAAGAGCTTCTGGTGAGAGAGAGAAAGAGGAAGAAAAAGAGAGGAGTGTTCTGGTTTTTACAGAGAGCTTTTGGGAGAAGAAAGAAAGGAGAGAAGAAAGAGGGAGCTTTTATGAGGGAGAGAGAAGATAGCTAGAGAATAAGAAGGTCTTTGGATTGGAATTTAAGTTCCCTCTCGTGGGTGCTTCTGGTAACTATGGTTCTTCTACGATTTTCTTATGCATGGTTCACTCCATACCGTTTTAGTCTTCAGGGAAAATATCATGCATATGTATACGCTTTGGTTGTTTAAGTTGGATTATGTTAATTGTTTGGTTATGTAATCTCTGTGGTTGTTATGAAAATGGAAAATCAATGATAATGCCACTGTGTGTTCTGATGAGAGTAATCTTGATATTGTTGTCTATTGTGAATTAGGAAGTATTTATTGAAGGTTTTGTTGGATTAAAACTATTCTTGACTGAATATATCATTGATGAAATACTGAAAGGAAAGCATGAAAATGAGTTTTAGTTTATGTAATGCTGTTTTGATGAACATGTGAGTGTCATGCTTTATAATTGGATTTTGTTAAAGTTCTACGGTGGTTATTGTCTTAAAAAATATGAATGATCATGGTGAAATATGCATGCCCTGCTAAATTGTTGTTAAGGGATTTTTGTTGAGGAAATATTGCTCGGTTGATGTGAGGTCAGTCCTGTGATTTGGCTACTGCCTGGTGGAATGTGTTTTGGGTTGTTAAAAACTGTTAAGTGATAAAGTTGGATTTGGATTATGAAATGCTATTAAGTAATGAATGAAGATTAATGGTATCAAAGTCCTTGAAGATAATGAACTATGGAAATAAGTTTATAATTATATGGAAACGAATGAAGGTATTCTCTGTCTTTTACTGCTTTAATGAACTGTGAAGTTGAAGGAAATATGGAATAAAATTATAATGTATATGCATAGTATCAAGTTATAAGTCTGAGACTTTGGGTAGTTATTGATGATTAAATGTGTTGATTTTGAAGGTATTGAGAAGAAGAACTCGAGTGCAGTGAAGATAGCCAAGTAAGTGATATTGCTTGTGTTTTGCCAAAAGGCCTACATCGCAAGAGTTAGGATTTGTATGCCACTTGTATTTACTAGATTATTAGGTTGTGATCATGTCCTGAGGATGTATTGCTGCTTGATGTTGTGTGTATTAGAATTAAGTTCTTTTAATGATGCATTTATTAGACTTAAGTTAAGGATTTGATATGAATCATGCTTGAGGATTATAGGATTGATACTGATCATGCTTTGAGGATTTAGTATTGAATGCATTCATACGCATTCATGCATCATGGTTTTCAAAATGATATGAAAACGGTTTTAAGCATATGTTTTGAAAATGAAATTGAAACAGAAACATAAACGAAATGTGAATAAACGTAAATAGACATTTTTGTGGACCGGTAGGTAAATCCCAACACAAAAACAAAAGAAACGTAAATAGATATTTTTGTAGATCGGTAGGTAAAGCCCAACAAAGAAACATAACGGTAAAGGAAAAAGGAAAACGAAAAATGAAAACGAAAATGAAAACAGAAAACAGCATACGGATTTCAAAAGTTGCATAGCATGTGTATGTTTTATTTTATATCGCTTACTGGGCCTTAGGCTCATAGTTAAAGTCTTGTGATTTAGGTATACACATGAGAATAGGTTAATGAGCAGTTGATGAAGGATTTGCATGTGCGAATCTTGTGGCTGGCTAGGCTAAAGGATTAAAGAAAGAAAAATGGTTTGTAAAGGGTTTTGTAAAGTATTTGTAAAAGAAAAGAATTTTATTTATCGCATTTTCAACTGTTTTGCTTTACTAATAAAATTCTTCCTCTATTTTTATTAAAGAAAAATGTTTTTAAAATTACACGTTTTAAGGAAGGAAAACCAGGTCGTTACAATGCATACCTACATTACGTGACTTAAACTATGAGTCTAACACTAAAAAATAAGTAAAATGAACATGCAAGTTAAAAAACCATTTAAATTGAATTTCTTTTTCCTTTATGAAAAGGTTGATGAACTTTATACTATAACAGTGAACTTGAACTCATTTATTTATAAAAACAGTGATGAACTTCAATCACAATGAACTTTATACTATATCAGTTAACATGTACTATGGCAGTGAACTTGTACCTTACTGGTGAACTTAAACCAGATCGGTGAACTTATACCGCAACGGTGAACATGTATCATGATGGTGAATTTATTCCATTATGATGAACTTAAACTGTTTTCTTTCTTTCTTTTCCGTGTAGATCTATGCACTTTGTCCCGACATCAATCGAAGACTTAGTAACCGCTATACACATCCATGTATAATGTCTCTTGATAAAGGTTCGACATAGATCAAACCGTCTGTTAGCTGTTGTGCAACACCATGCACAACAACTCATCACCTCCGGTTAGCAGCTTTGACATCAACCGAAAGCTTTGCCAGCGATTGTATATATCAATGCACAACAATCAGTTCAGACATCAATCGAGAACACACTAGTAGCCATGCGCATCAATGCTAATGGCTTCACTAACCGTTAGTCGGTCTGTCTCAATATCAATCGAGAACAAACTAACAAACTCAAGCTATTCTCTCTGCATTCTTTAACCAATAACATTTAAAGGTATGTAAACACTTATGGATGAGAAATTCATTTTACATTTTTGAAAACAATGATGCATGAATGCACACAATCACTACATCCTCGATCGACAACAAAATCACAACTTAGATCTAATAAACAATCATCAAGCAAACAAGCATCAATACATCTCCAAGTAAGACATGATCACAACCTAACATCTAACATAACTACACATCAACAATATAACTTATCTAGTATATCTACCACTTCAAACAACATCTTATATTTCTTCACTAATCCCAACTGTTTCTTCAACTTAGCATTTTCTATAGTTAAAAGAGTAATGGTTTATCAAGCATCATAGAGGACTTATAAGTTAACAATTTTGTCCATACTTTTATGAATATCTCAAAGAATGGCAGGATCACGAACTTCTCTAAAAATGGCAGGTTCTTAAGTATAACAACCTACACAAACAACAACCTCATATTCCATTTGCAAAGCCTCACTTTCACTTAATAGCAGGAATAATCTAGCCTCAATGACAAGCAGCTATAATGAACTTCACTTCTAACATAACTACTCTCCAATGGAGAATTAGTATTTTCAGCATATTACTTAATATCCCAATTTTTCGTAACAGAATTAAGTAAAGATAATTGAAAAAATTAATTAGGTATAATTGGATAATTGAAGATCTATCAATTGGGGATTATTTGGATAATCATTGAGAATTTATTTAATGGAGAATTAATTTTGGAAATTGAATTAAAGAAATTTAATTGGACTGAGCAATATTCAGAACAAATCGAGAATTGAAAATAGATCAAAAATAATTTAATTAAACGAAAAAGTTAATTAAATGAAAGTGAATTATTAATTGGAGAATTTAATTGTAATACCCCGTGTTCCTCCATTTTTCCTCGTTATTGTAAATTGGATTTATTTTTGGTCATCAATGACATTATTGGAGTTAGTTATGTTTAATTTAGGTGTTGGAATAAGTAGTTATAAAGTAGATTAAGTGTGGAAGTAGTTTTGTTGAGTATTTAGATTGATTGCCGTGTTGAGGACGCAGAGGACGCAGTTCTGCGTCCTTACTTGCCTCGTTTGCGGACGCCGCGGACGAGGCGGACGCCATTTCTTGCGTCCGGTTCGCCTCTGCACTATCCTGTTTGATGCGGACGGTTCAAGCGGACGCGGAGGACGAGAGTTTTAGCGTCCGGTTTGCCTCTGGACTATCCTGCTCGATGCGGACGGTTCAAGCGGACGATGCGGACGCCAGTTTTAGCGTCCGATTTGCCTCTGTTTTGCCTATGCGGACGCTGCGGACGCATAGTGAGGACGATGATTTGCGTCCGCCAGATCGCAGAATCGCGGGATTGAGTGGGTCAACCACTCCATCCCCATGCCATCCCTTATGCATTGACCCTCAATCGTCCCCCTAAGATAGACTCGACCTTAGGCAGCTAGATTAAAGGTTTTAAGTAGTCTAGAGAGGGTTAGGGTATGGGGAAAGGGATGGGTTGAAGACTTTTACCCATTTATTTTAGTAAATTATGCATTTTGCTGGTACCTTGTGATGAAGCCCTCCTCCCACGAAATTGAGGTTCATTTTGGGAGTGTGGAAGCTGCTGGAGAGTGTGTGGGAGTTGGGTGAGCTTTGGTGGAGGAGAAAGTGAAGAGGAAAGGCTTGGAGTCAAGGTTTTGCACAAGATTTGTAGGGGACTCCTACACCTCCGAGTTTCTACAAGAAAACCAAGGTAAGGAATTGGTTGTTGGCATTCCAAAAGCCCTACCCACAAGTAAAGTATGTTGTTATAGATTTTGAGTCATTGTTTGTAAATTTGGTGTTAGTTTTTATGTTCATTGTTCTTATGGTTTGATAGTCTTGACTTCTAATGTATAGTTCTTGCTGCTTTTTATCGCATGTAACTCCGTTTGGAGTTTGAGACTGGTTAGATTAGCATTTAACTTGAGTTATATTGATTGCTCATCTTTGGTATTTGTACTTCAATTCCTATATTTGTATTGTTAAATTAATTGATGTTCTAGTTAATTGAAAGCATGACAAGTTGTCGCTTAGCTTTAATTCCAGCATGATAAGTTGTATTAGTTGCATTTATTTAATTCAAGCATGATAAACTATATAATTTGCTTAGTTTTAATGCAAGCATGATAAATTGTGTAATTCAAGCATGATAAATTGTATTAGTTCTTTAGTTTTAATTTAAGTATGATAAACTGTGTTAATTTCTTAGTTTGAAGTCTTGTGTTAATAACTTGTATATATGATTAATATGACATTGCAAAAGCATGAAGAAGGTTAGTGTAATTTCGTTGAATGCTCATTGCTAAATTCATGGTTGTTGAATGTTTAAATGAAATGGGTGTAATTCCGTGATAGTTGCCATAGTTCAGTTCTTGATAAATTGGATTGTAGTTCAACGATGGCTTGTAGAGATTGATTTCGTAATTGTTTGTATAGATGAATCCTATGGCATCTTGGGTGTTTATTTGCACAAATTGCTTGCTAGAGTCACTAAGTTAAGGGTTCATGGTCTTAGAAACCCTTAGGAAATACCACCACTTGGGAGGTATTCATGATGTGAGCGAAATGAATTAATAAAGTATGTAAGAGGGAGTTAGAGACCGGGTTAATGGGTCGGAATTTAATCGGTGGACAAAATGAAAGATGTTCCCGCCCATGGGATTTATGTGAAACGAAATGAAACGAAATGAAACGAAACGAAACGAAATGAAATGAATGATGGTCCACTCTAGGGTATTGGATTCCGAAACTCACCCCCATTTGCCCGCTAGGGTTCCCTAACCTCCCAACTCGATCCTTTTCGAGTAAAAGATGACGATAAGTAAAGATGGTTGGTTGAAATCCTTCCGATTGCATATGAGTGAGAGGCATTTGATGTGTTATTGTATTGCTTGTTTTCAATTCCTTACTAAGTCCTTTTTGGACTTACAGTGTCTACTTGTGGTGTAGGTGTTCGTGATGATGTGCGTTATATGAAAGAGAAGCGGTTGATGAGAGCTTTACACAGTCGAGCAATGTGGATGGCAAGGCTAAAGGTTAAAGATATAATTAAAAGGTTAAAGAGCAATTAGTTTTGTAAATATAAATGTATTTGGTTTATTTTGTTTCCGCTACGTTTTTAAGGAAAAAGGATTTATACTTAAATATCTTTCTGATTTAAGTAATGAGATTAAAAGAAAGAATTTAACGGTTCGGTTTTTAGAAGAAAAAGACTCTGATTTCAATTAATGACGTTTTTATTCGTTGTTTTAGAAAGTTTTAAATTTATCGCATTTTAAAAAGGAAAGGAAAAATCGGGTCGTTACANTAGAAAGTTTTAAATTTATCGCATTTTAAAAAGGAAAGGAAAAATCGGGTCGTTACATTAATTAAAGATAGGGATTTGTTAAATAAAAGAATTTAAGAAGAATTTAAAATAAAAGAAAAATGGAATGGGAAGGGACAAATAAGGGGTTGAACCAGTTTGGTGCAACTGGTTCAGTTTTTGAAAGAAAGAATAGGGGGAGATTGAGAGGGGAAGCCTGAGAGAGACGATGATAGAACGCGAGACTGAGAGAGACGAAGAGAGCAAGAGAGCCAGAGAGGGAGATGCGAGAGCTTAGGCGATGAGGAGGCTTGGGTTCGGCCGATTCTTCCTCGCGGTCAGCAGCCGACAACGTCGTGGGAGTACCATGCAGAGCTAGGGCACGGGTTGGACCGCGACTCCGCGAATTCTCAACTGAGGTAAGTCGAGGTGTTAGTTCTGTAATACAATTTCTTCTCTCTGGCGTTTCATGGTTTTGTGATGGGGTTGTTCGCCATTTTGGTGTGGCGTGAATGGCAGAGGTTAAGGGCAGGGGATTTTGGTCGGACTGCGGCTAGGGTATAGACGAGAACCCTACTGCCTGGATGTCAACCGGTTCTGTTATGAACCCGGTTTGTGAATTCATTTTGGTCAATACATTGACATGTATTCTCCCTTCTCCCGATGGCTGCTGTTAGTATAATAATGGAGAGGGTAGGTTGAAGTTAGGCATAAAGCAGTTGAGAAAATTAATTGTGCTGGAGTGGAGAATAAATGACAGAGAACTCTCCTATGTGAAAAAGCTGAAGACTAAGTGCTCTGGAGTTGTGAGCCGTGAGGATGTGAGAAGTTGTGCTTCTGTGAGATGAGTTGTGCTTCTAGGAAGAGGTAGAAGTTGTGTTAAGGTGAATTCAAAGGATGAACTACCTGCTCTTGGGTGTTCTCTAGTGAGTGATTTCCTTCACTGTTATTCTTAAGTTTATGGATTTTAATGCAAATAATTGGATGATGGATTTTTGGTTCTCTGCTTGTGGATTCAATGGGAAAATTGTAAACCATAAATGTTGAAGAAGGTTAAGTATGGATTTTGTTAAGTCTATGACTTCTGGAAAATTGTTGTGTTACCTTCTATCTGCAAATTGTTGAACTCTTATTGTATTTAGGAATGAATAATATGCTGCCTTTATGAAATGAATGTTTAAGGAATTGTAAATTGTGATTCTTTCATTAGTTTCTGCTTCTGAATTTAGGAGGATCATTCTAGAAATGTTAGATGTATGCTTTCTATTGATGTTCTGCCGATAGTTCAAGTTGAGTTTGGTTATTGGAGCATTTATATTTCATTAGAGTCATTTTCTAATTGGGCGATGTATACTCTGTTAATAGTTGTTATTGATTTTGTGAAATGGAGGGGTTGTACATATCTGTTGGAATTGAATTCATGCAGTCTAGAGGCAAAGTTAGATGTTCTGTAGTTTCTAAATGAGTTGTATTGCCCTGATGGAATTGTTGGAAATAATTGGTTAATGCCCTGTTAATTGGAAGTGCTTCTTGTGAATTACAGTCATGTGGAGTATTACTTGGATAAGAAATTATACTATTTGTTATTTAATAATGGTGATGTGTGAGGAAAATGTAAGTTAAGGTTTTGAGATTATACGAAAAGTTGTTCTGAATCCTGCAAAAATGGGGACAATACGTGTTATGGGGCACGAAGTCTAAATTTGGAAACCGTCAAATAGTATTAAATTATTAAATAATAAATAAGGAATAACGGTATCAAAGTTAAAGTTTATAATTGATAAATATATTAATAAATAAATGATAATTATTTTGAAGGTATTAACAAGAAAAAGGATAAAGAGCTAAATGCACTAAGGACTCCGAGAAAGTTCTTAAAAGGCAAGAAATAGGATGCGGTGGCCAATGAAGGCCCTGCATTGCGGGATTACTTTTACACTTGAGTTATTGTCAATTTAAAAATTTTTAGAAATTATCGTTAAAATAAATGTTAAGAATATTGTTGGAATTAATCGTAGCAATTATCGTTAAAATAAATGTTAAGAAGATTGTTAGAATTAATGCATAAAAATATATAGATTGTCTTAATTGTGTATTTGGACTGTTGTACTGCTGTTAATTCCATTGTATTGTTATGAACTGTACATGCATTATGATAGGGTTTATGAAACTGCTAATATACGCATAGCATGTTAATAAATGGACCAATAAACGTAAATAGGTGTATGAGACTAGTGGTGACACCTCTAATGGATGTATTTCCTCGTCGGAGTGACGGATAAGTCACTAGAATGTATCATGGATCCAACTTCCGTAAAATGGTAATTCTCATACATCTGGACTGTTAAGTGAAACTAAAATAGCATGAAGAGGAGATAGGTTCTTCTCTAAAACGACTGCATAAGCATTGTATACTCATACATCCTATTTCTTGCTGAGCGTTAGGCTCATGGTATTGCTCGTGATGCAAGTAATAAACTTAATGCTATTGACGTGAAGGAGGAGACATTGGCAGATGATTAACTGAATTACACCTGGAAGGTTATGGCTCAAGGAAAATAAACTGGTCATTTTATTTCAATAAATATATTGACTTGTCATTTAAATCTTAAACATTATGTTTTAAATTAATTCCGCTTAAACTCTGATTTTTGGTATTTGTTTAAAAATGAATAAAAGAAATTTTTTTATTTTGACTAAAAATGAACTAAATAAAAATGGATTTATAATGCAGGGCGTTACATATTAACAACAGCAAAGGGACATTCCTAGAATACAACCCTTATCAAACAACCTATCAAAACCATACCAAGTATGGTATTTTAGAACTTAATAAATATCAACAATAACCCCCAACAACCACCTATCCGATATCTCTACATTACTAAAGAGCATTTCCTAACCAATATACCAACAGGTACCTTCCTTCGATTCACAACAAGGAACAAGGCATAAATAGTTTAATCCTTTTCATAAATCTCAAAGCAACAGTCATGAACAACAATCATCACTAACACCCACCAAATATTACTTCTAGAACTTAAAACACATAGCAAGCAAGAACAACTAACAGAGCACCATAGAGAGTTCATTTATCGATGGAATCTATCAAAGTAATATTCAATCCAAACGAGCACCTAATTCTTGTGATGCAGGCCTTTTTAGGCAAAACACATACAAAACGTCTTACCTTATATCTTCACAAATTTCTCTCCTTGAAGCTCCACTCGGATTCCCACTCTGCAATAGTAAATCCTTCTCTCAAAGTTCCTCCCACACAGCAGCTTAGTGAGGATGAAAAAAACATTCTTAAGAAACCAAAAGGCTTCCCTCTCTCGGCCTCCCTTCTCACTGCCCCACTCACAAAGAACCTCACAATTTCTTCCTCTTAATTTCTCACTGTCACACTCTGTTACTCACGGCCCATCAATTTCTCCAGAAAACCAAAACCACGCAGAACACCAGACTACTCCTCCCCTCAAATCTTCCAGACTAATGCATTTATTAATCAATAGGGAAAGTCGATGAGGCATGACGCATCGATTTCTAGACGCTCCCTCGGATTTCCAAACATCACTTATCCATTTACTAGCGACTTTTCCATTTTTCAGTCTGTCAAACCCCTCTAGTGATCGACAGCCAAAAGTCCAGAAAGTGCCTCTGTGTAAAATTTGTGAATACCGATCAATCATCCGCTACACGTGATCGACCGTAGAACTCATTTTTCTTCTAAGCCGGTCGATCACCAACTACATCTCATGATCAACAACTTCAATATTTGTTGCTCTTTGTGATATTTTTGTTGTGGACCCAGTCGATCAATCCCCTTCAGGTGATCAACTGTTCCAAATACTGCTTGCCACTATAATTTTCTACATTGCATATGATTGACCATCTCTCCTCTTTCTTGATCAACTGCAACCAAAAAAACCAGACTTCCCTGCTAACACTTATAAATGCACACTTCCATAATTTAAACAACCAACCACTCTTCCTAATATACATCACTTAACCACTTTATGTATTATTCCTTCACAAATTACACTCAGCACATCCAAATCTTCCAACCAGCACTATTCTAATTACTATAATTCTAATTGTCCTTGCTTAATCTCATACTTAGTACAACAAAAATCTGGGGTATTACAATTGACACTCTATGATTGATGAGAAATTGAGTATGAATTTTGGCAAAGCTTTGCTTCGATTCTCTCTTAGTTAATTTGAGCTTCGGAGTGACTTCAATATATATATATAGAAACTGTGAAGCCAGTCGACCTCCTCCGTTTTCGTCAACGCCATTCAACCTTTGAAATATAGTCGTTGCGTTGTACAGTCAGACCGGTAGACCACTTTATCACACCGGTCGATTGCCTCTTCACATTTCTAAAACTTTGCTCAACTTTGTCCATTTTGTGGTCGACCACCATCTCCACTAGTCGACCGCTTTTCAGCAGTCTGGAATTCTCGAGCTCTCTATAATATTTGCAGTTGACCACCTCTAAATCGATCGACTGTCTCTTCATGTTTTTTAGCAAAATGGTCGACCGCCTCTATGCTTTAGTCGACCTCTACTTCATGTTTTGCACAAATTCAATCTTCTAAGTCTCAATGATCAACATATAAACTATATAGACTTAGGCAAATATGTTAGTACATATAAATACCCTTGTTAAGAGGTATTTTCAATGAAGATAAATATAAATGTAAGGCTAAAACAATTAAGCATATTCAAATGATAAACAACTTATAATTCAATTAAAACATCAATCATCAAAACAATTAAGCCTAATGACTCTTATGCTAACAAATAGGTCTGTCGACTCAGTCATCTTGTCAAGTTTCTTAACGATCCTACACATGATGCCCGTTTTAATCATCTCGAGCATAGTGAGGATTGGTTTGTCTCAAGCTGGTAAGAGGCAGGCATTGTAGGACTTACTCAAATTATTGAGGTTTATGTCACACTTTGGGATGGAACTGAAAGCATGTTTTGACCAAAACCTTGGGTTGATGTTTTGCAATATACATGTGTTGTCTGGTCGACCACAAATAGTTTATTCATCTCTTTCTCAAATTGCGATGATATTGTGGTCCTAGAAGCCTTCCACATGATATCATTGTACAAATTGCCATGAAATTCTTTTTTAAAATTGGCATACAAGTGTCTGAGGCAGAAACGATGTTCAACTGCTGGTGCATATTGTTCGATAGCAGGCTCCAATCCCTTTTGGCGATCGAAAATAAATGTTCATCCTATACCTATATCATTATCTATGTTCAAAAGGAAGCAACTAAAAAACCAGGACCAAGAGTTTTTGCCTTCTAATTCAACAATTGCCACAGCAACTAGATCAATTCCATCATTACTGTCAACGCAGCTAGCTATGAGCAACTAGCCTGGGCACAGGCACGACCCCTTCAAGTGACAGTCGTCCAGGCAAATGACCAGTCTACCAAACTCCCTCAGACCTCTCTGGCATGTAACCAAACACATGTACATTCTTTTAAATATTGGAAGTGGATGGAGCGTAAGATCATTCCTATCTACCATCACCAACAATGTGCTGCTAAGATTGGATCTTAAAATCTCTTTTCCATACGACCATAGTCGCTTGTATTGTTTGTCACCATCCCCTTCGTTCAATTTCCAAGCTACATTCCTAGGCCTTCTGGCAAAACTCAGGATAATGTTGACATTAAAATCTTTTGAGACAGTCTCAATGATGGAAGGAACGTCCCACGTGGCTGACTTTTGAACCTATTCAAATATTGGTTTACCACCCATTTGGTAGAAACGTGTCAGCTTTCCATCTATGGTGCACCTCATTAGAGCTCTTAATTTGAAATGTAAGCTCACCTTTCATTTTTGAAGCGTGAAGCTGCCAACTGCATCCATCCTTGCACACAACAGCCAATCGATGGCATTTTCTTTTGACGAACTTTATCTCATACCTATTCTTCAAAACATAATCAATCACTTCTTCTCTATTTGTGTTTAACAAACAATACTTCTTCCCAGACAGAGCTTTGAGGAAGAACATTCCAGTTGAGGAGGCATACTCTCTGCCCAATCATCATCTTCTGAATCCTGTTTTTAACGAATCTCGAAGTCTAGAGATACTGAGATTAAATGCACCTCTATACCAACTTCGTGATAGAATGCACGTTGCTCATCGGCCTCGACTACCGAAATAGGATCCACCTCCGTTCCGCAATTAATGGATTCTTCAACAATGGATGGTGAAACAGTCCTCAACGCCATTTGATGTACAACACTCAAAAACTGCACTATTCGATTGTGTTAAAGGATTCAGGGTTGCTTGCGCTCGCAGAGGATTTCCTTACCGGTTATATAGATGTAGTTGAAAGGTGGAGTTGAACTGTTGAATTTCATTAAATGTATGAGGGACGTACTTCGAGATGAGAAACAACGTTGTTTAGCATTCAAAAACATCCCATCAACATAAAACGGACGTCCCTTCACCAAAGATAGACGTCCCTCAACTGAAATGCAAGTCTCTCACCCCATAACGAACATCCGTTATGGGCTGAATGACGTAGTCATAAGTAGAGAGACGTCCGTTGTGGGAAGAAGAACGTCCATTGTGGATTGAATGACGTAGACTTACATTAAGGGACGTCTGTTGCGGGATGCGGGACGTCCATTTTGGAACGAGGGACGTCCGTCATAAGTGGAGGAAGTCTACGGCATTTAAAAAGGCGTGTGTTTTGCACGTGACCCCCTTCAACCTAACGCCTTTGGAGTCCATCATGGCCATTCAATCTCGTTGAGGGTCATTTGCCTCTCGATCCAATGGCCATGAACCATCGTCCGCGAGTGCCTTTGGAGGATGGGCTAAATCTATCATGGTCGTCCATTCCGATTGAGCAACGTCTGTCCCTTGATCCAACGACCATGAACTATCGTCCACGAGCGCCTTTGGAGGATGACCTATATCCGTCCTAACCGTCCATTCCGATCGAGGGACGTCCATCCGTTGATCCAACAGGCAGGATGAACGTCCCTCGATTCTTAGACGTCCCTCATTGTTATCGGTTATCCGTTGTTGTTGCCTTGGACGTCTTCGTTTGACAGTCCTTGAAGTTAATGAAATTGCGGCGTTAATGTTGACTTCTTTTGACGGGAAACGTGACTGCGAGGTCGACGTCGTTCTTTGGGTTTTAGTTGTCTGTGAATTTTATCCAAGGATTTGGGTATTGCTGATCCCAAACTATAGAGTTTGTTTTATTAATTTCCCAATAAAATTTACATTGTGTAAATTTCTTTATCACAAAATATTTATTTTGCAAATTTGTCATTATTAACATAAAATTATTAAAAGATTTATGTTAAATGTCCAATATGATTTTATATTCTAATATATCTAGCATAAAGTAATTATGATATAAAGTGTAGTGAAATATATTTTTAGTTCTTATAGTTTAAGAGTAAGTTTCAGAAGTTTTAACTTTATTTTTAAATGATCTTTTGATTCATTGTTGTCATTAAATTTTGAAAAATGTCACAAAATGATTTTTTATTTATATCATCTACTCTTATCAATTAAAATACATAGTTAGAGTAAACTGGTTACCATTTCAGGTCATTTGGAGGAGCATAATATGTCAATTCATTAATCATTGTACTCCAATTAAGTATAAGTTGAGAAGCACAATTTGAGACCTTAACCATTTTACTAAAATAGATTGAAAGGCTAAAGGTCAAGGCATGAAGATCTTAATGAAAAAACAAACGCATGGACTATATCAAAACGACTTCTAAAGTATGAAGACTAAAAGCACAGATTACTCCAATAAACAATAGATCAATTACAATAATAATTGACTAAATAACACTTAACAATACTGATTCATATAAAATTGAAATGTGTATAACAACATTACTCGCATCAAAAGCGTGTGAGTGCTCTTTGGACCCGTTACTGGGTCTAAACAAACTAGCATTTTCCTGGCGTAGAGAAGTTGATTGGATATACGACATGTTGTAGCGTCGAATTGGTGACAAAAACGCATCATCCCTAGACATAATACATGTGTTAATCACCATCTAAACCAAATGTAATTTTGCAATGTATCTTGGAGTATGTTTTATTAGAGCAATCAAATCAATAATTACTCCAGCAATCAAAAAGGGCAGGAGCCAGCCAAACAAATGGATGGAAAGAAAGAGACTCCCTTTTGGGATGACTACCTTCTGGCATAGAAACCGGCAAGCCGGCTCTCAAGACGCTGAAGTGGAATGCACATTAGAGCTCCTGCTGGCTTGTTTTCTGACATTTATCTTTTGCTTTAGCATATGCTTAATCTCTGATTCTTTCTTATCTACAAAATGGATCAATTGCTTGAAGCTACTTGAGCCAGCCGATCTTATCGGTCGTGCAGTTTCGATGTCCTCAACATCAGCCTCGGGTTCGGGATGAGGAATGAATTTGAGGTATTGGCAGATAACACGAAAGAAGAACACGAGAAGGGCGAGGAAGCATACAATGCCACAAATAAGAAAAAGTCCCCAAAAGCTATCGAGGGATAACTCATTCGCATCGACTTGGTTGAGCTGCATAGCGCACTGAGAAGTCGAGAGCCATTTATCATGAATCTTTTGAAGATCGCCATTCTCCGACAGTTGAAGAATTGCTGTCGATAAATCTACGGCGATAGGAGAGTCCCTCTGAAACGCCTAAAACAAGTTGAAAAAAAAAATCAACAATCAGCAATTTTCCAGATTTAGCAGAAAATCATTTATAATACTTACAAATCCCCATCCACTTTTTGTGAACTCTTGTCCAACAGTCCTGAATGCACAATTGGTGCTTGTCAAAAACTGCTCGATATACGGAAGCTCGTCGACAATGGCCGCTACTCCACCGCCTGCAGGCCCTTTCTGAAGAGCACTGGTATATTCTTCCTGCCCTTTCAACTGAATAATCCTAGACTTTGCTATATTCAATTCCTCAGTCAGATAATTATAAGCAAATGATCCTACTTGGATTCCGATTGGAACGGTACCCGAGATTAAGCTATCGATCCCTCCAATATTTGATGTCAGTTGTTGCACCGTAAGAATTGACGTCAAACTAGCCGTGTAACTTGAATTAATAATCAACACCACAAATAGCCATATTAGTAGTACAAACCGGCCAAGAGAGCTCATTGTGTTTTCTCCTGACAGTACGAAAATTAGATACAATAAAATAAGTTAATCAAGACATTGCTAGAGCAAGTAAAGAAAGAGTAATTTTTGGAGGACACCATAAATTCACGAGTAACTCACAAATTGGTAGTAATATTATGGTGACATGTGCACCTCTATTTTCAAAATAAAAAATAGTAAAATGCAATTTAAACTCTAAATTTAAGAGTCATTTATAGTTAATACCTCGAGGTTTTTTCTTTTTGAACACGACACTGATATTTTGAGAGTGAACAAATCATCTCTCACTGTGTGTGTGTATACACATACCATCTTCTAAATGACTGACACATATCATTTTATGTGTTGGGTCAAAAAATTAGTCATCTAGTGTTGTGCAAATAATAAATTTAATAGATATTATGATAGAGAGAGCTAATACACTATCAGCCAAAAGGTCAACATCTAATTTTTCAAAAAACAAAAGTGAGTTATCAATTGCAAATGATCTAAATTCAAAATTTAAATTGCACTTTACTCAAATAAAAACTAGACAGAGATGAGTGAGTAACACATCATGATATCATTTTTAGGGTGTCATCCTAACATTATCAAAAGTTAATAGCTAGGCAATAGTATCTACATACTGTGGGAAAAGAACATCGTTGAAAAACTGAACCTGCAAGAATAAAAAGGGTTTCAGTAAAGATCTTGATGGAAAAAACATTAACTTTCTCAAAACTGAGAAAAAGTTTCTGTATCAACATACCAAAATATTGTAATGAGTTGTTGTCTTGGTGGCCCACGAAACTCCGGATTAATGCGATGCTCAAGAATCCAAACAACAGCTCCTATAAAAAGGAAGAATGAAGCAGTGACAAGCCACATTTGAAACGTGAATGGGCTGAGAAAAGCCCAAGGACTAGATTTTGCTTGTTTAACTGTGGCCACGACAATGAGCCCCGAAGTCATGAAAGGCTGAGTGAAGTCCACAAGCTTTGTCCGATTTGTCACGATCGTAACATCGCCAACGACAGCATCAAATTTCTGAAGGGAAGAACAAATCAAAATACTTAGATAATGTTCATCATAAAATCCTATGATCTACAAATAGAATCTATTAATTATGGTATAAAAGAATCAGTAATGTTAGATTTACTTTTTAATTCTACACTCCAATCTTACTTACTTTCCAATGCATTGTTCATTTATTGGTGTTCACTATTTATAATTTATCTTAATTAATACACCAATTAATAAATAACACATAAGTATCATGTCAGAAAGTATGATTAGAGTATAAAATTAGAAGTTAAACTAACATTACCTTAAAAGAAATAAAATCTAATTAATATGATATCCTCCACAAAAGAAAAAGATCTAGATCCTAAAGCCACTACTCACATTTTGATAAACATCATAAACAATATTATTGTATGACGGATTTTCCTTTTCGTCTCCGTATAATATAAACTCGCGTGGGACTGGATAAGGCAGCAAGTTAATGGCAGCCTCAAACACGTCAATACAGAACCCTTTAACGCCCGGAGGACTTGAGTCTTTTGACACGAATTCCTTGTAGCTCACTCTGTATGGCACTGCAATCCGAAGGGGCTTTCCGTTGTTCGGAAATACCCATCCACGAGGAGTTGCTGTCATTTCACCTGGCCATATTATGCTGTAAAGACCTAAACTACCAAAAGAACTGTTGAGTGGCGTTGAATATAAAGTCTCAGGAGGAACGGTTGATAAACTCGAATGATTCGACCAATAACCAACTCTACGTAAACCAGTTCCACCGATGTTGAGAATATCATATGCTGGATGAACTAAGTTTTTCTCTTGATCAAATTGAATCTGACCACTCAGACCAGTGAAGTTTGTCCTCAAAATTGTCTGTAGAAGCTGTTTTCCGCCGTCGAAAATCCGGAGCGATGATAAATGAAGCCCACTGTCACTTGTACCATCCAACCTAGAGTCAATAGAGAAAGATATATTCCCACCTTCTTTGAAGAAAGCATCAAGAGCATGGGCTGCTAACCAGACGGAGTCATACGCATAAAATGCGTAAGTATTCAAGTTTTGGGTCGAATTGTAATTTCGATTCTTCCATTTCGAAGCAGTTGTCATTCTTAGATCATCGTCGGGAATGTGGTGACGAAGAGCAACAACTCCTTGTATGAGATTCATCACACCCGGGTTAGGCGCTTCTAATGAATCGAGAAGAGAAGGAAGCCAATCTGAGGTAATCCATACATAGCCACCACTCATCATTCCAAGACTCTTTGCAACAGAAAATATCGACAAACCAGAGTCGGGATGGACATGCACGACATATACACGAGATTCCATAAGATTTACTCCAACTAACAAGTCGTTGATATCACTTCGAGAGGCCCCGGGAGAGATAGCAGCCTTGAAAGAAATTTTCGATCGCTTTTTAGCAAGTGCATCACCCAAAACTGATACTCCGCTTCTTCCGTAATCATCATCCAAAAATATAGCAATGACCTCCCTCCATCCATAATACTCTATCAGATCAGCAATTCCCTTCATCAGGAAATAATCACTCTGTGTAGTCCGAACAAAATATGGAAATTGTAGAGCTGAAAGGGTCGGATCTGTCGATGCAAAAGATAGAAGCGGCACTTGAAGTTCGTCAACAACATGGGAAATGATATGAGATATTACAGAGGATTGTGGACCAATTGCAGCAACTACTTCATCTTCCATTAGCTGCAAAGCTATATGTTAAAGAGCAACGGTTATTCTATGTATAAGAAACAATGCAGCAGAACACATATTTCTGAATTGTTCAGTATAAAAGAAGGCATACCAAGTTAACAATGTTCCTGTTCTAACACTACCAGACTGGCTTCTCGAATTCTGAAAGTCAAAATTATACTTTACATGTAGTGACAAGAAAGGTAAAGTGCAATTTAAACCTTAACATAGTCATTTAGAGATGACACCTTACACTATTTTTTTTGACATTCAAGTATTAGCAATTTGTTAAATCTATCACGTGCATACTGCGTTTTTCATTTAATAATGTATTTTAACTCAACTTTTGACTCAATTTGGAAATCTAATAATCTCATACCCAACAATTTTAAATTCTGTCAATCACGCGATAGAGTTCGCTATCGGATTAGAAATCTCCGAAGAGGTTAAAAATTAGATTAGAACACCTTATTAAATAGAAAATACTATATACATGTACTGCAATTAACAGAAAAATTTACTGAAAACTGCTAATAGTTGAAAAATTGAAAAGTGGAGGTTCAATTTGTCCTAAAAATAAGTTTAGTGTTCATCATAAATAACCTCAAATATTAGAGTCTAAATTGCATTTCATCCTAACTAGAAATATGGAATTCTACATTTTATAGCAACTAAACTAAATATAGAAAAGCAATACCTTCCACAGTTCCCATAAATCCACTGCAATTTGTATCGTGTGAGATCACATTCAACATTGTGTGAGGAAGAACAGTTGTATCGGCATTGACATCGTCCACTGCAGCTAAAATTCCGGGCTTTGCTGACCTTCCAATCACCGAATCAACAGTAAACAAAGCACCAATGTTCACTACGCTCGGCAAAGCACCGCCATTTCCAGTCCCACCCATTACTCCAAATAGCAGCAATATGTGCAAACTCAACACAAACAATGCCCTACTGATGACGATATGGCCGTTCTTCCCGATTCCAGATAAAGAGAACTCCATGGACGAGAAAGCTCAAACGTCACTGGAGTGAAGCTGCTTCAAGCGATGAAGAGCCTGTAAAGGACATCATCTCGAAGATGAGCCCTGTGAAGCATTCATTCACGGAGATTTTTCATAGTCATAACCAATATTTCAAAATTTCACTAAAGCTAAAGGGATTATCCTAAATCCTCCAAACCCAAATCGAAAAAACCTGAAACTACAAAATCAGCAACAAAAAAATTGATTTCAAGTAATCTTTTGAAACTCATGCCAACTAAACGAATGATAGATTAGGAGAAATATTTTGATATGCTGAACATAATACGACTTTCGATGACAAATTTAGCCCAAAAAGTAGAGAAGAACACATTAAACCAAGCAAACGAGCTACTCGGACATTTCTCCGAGCAGTTGGAAGGAGGAAATGGCTTTCAAAGTTTACCCGAATGTTTGGCTTGGAAGACGGAGTGAAGCTTAAAATACAGAGAGAGCTAGTCACACAGACAGTCTGATTCATTACCCAACAACTGGTGGGAGCTTAAGTAAAGGATTTCCATTTGACAGCGGACAGTCATATATCTCAATCAATGTGGGGCTTAATTTGGTTCTGAGGAACAAATTGGTCCACGTCACCCAAGATGGAAGCCTTGAGTCGGGTGGGTCCTCCATTGATCACTATATGGAATGTGTAACACGTTGATTTCATGGCCTCTGCAGCATGAAATTTTTGAATTATCCGTGAATAAAATAGATTTAAATATATAAATTTTTTTTTAGACTTTTAATTTTCTGCATGTTTTTCAATTGAAAAACTAATTATATTTTTTTTTACAAAATGAATTCACATTTTTTGTCCATTCTCCTGTATCTATATCTCCGTCTAATTATCAAAATAACCACTAAACTATATGCTTAATAACAAATTAATTATTAAAAATATTTTACTAATAAATGAAATACTCAACTATAGAAAATACATAATGCAAACATTGCTGTTAACATGTTGAAAAAAACGGTAAAAATGATAAGACTTTTCAAAATAGAAGATTTTCTGTTAATTTTTTTTAAATCGATTTTGGTATTAAAATGAAAGATTATTAGTTACCTGTTTGTTGAAAAATTAATGTATTTTAAGCTAAATATGTTTCCAATTTACTAAGGAAACTAGTCAGAAAATATATTTTAAAAACGTTAAGTTGTTCGAAATGAAAAATTTTCAGTTAATTATATGTTGAAAAATCAATGTACTCAAAGTTAAGACATATTTCTCATCCATTGAGAAAATTCGCTGAAAAATTCATTGTTTCTTATCCTGAAGAACAATAAAGAATTCAATAAATAGAGTGTAAAAAATATTTTTTACTGCAGAAAGTTATATTTTATGAGTTTTATTCTAAGGGTTCACTTTCTGTAACAGAAAACAATCTTTCTTTTACGAGAAATAATATTTTTTTGAGTTTTATTCCAACAACTCATTTTGTGCAACAAAAAACAATATTTTCCAGCGGAAAGAAAATATTTTTTAACGGAAAACACAACGATATTTATTTTTAATAATTAAGTATATTCATTTTTTTTATAATTTAGTATTTTATTTATTAATAAAAATGATTTAATAATTTAATTGATCGACCCATATTTCATCGGTGATTTTGTTAATTTTCGGATATTTATTCAGTTTTGCATATTTGCTTATGGTTCCAAAAAGTGAAATAGTGTTCAAATCCGATGTCTCTGTACAAAAAATAAATAGAATTAATCCTAGCCGTTGATTAAGGGCAATCATCAACAAGTGGATCTGACACCCCCTTTCAGTCGTCCCCGCCGATCCCCACCACACCTTCTTGATCTGAAATCATCGACGTGGGGCCAATCAGAGATCAAAACAATTAGATTTTTAATGTCTAATTCTTGTTTGGCCGGAGGGAAACTTGGTGGAAAATCAACGAAACTTCCTTATTTGTTTGCTTTATCACTTCAGAGATGGAGAAATTTCACTTCTGCCAAGTGGGGATGTTTCAAAATTATATGAGAGAGAGAGAGAGAGAGAGAGCCCATTGGGTAGATTGTTGAGTGGGGTACCCACTGTGTGACTGATATCTAAAGAAGAAACCAAGAAGGTGGGAGAGTTGTCTGCTGAAAGGAGGAACCAAATCTTCTTCTTAGAACAATACCAACAGATAATGAGAATTCCAAAAGCAAATTCAATAAAGCCACCTTTGAATGATTGAGCTTTTCCTCTTCAATGGCGGCTACTACTTTTAACTTAAATACCAACACAACGGAGAATATTCACAGCCTATTTGAGAGAACTTTATGTACTATCATATGACCATTCCGGGCATACATCAAAATACACTACCTTCTTTATGATTATGGTACATAAGGCTACACTTTACAATCACTACAATACATAATCATACGTTGGCAGTATCTGAAGCCGGAATTGCTGGAGAGTCTTGCTGTCTGAAGAAATTCTTGATGGCCTCTTCCCTTTCGTCAACAAAGTCGAGAAAGTGACGAATTGACCAACGGGCAGTTAATGATGCTGCCGGGGAAGCAGAAGAAGTGTCGATGAGCCTTTGTTTGTATCGCTTGAATTGTCGGACAGTTCTCAGTAGAAATAAGAACAGAGCAGCTACACAAAGCATCCCACAGAGGAGATATAAACCCCAGAAGCTCATCAAGGGAAGCTGGTTGGGTGAGGATTTATGTATTCTATCGCCGGGGCAACCCATTTGACAAAACCACTTCTCGCGTATTTTTTGAAGCTCTCCATTCTCGGAAAGTTTCAAGATTGCAGTGGAAATGTCAATAGCAAGAGGAGAGTCTCTCTGGAAAGCCTGATCCAAAGCATAGATTATGAAGTCATGAAATGAGATTATCAATCTAATAATTTGACAACAGTCCCAAACAAAAGCTAAGATAGTATATGGTGTAATTTTTATGTATGTGCTTAAAGAATGAATGACTCTGCTGTAGATTAAAACAAAAGACAAAAAACCAAACTCACAAAACCCCAGCCGCTTTTGGTAAACGTCTGCCCAATAATCCCAAAATCGAGAGTTCTCGACAAAAACAACTCCACATATGGAAGCTCGTCTATAATGGCAGCCACTCCCCCATGATGAGGCCCTAGTCGAAGCGCTTTTTCATACTCTTCCGGAGAGCCTAGAGAAACAAGTCTTGATCCGTGCACGTATAGGTTCTCGGTCAGATAGCTGTGGACAAAGGACCCTACCTGGTATCCAATAGGCCAATTACTTGCAATTAAGCTGTCGATTCCAGTGATAGGAGACGAAAGCTGCTGAACTGTAAGGATCGAAGTCAAACTTGCCGTGTAGCTTGAAGTGATAACCATCAATAAGAAAAGCCAGATCACCATAATCATCCTTGCCAGTGGGCTAACCATAACTTCCTCTGTAATTCAATGCCAATGCAATTTTATCAAATTCGAACGTTGAAAGACTTTTTAGTCAGAATTTCCATCTGCTTTCATTGATAGGTACACAACCTCATCATTGCAGACATTAAATCAATGAAAACTTAGACATTAAACCAGCATAACTTAATGAAATTAACGGATTATAGAAGGGGAAAATCTTACGATTTGTCTTAAAAAGCGTTGAGAAGCTGAACCTGCAACATTATATCGTTCATGGGTTAGAGTAACATCACTTATCTTCTAGGAAAGGAAATGATAACCAATTTTTCTAATGGTCTATCTGTAATGCTCCAAAGAATAACAAAATGAAATGCATAAGATATGAGGACTTCATTTAATCACCAAAAGGACTTACAATAAAACTGTCAAAATCTGCCTTTTCGGAGTGCCTTGGAAATCATTATTAACTGGACGCTCAAGAATCCATATAACGATTCCAACCACGAGAAATGATGCTGCAGTGACGCACCACATCTCCACTGTAAAGGGTCTGAGGAAAACCCAAGCGCTAGATTTTGAATTTTCAATTGGGGCAACAATAACAAGACCAGTTGCAATAAAAGGCTGTGAAAAATCCACAATCTTTGTTCGGTTTGTCACAATTGCTATATCTCCAACGGCAGCATCAAACACCTAAAGTCAAAAAAGGATCAAATTTAAGAGAAAATCGAGGAATTAAAGCCAATGAGTCATATCTTAGAATGTCAATCATATCCACCTGAAGATGTTAGATGAAGACATTTCATTAGTTTTTACTTACATTATTTGCAACATTCTTCACAAGGTCGGAGTAACTGGGATTGACATGGCCATCTCCAAAAGGCACGAATGTATATGGAACGTTGTAAGGGACCAACTTCCGTGCCTCAATGAACACGTCAATGCAGTATCCTTGAATCTTGTGGGTGTTGTTCGATTCTGTGACAAATTCAACAAAACTAGCTCTGTAGGGCACTCCAATTTTCAGTGGCCTCGCATCATCTGCAATAACCCAGCCCTGTGGACTCTTTGTCGCTCCACCAGGCCAAGTCACATTGCCAAGCTCCTGATTTAGATGAGAATAGTTAATTTGTTTCTCATTAAGGGTTTCTGGTGGTAAAACTGTAAACCCTGAGACATTAGACCAAAAACCAACTTCCCGCGCAGTTCCTTGGTCAATGTTTATCACACCATAACTGCCACCAACACGATTTCGATCTGAACTAAATCGAACTTGACCGGTTAAACCAGTGAAATTTGTTTGCAATAGTATGCTCAGAAGAAGATCTCCACCACTAAAGACTTTGAGATCGCCCAGGTGAATTCTAGATGCGTTCACATTTTGTAACTTATTTGTCAAGGAAAATGTCAAGTTCCCATCCATTTTTAGAAACTTATCAATTGAGCGAGCAACTAACCATATTGTATCGTAAGCAGTAAGTGCATAAGAATTATGCACAGAACTTCTGGAACCTTCTTGCTTGCCCAATCGAGACAAAAAAGCTGTCTTCTTATTCGATTCTGGAAAATGTTGACGGAGTCCGACAATGCCTTGAAGGATATCCAGTGAAGATGGATGCGTAGGAGCGAGTGAATCAAATGTTGCTAAAAGCCAATCTGTAGCAAGCCATACATAATTGTTGGTCATCATTTGAAGCTTGTCAGCAATTTTAAATATTCTTAAGCTGGGATCAGGACTAACATGAACTACATACACACGAGGACCAAGTAATTTTGAATTATTGAGCAAATGAGCGATCTCACTGTCATTAAATAAGGAATGCATGGGCAATTTATGAGAAAGTTTAGCCATCTTCTTCTGGAGCTCATTATCTAAAGCAGATATTCCGTTTCTTCCATAATTGTTGTCCTCGAAGATGGCGATGACCTCTTTCCACCCATAGAAGTCAATCAAGTCAGCCATGGCAGCCATTTGATAGGAATCACTTGGTGTAGTTCGGACAAAGTAAGGAAATTGGAGGCTTGACAAAGTTGGATCAGTTGCAGCATATGAGACAAGGGGCACTTGCAAACCATTGGCAATCTGAGAAATCATATGAGCTATGGAAGAAGACTGAGGCCCTACAATGGCCACAACCTCTTTCTCAAGCACCTGAAATGCTGGCCACCCAGATAAAATTAAACATTCAAACAAGAACAACTTAAAGTTCTTCATCAGTGTGTATTCTAAATTTTTTGAGCATAATAAAATTATCCTACATAAATTGTAACATAATTTAAAAAAAACAACACTAGTCATGATTCTAAACATTCCCATTACTTACAAGCACTTTTCCCTTGAATTTTCTTCATTTGAAAGTTAACAAGTTGTATTCAGCAGTTATCAGAAGGGAAACTGATGCTACAGACCAAAAGAAAATTCAATTTTTCGGCCAATTGTGATGAAGAAGAGAAGCACAGAGCAGACTGATGACGGATAAAAATGAAATCCTTCAGCCAATGGAATGAAATCCACCTAGGATATAAGAGAGAGAGAGAGAGAACTAACGTTTCTGGCAAGGTAATTAAATTTGAATAACTGAGAGAAGTACTGAAAAACCTCGAGCCAAACTTAGAGATTATCAAACATTAGCAAACTTAAACTTGCTTCAGAATGGCCAGAATGTCTATTGTTGGAAAAAAAAAAAAAACAACCTAGAAAGAATTTTGAATTACAAAATAACAGCTCCCAAAAACGAATGAAATAGTTATCTCAATGCATTTAGAGAGTTACCTCTAATGGCACCCAGGAAAACATTGCAGTCTACGTCCTCCATAATCAAATTCAGCTCTGTCCCGTTGAGAATGGTCGGGTCGGCATTTATGTCCGAGACGGCGGCGTCCATTGCTGTTTTTGCGGCTCTACCAATGACCGAATCGAAAGTAAAAACTGCACCAACGTTCACGACAGGAAGACTCTCGCCCCGAATAGAATCAACAAAAACCACCCACATCAAAAGAAATAAACCCACAAAGAAATTCTTCATAGTTGTACCTCTTCAAGCCACCATTTAAAATTTCCCCAAAGCTTACATGTGACTATGACCAGAACGAGTGTGTTTCACAAGGGTGCCAGAGAAGAAAACGCTTCCCCAACGAATTCAGAGGCGCTGGAATCTAATTCTCCACGACAGAGCTACCGGGGATCAAGAGAGCAAGTAGCTTTGCTACTTGGATGGCACTGAGTTTACTCTTGTAGAAGAAAATAATGCGAACAAGTTGAAAGCAAAGCGAAATGGAACGATAATTGATGAAATCAGGTCCCACTATTTTCTTCAAATGTGAATCACATTTCAGGAAACAGTAACACCACCGTTCCGTTTCGATTGATGGATAAAACAGAAGATAAAAGGCTCTAGAACGGGGGACCCAACCTTTTCAAAAGTAAGATTCCATTAAGAAAGAAACTCTTACGGGTGGAAATGCTTTAGCTAAGCAGGGTTAGTGGCGTCAACGCCAAAGTCAAGCCAATCAATGTTCTTGCTAACTGTCAATGACAGCTAGTGAAAAGAAAGTAAAACGTGTTTGTTCTGGGCAGCATAATACAATTGACCACATTATGAAATTTAAAACCTCAAATTTATTCTTGGGACGGAAGGAAATATTGTCATTTTTGGACCTAAATCGAAATTCCTAAACCAAGTCTTTCAAGACAGATGATGACCAGGCCGAACTGCTAAAAATTTAGAGCTGGGACAAACTGGTAATATAATAACAAGGACAAGTCTGACAATAACAGTTACAGAGACAATTCTCGATCAACAAAGACTAACATATAGTCAAAATTGTGTTGTTCCAAGAAGAATACAAATATATGCATTGGACCTAATTTAAGAATTTTGAAGAAATTAGAAACGTGGTATCTTTGAGTGGTCACTCCTGAATATCTAGACTTCGTGTGTAATTGATATTGAGATTAGCCATTCACTAATTAAATCCATGTTGGATGAAGCTGACATCCTCGCCCATCCCTCCACGTGGCACACTATCATAAAAAACAATCTTGCAGTTAGCAATAAATGTAACCCGCAATCTTAAGAACTTTATGAGATGCTCTGGCAATGGAGTTGCGCATGTTTCAATGGGTATATTTAATTATATAATTCTTTTAATAATAAAAACATTTTCAAAGATATTTTTATATTTGCTAATGAAATGTAATATATCATTGTCTCAATTACCAATCACTTTTATTTCAAAATTATTACCAATTTTTATATTATTGGTTATCTTTATAAGGACTAGTGACTGCGTGGGTCACACATTTCACTTAGAATCAAATTTATCTTAATATTATTATTTAAAAGAGTTTTCTTTTTTATCAAAAATAAAAATTAGATCAATTGTTGATAATTTTATTTTAACTATTACCAACTAAAGACAATTTTTATAATCAGATTAAATGTTTTAATTGTTATAAGTAAATGTGCATGTAGATTTTTTACAAAGTTGACTTTTTTCTCTATCAACATTAAACATTGTCAATCTCCAAATTTTATAATAATAAAATTTTTGAATAACATTTTTTTGTTTTTTGAGATTAATTTAATTTGTATTGAATCAAGTTTTCATAATTTGATATCATTCGTATACGTATAAATTTACAGTCAGTAAAATTTTGTAAGTTATCATGTGGTTAAAAATCCAAAACGATATTAAGTGTTAATATATTCCAAAGATCCATCAAGGAAGGCCTCAAGATCATTGGCTATAACAACGTTGAGGATCTGATTCTTCCACACAAGGTAATTAGAAGAATTGAGTTTAACAGTGGGAGGCTAGTTGATAAATGGGAGAGATGGGAGGGCAGAAGAATCAGATCCTCAACGTTGTTATAGCCAACGGTCTTGAGGCCTTCCTTGATGGATCTTCTCCTTCTCCCTCCCCCTTTCTTGATGGTACTCCTCGTCTCCCGAACCCAACATTTTCTACATGGCAGTGCTATGATTGGCTTCTAATGAGCTGGCTGTATGCCTCTCTAACCGAGCCACTACTCTCTCAAATTGTTTGCTACACGTCTTCCTTTGCTATTTGGCTTGCTCTCGCTCGCCTTTACTCTTCAACCTCTCTTGCCCGTGTGACTGAACTGCGTGGCCAGCTGCATAATTTGTCCAAAGATGGATGCACTGTCTCAGAGTTTATCCAAAAATTCAACTCCATTTGCAATACCTTATTGGCGATTGGCGAACCTATATCTCAAAAAGACCATGTAATCTATCTCCTGGGTGGTCTTGGCAGTGATTACAATCTGTTTGTTACCTTGATTACAAGTCAGTCTCACTCACCAAGCATTGAGGAGGTTCACAGCCTTTTGCTTAGCGACGAATAACATCTCGACAAGCAGCATTTGCTTCCCTCCATGGGCTCTCTTCAAACCAATTTCTCTGCCATTGCTGTCTATCACGGCCCTCGATTGTCCTTCTTTGCTCCCCATCCTCGCTACAATCCTTCTACACCAACTACTGCCCAAGCTCCTTCATTGCCTAGCATTCTTGGGAAACCTCAAGCGTCGCACTCTTCATGGAAGCCTGGCCGATCTACTCCGAACAAACCCTGTTGCCAAATCTGCCATAAGGTTGGCTACTCTGCTTCAGTTTGTTATCACTGACTGAATGCCTCGTTCCAGCCTCCTCCAAGGTCTTTCCATACGGCTGCATCTTTCTCTGCCATTCCTCCCAATAATCAACTTATGCCTCAAGGGAACTCTTCATCTCAACCGTCCACCTGGATTCTTGATTCTGGTGCCACCCACCACTTCACACCTTAGGAAACCGACCTCCAGTCCCTGCAAATATACACTGGTTCAGAGACTGTAGTTGTTGCAAATGGTACTCCCCTCTCTATCTCTAATACTGGGAACTCTGTAATTGCTTCTCCTTCTTCCTCTCTCCAGCTTCTTGATGTCCTTCATACTCCTTCCATGTCTACTTGCTTAATTAGTGTGCACAAATTATGTTGCGATAATGATGTTATTGTTGAGTTTCATCCTTTCTTCTTTCTTATTAAGGATCGGAGTTCTCAGACTGTCCTGGTTCGCAGTAGTGTTCATCGTGGCCTCAACTCCATCTCCTCAACTTGGCCCACTTCACCTACTGTGTTTCATTCCTCTGCAGTTCCTTCTTCTTCTTTATGGCACTTTCGGCTGGGTCATCCGAATTTACACGTTGTCAAGCAAATTTTATCTTCTTGTAATGTGCCTGTTTCTCAGGCTTCTCCATTTCATGTTCAAGCTTGTAATGTTAGTAAATCTCACCGGTTACCTTTTTCTAAATCATTTTCTCGTGCTTCTGCTCCCTTTCAAATTGTGCATTCTGACATTTGGGGTCCTTCCCCTGAGTTTGCATCCACGGGTGCCCGTTACTTCTTGCTTTTCATCGATGACTAGTCGATATACATGGCTGTTTTTGTTAAAATCCAAAGACAAAGTTCATTCTCTCTTTATTAACTTCTACAATCTCATTCTCAATCAGTTTCACATAAGCATTTCCACACTTCAATTTGATTAGGGAGGAGAGTTTCGCTCCCTCACCCCATTTCTTCTTTCCAAAGGGATATATCATCGACTCTCCTGCCCATATACCCCTGCCAAAAATGGCCGTGTCGAACATAAAAATGGCCACATTGTTGAGATGGGTCTGTCCTTATTGTATCATTTAAACACACCTCTCAAATTTTGGCCATATGCCTTTGCCAACTCTGCTCATTTTATCAACTTCCTTCCTTATGCTGTTCTTAATCATAAGTCTCCCCATGAATGTCTGTTCCATACTACTCCCGATTATCATTTTCTACGTATTTTTGGGTATCTGTGTTATCCATGTCTTCAGCCATATTCTCTGAACAAGCTGTCTCCTCGTTCTTCTCCTTGTGCTCTGCTGGGTTATAGCAAGAACCATAAAGGCTACTTGTGTTATGAAATGTCCTCCTCTCGTAAATATATTAGTCGACATGTCGTATATTTATGAACATGTCTTCCCGTTTCAAACAGAACCTATCTCGTCCACTTTTCCCCTCCCTCCATCATCTTACTCACTTCTCTTTCTATCAATTCCTCCAACCCCCTTGCCTGTTCCACTCTTGTCTTCATCGTCTCCCCTTACTCTAGCCTCCCCATCTCTCCCTTCCCCTCCTTCCTCTGTTGCACTTTCCAGTGCTAGTGATAATAGGGGTTTACTGAATGCTCATCCTATGCAGACTCGTTTTAAGTCTGGCATTTTTTAGCCTCGGGTGCTTTCCACTACACTTGCTGCTGACTTATTTGAGCCCGTTACATTCTTACAAGCTTCCAAGCATCCTCATTGGATGCATGCTATGGTTGATGAACTTCATGCGCTGGAACAGAATACACTTGGTCTTTGGTTTCCCCTCCTCTCGGCTAGAAAGTAATCAGCTGCAAATGGATTTTCAAGTGTAAGTCCAACTCTGATGGTACTCTCAATAGATTCAAGGCTTGCCTTGTGGCCAAGGGATTTGATCAGACTGCTGGTATAGACTACACAGAAATGTTTAGTTTAGTGGTTAAACCTCAAACAATCCGACTTACTCTCTCTCTTGCTTTGTCTTTTGGCTGGGATATTCGTCAACTGGATGTCTCTAATGCATTTCTTCATGGTGATCTCGATGAGGTAGTCTATATGTCTCAGCCTCCTGGTTTTGTTGATAAAGCTAATCCATCTCATGTGTGCCGCCTTCATAAATCTCTGTACGGCCTGAAGTAGGCTCCTAGGGCGTGGTACACAAAACTTCAGTCTACTCTGCTCTAGTGGGGTTTTACAGTTTCCCGTACTAATACTTCTATGTTTCTCTATAAAACTGTATCTGCTACTATCATCATGCTTGTTTACGTGGATGATATTTTAGTTACAGGCAGCTCCAGGCAGTTAGTTGATGATCTTCTTTCATTTATGCAATCTCATTTTGCTATCAAGGATCTTGGCTTACTAAATTATTTTCTTGGCATTTCTGTTACACGATTTTCCTCTGGTTTGTTGCTCAATCAATCTCAATATATTTTTGATCTTTTGACTAGAGTTAGCATCTTTGATTGCAAGGTAGTTCTTACCCCAATGGTGTCTGGTATGCAGCTCTCTAAATGCTCTAGCACTCCATTACCAAATGGAACCCTGTTTCACAGTTTAGTTGGTGCCTTACAATATTGTACTCTTGCTAGGCCTGACATTGCATTTGCTGTCAACAAAATTTGCCAATTTATGCATTCTCCAACTGATCAACACTGGCAAGCTTTGAAACATATCCTTCGTTACTTGAAAGGTACTCGTTTCTACTCCCTATCCTTTCAAGCCTCCTCTATCATGGATATTCGTTGTTTCATGGATGCTGATTGGGCATCAAGTCTTGATGACAAACACAGCACAAGCTCCTTTTGTGTCTTCATTGGCCCCAATCTCATTTCTTGGTCTTCAGCTAAACAAAAAGGTGTTTCTAGATCGAGCACTGAAGCCGAATATCATAGTGTTGCGAATGGTGCCACTGAGGTCACATGAGTTCAATCTCTACTTCAAGAACTTGGTCTTAAGTCCTCCATTAGTCCTTTAATTTACTGTGACAATATCAGTGCTACGTACATGACATCCAATCCTGTTCTCCATGCCAAGTCCAAGCATGTGGAGATCAACTTTCACTTTGTTCGTGAAAAGGTCCACAACAAAGATTTTTTGGTGCAGTTTACACCTTCAACTCAAGTAGCTGATGGATTAACTAAACCCCTTCCAACCACCAAATTTTTGCTATCTCGCTTCAATCTCTGCGTTCTTCCCCCTTGAGATTGAGGGGGGATGAGAATATATTCCCTGTAAATACGCTGATATAGTTTGTTATTTGGTTATTCTCTAACTGCTTTAGTATTCAGAATCTTCCCTCATCTCTATAAAGGGAATAGAGTAGTACTGTATTGGTAATTCAATTCCATTATCAATATACAGAACAGAGTTCTAAACCTATTTTTTATCTTTTAGTCAATTGAATTTACCTCATATAGAATTTTGGAAAACGTTTTGTTATGATTTCCAAAGAATCAAAATTTAAAACTTTATTTAATATATATAATATAATATTGTATACAAGTTAATATAGACTCTAACATTAAAGGGTTCATTATGTTGGGTTTTGCTTTTCTTTTTTTAGATGAGCCCACAAGGTAATAAAATAAAAATGGATAATCAACAAAACAACCACTGAACTATGAGATTAATGACAAGACAAATATTAAATAATTTTTACTAACAAATAAAACACTCAACTATGAAAAAGAAATGAGATAAATATTGTTGTCACGTTTTCTATTAGAAATTGTGACTGATGTTGCCTTCTAGTTCACATTTCCGATGACCCTTTAGCTCCATTGTATACACCAACGAAAATAATTTTTTTGTGAAAGTTCTAGAAGATTATCATTACTAGTCATGAAAACATATCTCATTTCCCTTCGAAATTAAATTCAAGAATTTGATAAGAGAAAAAAGTGGATTGAAGGTTGAGAACAAGCATCTTTTACAGAAGAAGTTGGTGATTTCTAAGAAAGAAATGAAGCAAAACTCACATAATAAATAGATCACTCACAAAAAACTCTATTAGAAAATTTCTTATTTACTTACTAGTGATTGAAAAATGGAACCCTTTTGAAATTAAAACAATTGAACAGTTAGGGAAAGATACACCGAATGATGATGAATTTAGAAACAACCACGAGAAAAAAATTAAAATACAATTTGAAAAATATGTTTTCCACAGTAGAAAACGTATTTTCTGTAGTTAAAAGAGTATTTTTCGCAGCGGAAACAACCACGGAGAAAATGGTATTCCCTTTCATTTTTTTAATTAGACATGTCATTTATTTTCGGCAATTGAAAGGATATTTTCTGCAACGAAAAACATATTTTCTATCGTAGAAAACATATTTTTTTGCAAATATTAATTAAATTAGTAATTAATTAAATTGGTAATTAATTAAATTTGTAATTAATTTCATCTTATAATAATAATAATTTATTTCGTAATTAATTACCAAATTGGACGAGTATCTCAAAATTGGTATTTAATTACCAAATTAATTAAGTTACGTAGTTTAAAATATAATTCAAGAAATAATAAAAATATTTCAAGTTTTATAATCACTTCTAGTTAGAATGTGTTTTCAAATTAATTATATTAACTACGAATTCAATTACCAATTTAATTAATATTTTGTGAAAATTACGTTTTCGCAGCAAAAAATACCCTTTCCGCCGAGGAAAAAGAATAGGACTTACTTTCAGTAATGAAAGACATGTTTCTGCTGCAAAAAATGCAGCGAATATTTACCTTCCACTGTCGAAAAAATTAAATTTTTAACGTAAAATGTGACAACGACGTTTGTCTCGTTCCTTTTCTATAGTTCAATATTTTATTTGTTAGCAAAAATTGTTTAGTGTTTGCTTTGTCACTAATTCTATAGTTTAGTGGTTGTTTTGTTAATTACCTAATAAAATAAAATAGGGTGATTATCAATATGGTCCTTGAAGTATGGAAGTTTTTTTAACTGATAGCTTAAACTTCAAATTTTGAATTCTGACACCTCAATGTTTGAGGTGTTACTAACTGATACCCTAAACTTCAAATTTTGAATTTCGATACCTCAATGTTTGAGTCGTTACCAACTACTAGCCTAAACTTCAAATTTTGAATTATGACACCTCAAAGTTTGAGACATTACCAACTTATAGCCCCTCCATTACTTCATCTGTTAAACGATTTGCAGTCGTCCAGACTAGAGTGTTGTTTCAACATACAAACGCCCAGACCTAAGAAAATGTTATGTCGTAATTGTTCGGACTATAGAGCAGTTTTTAATTGTTGATGATTGCAAATTGAAATGCGAATATGAGAAGCGAATATGCGGACATGAGATGCGGATATCTAGAACAAATGAATTAACACTTTCACGGATGATCGATATCTAGTGTACAGATGCCTGTTATGTTTCTTTCATTCTACGTGCAACTCACGCGAATCATTTAACAGATGGAGCAATGGAGGGAGTGTCAGTTGGTAACGCCTTAAACATTGATGTGTTAGAATTCAAAATTTGAAAGTTAAGGTATCAATTGGTAACGCTTCAAACACTAAGATGTTAGAATTCAAAATTTGAACTTTAGGGTATCAGTTGGTAATGCTTCAAACATTGAGATATCAGAATTCAAAATTTGAAGTACAGGGTGTAACGACCCAGTTTTTCGTAAATCCTTTAAAATGCTTGAAAATTTGAAAATTTTCTTTTTGTATTGGGCCAGAGCGCGCCTGAACTGGACTACTACCAATTATTTATAAAACTCGTTATAAAGCCCCATTAATAAAACTTATATGGAAGCATTTTAAAAATTGTTTATTTAAAACTTTGCGGAAGCATCCATAAATAATTAAGGAAGAAATGCTAAGCAATTGAAATACTACTTTTAATGAGTAAAAATGGCAATCAAATACAATTTGGAAAACTTAATTTAATTACATTATTTCTCTTTTACCTTTTTTATGTGCCTGGCTAGCCACAGACTCCCTCGCGCGTGCAAATCCATCATCCCTGCTTTGATGTTATCCGTTCGTCTTTTCTTTTCGCTACTTCTAGTCTGTGCATTAGTTCCACGTACGACTACCTACACGTACACCACAAGTAAAACGTGAGCCTAATGGCCTAGTAAGGAAAAAGGGTTTAATGCATATCAATGCCACTCTTTAGTCCATTTTGGAATGGGGGCCACCCAAACAAATCTTTTCATTAAGTTATTAATCTGTTTACTATTTTACTTCTTCTTTTATCCATTATTCTATTATTCCATTATTCCATACTCGTACTTCGAGCTGGAATTGGGAGGTTTTTCTCGTACAATGGCATAGTGATCGGACCTAACCTTTTTCCTCGCATTTAGAACTCCAGTACCCTATGAGGGAGGTGCTACGCCTAGATCGCAGACTAGATCCGCTACCCATCCACTCCCAATTCCCTTCTTCTTATTTACTTTTTCTTAACATTTTACATCACTTATGCATGCTTGCGTACCACCACCAAGGTGGCACTTCCTAGCCTTCTATTAATATGATGCATGAACATACATTCTCAACCTAGCATGATGCATGATGCATTATAACATAGCATTATCAGAAATTGAAGTGCACATAAGGAAAATAACTAAATAGCAGTAATTGAAAGCAATTGAAATTAAAAGCGCATATAATATAAACATCGGAAATTGAAAGCAACGGAGAAAAATCATAATACTGAATCATAAACAGCGAAGCACATAAGGAAATCAAACAATGATAATAGTGTGCAATGATAATAAAAGGGAAATCGAAACATACTATTTATTAACAGATTAATTACCCTAGTTAACTTCCTAGTCCATTTACATGCTTCCTACATTTATTACTCTGGGCGATTGTTCTAATTCGTTACCCTAGTTAGTTTACATGCTCGATTAGTTAATTAACTTGCTCAGATAGGATTATGATTGCGATTCTAGTTAATCACTCAAGTAACTTGACATGCTCAAATCTAGTTGACTAAACATGCTTAAGGAACTAAACATGCTACTTAGTTAATTATGCTACTTACATGTTACGACCATTATTCTAGTGAATTATTAGTCACTTTACATGTTCGAGAAGTAATTACACTTACTTAAGCATACTCCCATTAATTACCGTTAATTATCTAATTACACGTTTGTTCACATGTTTAGATTAATTAAATTGTTTACATGCTTAATTGGTTAATAACTAAAATAAATTGATTAGGATGCTAAGAGAAAATTACAAGTTAAACATGCTCAATTATATACAATAGAACAATATATATGTGCGTTGAATGAAAGAAATGACAGTTGCTAATTAGCACGAGGAAATAATTAAACTAAATAGCAAGTAAAGCTATAAACTAAATGTAGTTTCCTTAAACTTTCAGTAAGCCTTCATCACGTCTAATCATTTCATTTATCTAAGCATTTGCTAAACATCTTCATTTCTATAATGGCAGTAATTAAATTACGAGACTAATGAAACTAATGACAGAACCAAGAATGTCGCAGGAAATAAACTACAATAAACTTAAGGAAACTAATATCAGTGAAATCACCCAAGAATTAAACTCAACTCAGACACACTACTTGTGGTGCAAGGTCTCCAAATGGCCAAGACACCCCTAATTCCTTACCTCGAAGCTTTAATGTGCAATATCATTTAGTTGTTATCCTTCTTCTCTTCTTCTTTGCACCTAATACTACCCACACAATAAGTATCCGGACAAAGCCAATGACTGATAGTAATATCCAAGAAGGGTATGAAACCAACGACATCAACGGTCAACCAATGTACGACTTAATTTTGATATTCAGACTATATTAATCCAACCCAACAGTAATATATTGTCAAATAGAGAGTATTATCCATAAACCAAATCAAGACAACCGTAGATAGCCAACAACAACCAACACATCTCACTATCTTTTATCTTAACAAAACAATAGTTGAATCGTCCAAACGTTTAAAGAATTTATCAATGAGCATAACACTCACTTAAGTCTCACAGCATTTCCACAATACATTAGACTTAATATTAACCAACATAAAAATTAGACCAATAGATTATCCAACGTAGACGATTAATTAACCAATTCTAGCATATCAACGTTCCATTGTAACAGTACAACGAATATTAAGCTATAACTAAATTGCAAATCAATAATATTCGATAATTCACGGATAAGCTTCACATAGCAATTTCCTTATATCTCAATATAGCCATTCATATAATGAGTCCAAATCCAGTAATCAGTTAAAAGTCTCAACTCATTATCAATTTGTAACAATCGCAACACATAACTAACACTACATAACTATAATTAACAGAGCATATTTCCATCTCGACAATTTATTCTAATTGATAGAAACAACATCTAATATGGACAATTCATATCAACAGAGCCTAACGAATCATAACCTAGCAAATAACCAACGATCAATGCTTCCAATAAAATCAACAGAGCAGTAACATCTAAAGAAATATTCACCCAATAACAATCAAACGTATAACACAATTTCTCGACAACAACATCCAAACATAACCAATTACCAAAACAGTATATCACACTTATATTTCTATCATTCTCTACAATCCATTTATCACAGGAAGTTCACAAAACAATCAATTCGCAAATTCAATTCTTCACAGAGCATATACCCAAATAACAACACATAATTGAACTCCCTCACATAATCAACAAGAGCATATCAATTCTAGCAATTCCATTCATAGAACCAAGAAATTGAAATCCAACAGAGGCATCATCACAACAAATCCCATCCATATCCATTTCCTTCAACATTTCCCACAACCCAACATTTCTCCTTTACTAATCATTTATGAGAAGTCAAAAATCCATTTACATAGTTAAAAGCATAACTTAACAAAGTATTAACCAACCAATAGAAATCAAGAACATTTCCACACTAACCACGCAGAAGCAACAACCGAGAGTATTCAAGCTCACACTAACCATGCAGAAGCAACAATAGGGAGTGTTCATGCCATACAGAGCAATTCCCAACTCATTCATCCAAAATTTCCATAACAATTAACATCAAACCAAGGAAATGAAACACTCCAAGGACTGACAAACACTACAAATAGAATTCAAGGAAAGAAAAATCGGAGAAGAACTCACTAGCAACCCATGAAACTCTCGACCAACCCCAGCATCTAGAGAACTCCCCTCCTCCATCTTCATTCCTACACTCGGCTTTACTTAGGAAGGAAGAGACACCTCTAATTATATCCCATGCCCACTGCCTCTCAATAGAGTAGAGGCACTCAACACTCTACCCCCTGCCATCCACAGCTACGAGGTCTACAACGTCTCCTCTGTTGGCTTCCAGCAGAGCAAGGGCCAGGAGAAGAAACCAAACCACAAGTTGGACCAGGGCCTTCGCCAGTCCAGCTTGAATCGCCAAATCACCCAATGACCTGAGCAACACCCGCAACCACCCGACGCCAAATCCCCACTGCTGAGTACCACACCGGCCATTCATCACTGTCGTCATTGCCAAGCATCACAGGGAGTTTGACAGGAATCACGACCAGTCGCCCGATGCCCAAAATCGGCGACCTGAAGCTCAAGCCGCGACCCACACCGTCCGTCGCGCCCCTGTCCGCCGAACGGCGCCTCGAGCTTTGCCATTTTACCCTCCTCCTTCTCCCTTGTATCGTCTGTTCTCTCGCTCTCCCTGCTCTCTCACTCTCCTCATCTCTCCCTGTCTCTCTTTCTCGTTTTCGGCTCCTCCTCCAGCGAATGGCTAGAGGCCATTCGTTTAATTAGCCCAAACCGGTTCAGTTCACCCACTTCTTAAAATCCTTCTTTAAATTATTTAAACCCAACAATATAATTTAATTAAATACATTAATATTTATTTTAATTACAACATTTTCTATTTTGTCTTTAATTCATCTATTTTATCTTTAACTAATTAATTAATTATTAACGTTAATTAGTTACTCAAGTATCGGACTTATACTTAACGTACCTAATTAATTACTCCCCTTAAGTAATATTAATTATTATCCAATAAAATCCTCATAAATTATAATCTAACGGGTATGTTCTTGGTAATACCTCGTTAGTCAACCCACTTAAAAAGTCAGGTATTACACAAGATATCAGTTGAAGAGATCTCCATACCTCAGGGGCTATATTGATAATTACCCAATAAAATAAAATAAAAGATAAAGAGAAAGATAAGTACTTGTTTTAAAAGAAATTGAAGAGAGAAAAAGAGTGAATTGTAAAGTGTGATAAGACTAGAGAGAGAAGAAGAAGAAAAAAATGGATTTTTCTTCAAATTTCTTTTTTGATCTTTGCGTGCAAGATTGAATGATCGATTCTTCTCCATTTCTGCCAAAGTGCTTTTCGTGTCGACGAGATCTACAATTTTATTAGCTCCAATTATTGAAGAGCCAAACTCACTTGAATTATCTCACTAATCAGTTTGGTGAGATAGCTTTATTTTTCTCTTATTTGCCGAGAATATTGATTCTCAAGATTAATCGCTCTTGCTATTGCTTCTTTTAACTTATTCTAGAAAGAATTATTGTGTACCCATTATTTTATAGTGGAAGATTATATTAGATTTCTATCTCGTGGATGTAGGCACATTGTTGAACATGTTAAATTCAGTGTCTCATTATTTTCTGCTTTATTTTGTGGCATATTATTATATGACTTAATAATCTATTTTTAAACACACAAAGAGGGAGAAAAAAATTTATCCACTGCGTATTTGGATTTTATACACCATTTTTTTTCCAACAAGTGATATCAGGGCCAGATTGCTAGATAAACAAGTTTGGTCAAGTTTCACCACGGTCAATAAAGTTTGAGAATATATTTTGTTGGACTTCTTGTGTGAATTAAAATGATTGAGGATTCAAGTTCGAAGATAAAATTGAAGTCATACAATTATTATATGTGGAAACTTATGATAGAAGATATGCTTTATAGTAAAGATCTTTATGAGCCAATTAATGGAGATGCAACAAGACCGAGAGGTAATACGAATAGAGGTTGGGAATTGATGCATCAAAAATGTGTCACTTGTATCAAACATTGGGCTGATGCAAGTGCATTTCATAGTATTGTTACAGAGACTAGAGGCGATCAAATTTGGAAGAAATTAGAATCACTGTTTGAAAGTTGGAGTACTTAGAATAAAGCTCTTATAATTAAGAGACTTGTGAATTCGAAATACATGGATGGACGAAGTATCATGAGCACATAAGCGAGTATCAGGGTTCAATGAATTAGCTGCTGTGTATGGGTATCACATTAGATGATGAATTATTGGCTTTGCTTTTGCTTAGTTCTATGTTAGACAGTTAGGAAGTACATGTGGTTACAGTTAGCAACTCAAAATCAAATAATAAATTAACTCTGGAGATGGTTAAAGATCGTTTACTCAATGGGGAAATTAGAAGAAAGAATTCCAGTCATTCTTCTAGTGGAGGTTATCTTGTTAGTGAGAAATAAGAAAGACAGAGTCGAAACTAAAGTAGAGATCAACATAAAAGTGGTTAAGAGGAAAGACAACGAAATGTTTTCATTGTGGGAAGCCAGGATATGAAAAGAAATTACAAAATATGGAAGAAAGAACAATCCAAAGAAAAAGATAGTGAGCATGACAGTGACACAAAGACTACTGTAGCTGTAATACCCTGACTTTTATATCAGAATTTAATAAGGATAATTGGAAAGTAATTAAAAGTATTTAGATTAATTGGATAATTTTTGGGATATTACCAAGGATGTATTCGTTAGATTATAATTTATGGAAATTAATGTAATTAAAATAAAAACTAATTTAATGAATTAAATTATAATGTTTGGGAGATAAATAATTTAGAAGAAAAAAATTAAAAGAAGAAATTAAGAAATATGGGGGATTTAAGTGAAAGATTAAAATGGAATTGGAATTTAAAAGGGATTAAAATATAAAAGAAGAAATTTAGAGGGAGAAGAGTGAGGTGAACTGGTTCACTCTGTGAATCGGTTTGTCTGGAAAACAAAGAAAGGGAGAAATTGGCCTTCGGCCATTTCGCGATCAGAAGAGAAAGAACACCGAGAAGAGAGAAGAGAGAATGAGGGAGATGGAGTGGGCGACGAGCGGCGGACGACGAAGGTGAGCTCGGAAGGCTCTTTCACGACAGTCGGCAAGCGTGCAGCTGGTAACGGCTAGGCGATCGACTACGGGCGGCGATGTTGAGCACCAGTCTTTCGCTGGTTAAAATTGGAGCTTCCGTCGGCTGCGATTTCAGCGTCAGGTCGAGGTAAGTCTAATCGATTCCTCCTCCTCCTTTGCGTTCTGTTGTGCAGTCATTAGCGGGGCTGAGTTGCAGGGAATGGAGAATCGAAGTGGCGAAGGGTAGGGGTGACGGTTCAGCTTGGAGAAACGACTGGAGTAGCTACGGTTCGGTCCAAACCGGTCCAACCATGCTGGTTTCTTCTCTGAAGGAACAGACAATGGGATGTGCGTGGAATGGTGCTGATGTCCAGGTATGGCTTGAGGCATGGCATGGGTGCTCTTTGGTGGATAGAAATGCAGAGAACGCCTGGGTGGCTGGCAAAAGAAATCCTTGAGTGAGTTGAGTTGAGAGAGAGTGAGAGCTGTGGAGAAATGCTCTTTGGAGTTGGAGATGGAGCGATGGCCGAGAGTTTTGAAGGAGTGAAGCTCTATGTAGGAAGCTGTGATGGATAGAGTGGGAGGATAAGCAGGTCGTGGTCTAGCTTGGGCTTCCTCTAGGTATTGAAAAGGAAAAGAAGGATAAAGATTAAGTACGAGTACACGATAAAGTTTGAGGTAAGGATTGGGTGTGTCTTGGTCAGTGGAGGCCCTACCCACAAGTAGTGTGCGTGAGTTTTATGTTTTGTTCCCTGTAATTTCCTTTACTACAATTCTATATTATAATTTCTAGTTAGAGAAGTTGATAATGGTAATGCTTATTGTTAGTTGATATTATTAATTGATAATTCCTTGGTTGATATACTGTTATTATTCCTTGGTTGGTATTTAGTGTTAATTACTGATATTCTGTGTGTGTGTTTCTTTGTTGATATTCTGTGGTAGTTCCTGTAGATTCTTTACTGCAATTACATTACTGTCAATGAAATGACTTATGATGATAAAGACGTGATGATTATTTGCTGCTTGAACGAGAACCCCTAACATTAAGCCTTCTAGTTAGAATGATAGGCATGTTCCTTTCCTTATGTTAATTCTATTCTATGAATGCATTTTATTGTCTTACATACCATTTTCTGCTCTTATTCATGTAGGAATATCTCTGTGATAATTAGAAGTTAATAACCATTAACTTGAGTATGTTAATAAACACTAATCTGAGCATGTCAATAACCACTACTTGAGCATGTTTATTTAATTAGAATAACCTTTGTAACAATAATGACTAACCGGAGCATGTTTAATCAACTAGACCTAATTCATGCCATGTTTTAATTATTAACTAGGTTAAGTTGTTTCGTGAATTGATAGTGCTATGAGTGCTATGCCTATGTTAAATCCATTGAGCATGTTTGAGCATGTTCAATCTATAACTAAACCGAGTATGTTTAATTAACTAATTAACTATAACCAACACAAGCATGTTTAATTAAATAGGAATAGAAGCATGTTTAATAAAAATTGTAATTTCTCATTTGAGCATGTCTACCTTGCATGTACATTATCCTTAGATTAGAATTGTTAATGCTTAGCATATTCACCATTTCGTTAGTTGTTCAACTCGTTAAGTAAAAGCATGATATTACAAGCATGTCGTTTTATATTTTGATAATAAAAGCATGCAATCTCTCTAGCAAGTTATTCATATTCATTGTTAATTCATTATTTAAAAGTATAACCACTCGTTGTTATGTCGTTGTGTAGCATGCTAAGTTGTTATTTCTTTTATTATTGTACTCTATAAATTCAAGTATGGTATTCATATTACTGTCATTTCTTATCATTCCTTATATGTGCTATTCAATTATTGTTGCTTTACTTATCGTACTTCCTTTTGTGCTATTCAATTATTGCTATCTACTTTCCTTTATGTGCGCTATTCCAATATTGTCATTTACTTTCTTTTATATGCGCAATTCAATTATTGTTAATGTTACATTATACTGCATCATGCATCATGTTATTTAGAGAATGTATCATAATGCATCATGGTAATAGAAACCAATAGGAAGTACCACCTTCGGGGTTGGTACACATTTGCATTATGTGAAGAAAATGTTAAAGAAAATGAAGAAAAAGAAAAGAAATAGGAAGTTGGGGGGCGGATGGGTAGCGGATCTAGTCTGGCAGCTAGGCAAAGGCCCTACCTTATCGGGAACGAGAACTTAGTTGCCCACAGGAGGTTAGATCCAATCGACTATATCATCCCATATGGGTCATTCAATCTTCTGCTCGATGTACAAGTAAAGGACCAAAGAACGTAATGAAAAGATTGGTTTGGGGCAGTACCCATTCCAAAAGAACTAAAGAGAGGCATAACATATTGGATAAACCTTTTTCCTTAGTGGGCCATTAGGCTCACGTCTTACTTATGGTGTAGGTACAATGATGAATAGATCATGAAGTGAGGATGAAGGATTTGCACACACGAGACTCGTGGCTGGCCAGGCTAAAGAGAGTGAAGAAAGTACCTTTGTAATTAATATAATCGCTTTAAATGATAATTTCGCTTCCACTATGTTTTGATAGATTTTATAACTGCTTCTATTATAGCTTTAATGATTTTCATAATGAGTATAACGAAAGGTTTTTTGACGATCCAGCTTTTGAAAGGCACTTTGATATTATTTTAAAAAGAGATTTTCGTAGTTTTACAAAATTTTTGAATTTAACGCATTTTAAAAAGGGTTAGAAAAGTCGGGTCGTTACAGTAGCAACTGTTGATGGTGATATGATTACTGCCTAAGATGAAGGTTGTGTGAATTTGACACTTCAGCCGTGTACTTGGATTATTGATTCTGGTGTTTCGTATCATGTTATGTCACATGGTGAATACTTCTCATCCCACATTAGTAGTGACTATGGTCAAGTAAAGATGAGAAATGATGGTGCATAAAAAGTTATGGGTATTGGTGATATTAATTTGGAAACCAATTCATGCTGCAAGTTAACATTGAGAGATGTTAGACATGTTCAAGATAGCTAATTAAATTTGATATCTACTGGTAAGCTCGATGATGAAATTTTTTTTCAATTATTTTGGTAATGGTAAATGGAATCTCACCAGAGGTTCCTTAGTTATAGCTAGAGGAAAGAAGATCAATACTCTTAACTACATACATAAAAAGTTATGTAAAGAAGAAATAAATGTCACTAAGAAGTCATATGACATTAGCTTTGGCATAAGAGGTTTGGTCACATTAGTGAGAAGGGACTTTAGTCACTGGTGAAGAAGCAGTTTTTGCCAGTTTTTAGCCACTCCAATTTTGTGTGCATTATCTGTCTGCAAAATCTAACAAGGTTGCATTTAAGAGTATCTACCTCTCCAAGAGACATCATATTCTTGATTTGTTTCATACAATATGTTTGTAGTGTGTAAGACATGACATTCGGTGGTGCATACTATTTTGTCACATTTATTGATGATCACTTGCAAAAGGTGTATGCTTTTACTTTGAAAACAAAAGATCAAGGATTAGAAATTTTCAAAGAATTTCATGCTAGGGTAGAGGGAGAAATCGAAAAAAAACTTAAATGTGTCAAAGCTGATAATAGTGGTGAATATAGAGGGCCATTTGAAAAATAGTATAAGAGCCATGAGATTAAACTTGAGAAAACTATGCCTAAAAATTCTCGTCAGAATGGAGTTACAGAGAGAATGAATAGAATGATTCAAGAAAGGATTAAGTGTGTGCTCCCTGATGCCAAGTTATCTAAATCTTTTTGGGGTGAAGCCTTGAAGACTGCAGTTGACTTAATTAACCTTTCTCTTTCCATTTCGTTAGATGGTGATGTTCCTAAACAAGTTTGGATGTTCCTAAACAAGTTTGGACATGGAACGATGTTTCTTACAAACACTTGTGTTTAGGTACAGAGCCTATATTCATGTTTCGAAAGATGAAAGATCCATGTTGATGATAAAGCCAAAGAATATATCTTCTTAGATTGTTCATATGATGAGTTTAGGTACAGATTTTGGGATCCAGTTATTAGAAAGATAGTAAGAAGCTGAGATGTTTTCTTGGAAAACCAGTTAGCTGAAACCGATAAGGCAGAGAGACTTCACTCAATTCTAGAATTTCTTACTAGTTTGGATCCAGTTAGTACACCTTTAGTAATTAAGAATTACGGGGGAGTCAGAGAGAAAAACCATGGTGATATTGTTAATCAGGTATTTCTACAGATGATGGGTTTCAACCAATTGATCAAATTGAGGAAGATTCTCTGACATTAGTGTAAAAAAGAATATCTGTGACGACCCAGATTTTTTTTGTAAGTCGTTAAAATGCGTAAAAGTTTGAAATTTCTTTCTTTTTAAAACAAAATGTATTAGAGTGCGTCTAACTGGATCGCTACTGACTCTTCCTTTAAACTCGTTGTGAAAAACTCTTTGATAAAATGTGTGGAAGCGTAAATAATAAAATAAAACCATATGTTTAAAGCCTTGCAGAAGCGTAAATAAATAAACCTTTGGAAATCATGGTGGAAGCGTACATAAATCGTTCAGGAAGGAAATACTAAACAAATTTAAACACCGCGTTTAACAAATGAACTTGACAATTAAACATCATTGATTACAACTGATTACTCATCTTTTTCTTTGTCTGGCCAGCCCCGAGTCTTGCGCGTGCGAATCCTTCACCCCGGCTTTATTATGTGTTTGTCATCAAGTTATTATCTGTTCGTCGTTTGTACCTACACCACAAGCAATACGTGAGCCTAATGGCTCAGTAAGGAAAAAGGTTCTATGCTACGTGAATGTCACTCTTTAGTCCTTATTGGAATGAGGGTCACCAAAACCAATCCTTTCATTAAGTCATTTTTCATTTTATTACTTTTCTTTACACCGTTAGTTCGTTACTCGTACTTCGAGCTGGAGATTGGAGGAATCCGTGGTGGTAGGATAGATCTTTGTCAGCTTCAACCACCTAGGGTAGACAGTCTCGCAGTCCCGATAAGGGAAAGGTAACGTTCTCTTTTAATCATGTCTACCTGGCTGATTCGTACTTACCCTAACATCCCCCAACTCCCTTATTATTTTCTTTGTGTCTATGCCGGGCTAAGCTACCGGACCACAGAGGCCTTTATTACTTTACAGTTTTACTCATTTTCATCATTTATCCTCACACATGTATGTGTGCGTACCATCCCGTGGCACTCCCTATTAGTCTCTATTATCATGATGAATGCTCATACATTCTTAACCTAACATGATGCATGATGCCTCACAATAATATAACCTTCATAGAAATGGAAGTGCGCATAACATAAAAGCAGAGCAGTAACTGAAATTGAAAGCGCATATAGGAAAAGTAAAGCACATAATAGAATGAAAGAACTGAGCACAACAGAAAGCAAGTATAATATTAAATTAAGACAGCGAATGAACAATAACTAAACATGCTCAGGAAGATAAGACGATTATTCTAGTTCTTTAGTTATTTAGCCTAGTTAATCTCCTAGTGCACTTACATGCTTCCAACGTTTATATTTCTAAGCGATTATTCTAATCAGTCATTAACATGCTCCTATGTTGATTTCATGCTTTTATTCTACTTAACTAATTATGCTTCAGTTTAACGGAAAAAATATGTTAAGGATATGGACTAGTAAGCAATACAAGAACATAATAACAAAAGCATTCATAAGACATTCATTTACTTAATCAATGGAACCCTAAACTCATTCACGTTTCATTCATTTCCTTTTTATCTTCTTTATCATTCTACTCTTTGGCAAAATAAAGCATCGATTATGAAATTGAAACGTGCATTAAAAGAAAGTAACTGGGATTGAAAGTGCATAGCAATGAAGGCAACCACATTATACAATGGAGAACATTTATAATATGGAAAACGAGAATAGCATGCCAATTATCAAATTAACTTCCTATTCCGTTTACATGCTTCCTATATTTATTAAGCTAGGTGATTATTCTACTATAAGCTCAAGTCAATTAATTAGTTAATTACACTAGTTTATCAACATGCTCAATTTACATCATTAGTTCATGACATGATTCGTTTACTGATTCAATTACTATCAATTCTATTAGCATGCTAAACCTATTTAAGTTAACATGTGGGTTCATTTACATACTTAGCAACTTAGTTAAACTCGCTGAATTAGTTCAGAAAGAAACAATAGCCTAATAAGTTACAGCCGATTTACATGCTTATTAAGTTGACATTATTGGGAATCATAATTACAGATTAGTTCACTTAACTAACTCAGTTACTCAAGCCACTAATTAACAACTAGGCATTCATTACATGCTTAATTTGTTTAGCTAGTTTATGTGTTCAATTAGTCAATTAAGTTAATCATACTTTCTAAGTGATTAATATACTAGAGTGTTCATTTAATCAATTACCCAATTACCCTGATTAAGTAACATGCTGTTAATCGATTTACTCTAATTAAATATAATAGTTAATTGGTTAAGCTAGTTACCTAACATAGATATCACTTAGTTAATTAGAAATCCTAGCTGCTTTCATTTACATGCTTTGATTAGTTTAGTTGATTTGTTAAACTAAGTGGATTAATATGCTTATACCAATTAGGTCAATTACATGCTCAAGAACATAGCCCTAGAAATTCAAGCAAAACATGACTATACAAGTAAAGATGTAGAGAAATGTAACTCACAGCAGTAAAAGAAATAACCGCAGAATAACAGGAGAATCCATTCACTAAAGCATTCTCATTCTCTCGGCTTGTCCCTTCCTATTTCACCACAACTACTCTATACTTCAACATACTCCACAATATTCACCCATCAACCAATAACATCTAAAATCACAACACTAACGATTTCTAGAGCAGGAAACATCACAGAGCAGTGAAAACAAAACAACCAAATAGCAATCCAACAGAAACATCACAGCGCATAAATCTACACAGCATCAACAAGAGACTCATCTAGCAGTAAACAATCAGTAAGCTTTTAACTACTAATCTCATAATATTTAACTAACTCACACACCCATACTTGTGGTGTAGGGCCTCAATGGCCAAAACACCTCATTTTCCTTACTCTTTGATGATGAAGACACAAGTAGGGCCAGCTGCACTCCAAGCCTCCACGTTTCTCCACAGCAACTGGAGCTCCACAGCAGCTCACTCACGGTTTAGCACTCCACTCACATGCTCCCATACTTAGCTCGCTCACAAAAGTCCTTCACTCACAAGAAGGAAGGCCTCTCCCTCACTTAGACTCTTCTCACTCTCTCTGGACTTCCCACTGGAAAGATGGATGTAGAATGGAAGGGGAAAGAGGCTTATGCAGGAAGGGAGGGAGGCAATCATACCTAGAAGGAGGCAGAAATTTGGCTGGAGGGCAGGGAGTGTCAGCTCACGTGGGTCTGGAGGGTGATATGGTGTCGGGGAATCGATTTCTAATTGGTTAGTGTCGTTATTATGTTGGATTTAAATCTCTGAAATCGCAGTTCTGCGATGATTCGGACGGGTGCAGACGTTATCTTCGCGTCCGCAGTCGTCCGCAAGACCAGAATCCGTAGGTTAAAATCCGACTTCGGATGAAAAATAGGGTCCTGATCCTTTGTCCGTACTATCTGCAGTCCAGTTTTGGATGCCAGTCAGCGTCCGCATCGTCCGCATGTATCGTCCAAATTGTCCCAAAATTTGGACAGAGTCGTTGCGCACGCTACATCTCGCGTTCGCATCGTCCGGACCCCACGTCCGAACGTTCCAGAGTAGAACAGAGTCAATGCGGACGCCATTCTTCTCGTCTGCATCATCCGGAGACTCGTCCTAACACCCAAAAATTCCCACTTTCTTCATCTTTCCACACTTAATTCTTACCCCACAACATTCCTCTCACAATACACGTCACAAAATGACACGTATAGATACGCGATGCAACATCCTCATAACTCCAACACTTAGATTACATCACGTATATGGAAAAAAATGTTACTGAAATCACTCTTAGGCTTAACGCTCCAAAAGCCCTTGGTAATATCCCAATAATTATCCAACTTAAAATATCGGGATGTTACAATATCAACAAGAGAGAAAGAGTCTTCTAGAAGATATTATGTCCATGTGTATGTGATGCTTACAGATGGAGAAGAACCAGAAACTTACTCAGAAGCTGTGTGACATGGACAAAAGCCACAGTGACAAAAAATCATGCAAGAAAAAATAAATTATTTGCATGAAAATTATACATATGAATTGGTAAAGTTGTCTAAGGGCAAGGGAGCTCTAAAAAATGAATGGATCTACAAGTTGAAGTCTAACGACAATTGGTTATAGCTAAGCTATAAACTAGATTGGTTGTGAAAGGATATAGTTAGAAGAAAGATGTTGATTTTGTGAAGATGACATCTCTCAGAACAATTCTGGGTTTAGCTGCTTGTTTGAATCTTGAGATTCAACAACTTGATGTGAAGATTGCGTTCCTCCATGGAGATTTGGAAGATAAAATATATATTGAACAACCAAAGGGGTTCAAAGTCAAAGATAAAGAACATCTTGTTTATAGACTAAAGAAAAATTTGTAAAGCTTGAAATAAGCACAGAGACAATGGTACAAGAAATTTGAATTCTTCATAAAAAGTCAAGGATTCAATAGGAGTAATGTCGACCATTGTATATTTATGAAAAGAGATGCTAGTAATGATTTCATCATTCTACTAATATATGTAAATGATATGTTAATTGTAGGTCAAGAAGTCAAGAAGATTGACATGTTAAAGAAAAAACTTAGTAGGACCTATAAACAAATTTTGTATGTGAAAATTACCAGCGGCAGATAGAATAGAAGATTGTGTTATCTCTGGAAAAGTACATTGAAAAAGTACTTAATATTCAATATGAGCAAGGCAAAAGTAGTTTCTTCTCTGCTTGTAAATCACTTTAAATTGGGTTCGAAACATAGTCTCACAAGTGATAAAGAGAAAGAAGCTATGAATAAAGTATCTTAAGCATTAGCAGTGGGTAGTTTGATGTATGCTATGGTGTGCACTTAACCAGATATTGCTCACGCCGTCAGTTAAATGAATTCTTAGGTATCTCAAAGGTACTACCAAAATATGTTTATATTATGGTAATGGTGAGTCAAATAATCCATAACATAAGACCATGAAAACAGTCAAATAATCCAAATACTGCTTGGAGGTTAGATTGTCGGCAGTTTTGGAACATCTAAGATGTAACGACCCGGATTTTCATACATTTAAAAATACTTTAAATTTTGAGAAAAACATATCAGAGTGCAATCTGAGCCGTTAGGAACGCTTAAAACATTTCATAAGTAAAACATTTCAAAAATAAAAACATTTGCGGAAGCGTTGATAACGAATTAAGAAATTGAAATACAATTAAGTACACTTTAGAAAACTTAATTAAATTACAAATCAACTGTCTCTCACTTTACATAGCCTGACCAAGCACAAGCTCGCGCGTGCAAATCCCTCATCAACTGCTTCTTCACATGCTCAAGGACTCCGCGCGTACGTGTACCTACACCGCAAGTAAGACGTGAGACTAAAGACCCAGTAAGAAAATAGGTTTATGCATATGAAATGCCACTTTTTAATTCTTCGGAATGGGTCCGCCCAAACCAATCTTTTAATTACGTATATTAGGAATAGTTACATGTTTTAGGAATAGCTCGTATATGGAGCATGGAGTTTGGGGAATCCTATGGTTTCTAATTAATCACGTTAATTAGTCTTATGATCCCGACAAGGGAAAGATTAATGTTTTTCCTCACTCAAGGCGTGTGGCCACCCAGTAGTGGTTTTCCTAATTGTTTCTATCGTCATGAGACCACCTTAAACATATATACAACAAACAAGGGAGTTCATATAGTAACCGTGACAGATATAAACATGCACGACAATAACATACATTTCGGATTCAATCAAAACAATACAACACGCTTGAGAAGTTTATAACCTAATTTATTAACATGCTTGTATTAATTAGTTGGTGAGGTTAACTAAATTGATTACACTAACATTATTGACTAATTAAAGATTGGGTTATATGCTCAACATATTAGTTAATTACACTAGTTATAATCACTCGAGTTAAATAGCATGCTCAGGTGATTTATTCACAACAGGAATTATGTAAGGCAACATATCAACAAAGAACATATAGAAAATCATATAGGCTAACACTAACTAACAATAAAGGAACACACTAAATTGATTACATGCTTTTACATAAAAGAAACAGCAGCGAGAAAATAGAAGACAATACAGTGGAAATCTGCTTTTTATCAACTAAAACGAAACAACAATAAATAAATACTAAGCATGCTTTTGTTCAACTAATACAATGTTGAATAATGAATCGAAACAAACAACGAAAGTATACTTTTAATGCCAAATGATACAGCGATGAAAATAACTGAACAGAGCAACCAACAGGTTTATGAAACATCTAGGGACAATAGCGCAATATTATGAAATGAAACTCTGGATTGTGCTCCCTAACAATCGGCTAAACAGCAAGGTGATATAACATAATAAACTTCAGATTCATGCTTCTTGATGATTAAAAGGAAACAAAACAGCAGGGTGATACTGTGAAGAAAACCACAGATCAACGAATCAAAATAGAGGTTATGTATATCAACAATAGAACAACTGGTTACGCAGAGAAAGAATTTTGAACAACTAGAAGTAGATCCATGCTTTGAGCAGGAACAAATCACAGAAACAAAACCCTACAAGTGAGCGTTTCATGGGATTATCAACAATAAAGGAAGAGTACAGAGAACTAACCATACAAGCACCCAAAACATACAACAAAGAAACATATAAATCATACCAACTAACAACAAATTAATAACAGAGAGCTAACAACAATATAATAACAAACCAAGTCTACAAAGCATTCACAAGTTTATAAAACCAATCTAAGATGTCAACCAATACAGAAAATCTAACAACAGCAACCATACAACCACAACTCAACAACGGAATAGCAGCAGAAATCATCCAAAGAAAGACCAATACTACTCACGCACATACTTGCGGTGTAGGGCCTCCACATGGCCAAGACACACCCAAGTCTTACCCTTTGAAGAAAACCATACATGGACAGCTCTCCGGCTCTAGTAAAATCCCAGCTCCAGGACACCCTCGGCATCTAGGAGAGCAACATCCGAGCCATCAATCCAGCTCTCTTCCATCCAAGAAGATTTCCATCTCAAGAACACCTCCGCTTCTGCCATTTCTCTCACACAGTATAAATACACAAATGACTAAATTTGAAACGCATAACTTATACCAAGATTACCGGCAACAGAGGCAGATTTTTTGGATTGCACTCCATCGCCTCTCAACTCCCAACTAAACCGCTAGGCAAGAATCACTGGAATGGATCAGATGAACTGAACCATGAGCAAACCGAACTAGCAGTTGCCAGTGAACCGAAGCTCCCCTGCCCATCACGAAGTTGCCGATTCTTCCACCAAATTCAACTATCAAACACCAAATCAAATCACACACATACAAAATCGAGATGCTTACCTCAGAAAATTACAGCTTTGTGGTTCGATCGTTATTCTTGAAGCTCCGCATTTTTGAGCCCTAGACTCTCACGAACGAAGTTACCATTCCTCACCCTTCGCAGTTGTATGCCAGACGAACGACATCGCACCACCATGAAAAGTCGTCTCGAGAGCTACCGTCATCCTTCGCTTCGCCGTCGTCTCTCCACGGTCCCGATCTGCACCTCGGTCTCACTCTCTCCTTCTCTGCTCTCTATTTCGCGATTTCAGCAGACCCGATTTCCCCCTTCAAATGAAAATGGCGTGAACCAACTAAGTGAAGCAAACCGGTTCTTGTTGAACCGATTCAGCCTTTACACCAACATTTTAATTTAATTTATTAAATTAAATCCAATTTATCCTATTAATCTGCACTTAATTAATTATCCATAATTCTAATTAATTCCTGTATTACATTTTAATCTCAACTAATCCAATAAATCTTAAATATTATAAATTTAAATTCATTAAATTAATATTTATTTTAATTATGGTAAATGTCATTTAATCTCAATAAGAATTCTTACGAATACGTCCTTCGTAATACCCCGCCAATTAATTATCCACTTAAAAAAAGTCAGGGTGTTACATATAAGTACAAGAGACAGCTCCCATCCAATAGATATTGTCTGCTTTGGGCCTCGGCCTACACGAATTTGTTCCTCGTGCCAGGGTTAATCCTGGACCATGAAAACTCGTCTACTGGTGAAGGCGAGCTAGCCACTTATATTCTGCTCTCTTCCTTTCCCTCAAGTCGATGTGGGATTGCATACCCTTTCATCTGGGGTATCACATAAGAAATCTTCTAAACTTGTGTTTAATCTTCCACCTATGTTTGATCTTGAATAACTTCATGATACTCATGGATGCTGGATAAAAAAAAAACGATGATTTGAGCATACTTCTCCCATTGATCACCTATAAAAAGAACACTATAATTAAAGTTAGCAAATATCCATGTTTGGTTATTAGTCGTAGGTTTTGGTAGCACATCATTGTGTCTGCAGAAATGTTGATGTCCGTGGATACTTGGTTTCAGAAGGACACATGGTTATGCATGAGTTATGTCACTAGAATGTCAAATGTCTACATGAGCGTTTCATATGACAAAAAAAAAAGTTTAGCTGTCTACACTTGAGAAGGATTTAAACCATAGACGTATGCACATCTGTTGTAGAAACCTACTTGTTCGCTACTGATATTCGCCCCACACATAACATTCTATGGACACAACTCATGCACTACCATCTATCCATCTAAAATTAAGTACTGCAGAAGCAAACGCTTCCACTGACACAAACACATCTACAGTCACCAACACTTCCGCTAATACATGTCATGTGCAGTTACCCATCCACGAACCCATCACTTAGGTAGCCACGTGTCCTTTCGAAATGAAGTATCCACAGACACTAACACTTCCACGAACACAACACATCTGCGGTCACCAACACTTCCACGGATACACCTCATGTAATACCTCATATTTTTGTAGTACTAAGTATGAGATTGTATGAAGATAATTAAAGCTATAGTAATGATAATAGTGTTGGTTTGGGTGATTTGGGGTATGTGGTGTTATGGTTTATGAAAGAGTAGTAAATTAAGTGTTTAAGTGATGTTCATTGGGTGGTGTGGTTGAACATTTGAAGGAATGATCGATCCCTGTTAATGCAATTTAGGCAAATGAAGTATTCTGTAATGTAGTGGTCGATCACAGGAAGGGTTGGCGATCGATCTCTTTTTAAGCAAATTATTATAGAGAGCAAGAAATTTGGAAGTGGTCGATTAGCTGAAGGAGATGATCGATAGGTTCCAAAGTAGATTTTATACAGAGAACAACCATTTTGGAAGTGATCAATCATCAATTGGAGGATGATCGACAAGTTTTTCTAAAAAAGAAAGAATTGTGGTTGATCATCAGTGAATCGCGGTCTATCGTGGTCATGGCGATTGTGACTCTAATGATTTGCAGTCGATCACATGAAGAGATTGATTGACCAGAATATTAAGAATCACCTGGAAAATGGCTAACCGTCGTCTGGACAATTAAGTGGCGCTTGGAAAATAAAATGTTGTGACTTGTCGCCTCTCCCTGAATGTTTATAAGTATATTAGAGCAAAATTTGGCAAAAGAAAAAAAGAAGGAAGTTCTCTAGTTCTCTCAAGGCAACCCTTGCATTCTTGGTCTTCTCGAGAACGATGCTGGACTACTGGTAAAAAGATAAGCTTCAACAGAAGAGGATTTTTGCGAAGAAAGGTAAAAAGTATGTGTGTTTTTCTCATAGGGGCTACATCACGAGAGGTAGGGCTTGATTGTTCTTTGATGTTTGTTCTTGATGGATTATTGTTATTGTTCAGCTGTAATGTTTGAGAATAAGTTGTTGCTTTGAGGTTGCATAATAGATTGTTAAGAAAATGATTATGTTCATACTACAGAGAAGTATTGTTCTTTGTTGTTTGTTCTTTAAGTTGTTGCGTTGAGGAAATAATAATCTAGATGGGTTACTTGATATGAATTGGGTTCTGGAGGTGTTCTTTTGTTTAAGGTTCTGTTATTGGTTTGTTAATATTATATATTGATTTTGTTATTGGTTCTGTTAAGTTTAGAAGTGGGGCTTGTATATCATGATAATTGTTAAAGGAATTGTTGGAGGCTCTGTACATGAAATTTGATGTATTGGTTGTTGACGTTATACTAAAGAATCTGTTGTTGCTTTGATGGGTAGTTTAATGTTGGTGGTTATTTAAGAATTTATTTTGAGATTATGCTATGCTGAGGTGTTTGATAGATGTTAGGTTTTTTATCATGTTGAACTTTAGAGATTGATGTTGCTTGTTTGATGCTTGGATTCATTAGATCTAAGTCATGATTCTATTGTTGTTCGAGGATGTATTGTTTTGATGTGTTGTTTACTATTGCTATTAATAACTTGTTGTCGATGTTGTACTTAATAAATGTTAAAGATTTTATTATTGAAGTGTTAGAAATATGTAGAATTGTATGCATTCATACATATTCATGCATCATGAATTTTAAAAGAAATTATGAAACAGTTTATTTTAAAATAAGTCAAGAATACGAGAAAGATTTAAAGTTCATCACTCACTCCAAAGATATTAAGAAAGAATACGGTGCAAGTTCACTATTATGGTATTAGTTCACCATGACGGTAAAGTTTCAAGTTCACCGTTATGGTACAAGTTAACCATTATGATATAAGTTCACCGATATAGCATAAGTTCATCATGATTTTAGTTCATCACCTTTCTCCTAAGTAAAGAAAAGTTAAGAAAAGAAAGGAAATGTTTTATAACGCGCATATCATGTTCATTATTATGCATTTCACTTCTTATTGAGCGTTAGATTCATAGTTTAAGTCTTGTGATGTAGGTATGCATGATAAGGAAAAAAGAAGTAGTGGATAGAGCATTTGTACGTTGTGAATTTGGTGGCTGGCTAGGCTCAGGATTGAAGAGAAAATGTAAAACGTTTTGTAAATATATTGATTTGTAAAAGAAAATAATTTTATTTATTGTACTTTCAAACATTTTGTTTTATCACTTCCACCGTATAATGTTTGATGTAAGAAAAATGAAAGGATTTGATTTAAAAAGCTAAGTCTTAATTTTATGCATTTTATAAAGAAAAAGTGTTTTGAAAATAAAATATCCATGAACCCATCACCTGCGTGGTTTTGTAAAGAAAAAGTGTTTGGAAAATAAAATATCCATGGACCCATTATTATGCATTTTATAAAGAAAAAGTGTTTTGAAAATAAAGCAACGTTTTACGAAAAAGGAAACTAGGTCATCACACCTTATGCACTATCACCCATCCTTTAAAAACTAAGTATTCACGGACCCATCACCTGCGCAGCCACATGTCCTTCTAAAATAAAATATCTGCGAATACCAACACTTTCGCTGTCACCAACACATTAGCGGATACACCTCATACACAATCACCCATCATTCCAAAAATAAGTATCCATAGACCTATCATGTGTGTGGCAAGGTGTTCTTCTGAAACTAAGCATCTACAGACACCAACACTTCCACAAACACAAACACATCCATGTTCATCAATACTATTTACACTTCCACAAATACACCTCATGAGCAGTCATCTATTCTTCCGAAATTAAGTATACAAGGACCCATCACATGAGCGGTCAAGTGTCCTTCTAAAATCAAGCATCTGCATACACCAACACTTTTGCGGACATAAACACATTTGCAGATACACCTCATGATCAGTACTCATCCTTTCAAAACTAAGTATTCACAGACCCATCACATTCACGACCACGTGTCCTTTCGAAATCAAGCATCTACGGACACTAACACTTCCACAGACACAAACACAAACACAAACACATCTATGGTCACCAACACTTCTGCTAATATACCTCATGTGCAGTCACTCATCCTTCTAAAAATAAGTATCTACAGATCCATCACACGCACGACCATGTGTTCTTTTGAAATCAAGCCTCTATGGATACCAAAATTTTTGCAAACATGACTACTTCTGCATAAATGAAGTATAAACGGATCATGTGCGCGACCACATGTCCTTCCAAAATGAAGTATCCACTGACACCAACACTTCTACAAACACAAACACATCCATGATCACCAACAATTTTACAAATACACCTCATGCCATATCAGCCATCATTTATAAATTAAGTATCCGTTGACCCATCATGTGCGCAACCATGTGTCCTTATGAAATGAAATATCCGCAAATACCAACATATCCCTAGATGTGTTTGTGACATTTGGTCACACACGTGATGGGTCTGTGGATACTTAGTTTTGTAAAGATGGGTGATCAAACATGAGGTGTATCTGCTGAAGTGTTTGTGTCTGGGGAAGTGTTGGTGTCCACGAATACTTCATTTAGGAAGGACACATGGCCTCTCTATGGGTCCATGGATACTTAGTGTTTTTTAAAGATGGGTGGCAATGCATGAGGTGTATCCGCAGAAGTGTTGGTAACCAAAAATGTGTTTGTGTCCTAGGACACTTCGTTTGGGAAGGACACGTGGCTGCACACGTGATGAGTTCATGGATACTTAGTTTCAAAAGAATGGGTGACAGCGCATAAGATATATTTGTGGAAGTATTGGTGACCGCAGATGTGTTTGTGTCTACGGAAGCATTGTTGTCCACGAATGCTTGATTTCAGAAGAACATGTGGGTTTTCACTTGATGTGACCATGGATACTTAGTTTCAAAATGATAAGTGATCACGCATGAGGTGTATCTGCGAAAGTATTGGTGACTGTGGATGTGTTTGTGTTCGTGAAAATGTTGATGTCTGTGGATACTTCATTTAGGAAGGACATGTGGTCGTGCACGTGATGAATCCGTGGATACTTCGTTTCTGAAGGATGAGTGACAATGCATGAAGTGTATTCGTAGAAGTGTTGGTGACCACAGATATGTTTATGTCTGTAAATACTTCATTTCTAAAGGACACATGGTTGCAAACATGATGGGTACATAGATAATTAGTTTTAGAAGAATGGGTGACTGTGGATGAGGTGTATTCATAGAAGTATTGTGACTACAGATGTGTTTGTAGATGTGGAAATGTTGATGTCCACAGATGATTGATTTCGGAATGACACTTGGTCGCGTATGTGATGGGCTTGTTGATGTGAAATAGGACTATTTTATTATTTATCAAGTCTCAAAGAATATCATGAAGCTCAACCATAAGTGGAAGGTCAAGAGAATAATTGAAGATCTTTCCAAAACTGTCTTCATTCTGACCTTTTTCAATAATTCGACTATTTTTTAAATCAAGACTACGTTTTTGCGAGAAGGATTCTTCATAAAAGTTGTAACCAACTTCCTAAGCTTTCAACGGATGTTATTCGGAATCCGTTTGCTATGGTAAAAGACCAAAGAACAGAGAGCCAAAGTTTAAGGGAAGCCTGAGTTTTCAAACTTAGAGATCAAGAAACTCAATATGAGAAAGTCATCTAAGTGGATAATTTGAACATGAAAAGAAACCCAAGAGCAAGGCCATGAAGACATGCTTGAAGGACAAGAAAGTCAATCAAAAGCTATCAAGCCGAAGATCAAGGAAACTTTTTAAATCGGCCTAGAATCGTAACAAAAAAGATTTACTTATCTAGGATATCTAGATCCACTTGTCTAAGAGATCTAGATCCACTTATCTAGGAGATTTAGATTCACTTATCTAGGTTATTTTTTATTTAGTTTTTTAATTTATGTTCTTAAAAGGCTATATAAAGCCACCAAATTTTATGTTTTAGTTAGTTATTGAATTTTAATAAAAGAAAGCTTTTGCTTTTCGGGAATTGGAGAGATCTTTTTCTTCCTTTGGTGAGTGATATCCAAAGACCCTTTGGTGCATAATATCCAAAGTCCCTTTCGTGTGAGTTATATCACGAAAGAAACTTGCAGCCGCGTCCTTATCCAAGGAGGTGAGAAGCGTTGCGTTCATCCATCACGTGCGGTGCGTTCCGTGCGCACATCACTTGTGGATACTTGGTTTCTGAAGGATGGGTCACAGCGCATGAGGTCTATCCGCGGAAGTGTTAGTGACTGTAGGTGTGTTTATGTACCTAGAAGTGTTGGTGTTTGCAGATGCTTCATTCTGAAAGGACACATGGTTGTGCACATGATGTGTTTGTGGATACTTAGTTTCAGATGAATGGGTGACCGCTCATGAGGTATATCCGTGGAAGTGCTGGTGACTGCAGATGTGTTTGTGTCTACAAAGTGTTGATGTCCGCAGATAATTCATTTCGAAAGGACACATGTCGCACACTTGATTGGTCCATTGATACTTAGTTTTGAATGGATGGGTGACCCCGCACATATGTTTGTGTAACGTTCCCAAGTTCTTCTTGTACAATATTGTCCACTTTGGGCTGAAGCCTGCACAATTTTGTTCTTGGGGATAGCCCATGTAATATCTCGAAAATTTTCATACAAGCATTATAAAAGTAAGAATTGATTTTAGGAATAAAAAAGTAAGAAATAAGAGTATTTTACAAAATTAAAGAGCATTAAGTAGAATTATAAGATTTAATATAGAAGTGGTTAATTAAAGTATGCTAATTGACCAAAGTTGTGGAAAAGATTAATGGTGTGGAGTTGGACCGCAAAATATAGAGTGGTCGATCAGTAGTTCAACAATGAACAACCAATGTTAGCAGTAAATGACCTTCAAGAGTGGTACCTGTTTATCAAGAAGTGTTGTGGTCATTCAGTTTAAAAACATATTGTAAAGTTAGGAGAAACCCTTCGTAAAATTTGAGATTTTTTATTTAATTTTTAAAAAAATAGGTGTAATTTTTTTGCGAAATTCTTGTCAAATGTAAAAGAGTTGACCTGTTTTGTTGTTTAGCAACCATGTGTGCAGTTTTTTTTTTGTCAAGCAATCAAATTGAATTTTTCCAAGGGTAAGTTGTTTTCAAAAATATTTTGGTAAATTATTTTGAATAGAAAATTTATTTCCGGTTGACGATTTAAACTAATCGAATTTAAAATGGGGCTAATGTGAAATATAATGTGTTTTCAACATATTGTATATATTTTATATTAATTATTTTATTAAGAAATGAAATAAATTAAAAATAATAATAATAAAGAGAGGGAGAGGGGGTTTTCGAGAGAAATTAGGGCAAGTCTTCATCTTCTCCATTCTGCATCGGCTGAGCGACTTTCGCGAGAGAGGGAGAGAGACCGCGCCAGAGGATTTCGGTGAGAGAAGAGTTCGACCAAGAGCAGATGATGACGGGTGACTTCGTCTGGGCATTCTGTGCGGCGACCGAGAGCATCTTGCGAAGGATAGCTGACCAAGAATGGAAGACTCGACATCTCTCGGCTCCTTCGACTGAGCAGCGAACGAACGGAGAATCGAGCGCGGACGAGTGTGTCATGGTTAGGCCTTGGCCGCAGTGGGGGGTTGCAAGGAGACTTGCTGTACCACATCGAAAAATGGGATAGTAGGACTAGTGTATAAGTGTGTTCCCATCCTGCCTGTTGGCCGCATTTTGGCCAGGGTTATGGGGCCTTGGTTCAAGAACAAACTCGTGCGATGAGGTAGTGTCCACTTGTACCAGAGTGCGACCTGTCCAAGGACAATCCGAGCTAAGGATTCGGTTTTGTTCGAACACCCTGGCCACCGGCGACAGAGTAGCTCCAAACCGAGTCCGTCTTCTATTTTTGGTGAGCAAACCAACACCCGATTTTTTTTCTGTCTCTGTTCCTGAAAATTTGAAGTGTGGTTGGCCTCTGTTTCTTATTGGTTATGGATGAAAAAACCATAGGGATAATTTGCTAATTTTGTTGGATTTCTGGATGATTTCGGCCCTGTTGTTCTGCAATTTGCATTGGTTGCACCTTCGGTCACCTTTTCTTTGCTGTGATTTTGATGACTATGATTTCTATTCTTGAATGGTAGTCAATGTGGGCTCCATCTGTTATTGTCATTGATGGAGAATTTTGATAATTACTCTGTTATGCTCACGGTCTGTCCATTACTGTTGTTGGTGAGTTTGCTGTGTTAATGTACTTTGTAGAGGGAGCATGTGCACTGTAGTTTGAGGAAATTTTAGTTGTGATTTAGCCCTGTAATTGCTGTCGATTTACAGTATTGTTGTTGGACTTCCATTTTGGATAATGGAATTGTGATATTGTTGTTGTACCTACTGTTTGGTTTTTTGTTGTTGTTGGATTTAGTGTTAGTCATTGAAGAGGATTTTGGACCCTTTTTAATGCTGCCTCTTCTTTTTATTGAATAGTGTTTGGGGAAAAATGATTAAGGATGGTTTAGCTATTTTGCTAAGATAATTTGAGACTACGGTTGTTATGAAACTTAGGAATCTCAATTTCTGTGTTGGTTGAAGTGAGATTTATCAATGTTAACGAGATGAGATTTTGGATTTTTGAAATTGTTTAGGCGTTTAAAGTTGGATTTAGAGTTTAAAGAATGTTGTTAGATAAAGATTGAGAATTTTGTCAAGGTTATGTTTGATTTGGGTTGATGGTTGATAAACCACGGATGGTGATTTTGATCCCTATTTTTTATTGTGCTTTTACTAATAAACACCGACCTTGTTGTAGGTTCTTGAGGTGTCAGGTGATTCAACCTTTCGCTTACGACAACGCATGGAGCGGGATTGTCGGTAAGTGTGTTGTGGTCGTCATCGAGGTAGAATTTTTTATACTTTATGCACTGCATTGCATTATGGTTTTCAAAACTACTATTTTGGGGAATACCCCACCTAAAAACCCGATATTGACTGTTTGACAGCACATCAGTTTTTACTATTAGTATGTTTTCTCACGTTTACATTCCGTACATGGTTTACTGCTGATATCTGCATATATAATGATGATGTGATTTATGTACACGTGTTTGGGGAATGAATTCTCTTGATGCATTAGGCACTCTCGCGCTAAAGCATCACGAGGCTATCCCGTCAACCTTCGATTGCGAGCAGGTTTGACATTAGTTATGTACATTGAGAGGATGAATCTTCTTGATGCTTTAGCCACTCTAGTGCTAAATCATCACGAGGCTATCCCCAAAATCTTCTACTGCGAGAAGGTTTAATATGTACATCGGGAGGATGAATCCTCTTGATGCTTTAGGCACTCTAGCACTAAAGCATCACGAGGTTATTCCCGTGCAATCTTCTGCCACGTGAAGATTGGTCGTTATGTGCGAAATACGATGGGGCATTTATGACATGTCCTCAGGTTGAAAATCTTGAAAGTGAAAAATATAGGTGGGGCATTGGTGATCTGTCCACATGTTGAAACTTTCAGAAGTTGTAAAATAGGATGGAAGAGTGATTACACCTCCTTGGATCGAAAGCCCCTAAACCTGGTCAGGGTATTGTCATATGGAGTTGGCAGTGTTGTCAGTTATGAAGATTAGCCTACCACAATACCGTTTTATTTGGCGGGTTGGCTGGACGATTGAGCTTGCTCGTCGGCAACCCTCGTCAATTTGGGACACTGAGGTTCTAGTGAGTAGGGGTCTATCTTAGGACAACCTCATCCGTTACTACGATTATGAGATTTGTGTCGGCTCGAAGCTTGCTCGTGGACAACTCGGACGACGTGCTAGATCTGCGGATCTCCGTCATTGATATTCTTTCCTGCCTCATGAGATGTTGCTATTGGTGGATAACCACCTTTCTGTAACATGTGTTGGGTGGATCCTCGCGTGACCATCCATTTCATTAAGAACGGATTGAAAGTTGTCAGTTGTGAAGATTAGCCTATCATATCGTAGTACCGTTTCATTTGGCAGGTGGCTGGACAACGTCATTCTGCTCGTCGGAAATCTTCATCAATTTGGAACATAAAGGTACTTAGTGAGAAGCAATCTATCGTGAGCAATCTTATTCATTACTCCGATTACACGGATCATATCGGAGCTGGTTATGGCCCGTCTGCACATTTGAGCGATTATACCACCTTTCTACGATGAATGACAGATGAGTCCCTAAGTGACCATCTCTTTTGACTGATGACGTTTTCATACAAGCAACGATGTTGGCGTATTTTGCGATTATAGTTGTTTATGTATACAGCCGATTTTAATAAAGCCACATCGAGGGCCATGGGCCGGATTTATAATATGATAAAAAGGTTTTAAATGTTTAAAGTCCATGTACGGTAAAATGAGAAGCATGAAATGGTTTTCAAATGATTAAGAAAACGATTTTAGCATGCATTGCATTTAGTATAGATTTTCCTACAGAGTTAGTCACTCACCCCTTAGCTATATTTTTCCCTAGGTTAGGGTGTAGGTTTGATACACGGGTTGTGTGTGTGGCAGCTGGGTGAAGCTGGAGTTCCCCGCTGGGCGTCTCGATCTCCCCGTGGATGGGTGGAGGTTCGACGGTTCAACTAGTCTGTTTCGGGTATGTTGGAATTTTAGTTTTTGTGTTGTTCGATTTAATTCCTGCACATTATTTTTCTTTATTATGCTATCATGTCTCTAGTTGATTTGTAACGACCCGGTTTTTATTATATTTGAAAAACGCGTAAAATTTAAAACTTTTTTTTTGTAAAATCAAAGTAAGACTTTTATTTTTAAACCGAGTGTTAAATCCATTACTTAAAGTCATTTTCAATAATAATCATTCAAAACATTTTTAGCAACGAAATAACTTTCATTTATATAAATCATCATTCTTAATATATATAGCGGAAGCATTAAAAAAAGAGACATTTAATAAAACAGTTATTTAAACTCAACTATTTATTTGTAAATTCATGTACTCATTAGCCCAGCCAGCCACAAGATCCACCCGTGCAAGTTCCTCATCAACTACTAATTGTATTGTTCATCTATTTCTAAACATATACCTACATCAAAAAGACTTAACTAATGAGCCTAATGCTCAGTAAGTGATATAAAATAAAATGAATATGTTATGCCTCTTTGAAATCCTTTTTCATTTTTCGTTTCCATTTCTTTTGCTTTTCTTTCCATTTTCGTTTCATATTTCATTTCCTTTTTTTTTCAGTCTTCTTAATCTTAACTTTACTTTATCTTTCTGTTTCATGCTTATTATTTAATTTCACTTCCTAGAAGGGAACCTATCCATCCCATATACCGAGAGAATGGATACATCATATAGTCATGTAGCTATTCGTCACCCCTACATGGGGATACATCATATGGCCTCACTACCATGACCGTCACCATTCTCTTTTTCCCTTTCCGTTTCTCTTTTAATTTCATTTTCTTGAAAGGAACCTATCTGTTCCGTATATTGATAGAATGGATACATAACATAGTCATGTAGTTATCCGTCACCCCTACATGGGGATACATCATATGGCCTTGTTACCATGACCGTCACCATTCTCTTTTTGTTGAAGACGTTGGAGATTTTTGTACAAGAGAAATGATGAACACTAGAGTCCATGTGGTTAACCGTCACCCCGGTGAGGGGATACATCATATAGTGTTCCCACCGATGGACAGTCACCAAATCTCCTGAACCCCCACACGCCTATTTACGTTTATTCACTGAAACAATGGATACTCCTACCGCCAAGTGATGGTTGTTCGCTCGAGTGATCAGCCCTTGAGAATACTGTTCACTTAGTAAGTATGAGCATCCATTCTATAACTTTTCGTTTTCTTTTTAAAACCATGTGCATTTTCATTTTCTGTTTCTATTTTCCTTTATCTTTCAATTTTCAATTTTCATTCTCTTTTCATTTTATGGATTCGTTTTCGTTTCCTTTTTCTCATTCCCTTTCCTTACAATTCAGGACCTTTTTGTTTCTTCTTTGTTTCCTTTTCAAAACTATGCATTGAAACCATATTTGTATCTTTTGAAAACAATGATGCATGAAGCTCGTGAATACATACACTTCTATCATATCATTCTAATAATCTCTAATCATGCTCGCCTATGCACCTATGAAACATATCATTAAAAGAACCTAAATCTAGTAAACATCCAGCAAACAATATACAGATCATGCTCAATTTGTGGTAAATCAATAAACAACCTAAATATTCTATGAAAGCAGTAAACACGCAACATACAACCCTAATTCTTGCGATGTAGAGTCCGAAGACCAAAACACAATAAGTATCAATTTACCTGTAGTCTTTAGAGCGTTTAGCTCTTTGCCCTTTTTCCCGTTAATACCTTCAAAATAATTATCATTTATTAATTAGTATATTTATCACATTTCGTCCAATTATTTTCATCGGCCAATTTAACCAATAATTATCCATTGTTAACAAACTACCAAATTTTCAACAACCTCAACGCTTAACAAATTCCAATAGTCAACTTAAGTAATTAACAATTTCCATTGTTTATAACCTAACACATTCATATCATCTAACAACACCCAATAAGCATGCCTACAATGAACAGTTACTAGAGAACAATTTCAATTCATTTCCTTTGCTGCCTTTTTCTTTCTTTTACTGCCAATTATCTAAATTGTTATCCAACATCTTACTACAGTTCAAAAATAATGATCAACAAAGCAACCAACTATTACTTATTACCAAAAGAAATCCTTACAATATCCAATAAGCAGAAATTGAACATATACCAAAACTGTAAATCTTCGGACATCCCTTAACCTAACATATAACTTCTCAAGATAATAGTCTCAATTCCAAAGTAACGTTTTCAGCAGCACAATTCAAACGATATAATTCCAAAATAATAAGTTGTAAATCCATTAATCATACTCATCATTCAAATAACGCAGCAGATAATAAACCAATTACAATCACAGATAATCCATCAGCAGAATATATCCATATTCTTTACATCCAATAACCATTTACAGAAGTCCAACCAATTAACAAAGCAGATTTACCCAAAAATGACATCTTCCTTACCTGAAAACAGGAGAACTTCTTCTTCCTCCTTGACTCTCGGCCTTCATCTTCCAACAACTTTCTCACTCACAATTTTAATCTCATCAGAAGCGCTACTCCCACTTCTAATCTTTTCCTATTTAATTCACTAAGTGGGTATTCCACCATCCAACCAAAGACCATGATTAAGAAGACATACCTCATCGAACACACAGGTTTGATCAACGACCGCGAACCTTTGCAGTTCGTTCTTCCAAATCCCGCGGCTCGGGCGTGCCCTAGCTCCCGCAAACGACGCCAGACCAACGGACCTCCCTCACTGTCGCCGTCCGACACCAGCGGGAGCTCCATCGTCGACGACCCTCGATCCCGATTTCTCTTCTCCTCTCGATATCCCCTTCTTGCTCACTCTCCTTCTGCAAATTTTCGTTTTCCCTCCCTGTCATTCTCCCTTTCTCTTTTCTCATTAAACTGAACCGGTTCACAGGGGAGAACCGGTTTACTCCTCCATTTAACTTCTTCTTTTCCCTTTATTTCTCCCTAAACCGAACTAGAGCTGAACTGGTTCACTACCCATTCTTTTTCTTTAATTTCTTCTTTATTTTAATTTCATTTACTTTACCTTAATTTATCTACTTAATATATATATACATATATATACATATATAAAACCAAATATCTGTATCATATATTGATTGACCCAATTGCGAATTTTCTACTTATTCTGAACCTTGCTTGACAATAATTATGGGTCCAATTAAATTTCTCAATTTCGTTTCCTAAATTAATTTTCATCCTTAATTTAATTACCCAATATAATACACCCTCTAATTAATACTAATTATCATCCTATAAATTTCTATAAATTATAATATAACGAATACATCATTGGCAATACCCCGATAAATATCCAAATAATTCGAACATCCCCAATTACTTTCCAATTTATCCTTACTAAATTTCGATGTAAAAAGTCAGGATATTACATAATCACTCTGTGGACCCGAACCCATGTAATTGGGTTTGAGCTTGGTATTAATCCCATTAAGTCTTCCACATAAAAAAAAAAATTTATGCCTTGGGCTGGGTAACTAGGTTCTCTTTGAGAATCGGGTCGCCTGACCTGACAGTTCTGTTCGGCCCACCTCCGGGTTGTGACACGGTCGATCGTCTGAAGAGAGAGTGAACGACCAGTGTTATATAGGTTCTATACAGATGTCTAAATTATCGAAGTTCGGTCGATCAACTATAGGAGGGGTGGTCATTTGTGGTCAATATAGATTGTAAAGTTTTGAGGAGAGGTCAATCGGTCGAACATTAGTGATCGATCGCTATCCTGAAAATGAATACAGAGTCTATTTACAAGTTGTTTGGTGGTCGATCATTCAAAGGGTTGAACGACCAGTAAGTTGAAGAGCCACCTAAATTACGTTGTGATGTCATGTTTTAATTGGACAAGAGAGTTGATTACTCAGAATTTGTTGGCTGTACGTGTGTCATCTCTTGCTTGAGGCTGGTTGGTGAAGAGTTTAGTTATCTTTAAAGGGGGAGTGCGTGAAGAGAAGGGAAGGAAAAAGTTGTGAGAAAGAGGGAGAATTTCGTAAGAAGGAAAGAGAGAGAGAGGGAACCGTGAGAGCTCTAGGAGAAAAGAATTGAAGAAAGAGAAGAGAAGGAAGGAGAATATTGAAGAGGAAGGAGAAATCCTAAGGGAGTTGAATCTTCATCTTGTCCAAGAAATAGAGGTAAGAATAGATGTGTGGCTTTTTCCCTTTAAGGACTACATCGCAAGAGTTAGGGTTTTTATGCTTTGAAAGTATGTTGTTGTGCTAGATAGATGGACATATATATAGAATAAACACCTGTTTTGAGGATGTGTTATTGTGTTTGATGCTTAATTACATGATGATATGTTGTTTGATGTGGTGCTTGATATATTAAGTGCAATTGATCATGTTGTTGCTTGAGGATGTATTGTTTAATGATTGTTTGATGATTTGATGATCATACTTTGAGATTGTATTGATAATATGCTAGAATATGTTAAGTCGTGTGTAATCATACTCATGCATCATGGTTTTGAAAAGTTACAAAAAAAATTTATGCATTGTTTTGAAAATGATAAATGAGTGCTCATCCATATCAAGCGGATGTGTTTTGGGCTAATGGTATGAGACGCTAGCTTAAGAAAAGTTTGTGTGGGCCAATCAGCCAAAGCAGACAACATTCATTTGGGCTGAATGAATACCCATTGTGTCATTAAACATAAATGGAATGAAGTGAAATAAAAAAAAAACAGTGTTATGAGTGAGGGAGATTAGTGACGGTCCTATTTGGTAACACCCTTAATGGATGTATCTCATCTCATGTTGGGATTGAGTGATGGTTAAACCCAACAATGGACCCTAAGATTTATCTTTTCTCCTGAACTCCAATGTTTGGACAGATAAGTGAATGTAAACTGAATGACAGAAAGATAGGTTCTTTTCGGAAACAGAAATTGCATATGTTTTATAAAAGCTGCATAGTATGAGCATTGCATATTTTCTATCTCTTACTGAGCATTAAGTTCATAGTTCAAGTCTTGTGATGTAGGTATGCACGACAATGAGAAAAGATGCAGTTGATGAAGAATTTACGCATTGCAGATCTTGTGGCTGGCGAAGCTAAAAGTTAAAGGATAAAAGAAAATGTAAATGATTTTCAATTTGTAAAATGTTTATTGTTTAAGTTATAACATGTTTTATATTTTGTAAATGTTTTAAAGAAAATAATTTTATTTTCAAATGCAAAGTCTTCTGCTTCTACGTTTTAGTTTCAAATGCAAAGTTTTCTGCTTCACAATGTTTCACAAAAGAAAAGTGCTTTAATCTCACACATTTTAAATCTACAAAAATTGGGTTGTTACAAATATCATATCAGAGCATAACCGGGTCAAATGCGTTCCTGTAGATTGCGAGTAACGGAAGACTTATCTGGGAATATTTTTTCAACTGTAAGTTTAATTGTGTTATTTAAATTATTTTGTTTAATTTGTTGTTTTATGACATGAAATTGATTGTAGGATAGTAGAATGGTGAGGAATATGATCCAAATGAAATGCGTATAGAGTGATGAGAAGGAAGTGCAGTGGAAGAAGCATGACCATGATGAACGCTTTTGTTACTGGCTTGTTTTGACCCTGGGGTTATGAATCACTAAATACCGTGTATTGTAAATTTTGTTTTGAAATACTTAAAACAGTTTTAAGTGGTGAATGTATGTTTTCAATCATGAATAACTTCCGCTTTTGCTCACTTTATTTTTCCTTCACACGTATTTTTTAAAATAAAATCAATATTTTTTTTGTATGGCTAAATGAAAGATAAATGTACAATGGGCCGTGACAGCCCAAAATGTATTGTACTAGGTACAAAGGAGAACCCTACTTATAAACCATGCATTTTCCACTCTCCCAAGCGATGTGTGATTGTGCACCCCAACTAGTATAGGCAAGACTCTCACATGGGTCATTCTGGCCTTCACAATGTGGACTACCATAGTCTCCTCCCCTTGGGAACCTGACGTCCTCGTCGACCACACTTATGGTTAAGATTTGGCTCTAATACCATTTGTAACGTCCCTCAGTTCTCTCCTAGTATAATATTGTCCGCTTTGGGTCGAGACCTACATGGTTTTGTTCTTAGGTTAACTCAAAATGTGTTATATTAGATAGGGAGGAGAACCCTACTTATAAACCATGCACTTTCCACTCTCGCAAGCGATATGGAATTGTGCACCCCCACTAATATAGGTTGCAGCCACAGTTTGTGTCTGCAGAAGTATTGGTGTCTGCGGATACTTGATTTCGAAAGGACACGTGACCTTGTAAGTGATGGGTCTATGGATACTTAGTTTCAGAAGGATGGGTGACCACGCATAAGGTGTATCCACGGAAGTGTTTATGAGTGCGGATGTGATTGTGTCCGCAGATGCTTGATTTCAGAACAACACGTGGCCGCACATTTGATGGGTCTGTGGATACTTAATTTTGGAAGAATGAGTGACAACTCATGAGGTGTATCTGCAGAAGTGTTGGTGATAGCGGATATATTTGTGTTCGTAGATTCTTGATTTTGGAAGGACAGAGTCCGTGGATACTTAGTTTTAAAAGGTTGGGTAATCACTCGTGAGATGTATTTGTTGAAGTGTTAGTGACCACTAATGTGTTTGTTTATGCGATACTTCTTTCGGATTGACACGTGGTTGCGCACGTGATACGTCCATGAATACTGAGTTTTGGAAAGATTGGTGACTGTGTATTAGATGTATCGATGGAAGTGTTGGTGATCGTGAATGTGTTTATGTCCGCGGAAGTGTTGGTGTCTGTGATACTTAATTTCGGATGGACACATGGCCACACATAAGTTGTGTTTGCGGAATGTTAAGTGTGGTGTATATATGTAATGACCTGATTTTTATTTATTTTAATATCGCGTGAAAGTTAAAACTTTCTTCCTTTATAAAACCCGATTGTTAAAACTCTTTACTTAAAATTTATCAATTGCATCAGAAGTTATAAAATCCTTTTATAAAACCCAGCGGAATTAAAAAAAAAACGTTAACGAATATTAAGTATTTTACAAACCCTTTTTCAAATAATTTCCTTTTAAATTTTTTAGCCCAACCAGTTACAAAATCCACCTGTGCAAATCCTTCATCAACTGTCTTTGACCTGTTCACCTGCATCTCGTACGTACCTACATCATAAGACCTAACTAATGAGCCTAACGCTCAGTAAGTGATAGAAAGAAATGCAATGCAGATATGATGCATGATCATGCGATGCATTACAGAAAAGAGCCGTATCTTTTCTAGAAGTTAGGGTGGAATACTCCCTAGGGTCATGTGGCCTAACCAGTCACTCCGACAAAGAGATATATCCATCGGGGGTGTTCTACATGCCGATATCCTCACTTTTGTTAAAGACGTTGGGGATTTCAGAACGGGGGAAAGATGAACCCTAGATTTCATGTAGCTAACTTTCACCTCACCACTCCATATGTGGGAGTATCCTATCATATGGAATGTCACCAATCACCCGAACCCCCACACGCCTATTTACATATATTAATTATGTCATGCAATATGCTCGTGAATACATACAACCCTATATGATAATATAAATGTCTAGTAAATATATCATTAAAAGAACACACAACATGCAATCCTAACTCTTGCGATGTAGGGTCCGAAGACCAAAACATAGTAACTATCAACTTACCTGTCATCCATAGCGCGTTTCTGCATCTTCTCTCTTCTCCGTACCTTCAAACCATTAAAATCACGTATTATAAATCTTACTTCTACGACTCATTTCCTTAACACTTCCACTATCACAATAGAATAGTAATAACCCATGATAGTTGCTCATTCCATCAATGTGACAGGATAATACAGAGAATTTCCTTTACAAAACCGAATAGTATTTTATCACAAAACCATAGTTCTCAAAGCAGAGTAGAGAATCATTTAACTCCTACCTTAACATGGAATAATCGAGTGAATAATTTACAAAGTCAACTTCTTATATCCAAGCTTCACAATCAACAACGAAATACAGGACTTTATTCATTTTTCTCAACCATTCTCCTTCACTTCGTTCACTTCTGAAGTACCGAATGTACCATTTAGTACAGACATATATTTCTATCCTTCAGAACCAATAACGAGCATACAGACTCTGACTTCCATGAACAGAACATATTTATCAACAGAGGCATAATTCCAAAGGAACAAGGAGCACATTCAACCTATACACACTTTCGGCAATAAACAACACAACAGCCAACACTTCTATTTCCCGCAACAAAACCAACTCCATCGTACAACACTCGAACAATCATCACCCAAAATCCATAAGCAGAATATAACTTGTCCAAATTACAGAATAACACACACAACCTAACTCTACCATAAACCAACATGTTCACCACTCTCGACTTTAATCACAACAAGGACAAAAACCCACTTGCAGCACATAAACTTAACCATAAAATATACAACCTCCTATTGTTCATTAAACATTTAAAGAGACAGAACACCCATATCATTAATTAGAAATATAACTTCAACAAGGCAAGACATTCAACATTCATCAGCATTTTATTTCTTACTACATATTCCCTTAAAATTCACAGGAAACCCATGGGAGAATTCTCCTTACCTGAAGACCCGAGAGAAGCTTTTTCTTCTCCTTTTCTTTCTTTGTTTCTTCTTTTTGTCCTTCACCCCTGCCTCACTTCTTCTTCTTCTTCTCTGTAGCCTCTTTTTCCGCTTAACAGAGAGCCTCACACAAAATCATTGAACAGAGACGAACTCCAATTAAACAGAGAAGAAATCCATTTTATAGCAAGAACTCCACCAATTGCAGTAAAGAAAAGGCAAAAGCTTACCGAGGAGAAAAGGCAGAAGAGAAACTCTTCATCACTCTATCACCAACTCTTCTTCACTGTTCACAGACACAGAACAGAATCTCACCTTCCACATCACTCTCCACGGTTGCAGCATACAGGACATGAAGGAGAGTTCACCTTCCTTCATTCAGTCATCCAGTGATTAAAAAGGCAGCAGAGGATCACGTCAAAGCTGGAGAAAGCTGGACGTTTGCCCATTTCAATGGGGGAGGTCCAATAAGCGAGTGCTAGATGGGCAACACCCAATCTTCTCAAGGAGGAAGAATTCGCAGAGCCAGCCAGGAGGAATAAACCAGTCCAACGTGGAACCAACAGGACCAGACCAATTCCACCTGACGCCAGCCACTTCGCCGAAATGCCACTGCCAATGCCGATTCGTCCATAATAGGAAACCAAGAAGAATAATACAGGACATAGACTATCACGTTCGCCAATTCGGAAGCCATGGAGGAGAAATCAAAATGTAAAATTACCGACTTATCACAGCTGACGATTCGCGTCAGCACCGGGAGTTCCATTCTAGAGCCCTAACCGCGGCAACCCGGCGTTCATCACGTCACCCGCAGCCGCATCGTCGCCGCCCGACACCGGATAACGTACACTCGAGCCTTGACGTCATTCGTCGCCTTCTCTACTCCCTCGGTCCCGATCTCTCACTTGCTCTCTCATCTGCTCTCTCTCTCTCAAATGGCCGAAGGCCAATTTAATTCAACCAAACTGGTTCAGGAGGAACCAGTTTATTTTCCCCCCTTCACTTATCATTAATTCCACTTTCCCTTTTAATTTAATTAATTCAGTTAATCTCTCATTTAATCTTCACATAATATTCATAAATCACTAATTAATTATTCTTCTACATTTTAATCCCAACTAATCCATTATTTCTTTTCTCAATATTATCTCCATATTAATTTGATCAGCCAACATAAAATTCTCATCATTTATAAAATCTAACAATTACGTCTTTGGTAATATCCCGATAATTATTCAACTAATTCAAATATCCCTAATTACTTTTCAATTTATTCTTTTTAATTTCTGATATAAAAAGTCAAGGTATTACAATATATCTGTAGCAAACATGCAGGTTTTGACAGCGGATGTTGTGGACGTCCGGGGTTTAAGTCCTTCTCAATAGTGGACACCTGGACTTTCATTTTTTTGTCACGTGGAATGTTCGTGTTGACATTTGGAAATGAGTGTGAGGTGGATAATATTCATGATTTTTTTTAATTACCTATTAATTAACTTCCAATTATATTGTTTAGTTATGTCAAGTACTACTCACATAATATAATTGGATGATTAATGAAATTTTAATTTATAATTAATGAAATATTACCGATGTTTGGATTGTTCATGGGGTTTTTTTTTTGTGTGTTTTCTTGTTTGGGGTTTATGTTAATCAATAATGGATCATTTCATTCCTCTTAAAATTATTTTCAGAGTCTTCTCCCTAAGTTTGTGAGTGAGTATGGTGATTTTTTTTTATAACCGCGCTACTTAAGCTTCTAAATGATAGAGAGTCAAAAGTGGGACTAATAAGAGAAAACAGTTAGGCTTGGTTCCGAAATGGTTGGCAAGAATTTGCTGAGTATTGTAGTCTAGACGTTGGACACTTAATGATTTTTAAGTTTGATAAAGATTCGTTCTTTAACATGTTTATCTTTGACAAATTTGCCTTTGAGATTAAATACCCTTGTAATAATTTTCTTTAAATTTTGGAGCAAGCAAGTAAAACGCCTTCAATCTAGGATAATGATGACCTTTTGGGAATAAGAGTGAGATGAAATGTATAGATATGGCTCAAACATTTTTGTTCATTTTGATTTGTTTAATTGTTGTTGCCAAACTTAATTTTTTTTAATAGAACAAGTTTTTGCTTCTAAAGCAGATAACAATAATAAGTTCCATGCTAAAAGAATCTGTTGTATGAAAATGAAACAATTAGAATAACATATAAAACAATGTTCCGTAAATATTTGTAAGTCTATTTAAATCATGATGCAACTCTCAAGACAAATGAGACTTTCTACTATTTTGGAGGCAAGGAACTCCGAAAGGAATCTAATATCAACCACCACAATTGAATGTCAACTCTAAAGCAACTGTAAAAATAAGAATAACAAGCACATCTCTTGTTATTTTACTCAAAGTTGGATTCTTTGAAGTGCACATTCTCCTCCAATTCAATATGTCTATATCATTTGAAAAACTCTCAAGTTTTCGTGACAAATAATTTTCAACTTCATATCTATTGAAAAACTCATTTTAATTGTTCAATTTTGCTTAAAATGTGGACTCAAACTCATCATCATCCAAATTTTCATGAGTAACCCAAACCACATGCTTAGAAGTTTGTTCCATGTTATTTGTTAGTGAATCTATTTTGTACTCAAAGTACAACATTCTAAATGTATGTTCCAATTTCATTACTGACTCATTGGTCATCTCCAATTCATGCAATTTCATTAGGCGATGCTTCCAAACATCAACTTCTATTGTGGATCAAGCACAACAACCACATATATGAAGTGATTGATTTTACTGAAATTTCCTTAGAACTTTTCATACTTATTTTGTATGTCAAATGTCATGGTTCTTAGTAATGAGTTATCATTCATAGGAAATTTCTTGATAACTATATGAAGTTTACATTCTTAAGAGAAAAATACATTCGCGTTAATATGCAAAATCGAGGAAACTTTCAACGTCATGTTATAAAAATATCTTTAATAATACTATAAATTCACAAACCACACACCAATCTTCATCTATGGGAGAAACACTTATATTCTCATCTTCAAGAAAGTCATATACACATTGTTTGTCATACTCACTCAATTTTGCAGCAGCTTTTTCAAACATTTCAGCAATGTCCAACATTAAGTATCTTGAATTCCATTAAGTTGAAACATCAATGCAGACGTTATTGAAAAGTTATGTATAATTTACGCGTACGGGCATTGCACATATCGAAAACTAGTATTTACCAAAAATATATATACATAGAAGTTTAAAAATTATAAAGCTTATAGTTGGTCTGTACCATTTATTGTTAGGCTCGTTTAAGAGTTTATTAAGCTAGACTCTTGATAAATCTAGTTAGCTTAGTCTAGTCAATTTTTTTTACTATTTGCTCCAATTAAATCTTGAAGCTCATTTAACTAAAGGTGTCAATATGAACAACAACAATATGAATTTCTTTTATGATATAATTTAATAATTATTAAAGAACTGACCATTTTAAAGTCATCAATAATCAAATATTTAAAGTCATAAATCCCCCTTTTGGATTATATTACTGGCTATTTGATATCACTTGCTGGACTTGTTAAATCTATATTTGTTGGACCCTGGCTTATAATTAATATTTTAAGTCTTACCTGTTAATTAATAAAATTTAAGAGAAAAATGGTCGAACGATTCGGTTCTTTTGGTTGGGTCGTTCCCCATTCTGTCTTGAGTCCCTTATGGTTCGTGACATGTATCAATAAAAGTAAATGTAAAAGTCTTCATTTGCTACGAAAAGAAGAAGTTTTTCTTCACTTTTGATTTCTTTCATCACCTTCCTTCCTTAAATTAAGGAAGATATTTTACATAAGAACCTCTATAAATAGAGGCTTGAAGAGAGTTTTTTGCATCAAGAGAAAAAAGAAGAAAATAAGGGGAAGAGAGAAATTGTAAAAGTTATGAAACGATTTTTTACTCTGGAGAAGTGGACGACAGTTTTGACGGATGAAAATAAAAGAAGAGGATGGTTATTCCTCAAATGGAGAAGTCAAACGGAGTAGTCTGACCTGCTGAGCTATCTTCCATTACTTGGAAATTGCAGACTAAATCTGCTGGGGTTTTAAAAAAGGGGTAGAGGCAATTTAAGGGCTAATATAAGAGACAGAGGCGATTTGGGGAAAACAGATAGCGAGAGGAGATTAGAGAAAACAGAGAGAGACGAGGAAGACGATACGAGTCAGCGAAGATCAAAGGCGGTAAAAGCTTGGATTTTTCAGCTAGGTTCTGGGTTGCGATAGAGAAGACGTCTTCTGGAGTTTCCTCAAGGTTTAGCTTTGTGGTATTCTTGTTGTAACGTTTCCATTCTTTGTACTCTTGGATGATATTAAATCTGATCGGTGATTACCTCCGTGGATGTAGGACGAGTTTGTCCGAACCACGTAAATTTCTGTGTTCTTCTACTTTTCTGTTTTCTTTCAATTTTGTTCCTGTGATTCGACTGTAATTTGGCTCAAGATCACAACAATTGGTGCGGTGAGCGTGGACAGCTCCCGCGATCTTCAGATTAGTAGTTCAGATTCGTTTAGATTAGTTTAGATTAGTTCTATTCATATTTGTTCAGAATTATTCAGATTGAGCTTGGAAAAATTACGATTGTTATTCTTCAAGATTCTGTGATGGCCAAATTTGAGGTGGAGAAATTCACCGGGATGAATGATCAGTTTTTGGCGTATCAAGATTTAAGCCTTGCTGGTGCATCAAGGTATGGCTCAGGCAATTGATAATGAAGCCATGATGAAGCTGCAAGAAAGTGATACAAGAAAGGCTGAGGAGATAGAGACGAAGAAAAAGAATGAACAGAATATTAGAAGAGGAGATGCTTCAGTTGCTGTTGATGAATTTGAGTCAGCGGATGTTCTGGTTGCTTCAGTTATTGATCCAAGAGACCACTGGGTTGTAGACTCTGGCTGTGCATTTCATATGACACACAAGAAGGAGTGGCTCCATAATTTTAGTAGAGGTTTAGGTGGTCAAGTTTTATTGGGCAACAATGAATCCTGTAAAATTGAGGGTTCTGGCAGCATTCATTTTGTGATGTCTGATGGCTGTTTGAAGACCATACGGGATGTCAGGTATGTTCCTAATCTCAAAAGAAACTTATTATCTCTTGGGATGCTGGATAATGCAGGATGCTGGACAAAAATGAAAAATGGAACTCTTAGAGTTATTAAAGGAAGTCTGATTGTGATGAAAGCAAGGCTGCAAAATGGGTTATACATTTTGCAAGGGAATGCTTTCACAGATCAATCATCAAGACAAATTGAAGCCCTGGAGAAGGAAACTCAACTGTGGGATTCACAGTTGGAGCAGGGCAGTGAGCAGAGTCAAAATTCCTCATTTTGTGCTCAAGTTGAGGTGGAGTCAGCTAAAGGAAAAGGAGCTGATGATGTGGGACAGCTGGTGAATTACCAAATCACTAGGAACAAATTGGAGAGGTATGAATATGCTGGGAAAAATGCATATGTTCTCAATTTGTCTGTTGGATTGTATAATTCAGAAAGGTGCAGTGACAAGAAATTGTGGGATGAAACAATGGTTGCTTGCAAGTCAGGGGAATTATATAGGAGGAAGAAATATCAAAGGGATTGGAACAATTGGAGAATGCTTGGGATTGATTTTTTGAGGAATAGGAGACAAGGAACTACTGTCTTATTTCAAAATTCTAATCTGCAGAAGGTGGAGCTCCAAAAAAGTTCAGCAGACTGTTCAATGAAGGTTTTGAAATTAACTAGATTTGAGCTTTGCTAAAATTTAGTTAATGTTCAGGTTGAATAGCTTTGTTGATGGTGAGGTAGTTGTCTGATCAGATTCAAAAATAGTTTCAAGGTGGAGAATTGTAAAAGTTATGAAACAATTTTTTACTTTGGAGAAGTGGACTGCAGTTTTGACAGACGAAAATAAAAGAAGAGGATGGTTATTCCTCAAACGGAGAAGTCAAACGGAGCAGTCTGACCTGATGAGCTGTCTTCCATTACTTGGAAATTGCAGACTAAATCTACTGGGGTTTTAAAAAAGGGGCAGAGGCAATTTAAGGGCTAATACAAGAGACAGAGGTGATTTGGGGAAAATAGATAGCGAGAGGAGATTAGAGAAAACAGAGAGAGACGAGGAAGACGATACGAGCCAGCGAAGATCAAAGGCTGTAAAAGCTTGGATTTTTCAGCTGGGTTCTGGGTTGCGACAGAGAAGACGTCTTCTGGAGTTTCCTCAAGGTTTAGCTTTGTGGTCTTCTTGCTGTAACGTTTCGATTCTTTGTACTCTTGGATGATATTAAATCTGATCGGCGATTAGCTCCGTGGATGTAGGACGAGTTTGTCCAAACCACGTAAATTTCTGTGTTCTTCTACTTTTCTGTTTTCTTTCAATTTTGTTCATGTGATTCGACTGTAATTTGGCTCAAGATCACAACAGAAATAGTGAAAATTATTTTGTAGGGAAAAAAGAGAAAGAGTGTGACGAAAAAATAAGTGAAGTGTTTTTGTGCACATCGTGAAATCAAAGAATGGTAATTTTCTCTTAATAAATATTTTCTAGAATATTTGGTTTCTAAAAAAATATTATAAATCTTATATTTCATATTGAAATCTTTTTGGACTCGGTCCCTGTGGTTTTCCCGATTTGAGTTTCTACGTAAAAATTCTCAGTATCTATTTTTATTATTATTTCTCTTATTTCTTTACTGTTATATCTTGAAGGTATGAAAAATATTATTTATATTTTTTAATCACATCTATTATCATTTTTCATGCCACTTATTTAGTGTTGTAATTGAACTGTGTAAATAAGGTCTATCAAAGGAGATTTGATTTTAAGTGACACCGTTTGTTATCTCTCTAGCCTTTCTTGAAAACTTAAAAAAAATAATTATGTCTAAGAAGATTGTTTGGTATAGTCTTTTTAAAAATTATCTTCATCAGTATTATTCACGATATTACATCATTATCTTATTTATCTCAACATAAAGTAATATATCATAAAGAATCATTATTATCACATTAGAAGACTTTCAAACAAAATTAAAATTTGAACAACCTTAATGACAAAATTACATCTATAGGAACTAAATTGAAATGACCATTAAATTGTAAGGACTAAAAAAGATACTTTACCCTTAGGAACAAATCATATGAATGAATCTACAAATAAATAACAAGTAAATATCATATCATTAATGTGATAGCTCATTCATGTGTGTGTTTGAATCATAATACCAAATAATGATAGCACAATTTCTCACATCGAGTGTGATTGAATGATATGATATATAAGCAAAATCTCATCTCTTACTAGAATTCGTACAAAAGCTTTTAGAATAAAATCCAAAAATAAAGTAGTGCAAATCTAAGACAAAAGTTAATAACTTAAAAACTCCTTTGGGCGTTGTTGCCGGTGTGGCCTTGCACCAAAAAGGGAAGAGTTTTAGGGTCATTTTCATTTCGCCTCCTTCCTGTCCCATTTGTTCAACCTCTTAATTGCTTCCTCCACCTACAAATAGAAAAAGAAAAACTCTCTAAATTCATTTATTTTCATACCTTGTGAGTCATTGATTGATTACCTCTTTGTTCCAATCTGTTCGAACTGTGACCCATGCGAGGATGAGAGTCTGCACAACTGTGCCACCTATCATACCCACCCAAATTCCCTATAAAAACAATCTCAAAAATATTATAATTCTGCACATAACCATCACATTTACTCGTCAATATAAATTATCCATCAAATTAATTTAAAATATTATCTTATTTAATGAATTATCTAAAAAAAGAGAGCTTAAAAGGGTTTGTTTACCTTGGCTCCTAGATCAAAATAGAAGCCAAGAAGAGCACCCAAAGGAACTCCTACCACATAATAACACCCCACATTAACGTATGCAACAAAAGCTTGCCATCCACATCCAACTGCTACCCCTGCATGGTTCACATATTTCCTAACATTAAAACAAATCAAGTCATAAAAACTTTATGAAAATAGGTAAAACACCGTATATGTGTGATGACGATATGATAAGCATATAGTGAAGAGAAAGTTCACATGATATAATTCTATACAGATGTACATAATAAGAAATTTAATTCATCCATAGGAGTATAAATTGAGTACTTGACCAAAGCCTACGTTACTTATAACAGTTTATCCGGTCCTTGTCCAAAATGATCCAAGATTAAAGTAAATTATGAGTATCTAGTCTGGAGCAAAGTCTAGAGCAAGATAGTACACAATCTTATATTCTTTGGCTCTGACTGTGAGTGATTCATAATAACATCTCTTTCTATTTAGTACAACACGTTTTGAGATAAAATTTGATATCAAAACCGTACAAATTTTGGTGCAAAGTGGACAATATCATAATAGCGGGTTGAGTTTTTATTATTATTATTATGTTGGTTGAACTCTACTCAGGCTGAGTATAATAGACTTTTTTGTCATATGGAAATAAAAAATGGTGGATACCAGATAAGATAGGCTGAATTCCATTGAGGAGAAGGGTGAGGGTGAGAAGCGAGCAGAGATCGGAGACGGCGGCCGCAACGGCTTCGCCTCTGGTGAATGCATAGCTAATCACATCTCGAAGCAAAAGCACAGCTATGGCTGAAATCACTGAGATGATAAAAGAGATCACATTCACCACCACCACTGAAAACGCAGCAGATTTTGGATTTCCAGCTCCTAGCTCATTGCTAACTCTAACACTGAAAGAAAAAAAAATTATAGCTTTAATTTTTTTATAAGTGGACCTAATACCCTTTTGAAAAAGCAAAATAGGGTAGTTCAATTATTTAAAAAAAAAAAAACAAAAAAGCTGACCTTATAGCTGCATTGAAACCTACTGAAATCATGAACACCCACCCAGAAACAGTAGTACTGCATTTAGCAAAAAAACAAAGGAGATAATATTTCACTAATTAATCAATGTTTCAACATTTGATGGCCATGGCAGATGGATCCAGAAGGGTGGACCAGGCCCAACATGTTTTTAAATTTACTTTATGAGTGTGTACTCTCAGTCATGCATAACCAAACAGAGTCTTAATATCTCACAAACTAGTGGGCCAAGAATTAATATGTACAGTTTTAGCAGTTTCTGAACTCATTTCTCTGTTGAGAATTAAATTCAAAACGTTCTGTATTTTGAGACCTTTTTTAACAAAGTTTTGAAGGGTCAAAAGGCAACCAAATTAAACATATGACCTATGGATTTCGATGCCCGGATGTCTACTTTTTGATGGTTCAAGTTTCAAGTTGTTTGGAGTTCTTTAGAAGAAGTTATGATGGTTTTAGTAACCAAAGGTCAGATATTACGTGGTTGTTTCATATGTTAAGATAAATATAAATGATTAAATTATTCATCAACCCATAAGTTTAAGTTTTTGGGATTGTTGGTAATTTGTCATGGTATAAAAACTAGAGATCCCAAGTTCGAATCTCGGCAAAGTAAAAAATTAACCCTATTAAAAAAAATTCACATGTAAGGACCAATAAAAAAAATAAATTGGCATACATGTGAGGGGGAATGTTAAGATAAATATAAATAATTAAATTATTCATCAACTCATAAGCTTAAACTTTTGGGATTGTTGGTAATTTGTCATCATATTCCGTGTTTAATGCCTTTAAGTTCTTTTAAGTATGTTTATTGCATTAGTTATTGTACGAATTTGAAGAGTCTTATTGAGTCTATAAATATTGTATTGTGCTCATTTGAAAAGAGAGAATGTAATCCAAATCCTGAAGAAACTTTGAAGAGTGATAAAAAAAAGTGAAATACTAATTTTGAAGAAACTTTGAAGAGTGCTCCTCTCATCTCTCTCCAAAAACAAACACTCCATTTTTACCAAATTGGTATCAGAGCTATGTCGAACCATGGGAGCACACCGTTGGGACATATGCCGCTGCCACGACTAACCAAGATGAACTACGACAATTGGAGCATTCAAATGCGTGCGTTGCTTGGTGCACAAGATGCGTGGGAAGTAGTCGAAACTGGTTTCACGGAGACGGAAACCATTGGCGCCTTGACAGCAAATCAATCAAAAGCATTGAAAGAAACACGAATGAAGGACAAGACACGCTCTCTATCTCATGTTTCAAGCAGTAGATGAGTCGGGTTTTGAGAAGATTCCTAGTGCAACAACTTCGAAGGAAGCATGAGACACTTTGCAAAAAGTATTCAAGGGTGCCGATCGAATTAAGCAAGTGCGGCTTCAAACTCTTCATGGCGAGTTGGAGGCCATGAAGATGAAGGAATCAGAAGACATATCAACCTACCTCACGCGTGTGCAAACGGTGGTGAATCATCTCAAACGCATCGAGAAACCCTCACGAATGCAAGAGTTCTGGAGAAAATTCTTCGGTCATTGACGGAGAATTTTGAGAATGTTGTATGCGCAATCGAGGAGTCGAAGAATTTGGAAGAGATGACCGTCGATGAACTCACTGGCTCTCTTGAGGCACATGAACAAAGGAAGAAAAAGAAGGCACAATAAGTCTTGGAGGAGACTTTACAAACAAAGACGACTATCAACGATGATAAGGTAATATACGCACAACACAACCGAGGAAGAGAACGTGGCCGTGGAGGTTATGGTTTTGATCGCGGTGGAGGACGCGATCACGGAAATAATAGCGAAGAGAAGGGTGAGACCAGCCAACAAAATTGGCATGGACGAGGACGCAGTCGTGGAAGAGGTGGCCGGTCGAATCGTTCAACTGTCGAGTGTTACAATTGCGGCAAGTATGGACACCATGCAAAGGAATGCTACTCCGAGAAGAAGGTGGAAGAAAACGTGAATCTAGTTGTGAAAGATGAGACAAAAGACGATGGCATTCTCATGATGGCCCAAAAGGACACCAATCCGGAAAGCGACATGGTATGGTATCTCGACACCGGTGCTAGTAATCATATGTGTAGACACAAACATCTCTTTGTTGATATGCAAGAGATTAAAGACGGACACATGTTTTTTGGAGACGCCTGGAAGGTTCAAGTCAAAGGCAAAGGAAAAATATGTTTTTCGAAAAAGGATAAAAATGATCGAGTAATGTCTGTCAAGCAGTGGCTAGAAGATAGAAAGCTACTACAAGCAGAGATGCAACAATTGAGAGAGAAGATAGAAATGTCTCAAAGAATAGCTAAGGCCGAAGCACAACTCAAGGAAAAGTTGAAGGTGAGATTGAAGACGCTGGAAGACGGATTGAATCATGTTTCAAGTTCCCCCATGAATCCCAGCGCCTTCTGCAGGTTTTTAAAAACAGAAAAATTCAATAATATTCTTGGTTTACTAACAAGCAATGGCTGACTTAAGAAGAAGTCAACCTCACACCAAGGGCATCTACAGCCAGCAAGAGCTCTACAAAGCAACAACCAGATAAAAAAAAGCTGCAATGGAGCTAAGGAGATCAAATAGCTTGAAAAAGAGGTATGGTTCTGGAGAAAATGTGTTGAAAAAAGGTATTTGGGCATCAAAAAGTAGAGTAGTCGATAGTGGCAAACAAATGGATATGGAAAATAAGCTGAACACAATCAACAATGGCGATGATGAAGTTGTTGAAAGAACTGAAACAGAAGGCAAAACCAAAAGTGGTGGCAACGTTGATGATGGAGACACAATCTCAAGCTTTTTGCATGATCAACTGCAAAAAGAGGTGATCCATCTCAGGAGATTGTGCGGCGATGTAGATGACCCGAAAAATACAGCGGGATACATGTTCTATATGGGAGACACGGTATTCACATGGTTTTCAAAGAAACAGCCGATCGTGACTTTGTCAACATGCGAGGTAGAGTATGTGGCTGCATCTTGGTGTGTGCGCCACGCAATTTGGCTAAGAAATTTGATACATGAGTTAAATCTCAAGCAACATGAGGCAACTGAAATACGAGTCAACAACAAATCAACAATTGAATTGGCAAAGAATCCAATTCATTATGAGAGGAGTAAACATATAGATGTTCGTTTTCATTTTATTAGAGAACATGTCAAGAAAGGAAAAGTGCGAATGAATCACGTTTCAAGTCGTGATCAAGTGGTAGACATTTTTACAAAACCGCTGCAAACGGTCTTGTTTGAAAACCTTAGGAAGATAATAGGGATGAAGGATCAGAAATGTTTGAGTTTAAAGGAGGAATTTGTTGAGAATTAAACTCAAAACGTTCTGCATTTTGAGGCATTTTTCAACAAGGCTTTGAAGAGTCAAATGACAACTAAATTAAACGTATGACCTATGGATTTCGATGCCCCGGATGTCTACTTTTCTGATGGTTCAAGTTTCAAGTCGTTTGGAGTTCTCTAGAAGAAGTTATAATGGTTTTAGTAACCAAATGTCAGATATTACGTGGTTGTTTCATATTTCGTGTTTAATGTCTTTAAGGTCTTTTAAGTATGTTTATTGCATTAGTTATTGTAGGAATTTGAAAAGTCAGTCTATAAATATTGTATTTTGCTCATTTGAGAAGAGAGTAAAATACAAATCTGAAAGAAACTTTAAAGAGTAATCCCCTTCTTTTTCTCCAAAAACAAACAGTACATTTTTATCATTCTCCTCAAACTAAGCAATCACAGCTACGAAGACAGTGGCCCCGTTAAATTCTATCTCAACGTATTATAAAGACCACAAATGACATATAAAAAGCCAAAAAAAAAAGACACATCTTTTGGTACAAAAACAGTCTCTCTGCTAACATGGCCATTGTTAAGTCTCGTTTCAGTAAGTGGGTAGGTCATTTTTCAAAGAATAATGTTATTTTTTCACATTTCATTATTAAACTTTAAACTTTTTTTTTTTTGACAAATGGAGCAACCTCATTTCACTTACCAATATTTTTGGACAATATGTGTATATTACATTTTTAATTTAGTAAGGTATTTTTTAATTTAACTCCATTATAAGCTCTATTGCGCAATGAATAGAGCTCAAACTTCTAGATATGAGATAGATAGAGTTTGAAATAATTTTAGTAAATTAATGGATAATACTACTACCATTACCAGTACTTAAAAGAAGTTGATCATTACCAGATAGTGAGAGAATCAAGTGCCAACTCAGGATTCTTGAGCAACCCAGCTAGAAGAACAAGTATCTGAAAATACCAAGTCTCCAAACAAAGCATCACAGCCGAAGCAACAGACAACTTGAAAAATCCGTACAATCCAGACAACGCTTGAGAACTGAATCCAACCCAAGTATACTTGCATCTTTCACTCTTAATTATATACACAAACTGGGCCACCACGATTATCCACCATGATAAACTGAGCACTAAAGAAGCGCCCAACAAACCAAGCCCAATTTTATACACAGCCAGCCAGCTTAGAAGAAGATGAACAGCTAGAGCAGCTGACGATATATATGCGCTTGGAGCCACTATACTTTGAGCTTGAAGAAACTTTTGGATGGGGAAGTTAATGGCGTAGGCAAATATCTGAGGAATCAAGCCATATACAAAGAGAGCAGCGACTGATGCGATGTTAGGAGATTGTCCAAGAAAAATCAAAATGGGTTTGGAGAAAATGTAGAGAACTGTGAGAAGAACTCCCGTTAGAGAGAGAAGGATTGTTGATCTTTGTAGATATATGCCCAACATGTCGTATTTTTGGGCGCCAAATGCTTGTCCACATAGAGTCTCCACTGCACTTCCCATGCCTAACTGTATGATGAAAAAAGAAAACACCCATTAATCTTGTTCCATCTGAGAACGAGTTGGACTTTATTTGATTGAACAAGATCTAGAAAAATGGGTATTCTTTGGCTTTGGGATTTTTTTTATTATCTGAGTGTTTTTGAAGATTATACGAAGTGTACAACAATAAAAAAAACAGAGCGTACCATTAAACCATAAGCAAATATTTGGATTCCGGTGTTTCCTAAAGAAGCAGCGGCAAGCTCGAGATTTCCGAGGTGGCCGGAAAAGATCTGGGTAGACATAGACATAACATAGTTAATCATATAAACAAGAACAGCCGGAGCAGCCAAGTGGAACAGAAGCTTTAGTTCGATCCACGTTGCAGAGCTTAAACGCTGCCAAAACGGCAGCTGGGTATCAGACAGTATTCGTTCAAGCTCGCTACTAGGCTCAGCCTTTGGGCCAAACGACTGAGACGCCGGATTCTCCGGCTGCAAAAGAGGCAGTTTTAGTGACGACTCCATTGGAGCTCGGAATGAATCTCCCATGTACAAAAAAAAAAGGGCGGAGCCGGAGGATTCCTACGGTGGAAACGGCGTGAGGGTGGTGGAGGATTTCTACACGTCCTTTAACTCAATTAAGAAGCTTCTCAATCAACGTATAATGGATGGTGCGGGTTTGGACAGACCAGCCACCAGGCCATGAAAGTGACAGGTATCAATGCAATAAAGATGAGAGAAAGCCAAGTTTAGCTGATCGGAAGAATCCACAGAATTTCATTCTATTAATACAAATATACGTAATGTAGAATACAAATAGGTTCGTGATTCACGTTAGGGTCAACTTATGTCTTCTTTGGATAACGACCCCCCAAGAGAGCTTGGCCCAATTGCCACGTAATTTTGCAATGAAATAACACATGCTCAATATAATGTAATTTAAATAGATCAGAGTATTTAACAATACAAGAAAAGAGTTGATTAAAGACTATCTGAACAAATTAATTGAGTGCAGAGAAAATTTACTTACCATATAAATATTATTTCAAAGTTATTGGAAATTTAATAGGTAAGATAACTGTATTAGCTGTCAATTTAAATATTGTATATATATTAATTGATTAATTAAGAGAAAAACGTTTTAGAAAAACGTTTAAGGAAATGTTTTCCCCCTTTTATGGTACTTGAGATCGGGGAGGGATTTCCTCCCAAATCTATTCCCTTCCCAACCACTCTATAGGAATAAGTTCTCCTCCCTCGATGATAGATCGCACCAAGCTCCTCAATTCCAGCCTTCATTTCGTCAATCGCCTCTGTTATATTTAGTGCTCAATGCGTGAGTTGGAGTCTGGGAATAGTCACGGTAAGTCTGACTCATTCAATGTGTAACTCCAAAATTTGTATTGAAGTTTTGATTATGATAATGCTCTATGTTGGAAAGGATTTGTACGATTTTGGAGGAGGAAAAAGGTTGGATTTCTCCATCAATCGGTGTACTTCTGTGGTTGGAAAAACAATGAACTTAGAGGTACAAAAATCTGATTTTTACCTTCGTTGCTCCTCCGTTTAAGTTGCATTATACATGTTGATTCATTTCTAAATTGGATTATGGAATTGTTGGATTTTTTTTTGGCGTTGTTGATTCTTCTATTTAGATGAACGTCAGTGTTTGAACGCCAAATCACGGAGCCACATTGCTAAAGATCCTACTGCTTGGCCATTGGGCCGACTAGACGAGACTGAGAGCCTCGGCCAGAAACAATATTGCTCGCATTGGTGATGGAGTCGACGAGTAGTTTCAACTCACTCGTCCAGAGGCAAGTCCCCGTCTACGCGATTGTCAATCGCATAAGTCGTGATTCTAGAGCCAAAATGAACTACGAGCCAGGGGAAGACTAGGCTCGATCTGGTCTGACTAGAACAGTAGACTTAGGTCTGTTTCAATTTTTAGGCTCGGTCTGGTCTAACCAGACTAGTAGGTTTTGGCCCACTTTAGTTTTTGGACCTCTTTTTATAAATCTGTTTGGGCCACGGGTTGGGCCTATATAGATCATATTTCAAGTCATATATTGAGTCATTATCCACTTTTAGTTTGAGCAGAATTAATTCAATTAATTTTATATTAATTTTAAATGATAATTAGATATTTTAATTTATAAAATTCAATTCAAAAATTTAATGTCTTAATTTTTGAATAAATACTCAAATTTAACTAAAAATTCATGGACCCTTGGATTTGGATTTTTGGATACTTGACTTGGGTCGTCACTGTAAACCCACTTCGAGGTAAAGATTTATTTTATGCAATGCATTGCATAATTTTTATAAAGTGAATATTTTTAGACTTGTTTCATATTAAAACGGCCTGTCCATTTTATGATCGTCAGAATTTTATATTATATTTTATTTTAACTATACACGTTTAAATTAAGCTTGCATATTATATTTTTGAATCAATTTCGATCGAGCAAGTTTGGGGTCTGTTTTATCTTACGCACATTTGACGTGTTAGAATGTGTTTGTTGTTGTTAAAATGAGTAATATGATAGCTGTATGTGCCGTGTCTTTGAATTTTAGGGTATTTATTTGGCTTTCGCGATCGCCGAGCATTGTTTTTATTCTGTTATATGCCTATAACATGGTGTGCCCGAAGTCCGTGAGTGATTCAATTTTCACTGTAATTTTTAATTAGTATAACAAGAACCTATTTTAATTATGTACCACATATTAGTAGGTGGTTTTAATCACATGCCCTTTTGTAGACATTTTTCTTAAAGGAATTTATAAAACGTGAGTTTTAAATTCATGCATGCTTAAATATCATTTTAATTAAATTTATCAAAACATAATTCCTATTGAGTTAGTTAACTCACCCCAATGACACATTTCAGGATTTTATTGGTCGGATTTCCAGTTGTCAAGCCAAGTTTAGATCCGACGAAGTTTTATTTTTACTTTAGTATTTTTCCTTGAGAGATATTTGGTAATGTAAACTTTATTTGGATAACTGTAATCTTTAATTTACTTTCCACACAGTACTTTACTTTATTTTATTTTTGATTATATTATTATATTATATGATATAACTATTGGACCTATTAAATCCATGTTTGTTGGACCCCGGCTTATAATTAATATTTTAAGTCTTCCGCTGAAAATTATTAAATCTTAAGAGAAAAAGGGTTGGGTGATTCGGTTCTTTAGGTCGGTTCGTTCCCCATTCTATCTTAGGTCCCTTGCGGATCGTGACAAAATTTTTGATATCAGAGCCAGGTTCCATCTTAAAAAGTGATATCAACAAAATAGATAGTATAGTAATATACAAAGATTTACAAATATTGTCCCTAAGACCATAGAAAGACATCTTGAGGTTGTCCGCAGGTGGATAAAGACATTTCTCTAGTTGGACATAGATAATTTGGAGTGGTCCGGATTTAGTCAAAAGTGATGAAGAGTACACTTTGTAAATGATTAGAAATAACATTTATGAACATATGAGTATGCGAACTCTTCTAGGTTTATGTGTGTGGGCTTGTGAAGTTTAAACTTTAAAAACCTATCATAGAAAGCAATCCAAAGCCTCTGTTTCCTTCAAAAATCCAATGCTAACTTTTTCATATTTGGAATTTGCTAGTCTAAGTCAGAATCTTGCGTTTGAAGACTCTGATTCGAAAACTGTTGGAAAAGACTTCTAATTAGTCTTTGTATTGTACAATTCGGCTTTAGTGTAAGTTTCTGCGTAGGCAATTGGAAATATTTGGACCAAAGATTAGAGTTGTTCAAGTGGAATGATGACTTCAATAGAGAATTTTCTGAAAGTGGCTTGTATTGAAATCACTTAGGATGAAATTATAAAACATTTAAAATATAGTAATTGTGGGTGGAGCTTACCAAATGAATGTTGAAAATTGGTAAGGGTGATGCAAAAGGAATTTGATCGCTTTTGGAATTCTATCGAAGTATTAGGTTTGAGTTTGCAACCTTCTATTTCGAGAAGATGACCGAAGTATGGTGGAAGTCTTTTAAGTTGGATTAACAGCTAGTTATGATGATATGGACTCAGTTTGAGGCAATGTTTGGAAACAACTATTACAACACTGGTCATCGCCAGAATATGATCAGTGTTTATCATGATTTGGAGCAGGAAAGTGTGACTGTAGAGAAATTAGAAAATTCCCTGATTTTGAGTTTTTCCCTGAATAAGAGATATGAAATGTGTCTCATTGTTTAATCTGCTGTCTCTATATTTGGCGGATCTGAATTATTGGTTGATCTGATAGTTATACCTATGGATCAGTTTGATGTAATCCTAGGTATGGATTGGTTGAACTTGTACGAAGATAAAATCGACTATTATTGGAAAAATATTATCATTGCATTGGAAGATAAAAGGATCCTAGTGCCTCCATTTAATTACTGTATGTTTCCTATCGATCCTATTCTGTGAGCTTGTTTGAGTGGTCGGAGAAGGTTGGAGCCTTATGGGAGTACTTTTGCTATTAGCAGTGACCTTGTTACAATCAGGCATGATTCTGATTTATCAGTGGTTTGTGATTACCCTGATATTTTTCCTGAGGATCTGCCTGGATTGCCAACCGACTATGAGATTGAGTTTTGTATTGATTTCATGTCTGACACTACTCTAATTTTGATTGCTCTGTACTACATGATTATTGCTGAATTAAATGAATTGAGAATCCAGTTGAATGATTTGTTGCAAAAAGGATTTTTTCAGAATAGTATTTCACCATAAGATGCACCATTTTTGTTTGCAAAGAAGCATGATAGTTTGCTTCACCTATGCATTGATGTAACGACCCGTCAATTTAAAACTATTTTTCTTAACAATTTTTTTTTTAATACCCGAAGATATTACTAAAATTACTTGTTAATTAAATAGAGCGAATAACGAAAACACATATCTTAAATAAAAACGTTTATCAGAGTTAAATGTGGAAACACAATTAGTTTTACAAACCAAGTTGGAATTTAAATAAAACTTCGTAAAACATAAATTCCATTGGAGAGCCACGGCCACACAGGTCTACTTCGCCGGATAACTCGCCTCCTCCACGGGGAACGCTTCCTCATCCGCTCCCGGATTAATCAATTCATTACAATCACCTACACCACAAGTAGACACTGTAAGCCTAAAAAGGCTTAGTAAGGAATTGGAAAACAAACAACAAAGCACAACAAATGCCTCTAACTGATTATGTCGGAAAGGAATCCGCCCAACCGTTCTTTACTCACTGTTACATCTTTTAACTCGTGGATCGAGTTGGGAGATTAGAGAACCCTAGCGGGTAATGAGGGGGAAACTCGGCATCTAACACCCTAGAGTAGACAAACTTTTCTTTTCTTTTAAATCCCATGCGCGGGAAAATCTTACGTACGTTTTACCGAGTCTACCGATTAGATCCGAACCATTAACCCGGTCGCTAATTCCCTTACATTCATTATTAATCATTTTACTCACATTATGAATACCAACCCGTTTGTGGTATTTCCTAAGGGTTTCTAGACCATGAAATCACAACCCTTAGACTCTAACAATCAATTTAGCATTTAACAGTCAAACTAACATACATTCTTGAAACTATCAAGGAAAGCAATTATATCCACCAATAATTCTTCTAACTACAATCAATTACAACATTCACAGCACTAACCACAGCGAATTTAAAAGATTAACATCGAAGAATATGATGAACATTTGATAGAACTACAACAATAAAACAGGCCAAATACTTAAAAATCTAAACGGATGAATTTCCACTATAAACATGTAATGAATGGACCAAAACTCTAACCTATTCAATTTCATGCTTTTGGATTCATGATTCTCAAATGTGTGATTAAGCTATTAAATCGATAAATGGACCTATAATGTGCTTATAGTACTACTCTCTAATCATAATCTGTCTACTAAAGAATACACTGTAATTTCTCAAAATAACCATGATCTACATTTTTGCATGTAATCTACTATGCATACAACTTATCATGATAACGGTTACGAAAACATAAGAAAAGAGACGTGTGATTTTATTTTCTCCTTGACAGAAAGTTGAACTATCCTAGTGATAATATACCAATATGTTTATCATCAATTTTGACTACTTATAAGTTTATGATTTTCATTACAATTGAGCTAAAAGAAATCTAAACATGGTTTGGGGTTTCTTAAAATGAAACATATTGACATGCTTGAGAAAATAGCAACTAAGACGTACAACAAGCTTATATAGAAGCAATAACCCTTACCAACTAGAAATCAAGTACAACTAACTAAGGAGGATGAACTTGATATCAAGAAAACAACTAACATATAATCCTAACCAGTCCCAAACTCCAAATGGAGTTACATGCAGTAAAAACAAACATAATATGGTATTAACAAGTCAATAACAGAAGATTACATATTAATTACCAAATGGAAATGGAATAGCAGAAGAACTAACATAAATCATACAATTGAAATCAAGCAAGACAACTTTTACTTGTGGGTAGGGGTTTTGGAATGCCAACACTCCATTCCTTACCTTACGATTTCCAATAGATAAGAACACAGCACTTTAGCCACTGGGATTTCCTTCAGTCACTCTCTCGGCCTCTCTAGCAGGTTCTTTTCCTCCATATAGACTGCCTTTCTCTTTAAAACAAGAAAGAATTGGTAGACAAACATCTAACCAGCGTAATTGCCACCTATAACACCTAATGACTAATAAAAACGTGTTGTTGATCTGCGGACAATGCGAGGTCCACAGAGGACTCGGCACCCACTGCATTAACTGTCCAAAAAAAGCCATCCAGTAAATCGAACATAGACCAAGACGATTGACTCACCTTGTCAACCTATCGGCCGTACGAGTTTCGATCGAGCTGACCCAGCTCGTGTCCTGCGAACCAGTCAGCCCGTCGCACCCGAGCCTGTCGCAATCGATCCCGTCGCACGCTGACGCCTCACGCTGCACCTCACCGAGCTCACCGGCGCACCCCGCGCACCGTCCAGCCGCCGCGAGCCTCACCATCGTCACGCGTCGTCGGCCGGCCGGCCAGATCTCGGCCCTCTCCTTCTCTTCTCCCCTGTCTTCACGTCTCCCTGCTTCTAAGTTCAAAGGAATGGCCATCCTGGCCATTCCTTTGTTTTACTTTATTTATTTATTTTTTATTATTTAATTTAATTTATTTATTTATTTATTCTTTTCTATTTTAAAACAATTCAAATTTTAATTTTTCACTTTTCAACTTTCACCCTTTAATTTATACTTTCCAAATAACTTTTCAATAATACTCAATTAATTATTTAATTCCATTATTGAAATCGGGACATTACAATTGATTACTAGAAATTGAATCATGTGACAATGAAGAACAAGTATACATTGTCGAGAATTGATGATTTATTTGATCTGATTAGAGGGTCTACGTACTTTTCAAAGATGGATTTGAGATTTGGTCATTATCAATTGAAAATACGTGAAAAAAAATATTTCGAAAACATTTTTTCAAATTCATTATGGATATTTTGAATTTATGGTACTTCCGTTTGAATTGACCAATGTACCAATTGCTTTGATGGATCTTATGAACCGAGTCTTTCGGCCTTATTTTGACCATTTTGTTGTGGTTCTTATTGATGATATCCTGAATTATTCTAAGACTCTAGATGATTATATAAAGCATCTATAAATTGCTTTGCAGACACTGGGGGATAGGGGTGGTCATGGGACCGGTTCGGTCCGGTTCCACAGGGGAACAGTACCGAACCGGTCGGTACCGGTTTTGGAATCCCAAGACCGGTACCAGTCCCGTGAAGACCGGGTACTGGACCGGTTTATTCTGTACGGTACCGGTTTGTACCATTTTTTATTTTTTAAAAAAATTATAATTAAAAATTACAAGAAATATAAAAAAAAAACTAAATAATTAGGTTTTTTAAAACATAACCTACACAGTATAAATAAGTAACTCAGTTCACTATTTGAAATAAGTAACTAAACACAAGCAATACACTGAGAACATAACAGTCAGAATTCACTATCACAAGCAAAATAATAAACACTAAACAGACATACTATCACAAGCAAAACACTAAACAAACAGATTCAGAAAAATAAAACTGACAGATTCATTCATCAACATTCAACAGAGTACCAACAATTTATATTCATCAATTGATTCAACCACTGCCAGAACAGATTAAATGTACCAACAGATTCATTCAGCAACATGCAAAACACTAAACAGAACAGAGTAGACTAGAGTGCTAACCAGAGGTAGTGACCAAGCTGGCAGTGGTGACAGACGGAGCTTGGAGCTCGGAGCTGGTAGTGGCGACGGACGGAGCTCGGAGCCTGAATCGGAGATTGGAGAAGCCAAGATCGACAATGGAGAAGGTCGGAGCTCGGATGTCGTCGGTCGTGAGAATGAGAGGCTGATGGAGCTCGAATCGGAGTTTGGAGAAGCCGAGATCAAGAATGGAGAAGGTCGGACCTCGAAGCTCGGACGTCGTCGGTCGTGAGACTGAGAGGCTGACGAAGCTTGAGATCGAGAATGGAGAACTGGTCCCTAGAGAAGGAGAAAATCGACGCTGGTCCCTGGAGAAGGAGAAAATCGACGAGGATAACTTGAATGACAACAATTGATTGCCCTAAATTCACGGTTCTACACGGTACCGATTCTACGGTACCCTGTACCGAGTACCGAACCGGGTAGAACCTGTTCTGTGAAAATAGGACCGGCTTCGGTCCGGTACTCCATTTACATGGACCAAAACTGGTACCGAAAGGACCAGTTCCGGTCTAATCTTCGGTACCGGGCCGGTTCTGCACACCCCTACTGGGGGAGAATCAGTTATATGTAAAGGGTGAAAAATGCCACTTTTAGATGACTGAAGTGAAATTTCTTCGCCATGTTGTTTCTCAGAATGACATTTCCATTGATCCAGCTAAGGTTGAGGTTGTGTTAAATTGGAAGCCACCCAAAAACGTTGTTGGTCTTAGCTTCTTGCGTCTGGCTGGTTAATATCGTCGATTTGTACATAATTTTTCTTCTGTTGTTATGTCATTAACAGAGTTGATCAATAAGGATGTGAAATTTATTTTGAATGAAAAGTGTCAGACAACTTTTGATGAACTCAAGTTATGTTAACTATTGCTCTAGTTTCAGCAGTACCTGATGGAGTTTACCTTATGCAGTTTATCCAGATGCATCAGGAGTTGACTTGGGTTGTGTTTTAATGCAGTAGGATATAGTTATAGCTTATACATCCGACAATTAAAGACGTATGAGTGGAATTACTTTACTTACAACTTGGAGCTTGAAGCTATTATTTTTGCCTTAAAGATTTGGCGAAGCCATTTGTATAGTACTAAATTCGAGGTGTTTTCAGATCACAAAAATTTAAAGTATCTTTTACCACACTTGATTTGAATATCTGACAACGCCGTTGGGTAGAGTATATGAAAGTTTACAACTTCACTTTAGAATATCATCCTGAAAAGGGTAATGTTGTAGCTAGTGCCTTGAGTCGTTGTTGTCAAGTATCTCTTTCTTGTTTTGTGTTGGATGATTGGAAGAGATGTCTAATTATGATAGATTTTGAGCTAGAGTACCAGGAGAATGACCAAACAGTTAGAGTTTTTAATTTAGTAGCGATCCCTACAATTTTGCAACGTGTGAAAGATTTGCATAAGTTTGACGATGAGTTAAAAGAAAGACTTGAGAAGATTCAAACTGATGAGCAGTTTGATGATTAGGAGATCAGTTCTAATGGATTCTTGTTCTTCAAGAATTGAGTTGTCTTTTGTGATTTGGATTTAAGGCAGACAGTTTTAGCTGAGGGTCATTGTAATACCCCGATTTCTTGTAACAGAATTAAGAAAAGATAATTGGGAAATTAATTGATGTAATGAGGTATTTGGAGCTAAGTTGGATGATAATGACATTAGTGTAATTATTATAAGTTGAAGGAAATAACAATAAATAGAGTGATGGATGTCCCTTGTAGTGGGACGGACGTCCTTTATAGTGAGGAGTTGATGGATGCCTTTAGGAAAAGCAGACATCGCTAAGGAAAGATTGGTGTTCGAAGTAAGAAGAAAACAAACGTTCATTATGAGGAAATGGACGACCTTTTATCTGGACGGATGTTTGAAATGAAAAAGGAACGTCATTATTTTAAGAAGCGAGGGACGTCCCTAATGGAAAGCGTGACGTCCAAAACGGAAGAATAGATGACGATGTTAGTATTAAGTGGGATGACATCGTTTTGAACGAAGAAGGAAATGAGAAGGAAGGGACGTCCTTAATGAACAAAGGACGTTCAAAATAGAAATAAAGGAAACGACGTTAAGATTTAAGCGGGAAGGCGTCATTTAGATCAATGGGAAGAAAGACTTATTGAGGAACAGACGTCCCTTATTGAGGAACAGACGTCCCTCATAGCAAAGAAGAAGGATGGACGTCTCTTGTTGAAGGGGAATGTTAGCGTAATAATGTAAACGACATCGTTTTGATGCAAAGGATGTCACTAATGGAAAATGGACGTTATGGTATAGAGAAATTAAAAGAACACGGTGTCATTTTGGTTGTGATAGATGTCCCTCTTGGGAAAAATGGACGTTCTATATAGCGAGACTCTTTGGCAAGAACGTCGAAATATCGCTTGAAAAATTGGTTAACCATCGCTTGGATATATGGGATACGTGGATAACAACTGTAAAATTTAAATGGATGTTTACCCGTGACAACCCTAGCCTTCTGTGTATAAATACAGGGATAGAGAGAGTGCTACTATGAGAGAGATGAAGGGAAACAAGATTTACAAAGAGTGAAAATTGTGAAGAAATGAGGAGTCTTTGGAGTTTTTACTGGTGAAGCTGAAGGGGGACTGTGAAGTGGACGCTTGTGCAGAGTCTTCTCCGGCGACAATGCGAGGTAAGGGTCCCCTATGCGTTTTGGCTTCTCAGTCTCCACTGTCGAGAATTAAGAATTGTTTGGCTTTGTCTTTGGATGGTGAATTCAGTTATGATAGTGGATTTTGTTGTGGGGTTGCTCTTTGGCTGGAGTTAATGGGATGCAGTGGCGAAAAATTGGCAGTGGTGAAGAAGCCGTGGGAGCTCTTTGGTAGGGGTGGGCAAATCAGTTCTCGGTTCCGGTTCCAGACCTCTTGGAACAGACCATTTGGTTCTTGGTTCTGAGAGCAGGGAATCGGAACCGGAACCTCAAGGAACCAGACCCAGAACCGGAATCGGAACCGAGTCTCTGTTCCGGTTCGATTCCAATTTCTAGTAACATTATGAAAAATTTAACATTCTGAAAAATTAACATTAACATTCTGCAACATTAACATTCTGAAAAATTTCCTAGTAAGATGAATATTTATCCTCCATGTCATTTATCCTCCAAATAACTATAGCAACAACATTAACATCTAATCCTTCTAGTTGATAATTGCAAAATATCAATAATTGTGTTTTGCTTCTTTGCCACAATGCTTCTTCACCTGGAGTCCTATTCTGCATGAGACAGAAAATATCAATAATGATGTCAATGTTCAATCAAATAAAAATAAACCCTGTTGAAGGGGGTGCAAGAGTAAGGACATAAATGATTTAATCAAAGAAACTACCCATGAAAAAGATGAATTAAAAGTCATTAATTGAAATGACCAATTAAAAGTGGAGATACATCAAGAAGTGGAGGTGCATTTGTGCTACATGCTCTCGTAAGGTCCTTGCAGAGATAATTTATCAGTGACTGAATTTGAGGTTTGGATTTGTACAAATATTAACATTTATCATTTTGAAAAATTAACATTTATCATTCTGAGAACCGATTTGCCCACTCTCAGATATATCCATTACAAAAGATACTAGTTTTACCTGTAAGAAATATAATTAGTCAAAGCAATCAATGGAGCAGCCTTACGAGGATCAAAGCTAGAAAGTTGCTTCTTTGCATCTCTGTTAAATTTCTCCTGCAGAAAGGAAAAAAAGCAGAAATTAGTAGCAATTAACTAATAATGATTTCTTAGGGCAAGAGATCACTTCCTCCTTCGTCAGCTTTGTCTTTTGGTCGTAAGTAGTAAGTGCAGAAAAAAAGTATAATATTAATCACTTAACATTAAAGAGTTTCATCAAATATATAAAAGTATTTGTACAAGTAACGCACCTTTGTCAATAGTTTCGTAGTCGTTTGTTGGCTGCGACGTATCTAGATGAGTTTGGGAATGAACCAACTTTGTGTGAAAATTATAGCTTCAACTATTTCAAGTTGGAGGGCAGTACACGATGAATCAATAATACGTCCCCCACAACTAAAAGTTGACTCGGAATAGATAGTGAAAATTGGAATGCTCAATACATCTTTCGCAATGTTGTTCAACACTGAATACTTATGTGCCATCAATTTCCACTACCTTAATATGTCAAAAGTTTGTGTGAACTTCTCAACTCACTCGCTCAAATACTCCTCCACTTCTGACATATTATTTGAATTTGAAAGCCTCTCAAGTGAATTGTCATAGAATTGCGCATAAACAATAGCTACCTCCTTTGACGGATTTCCAATATTAGAAACATTAGCAATCTCCACATCATCAGCGAAATCACCTCTATACTCCGAATATAATCATTCTAAAACATTCTCTGTTACTTTCACATACTCATCAACTCTATTGGATCCAATCAGAATGGAGATACAATGTCTTAGAAACTTTGATTTACCTCTTGGGTCGAGGAGGAAGAAGAGTGTTCATCTTATCGAAATATCCCCAATACTTTTTCAACTTGGTCATCATTCTGTGAGCCATGTGCATCAACGTCAAACTATGATCGTTGGCATACTGATTGATAATCATCTTCAACTTGCAAGCTTCAGTGACATACTGATGAGCTATAATTGACAAAGATTTCGAAACCGTCAGAGTGCTATTGTAAAACACCTTCAGAAACTTGATAAATATCTGAATGTTACTCCAATCTGTAGAAGTAGGATGCCTTTCCTCCTCCATCGCCGTTGCGTAAGTCTTATCACATTCTCTCATCTTATCGAATGCTACAACATACTTTTTGGCATTATCTAGCATCAAATAAGTGGACTTCCATCGAGTTGGCACATCAAGAGTTATATTGCCCTTAAATGTAATCTTCACATTGTTGATGCAAGACTTGAAGAGTTTAAGTCGTTGCAGAAAAGATTTAACATACTTCACCGAATTTCTCACTCGAACAATTGAGTTGTGATGCTCCTTTAGCCCATCAGCAACTATCAAGTTCAGAATATGAGCAAAGCATCGAACATGCATGTGCTCTCTATCTAAAACTAAACCATTCTAATTTCTCATAGTTCGCACCAAGTAAGAAATACCAACATCATTAGATGAGGCATTGTCAACAGTTACCGTCAAGACTTTGTCAATCTCCCATCCAGGTAGACAATGCTCCATTGTGCTGCCAATTGTCTCTCCCTTATGGTCATAGATCTCACTAAAGTTTAGTATCTTCTTTTGCAACTTCCACTCGTCATCAATCTAGTGTTCGGTCATCACCATATAAGACTTATTTTGTGTAGAAGTCTAAGTGTCCATAGTCAAACACACTCGTTGACTTCTTTGCTTGAAGTATGCTTTAAAATTTATTTTTTCTTTTCTATATATCTTCCAACTGTTGTACGGGAAGGCATAACAAAGTCGTTTCTGAAAAATTGAAGTAGTTCTTTGAAGCTTTCCTATTCAACCATTTTCATCGGTAACTCATCCTTGATTAACATTCTGGCTATATATTCTCTTGCAACCATCTGACTATATGTTGGCTTATTGGAGCATTCTCCATATTCTTTTTTTTTTAAAATGACAACTTGCTTTGATTATTATCAAGTTCTGCCACATGCTTTTTTGCACGATTTTAAGTGCTTCCACAAACTAGAGGTGCCATTCTTTCTAGTATTCGCTGCAAGTATTTGCTGACAATACTTGCATTGTGCTTTACCATTTTCTGCATCATGACTTCCAATCTCAACAAAATGCTCCCAAACATTAGAATTTCTGGTGCGTTTTTTACAAACAGTTTGTATCATTTCTGACATTCTGTTTGTATCATGAAAAATCAAAGAGTCACGGGAGATTTTCTAAACTGCATAAAATAAAACTACTTAGTTCATAATAACGAGAGGGTATGAAGTAACTATGACCAACAGAACACTATCCTCAACAAATGTCCTTCAACCATTTATTGAATTTAACACAACCCGAAGTCAACAAAGCATTATCCTTGGTATTACCCAAAACAAAATCACAGTAACTAAACAACATCAGTTTAAATCGTGAGAGTGACAACCCAAAACAACAATAGTGCATCAAAACAACATCAGTTCATCAGTTCATCACAATATTTGTTAACACAACCCAAAACAACATCAGTTCATCAAGACAACAGATTATGATTTACGGTGTTGAAGCAATCATATTATTGTGATTACTTATTGCGGTCAGAATCGCAAACCCTACTATATCAAAGCAGCGGTCAGAATTAAAAATAGAAATAAAAAATAGAAGCAAATCCTAAATCAAAGCAGCGGTCAAAATCGCAAACCCTAAATCAAAATTTTTTTTAACCATACGTACCCTCGGAATCAGAAGAATCAAGAAGGGGAGCAAGGGTTCGCCTTTGCTGGTTCGTCTTCACGGATTCGCCTTCACAATCGCAAGTTCTTCTTCCAGAAATCGAGAGAGGAATTGCTTTCTTGGTTCCAGGTTCCAGCTGCCGAGCCGATTGTCATCTCCCTTTTTTAAAATAACTCGGTTCTCGGTTCTATAAAGCAAGAACTGATAACCGAACTGAATTGTGGAGCAAGAACTGGAACCAAACCAGTTATAAATTTAGGAACCAAGAACCAGAACCGACCCGGAATCGAGTTTCGGTTCCGGGTAGGTTCTCGGTTTGGTTCGGTTTGGTTCTTGCCCACCCCTGCTCTCTGGTCTTCATTAGGTCTCAGCTATGGTTTAGGTAATACCAAAATCCCCTTTTTGGTTTGAAAGGCTTATGTAAATAATTGAGGAAGATGATAATGAGTTCCTCTCTATTTGGTTTACTGCTGCTTGATTTTGTGAAGTGAGAATATTATGTATGTCTGTTGGATGTAGGCTTGGGTTATGCTCTGTTGGTGGAGGGTTTTAGTGTCATTGGTTGTGTGTGAAATTGATAATTTGTGAATTAAGGAATAATAGGGGTGGAACTGTTAAGACTTAGGAGCTATTGAAATAAGGTTTTGTGGTTTTGATGGTTTAATGTTATGGATTTGTGAAGGTATGATGCAGACTAAATTGGAGTGCTAGACGCTTTACGCAAACGAGGTAAGTAATACGTATGTGCTTTGATTTTTGGACCCTATATCGCAAAAATTAGAAAATTGTATGCCTACTGTTTATTAGAATTTGGTTCTTTACTTTACAGATTTGATATGATTTATACCTTGAGGTTTATAGGATTTTTATATTGATATGCTTTGAGGGTGTATTGATGCTTGCTGTATGTTATTAGAATTAGGTTCTTTTAATGATATGTTTAATCGATGTAGGTTCCTTACGTTAAAAGTTATGAGATTGAGCATGTTTAGAAGTTATAGTAATGATATAACAAACACTATGTGTAAAATTTGATATTTTAAAAATAATTTAAAAATGCCACGTGTAAATTTTTAGCGAATTTTTGGTCAAATGTGGAAAAGTAGACCAATTTTGTCATGTAGCGGCGACATGTACATTTTTCTGTAAAATGGTCAAATTGGGTTTCTCGAGTGAGAATTTAAATTCGAAAATATTTTGGTAAATTATTTTGAACTAAAAAAATTATTTCTAGTGAGAGTTTTGAAAACGGGTAAGATTTTCTTTTTAAAATCAGATTTTTTTTTATTTATAACATATAAATTAGTTTTTATATATTATAAATTATTATTAAATAAATAAATAAATTTGTTTTACAAATGAAAGAATGAAAATGGGGGAAGAAGAGAGGAATCGTGACTGAAAATGCAGAAGGGGGTAGGGCTTCAGCCGAGGTCCTATTTTGCGAAGGTTAGGGTTCGTGAGGTCAGGAATCGGCAGTTCTGACCGACGAGGAGCTGCGGTTGGTCCAGCATCTTGACTGAGGGTAGTTGTGTCGTCCGTCCGTCCGTGAGGCAGGGAGCTCAGGAGAGCTAGGGCTTCTCTGCTTGGGCTTTCCTCCGCAATTTTGTACATTCTGGTTCTGGAGGTGTCAGATAATTTGACTTTTCGCTTACGACAGCGTGTAGAGCTGCTTTGTTGGTAATCGTGTCGTGGTGGCCATCAAGGTAGAGATCTTTATACTTTCTGCACTGCATTGCATCATGGTTTTCAAAACTACTTTTTTGTGGAATACCACACCTGAAAACATGACATGGACTGTTCGACAGCACGTCAGTTTTTACTTATACGTACATTTTCTCACATTTAAATTTCGTACATGGTTTATTGCTGATATCTGGATATATATTGATGATGTGACTTCTGTGTATGTGTTTGGGTGATGAATCCTCTTAATGCTTTAGGCACTCTAGCACTAAAGCATCACGAGGTAATCCCATCAACCTTCGACTGCGATAAGGTTTGACATTGGTTATGTACATTGGGAGGATGAGTTCTCTTGATGCTTTAGGCACTCTAGCGCTAAAGCATCACGAGGGTGTCCCTAAAATTTTCTATTGCGAGAAGATTTGATATATACATTGGGAGGATGAATCCTCTTGATACTTTAGGAACTTTAGCACTAAAGCATCACGAGCCTATCCTCGTGCAATCTTCTACTGCGTGAAGATTGGTCGTTTATGTGCAAAATGATGCATAAGGAATTCATGACATGTCCTTAGGTTTCGATCCCTGGAAGTGGAAATGGAGGATGGGGCATTAGTGACGTGTCCTCAAGTTGCAAGTTGTGAAAGTTGAAAATAGGATGGGAGGGTGATGACGCCTATGTGGGTCAAAAGTTCATAAACCTGGCTAGGGTCACACAGAGTTGGCAGTGTTGTTAGTCACAAAGATTAGTCTATCCTAGTATTGTTTTCATTTGGCGGGTGGCTGGACAGCTTGAGCTTGCTCGTTGGTAACCCTCGTCAATTTGGGTTGTTCAGGTATTAGCGAGAAGTGGTATGTCGTGAGAAACCTCGCTTCGATTATCACGATTATACGAATTGTGTCATCGCTGACTGGTTCACCAGCAACTCGGGTGACGAGCTGGATTTGCAGATCGCCGCCACTGGTATTCTTTCCTGTGTCACGAGGTGTTGCTATTGGCGGAAAACCACCTTTCTGTGACTTGTGCTGGGTGGTTACACGAGTTGTGTCATGGATGATTGGTTTTCCGGTAACTCAGGTAATACGCTGGATCTTTGGATCGCATCAGCGGAGACTACGGCCCGTCCGCACACCGAGAGATCATATCACCTTTCTATGATGAGTGACAGATGGGTCATTGAGTGACCATCTCTTTTCACTAATGATATTTTCATATGGAAAATGATGTTGGCATATTTTGTACTTATAGTTGTCTATATATATAACGAGTTTTAATAAAGCCACATCGAGGGCCATGAGCTAGATTTATAAAATGATAAAGAGGTTTTTAAGTGTTTAAAAATCCATGTAAGTTAAAATGATAAGCATGAAATGGTTTTTAAAAGATGAGGAAAATAGTTTTAGTATGCATTGCATTTAGTATAGATTTCCCTACTGAGTTAGTCACTCACCCCTTAGACTATATTTTTTCTCCAAGTTAAGGTGTAGGTTCGGTGCACTAGTCCTAAGCGTGTGGCAGCTGGGCAAAGCTGGTGTTTCCTGCTGGGTGTCTTGATCTCCCCGTGGATGGGTGGAGGTTCATCGGTTCAATCCCTTCGTTCTTGGTATGTTGGGATTTTAGTTTTGGTGTTGTTTGATTTAATTCTTGCATAGAGTCTTCCTTTATTATGCTATCATGTCTCTAGTTGATCACTCCGTGGACCCTAACCCATGTGAATTGAGTTTGGGCTCGATATTATTTCCATTAAGTCTTCCGCATAAAACTCACGCCTTGTGCTGGGTAATCGGGTTCTCTTCGAGGATTGGGTAGTTTGACTCGGCGATTCTATCTAGCTCGCCTCCAGGTTGTGACAGAATTTTATGGTATGAGAGCATGGTTTCGCTCTTACTGAGAGTGATCACTTGAGGAATTAATAGTGTAATGTGTCAATCGTGTGTCTACTGTGCATGGAATTGTCCAACACCAAGTTAAATTTTGAATGAATCAAGATGCTACTAGGAAGGCCTCTGGGGGTCGTATGTTGGATGATGACTCTATCTTTCCCTTATCCATGTGAGTGTTGGGTATACTCCGTGGATCGTTAAGTGAAATTGTTTTGGATTATGAGTTGTGAACTCGCCTGAGTTTTTTCTTGTGTGTGGGCTTGTGAGGTTTGGAATTAAAATCAAAATCCTGGGTTTGCGATCCTTTTGGCTTGTCTCTTCGTGTGGGTCTATGTGGGTCGAGGTTTAAAATCTTTGCCCTTAAAGTGCTATTCGACTCTCGATTCCTTGTGAGTTTCCAAGTTTGCATTGGTTTGTTTGGAACTCGTTAGCCCGGTTGGAAATTTTGGTTGGTGTTCCCTGATCAATTTTGTGTTGTATCCGTTCTTGTGGTTTAGAGACTCTTGGTTCAAGTCTACGAGTGGGCCTTATTCTCATGCGTTGTCGCATTAATATTGACCTCTGCATAAGTTGTTAGAAATACTTGGTCTGGGAACTGTTGTCGTTTGATGGGTGTTCCGGAGACTGCAGCGGAGGCTTCCTTGACCAAGGCTCGTTGGTTTCACTTAGAAATGAGTTGTGTTTTCGTGATGGTCACGCATTCGCTTCCTATGACTATCACCTCCGCTTTGTAAGTTGGAGTTTGGCTGATAGGACAAAAATGCTTCAGATTAGTCAAAATCCAAGTGTTCGCTTTGGAATTATCCCTATTTTGCCTTAGGGTTTCTGCACTTGGATATGTCGGAGGATCTTAAAGTCTCGATCCTCGTGCTGGTCGTTTTGTTAGAAGACTGTTTGATCTCGATGATTGCCTTTTGTTGTTTTCACTGTTCTACATCCAGTGACGGTGGTTGGTGAAGACCCCGTGGATACTCAACGCTATCATTTCTCACACAAAGAGCTTTTCGATGCTGTTAGTTTGGACTTGTTTAAGTCTGTATCGGTTTTTCTTGTTATGAATTGTTCCTCTGCTAGGGTGGTGTGTTTCAGCTCTACTTTTACAAGGGTGGTGCAATGCGTAAGTCACTCACTCATCCTTTATGAGCGTCATGGTTGTCTGATGCAAGACGTCTGACAGATGGGATAACGATGTTCCTAGTCAGACATATTCTAAATCACCTATCTTGAAATTGTTTTTCTTGCCTCCTTTGTCATATCTTGGAATTTATGTGCATTGGTATGTTAAGGATCATAGTGGTTTGATCCCGTTCCTTGTTGATATGTTCGAGAATATTGTTTAGTTGGGTTAAACCGTTATCTTCGTCTCCATTGTTCTTTGTGTTGAGATCTTCTTAGCGTTTGTGGGTCTCAAGTTGTTCAGGCAGCATTCGTGTTTTGTACTCGGACTCATCCCTTCGGTAGGGCAATGTGTATTAGATACTTCTAAGACCTCTCTTGGAATGAAAGTTGTTGTTTGCCCACATTTGGTAATGTCTCTTCCTTCTTAGGAGTGGAGCGAGTGGTCATTGTAGTTAAAGCGAGGTGGCGATTTCTGCTGGTCGGTCAGGTGGGGTTATCGTTGGGCTATGTTCCATGTTTTCGGTTGACTGGGAACGTGGGTTGCACTTCCCAATGGACTAGCAGCGTGTCCCTTGATCAGGAAATCTGGTTTTCCTGTGGCTTGCTTGCGACCTCTGCGTTGACCTTGTTGTATCTGTGTCAAATTTGGGAAATCTGAGATCCCAATTGTGGAAGTTGTTTCCTAAGGATGGTTCATGTGCTGGTGACCTCGAAAGTGGCGCTTTGTATCGCTTGTTTCCGTTGAAGACCACTGTGTTGTTACAGGTGGTGTTGTCTCATAGGCTCTGTTTGTTCCCTTTCAGAGCCTGTCCTTTTTCCGTATGGATCAGGTATGTTTTCCTTGGAGAAGTTGACTTTCTTGGCTATTTGGTTGGCCTTGTCGTTTGCCCTTGAAGTTTGGACCGTTGTCTTGAAGCTACGAGCTGTTGTTTTCTAGTGCATCTCTTGTTGTTAGCTTCGCGTTCTTGTTCTAGAATTGGACACCTTGTGTTTTTGGTCTTACACTTTGGTTTGACCAATGCCCGATTGCCTTTGAAGTTTGCACTGGTTTTCCGAACCCGTGGTTTATTGATCCACCAGTGTTCTGGTGTTGATTTTCTGTTCGGAAGTTGGTCGTTTCACCTTTTGGTCATATCTTTTGGGTTTGACAAGAGGTCGTTGTTTCGTGGATGTTAGTTTCAAGTTCAAATTTATGGTGTTTCATCCAAAGTTTTGCCTTGATTCAAAAGAATTGCGTGCTGGGTAGCAGCATATGCTTAGAGCTGCGCTAGAAGTCATGGATTTTCGAGCCCTGTTGGCTGTCAGGTCCATATTAAGGTCATCTTCTTGTTCAAGTCATTGTTGTCCGTGTGGGACATGACGTGTGTCGGGTTGTGTTAGATGTTTGGTCCGGGTGCGCTTGTGTCTAAGTGCCGATTGTTGTGTGGACCATATCTAACAGTTCCTGACTGGTGTTGCATCAGATGGTTTATTTTGGAGGTGTCAGACACTTGGTTTTGGTAGTGTTTTGATGCGTCAGAGCATAGTGGTTACCCATGAATCCAGAAAGTTTTGGTTTTCGTTGGATGTTGGGTTACCTGATCACTTTGGTTTTGATGCGAAGTCCAATTCCTTAACTCGAAAGAAGTCCTTACATGCTATAGGACTTAAATTCTCTCTCTTATGGGGCTTGGTGCTTGGACAGAAGGAAGCCAGAGAATGTTGTGTGGTTGTGATCTCAGTTTAGAGTATTGTTCAGGCATGGAGAGCGTTTTGACGGACACTCCAAACTCGGGTCCAACCAATGTCTTTTCATTTTCTGGTTTCAGACGTGTTCTCGGTTGGGGAATCCATTAAGTCACGTCTCGACTGTTGCGGGGTCTCCACATCAGTTCATTGATGTGTGAGCCTCTGTGGCTGGTTAAACGCCTTGTTTGTTTTCCGTCAGGACGTGTGGGTCCATCCTTTGGTGATCGTTTCGTCTGTTCATCGATCGATGGTCATCCCTTTATTTCTGTCTGGGTGACCCTTCCTTGCCTATGTTGGGTTGTCAGCTCATCGCGAACTTTGCTCGTTTCACGATGGTTCATCTCGGTGTCTATTTCGAACGGGTTCTTGAATTTTTATCCTGTTCTAGGCTTGAGAAAAACCCTAAAAGTAAACAAATGTGTCCTTTCGAGGAGATTCTCTTAGTTTGTGTGCTTTTGTATCAGACTGAGAAGAGAGTTTCTTAGGAATTCGCATTTAGGGTTTATTTTAAGGTTCAAGACGAAACTTCTTTTAAGGTGATTAAGATATAAAATTTGAGATTTTTAAAATAGTTTTAAAATGCCATGTGTAAATTTTTTGTGAATTTTTGATCAAATGTGGAAAAGTTGACCCATTTTGTAGCGTAGCGGCGACGTGTATATTTTTTTCATAAAATGGTTAAATTGGGTTTCATGGGCGAGAATTGAAATATGGAAATATTTTGGTAAATTATTTTAAACTAAAGAAATTATTTCCAGTGAGAGTTTTGAAAATGGGTAGGATTTTCTTTTTAAAATCAGATATTTTTTTTATTTATAATATATAAATTAGTTTTTATATATTATAAATTATTATTAATTAAATAAATAAATTTGTTTTACAAATGAAAGAATGAAAATGGTGGAAGAAGAGAGGAATCGCCACTGAAAATGTAAAAGGGGTAGGGGTTCGCGAAGGCTGGGGTTCGCGAGGTTAGGATTCGGCAGTTCCGAATGCTAACGGCTTACAGTTGGTCCAGCATTTTCGGGAGAGCTAGGGCTTCTCTCGGGCTTTCCTCTGCATTTTGTAGATTCTGGTTCTGGAAGTGTTAGATAATTCGACTTTTCGCTTATAACAATGCGTGGAGCTGCTTTGTTGGTAAGCGTGTCGTGGTCGCCATCAAGGTAGGAATTTTTATATTTTCTACACTGCATTGTATCATGTTTTCAAAACTGCTATTTTGTGAGATACCACACCTAAAAACCAGACGGGAATTGTTCAACAACACGTCATTTGTTAAAGATACGTATGTTTTGTCACGTTTACATTCTATGCATGGTTTATTGCTGATATCTAGATATATTTTGATGATGTGACTTTTGTGTATATGTTTGGGGGATGAATCCTCTTGATGCTTTAGGCACTCTAACACTAAAGCATCACGAGGTTATCCCGTCAACCTTTGACTGCGAGAAGGTTTAACATTGGTTAGGTAAATTAAAAGGATGAATCTTCTTGATGCTTTAGGCACTCTAGTGCTTAAGGATCACGAGGCTATCCCCGAAATCTTCTATTGCGAGAAGATTTTGATATGTACATCAGGAAGATGAATCCTCTTGATACTTTAGGCACTATAGCGCTAAAGCATCACGAGCCTATCCCGGTGCAATCTTCTGCTGCGTGAAGATGGTTGTTTACATGCAAAATGGCGCATAGGACATTCATGACATGTCCTCAGGTTTCGATCCCTGGAAGTAGAAAAGGAGGATGGGGCATTAGTGATGTGTCCTTAGGTTGCAAGTCTTGAAAGTTGGAAATAGGATGGGAGGGTGATGACGCCTCTTTAGGTCGAAAACCCTAAACCGGGCCAAGGTCACACGGAGTTGGCAGTATTGTTAGTCACAAAGATTAGCCTATCTTAGTATCGTTTTCATTTGGCGGGTGGCTGGACGACTCGAGCTTGCTCGTCGACAACCCTCATCAATTTTGAATGTTCACGTATTAGCAAGAAGCAGTCTGTGGTGAGCAACCTTGCTCTGGGTAACACGATTATACGAGTTGTGTCATCGCTGACTAGTTCACCAGAAACTCAGGTAACGAGTTGTATCTGCAGATCACCGTCATTGGTATTCTTTCTTGCCTCATCAGGTGTTGCTATTGGCGGATAATCACCTTTCTGTGACTTGCGCTGGGCGGTTACACGAGTTGTGTCAAGACTGATTGGTACGCTGGCAACTTGGGTAATGCACTAGATTTTCGGATCGTATTGGTGGTGACTACGACCAGTCGGCACATCCGAGAGATCATATCATCTTTCGATGATAAATGACGGATGGGTCCTTGAGTGACCATCCTTTTTCACTGATGACATTTTCATACAGAAAATAATGTTGGCATATTTTGCGATTATAGCTGTCTATGTATACAGTGTGTTTTAATAAAGTCACATCGAGGGTCATGAGCCGAATTTATAAAATGATAAATAGGTTTTTAAGTGTTTAAAAATCCATGTACGGTAAAATGAGAAGCATGAAATGGTTTTCAAAAGATGAGGAAAACAGTTTTAGCATGTATTGCATTTAGTATAGATTTCCATACTGAGTTAGTCACTCACCCCTTAGACTATACTTTTTTCCCAGGTTAGGGTGTAGGTTCGATGCACTGGTCTTGTGCGTGTGGCAGTTGGGCGAAGCTGGTGTTCCTTGCTGGGTGTCTCGATCTCCCCGTGGATGGGTGGAGGTTCGTCAGTTCAATCACTCCGTTTTTGGTATGTTGCGTTTTAGTTTTAGTGTTGTTTGATTTAATTCGTGCACAATGCTTTCCTTTATTATGCTATCATATCTCTAGTTGATCACTCTATGGACCCCAACCCTTTTGATTTGGGTTTGGGCTTGGTATTATTCCTGTTAAGTCTTCCGCATAAAACTTACGCCTTGGGCTGGGTGATCGGGTTCTCTTCGAGGATCGGGTCGCCTGACTCGATGGTTCTGTGTGGCCTGCCTCTGGGTTGTGACACTACGTGCATTCATGAGCATTATGCATCATGGTTTTCAAAATGATACGAAAATGAGTTTTCATGCTTGGTTTTGAAGAATGGTTTAATGGATGCTCATACATACTAAGTATACGGTGCTCTCTGAGAGCATATCACCCGAAGCGAACAACCATCATTTGGGTTGTGGTAATATCCACTTTACCATTGAAAGTAAAACAGATAAGAAATGAACACGTAATGAAAAAATAAAATAAAAGTAAAGAGAAAGGTGATATGAGATATAAGTGGGTGATAATCATAACCTAATGGACGAGGCTTGGTCCAAGAGCAAATCCGTGAAGTCAAAATCCTTGAGGTGGGGTAGGAACCTCGACCACAATGGAAAATAGCCATTGGGCCTAGTGATTACCCACTTATCATCAAAAGTGACGCCTGCCAAGTTAAGAAACGTAAAAAAGAATCATACAAAAATAAAAAAGAAATAGAAATAGAAACAGCAAAAAAAAAATAGAATCAGAAAAGAAACAGAAACGAGAGGATAAAGAAAAAATAAAGGGAAATGAAAACAAAAATAGAAAACGAAAGCAGAAGATGAGAACGTATTTTAAAAGATGCATGGCATGTGCATTTGGATTCTATTTTATATCACTTATTGAGTGTTAGACTCATTAGTTTACGTCTTGCGATGTAGGTACACACACGAGTAGTTGATGAAGGATTTGTATGCACGGGTCTTGTGGCTACCTAGGCTAATGGGTAAGAGAAAGTAAAAGATTTTGGAAAGAGTTTTGTAAAGCATTCGAATTATAAAAGAAAAGAAGTATATGTAAATAATTTAATAAATTTTTTTCTTAAAGATAACGTAAAGGTTTATGTATTGTATTTTAAATGATATGTTTTATGATTCCACTGCGTTTTTCAAAAGGTTTTAAGAAAAAAGATTTTATAATGAAATGTCTTTTGCTGTTTTATAAAAGAAAAGGAAAATTTTAAATTTTACACGTTTTCAAATGTAAAAAAAAATTGGGTCGTTACAGTCATAAGTCAAGATTTGCCATTCATCCCGGCCGTACGAGAGAGTATCATGATCTAAAACGTTAGTATTGGTGAATTGGAATGAAACAGGATGTAACTGTGTATATATCGAGGTGTTTGACTTGTTGACAAATTAAGGCTAAGTATTAGAGACCAGCTAGGTTGTTGTAGCCTTTGCCGATACTTGAGTGGAAATAGAATAAGAATGCTATGTATTTCGTGACCAGTTTAGATAGGATGGTGCAGAATTCGATGCTACGTGTGTGATTGTTGATAGATCGATGAAATCTGCACACTTTGTTCCGATGAGAATTGATTTCTCTTTGACAAAGCTGAGTCAGTTATATTTGAGGGTATCGTTCGTCTTCACTATATTCCCTCGAGTATTGTTTCTGATAGAGATCCAAAATTTATGACAAAATTTTGGAGATCTTTCAGAAAGCTTTGGGCACATCATCCTCAGATAGATTATCCGTTTGAGCGTACAATCCAGATTCTTGAGGATATGTTGAGATCTCATATTCTGGATTTCGCTGATAGTTGAGTGAACCACTTTTCTTTAGTGGAGTTTGTTTATAATAATAGTTATTATACTAGTATCGGTGTTTGCCATATGAAGCTTTATAGGGGGAAACCGTATAGATAACCTTTATGTTGGGTTGATATCGTTGAGCATATCACTCTCGGGCCTGATTTGATTCATGAAGCAACGAAAAAAGTTCAAGTAGTTAAGGAACGACTGAGTATAGTTCAGTGTAGACAAAATTATTATGCAAACCTCCGTCAGAGAGAAGTAGAGTTTGAAGCCAATGATTTTGCATTCTTAAAAGTACTACCTTGTTGAGGTATTAGCCATTTTGGTGTGAAAAGAAAGTTAGCTCCAAGATATATAGATTATTTTTCAGATTATTGAGCGGATTGGCTCAGTAGGTTATCGATTGAAGCTATCGCCACATTTGAATTATGTTCATAATGTTCTCTATGTTTCTACCTTGAATAAGTATGTTCTTGACCCTTCATATGTTGTCTCTAGGACTGAAATGCTTATTCAGAGGAATGTATCTTATAAAGAAGAACCTGAAAGAATTCTTGATCGTGAGATCAGAGTTTGACGTCATCATGAGATACCTCTTGTTCGTATTAGTTAAAGAACCATAGTGAAAGAGAGCAACTTGGGAAATTGAATATGTGATAATGACTAAATACCCTCGTTTGTTCGATGTTACTCTTGAGTTTGTTCTAAATTTCCAAGACAAAATTTTCTAAGTGGAGGAGAATATAATAGCTGCCCATTTAAATATTAAAAAAATATATTAATTGACTAGTTAAGAGAAAAACATTTAAAGAAAACGTTTAAGGGAAACGTTTTCCCTGTTTTATGGTACCTGTGATTGGGGAGGGATTTCCTTCTAAATTTATTCCCTCTCCAACCACTCTATAGGAATAAGTTCTCCTCCCTCAGTGACAGATCACACCAAGCTCCCCAATTCCAGCCTTCATTTCGTCAATTGCCTCTGTTACATTCGGTGCTTAGTGTGTGAATTGGAATCTGAGAATAGTCATTGTAAGTTTGATTCATTCAATCTGTAATTCCAAATTTTGTATTGAAATTTTGATTCCGATAATGCTCTATGTTGGAAAGGATTTGTACACTTTTGGAGGGGGAAAAAGGTTGGATTTCTCGATCAATCGGTGTACTTCTGTGGTTGGAAAACCAGTGAACTTAGAGGTACAAAAAATCTGATTTTTATCTTCGTTGCTCCTCCGTTTAAGTTGTGTTATACTTGTTGATTCGTTTCTAAATTGGATTATGGAATTGTTGGATTTTTTTGGCGTTGTTGATGCTTTTGTTTAAATGAACGTCGGTGTTTGAACGTCAAATCGCGGAGCCGCAATGGTAAAGCTCCTATGGCTCGACCATTGGGGCCACTGGCCAAGACTGAGAGCCTCGGCTAGAAACAATATTGCTCACGTCAGTGATGGAGTCGACGAGGAGTTTCGACTCACTCGTCCATAGGCAAGTCGCCTTCTACGCGACTTTGTCAATCATATAAGTCGCGATTCCACAGCCAAAATGAACTACGAGCCAAGGGAAGACCAGGCTCGGTCTGGTCTGACTAGACCAGTAGGCTTAGGTCTGTTTTGATTCTTGGGCTTTGTTTGGTCTAACCAGACTAGTTGGCTTTTTTCACTTTAGTGTTTGGACCTCTTTTTATAAATCTGTTTAGGCCACAAGTTGGGTCTACATAGATCATATTTCAAGTCATATATTGGGTCATTATCCACTTTTAGTTTGGACCAGAATTAATTCAATTAATTTAGGATTAATTTTAAATGATAATTGGACAATTTAATTTATAAAATTTAATCCAAAAATGTAATGTCTTCATTTTTGAATAAGTACCCAAATTTAACTAAAAATTCGTGGACCCTTAGATTTGGATTTTTGAATTATTGGCTTGGGTAAGTGTAAGCCTACTTCGAGGTAGAGATTTATTTTATGCACTGTATTGAATAATTTTTATAAAGTGAATATTTTGAGACTTTATGCACTGTCTCATAATTTTTATTTTATGCACTGTCTCATATTAAAATGACATGTCTATTTTATGATTGTCAGAATTTTATATGTTATTTTATTTTCATTGTACACGTTTAAATTAAGAATGCATATTATATTTTTGGATCAACTAAATCATGTGAACCGAGTTCGATCGACCTTGTTTGGGGTCTGTTTTATTTTACGCATATTCAACATGTTAGAATGTGTTTGTTGTTGTTAAAATGGGTAATATGACATATGTATGTGTCGTGTCATTGTGTTTCGAATCCCTAAACCCGATCAGGATATTTATTTGGCTTTCGCAATCACTGAACATCTCTTTTATTTTGTTATATGCCTATGCATGATGTGTCTGGAGTCCGTGAGTGTTTCCATTTTCACTGTGATTTTTATATCATTTTAGATTATATTACTATGTTATCTGATATTAATATTGGATGTTAAACCCATGTTTGTTGGGTCCTGACTTATAATTACTATTTTAAGTTTTCGGCTGAAAATTATTAAATCTTAAGAGAAAAAGGGTTGGGCAATCGGTTCTTTGGGTCGGGTCGTTCTCCGTTCTATCTTTGGTCCCCTGCGGGTCGTGACAAAAACCTTTTTGGAAAATAAAATTGATAATAGACTATTATCAATTGAAATTTTATAATCAATCTCATATAATTAATATTTTAAGTCTTCTACTAAAAATGATTAAATCTTAAGAGAAAAAGGGTTGGACGATTCGGTTCTTTGGGTCGAGTCGTTCTCTGTTCTATTTTTGGTCTCTTACGGGTGGTGACAAAAATCTTTTTGGAAAATAAAACGTGATAATAAACTATTATCAATTGAAATTTTATAATCAATCTCGTATAGTTTAAATTAATTAATTTAAATATTATACTTTAAATCTTATTTTATAATTGTTGTCTATTTGAACGCGCTGGAACAATAGTATTGGTCCGTACAACAATGGGAATCATAGTCTGGCTCAAGCCCTCCTCTCTGTCTCCCTTTCGCAGTACCTCAAACTCCAAACTCTCTCATGGCTGCAACGAATCCCAAGGTTGTTTAGACTCTGAAGCACCAGAATTTTTCCCTATTGTTCTACCTTCTTCTTTCACCTCCTCTCCTTCCACAGACCCTTTCCTCTACAACCAATCTCTTCTACTTTTTCAGTTCAACTTATCTCCTCATTTCTACAACACCTTTGAATTCTCATCCCACAATTTTCCTCTCTCGGCTCCCACGCCATCATCAGCACCTCCTCAATCACCCAGCTATCTGCAGAGTAAACCCTGTGTCGAGATAGAGGACAAAATGGCGGGTCGAAAGGATGTGCGGAGGAAGTGTAGGAATGATTGTTCTGGTGGAAGTGATGTTTGTGATAATAGAGGAGAGAAAGCAAAGATTGGGAATGAACATAAGCTAAAGTTAAGTAGTGCAGATGACCATTGTACAACCAACGGGAAATCATTCGCTGCTAGAAAGAAGAAAGGTGGTTGGTTTGTTGAGAGAGGCTTTGCTGTTCTATATTTCAACACCAAGAGATAATTTTCACAACGTATAACAAAATTAACTACAATTATTAGAAATAGTTTTAAGGGACAAATTTTGAAGTATAAGATTTAAATGTATGAAAAATGCTTGAAAAAAGTCACAATTGAGCTTGACTCACAAGTTGTGTTCATTATGAGCCCAATTAGACCAAGTTGTGCAGATAAAATATTATTTATATTGTCACCACCAACAAGCAATGGGGAAAAAATAGAGAACAACCAGATCCAAAGAGTCGAATCACTTGACTCATTTTACTTAAATTTGTAAAATATCATATGAACACTTAAAATAATTATTACAAGGCAGGAGATGAAAACTTGGATTTAAGAGATCTAATAGTGATATTAGATAGCATATAATATAAACCAAATAAAATATGTGCAGAAAGTAAATTAAGGATTATAGTTATCCAAATAAATTATAGGGAAAATGACAAACTAATCATCGTACTTTATTGTTAATGAAAAACTAACAATCATATTTTTTTTGCTAACAAATTAACCACTGAAATATGAAAAAACGTCGCTGCAAACATCGCCGTCAAGTTTGCCATCAAAATCCGTCAACTGTAACACCGCGGTCACGTTAATGCCAAGGACTGTCGAACGGAGACGTCCAAGGCAGCAACAACGGACTTCTTGCAATGACGAGGGATGTCCAACACTAATCCAACAGACTGACGAAGAACATCAATTATCGGGGGACGTCCATCTTGCCCGTTGGAACGATGGTTCATGGCTGTTAGATCGAGGACGGACGTCCCTCGATCGAAATGGACGACTAGGATGGAGTTTGTCATTTTCCAAAGGCGATGGCGGAAGATGGTTCATGGCCCTTGGATCGAGGATGGACGTTTCTCGATCAGAATTGCAATGATGGAGTTTGTCATTTTCCAAAGGCAATGGTGGACGATGGTTTTTGGCTATTGGATAGAGGACGGGCGTTCCTCTATTGGAATTGACGGCTATTATGGATTTAGGTCACGTGCAAGTCACCCGCTTTTTTAAAAGGCAAACTATCTCAATTAAGACAGACGTCCCTTGATCCACAACGGATGTCCCTCGTCGAGAAACGGACGTCCCGCGACTTGAGACTACTTCTTTCTACCCATAACGGATGTCCCTCGATCCAAAACGGATGTCTCTCTTCCCATATCGGACATCTCTCGTCCATAAACGGATGTCTCTCGACTTGAGACTACGTCTTTCTGCCCATAACGGATGTTCCCCGACTTAAGACTACGTCGTTCAAATTTAAACAAACGTCTGTCTTTGGCCGAGGGACGTCTGTCTTTGGCCGAGGGATGTCTGTTTTATGTTTGAGGGACTTCTCTGAACGTTAAATTTGCCTATATAATCGCGAAGAACGTCCCTCGAACATACTTCGCCACGGCGGATGAAATCAATGAATTTTGACGATCAATACATTTTCGCTCGAGCGGTCAATACATTTTCGACGCAGCAGATGAAATCAACGGATTTTGACGGCAAACGTGACTGCGATGCTTGCGGCGACGTTTTTCCATAGTTTAGTGGTTAATTTGTTAGCAAAAAATGTAACGACTTGGCTATTCATTACCTTTTAAAAATGGGTGAAATTTAAAAATTTTATAAAACGACTAAAATCTGTATTAAAATCTCTTCTTATGAAATCAGAGTTCTTTTCTTATAACCGAACCATTAAAATCCTTTTTACTTTGACTCGTTACCAAAATCGTTATAAATAGAAGAAAACTATAGTTATAAAATCTTTTCTCAAAATATAGTAGCAGCGTAAATAACTCAGTTAAGAAATACTAAATATCATAAGACTGATTGATAAAATCTTTTTTCTTTAAAAACATAGCGGAAACATAATTAATTCATTTAAAGACAATTAATAAAGTATTACTATATATTTTACAAAACTCGTTTCTCTTTACATTAGTTAGCCTAACTAGCCACATGTCTCGCCCATGCAAATCCTTCATCAACTGCTCCTAAATCTGTTGGTCATTTTCTCTCATATTTGTAACTACATCGCAAGTCATAAACTATGAGCCTAAGACTCAGTAAGTGATAATACCTAACATACTACATGCTCATGCTGTGCCCTTTAAAAATCATTATGCATTTTATGTTTTCATTTTTTCTTATCTTCTTATCTTTTACGTTTTAATCATCATTATATTTCTATTTTATGTTATGACATTCGGTATTGCAGCAATGACATAATCCGAAAACTAGCTAACCATTAGCTGTTCTTTTTGTCGTTTAACTCTGATATAGCGGCAATATCATAATCTGAAAGCCAACTAGTCATTGATCGTTTTGTCCTAGCATAATCCAGGGATTGTCCTGGCATAATCTAGGGACATGACAACAGATATGAGCAACAATAGCATAATCTGAAAGCTAGCTAGCGACAATGGCATAATCCGAAAGCTCGTTAGCGACCGTGCCCACGAGGGCTTAAACGGCCTCACATCATATCATTGCCTTTTTTTTCTTTACTTTACTTTTCGTTATTTATAAATTCTTTTTCTTTACTTTTTATAGCTTATTATTCGTTCATTATCTGTTTCTAAAATCATGCATAAAACTCATTTTCGTATGCTTTTGAAGATCGTGATGCATGCTACTCGTGAATGCATACAAGTTCTGAAAGCATAAATAAACATTCAACGTGCGATTCACAGAACGTGCTATAAAACTGTAGACATGTTGTAAAAACAGTAAACAACGAAACGTACTATTAACAACTGTAGACATGTTCTAAAACAGTAAACAACAAAACATATTATTAAAAACTGTAGACATGCTTGGAAAGAAGTAAACAACAAAATATGCATATCCTATTCTTGCGATGTAGGGCTCGAAGACCAAAGCACACACGCCTCGTGCATATCCTATTTTTTGAAATTCTGGGCATTTTCGGACAATGGCATGCATCCTGGCCTCGTCTGCGTTTGTCCAAATTTGTCAAAATCCTAGGCAGAGTCGTATTTCTGGACGAAGGGAGTCGTCCTTGCCTTCATCCGCGATTATCTGAAATTGTCATTTGGACGAAGAAAGACGTCTGAATCCAGTGTCTGCGTGCATCCGAAACTGTCCAGAAATTGGACAGATTCAAACTCTTCTTATCCACAGGTGTCCGCATGCATCCGAAATGTCCTAATTTAGAACAGAGTCGAATTTCCTATGATTGCTACCATCCGTGTGCGTCCACAATCGTCCGAATTCTCGCATTGAAGGGAGAATTGGAACGCGAAATATGGTACTGATTGTACCAAACTCGGGAACGACGTTCAATGTGCTTCCAAACGCAAATCCTCGTTCGCATGCGTCTGAAATCCCAATACACATGATTTTTATCGGCGTTTGAGACTGTCCAAACACGCTTTTTCATCCAAATTCCATACTTTACTTATCCCATAATATTTATTTCATATAAACACATTCTAATTTAACATGTACCTTCATGTATAAATTTAAAATCACAATATATAAATTTATTTTAGAGAAATGTGTACAAAAAGACACATGTTTAAAATCACTCACTAATATGTGGTACTTAATTAAAATAGGTATTTGTTGTACAATTTAAAAATCACAGTGAAAATAGAGCCACTCATGGACTCCGTGCATACCATGTCATAGGCATATAATAGAATAAAAGCGATGCTCGGCGATCGCGAAAGTCACATAAAATACACTGACCAGATTTAAGGTTTTGTACCTAGGAACAAGGCACATACAGCTGTCTTATTACTCTAATTAACAACAACAAATACATTATGCATGGTCAAATGTGTGAAAATAAAACAAACTTTAAATCGGGTCGATCGAACTTGGTTCACACGATTGAATTGAACCAAAAATATAATATGCATGCTTAATTTAAATGTGTACAGTGAAAAATCAAATATAATATAAAGTTTGATGGTCATAAAATGGAAACGTCATTTTTATATGAGATACATTTCAAACTAATTATTTTAGTAAAGTTATGCAAATGTAGTGTATAAAAAATAAATCTTTACCTTGAAGTGGCTTACACTAATTTATTGATATTAAATTTATGAAGACCACACAATGCATTAATAATAAGGGACTTGTAACTAGCACAAAAAGAATAAAGATAGTTGCACCAGGCTAAACATGTAATGAAGTTAAACATGATTCTAAGCAAAATTAATTAATTAAAATTCCTAAACATTCTTGCAAATCATAAATGAGATTCTTGACAAACTTCAAATTTAAGGGTAAAATTGAAATCCAATGGTGTTCTCAAATTTTTAAAATGAGGCAATCCGTCCTATGAGAAAAAAAAAAGTAGTTGCAGGTCTAGCTAATAATAAAAAAGTTGCACTATCACACAATGCTTAAAATTATAGAGAAGCTTAATATATAAATAGGGTTCTTCCCATGGATTAACAAGATGCATTTCAAGGTAAGATCTAAGAATAAATCTATGAACATTGTAGACTAAAGTGGATAATATCTTGTTGGAAAGAGAGGATTCTACAATTGGTATTAGAATCCAAGTTCAGCCAAGAAATATGGCTGACAAGGAGATTGCGATTGTCCTAACCTAAAGTAGACCCAAAATGGAATGGGAAATGACCCGGCTCAAAAGTGAATCGAACCGTTGAGAACAATTAATAAAGTAGCGGAAGACTTAAAAAAATAAAAAGTTAAAAAGTCAAAACTCAAAATGTTGGGCTAAACCATAGGTCTAGTAGTGACATCTATATAGTAAAACAGAGTAAGTATGATTACAAACTGTGCAAATTGAAAGTTAATATAGCAAACCACTAAAAGAAAATATAATAGGAGAGTTATACCTCACCAATGATAAATTTTCAAGGAAAATTAAAAACAACTAAAATAAATACAAATGTCGAGTTCAATCATGCGTCGACTGCTAAGAATCTCCCTGACTAAAAATATGTGAGTATGCTAATATAAATTTTTTTTATAAAACTTAGTATAAAACATACAATAAGACAAGTGATAAAATATTCCATTATAGTGTGGTACATACATAAAATAGGTCACTACGGAATAATATGAAAATTTTAGTGAAAATGGAGCTACTCACAGACTCCGAAAATACCATGTCATAGGCATATACAATAATACTAGTGATGCTCATCGTTCACAAAGCAACGAACGGCCTTGATTAGGTTTAGAATTTTGTAGCCAGATACATGGCACATACAACTGTCTTATTACTCTAGTTAACAAACAAACACATTCTTCAATGGTCGAATGTGCATAACAAAACAAGAACCCCATCTAGGTCTATCAAACTTGGTTCATACAACCAAGATTATCAGTAAAATAATGTGCATGCTAAAAGAAAACATGTCCAATGAAAATTATAAATATGATATAAAATTGGACTAATCATTTTATATAAGAAGACTTCTCAAAAGAAAAATTTATAAACAACACATGATATGATGAAAATAAAAATAAATCTTTACCTTAAATGAAGTAACCACAAATACCGAGATCAAGTGCCCAATACCTGAGGCATCTAAAATAGTAAATCTCCAACACTTTATCAAACATACTGTCATTAATAAAAGATTTGTTGGAACCCAAGGTGACCTAATCTTCAAAAGGTTTATTGGAACCTATCATGACCCAATCCCCAATTCCTTCGGGAACTATGCCTCGAACTAAATTCTCCTCCTAGAGAACGATCACACAACTCACAACTCGCATTGGAAGCTCACCAATCACACACATTTGCACTCGTGCAATTGGGCCACATAAATATAAAAATCCACCAAAATAGAAAATTTGTACACTATTATTTATTTACAAAATCGTATCCAAATTTATTTTATAGACATAGTCCAAATTAAAACTAAATATATCAAAATAAAAATCCGAACTCACATTTTGAGCCTATATGGTGCAAATTTTGACATTCAATAGATCTTTACCTTTTTGACATTAAGCTATTACCACTTGTTTTTTAAAAACATAATAAAAAATCGTGAGTTTTTTTGGCTCAGTAAGAATCCTAATTTAAGGATTCAATAAACTATATCAATATCACAACTAACTATGCACTAAGCCCAACATAATTAGTCATCACATCCTTAACTTTCAATATATAACTTTTGATCAACTCTCTATTCTAATTAATATTTCAACTATGTAATGCATTTCTTTATGTAAGAATTGCTTAATACATATGTAGAAATGTTTAGGCCTATGATTTAGATAACCATTGTCTACCTTTCCTAATTCTCATATGCAATTTCTCTTTATTCACAATCTAATTCTTATAATATATTTCCATCACAATTTACATGTGTTATATTCTTTTAAAACACCACACTTCATGGATAACTTATTCCATATAATTTCTTCTTATGTGCTATTTCCTTTAAGCACCTTTAAACTCTATAGAATGTTTAATTTTATAATTTTTTTCTACTTTCCAATGTAATTTCGCATGTTAGGGATCACTTTCTATTTTGGTCCATCTATTACCATTCTATTTAGACATTTTTAATAAATGTCTATCTCATACTATCTAGACATGTCTATCACAAACAATTTTGACATTTTTATTTAATATCTATCACAAACTATCTACAAATTTCTATTTAATATCTATCACAATTGATCCCTCTATATAAAGGAATTCCTCAACATAGTGTATATATAAATGTCTAGACTTATGATCTAATATGTCATAGCTTAGATACCATGACAATCTATCTAACTACGTCATCCCATGACTCACAATTATTTAATAAATATAAAATACATATCACAACTCTCCTTTCACAATGATGCAGTGATTATGTGAATCAATGTAATACTCTATTTTATATTAAATGGTCATATCATTTAACAAGTAATGTTTTATTAACATGTACGTGAATGTCAACATATTTGTGAATATCAACATTTATGTGACTATCAACATAAATGATCATACACTATCATATGTAAAGTTACACACGACCATGAAACCCCACCATACTGGTCACTATTTCCAATAGGTGTGTCCATGAGTAACAAAACCTTTGGAGGGCTAGGGATTTTCAATCCAAAAGGGACCCTCAGTCACTCCCCTTCTATTTTCCACTTTACATATGTCACACAATACATAGTCTGATAAGGTATATTGGGTTCCTTTGTAACCAACAATGCCACCCAAATAATATTTTCATACGTATAAATATTTCCATGGTGCATGATTTGGCATCCTCATTGTGCATACATTGAATGCATATAATAAATACTAATAATGCATGTAATATGAATCATGCAAATCTTTTTATTAAATATACACGAATAATGCATGATATCATCTCATACATCTATCGACTATCTAGACATGTTTTGTCTATGTCTCAATCATCTCCCAAAATAATTTATACAATGGATCAATAAATAGTTAAAAACTTAAGGAAAATATTCCAAAAATACAGGATATGGTCAACTGCCCCCTCAACCGTGGTTGTATGCTCTAGTATATTTTCAAGACAAGCACGACAAAATATCGTTTTCAGTCGACCGCAAAATCAACAGTTTAAAACTCTACATTGTGTCAGCCATTTTTTGTCATCCGCTTCCCTTAAATCCCACGTATGATTGACCGCACTATAGCCCCGATAAACCACAATTGGTCCAAACTGTTATTTTCTTCATCTCCCTCATGTCAAATCCATTCAAAATCATTCCAACTTAATATCCACCCATCCTAGGAGCATCAAATAGATAACTTAATCTATTTAAACTCATTCATAAACATTTTAATGGCTTAAACACCAAAATAGACATTTTAACCCAATCAAATAAACCATGCATTATATTTATCTAATGCTTAACAAATATACACTATATTTATGCATACTCTTTCAATTACTCAATTTTATGCTTTCAACTAATCCTCAAACCATATTTTCGTATCATATAACTCAAACCAACATTACATATATTATCTAATTCCAAACTCATACTTTTTCATCTAGCCATTTCACATTCAATAAATTTATTTAACCAAACCAAACCAAACCATTAATATTTATAGACATAAACCATGGATACAAACACATAATCTACAAATTCAATGTCCATTTTCTAACGTCAGGTAGCTATTTAGTCCAAAACTATCAAAGAGTTATATCACAACAAAGTTCCTTTTTTCCTTCACCAAAAACTATGTAGCATAGAATAGTTTATAAAAACCACCTAGATTAAGGTTCTTACATCTTGAAGATCACTTAATCTTCACTTTTTCCTCTTGATTTTAGAATCAAAATGATTCTCTCGGAGAGATGAACACTTTCTCTTGAAGAATTGAAAATCAAATCCTCCTTCCACTCTAATTTTTCCCTTCTTCTTATCTTCCCTTCTTTTTATCCTTCTCTTCTCCCTCTTCTTTTCCTCTCTAGTTCAGCACGAAACGGTTGTGAAACGGTTGAGTTTCTTAGCCATTCCATCACTTTCTCGAGAGTACATAGGGTGGAATTACCCTTTTGTCCAATTTGTCCTATGATTTTTATCAATTTACCCTTAATTCCATGGAAATTCATCAAAATATTATAGTTAATATCTTCAACCACTCTTAACTTAGACTAATCACTTTATATTAGTTTTAAACTAATTCCTATGATTATCATAATTAATTATGATTAATTAACTTTAATCATTCACTAATTACTCTTTAATCACACACTTAGTCATCATAAACCCATCACGTCCTATATCATAAATAGGAACCAAATCGACCTATGATTTCTCAACATCCATCGATGTTGAATCTACAATGGACACTTTTAAACCCACTTTCAACAATCATCCTAAAAATCAGCAAACGATTTTGAGTTTTCCAACTTAAAATCAAATTGTTGGATGGAAACTCGAAAACTCCACGAAAACTAATGAAAACGGTTTAGAAATCACATACACTCATAGACAGCTGGCAATTCTCAAAGATTAGGATGTCGGCAGCACGTCAAAATGACAGATGTTCCTTCTTCCCACTCGTTTCTCTCTCTACCTCACTTAGTTTGTCTCTTTTTGTTGAATGGACTAGGTTTCTCCCTTTAATAAAATTTTTTTTTATTTAATATATATATTTATATAAACTCAATTTTTAAATCATAATTTGTCAAACATCTAATCGTTATATTAAAGTAAGTTTAATTTATGTAGTAGTATTTTAGATTTGTACTATTGAGACAACTTTACTTCTTTATCAATTTGAACACTAGACAAAAAAATTACTCATACGACACAGTAATTTACTAAGGCAATTAGACTTGACCACAAAATAATTCAAACTCAATACATGCAAAATTTATATTCATATTATTGTTTATTTGAAAAATTGTGGATTTTGTACTGGAGTAGAATTTGATTTCCACACTAACAAGACATGTTTTTATTTAAGACAGTTAAACCTACTTGTAGAAAGGATGAATACGAAAAGAAATTTTAGAGTAAGCTTATCTCCCCTTACTATTATTTCAATGAATTCTTACAAATATATACATGTTCTTGGGTGCCACCTAGCATATTCCTATTTGTCTAACAAATACAATCTATTACCAGTATTTTCCTCGCGCATAATGCATGAGTGCTTAACATCCCCCCTCAAGCTCAAGGGGGATGTACAAAGCTTGTTCCGAGATTATTGAAACGGCGTGGTTGACAAAGGTTTGGTGAAGCCATCCACAAGCTGAGAGAACGATGATGTAAAATTTGAAGTTGATTGTTCAGCACCTTTTCTCGTACGAAATGGAAGTCCAATTCTACGTGTTTTGCTTTGGAATGGAAAATTGGATTTGTGGCACTGATGTTGTCACAAAACAGATGAGGTGGATCGGAGGTTGTGATTTGCAGGTTGGCTAATAATGTCTTGAGCCATAAAAGTTTAGGAGCAGCATCAACGACACTCCGATATTCAGACTCTGTGCTGGATCGTGATACCGATTTCTGTTTTGAGGATGACCAAGAAATGAGGTTGGAGCCAAGGAAGAAGCAGTAACCTCCAGTGCTTCGTCGATCATCCAGTGATGACCCCCAATCAGCATTAAAGAAACATCTAAGAGAGTAAAACTTAGCGAAGAGAATATTTTGCAGTACCTTTAAGGTATTGAAAAGGCCCTTTAGCGCTTGCCAGTGGACATCAGTAGGGCAATGCATGAATTGGCACAATTTGTTAACTGAAAAAGCTATGTCAGGACAAGTGATTGTAAAATATTGAAGACCTCGGATGAGGTCCCTAAAAATAAAGCCATCAGTCAAGGGGGAGCCACTGGACTTAGATGGTATGGGATTCGACATCATAGGAGTAGCAACTGGCTTACAATCTGACATATGAGCACGATTGATGAGCTCAGTAATGTAATTTCACTAATCAAGTGTCATCACTGTCCTTGAAGTTTTAATGCTGATGCCCAGAAAATGATGAGCAGACCCAGATCCTTAAGAGCAAAATGGCTACTAAGAAATTAAATGAGCCAGGTAACACAAGCAGAATTATTACCAGTAAGCAAAATGTCATCAACGTAAATGAGCATAACCATGGTATCAGCACCAATATGGCATACGAATAGTAAAGAGTCTGACCGAGAGACCGAAAAACCAAACACAAGGAGAGCAATATGAAGTTTGTAGTACCATGCTTGAGGGGGCTATTTGAGTCCATACAACATCTTCTGTATACGACAGACTTTAGAAGCATGATTTTGATCAATAAAACCTAGAGGTTGTTCCATAAAGACCAACTCTTTCAGATGATCGTGCAGAAAAGCATTGCTAATATTAAGTTGGCAAATAGAACACCTATTGCAGGAAGCCATGACCAGGACTATTGGAATGGTGGTGTGTTTCACCATTGGGCTAAAGGTCTCTTTATAATCAAGATTCTCTGTTTGGTGGAACCCCTAGGCAACAAGTCTTGCTTTGTAGCAATGAATGGAACCGACAGCATTGGTTTTAATCTTGTAGACCCACTTACATCCAACAACAGACGCATTGGGTGGAAGAGACACAAGATTCCATGTCTTGTTTGCATGAAGAGCATTGATTTCTTCATGCATAGCAGCTAGCCATATAGAAGATTTAGAAGCTTGCAAAAATTTTGAGGGTTCCATAGGTTTAGACGAGGTTGTAGTAGACCATGCTTTAGGTTTGAAAGTGCCAGAATTTGAATGGGTCACCATGGGGTGCAAGTTATGGGAAATATTACATGACTGTTGTTGTTGGTCACTCTCAGCCATAGAAGAAGATGACGAGGTGGAAAAATTTGAAGATATATGAGGAGAATGTAATAGAATAAGGTTGATAAGAATAGATGGAGGAATGAAAGGAATGATAGGAATAGAATCTGGAGGGGAGGGAATAACAGAAGACACAGAGGAAATGTTTGGGAAAGGGAAAGAGGACTCGTGAAAGTCAACATCACGAGAGATGTATAGTTTTCCAGATAGAGGATGAAAGGCGTAATAGCCTTTATGGTGAGGACTATATCCGAGAAAGATACACTCAGTGGAGCATGGTAGTAGTTTGTGAGAATTGTAAGGTCGAATGTGAGGAAAGCCAGAGCAACCAAACACTCGAAGATGAGCATAAGAAGGTTGGGTGGAATATAGTTTTTGATGAGGAGACAGAGAGTGAAGGACACAAGTTAGGAAAATATTGATTAAATGAGCTGCTGTTTGAAAGGCATATGACCAAAATGCTAAAGGATGTTGGCCTGAAACAGTTGGGAAAGACCCATTTCAACGACATGTCTATTTTTTTGCTTAACACTACCATTTTGGGTATGAGTCTAAGGGCACGACTGACGATGAATGATGTCGTTAGCAGAAAAGAAGGAAGTGAAGGGGCGAAACCCCCTCCCCCAAATCAGATTGAATAGCTTTTAGGGAGGTGTTGAACTAAGTTTTAATTAGCTTGCAGAAATTAATAAACGTAGATGGAACGCGATCCTTGGTTTTAACAAGAAACAACCAGGTATAACGACTAAAGTCATCAATTATTAGTAGAAAATATCGATAGCCAAGAAATAGTGGGAGAGGGGCCCAAAGATCAGTATGGACTAAGTCAAAGGGTGCTGTTGCGTGAGAAAAGGAAGAAGAAAATGGAAATCGGTGAGATTTACTAACAGGGAAAATCTACAAGCACTATCATGTAATTGTTTTGGAAAATGAAAATTACAAGTAGATAAAATAGATTAGAGGGTGGAATTTGCAGGGTGTCCTAAGCATCGATGCTGGAGACACGGGTCTTGAGCAAGAGAGGAAACAAGCGCTCGATGGGAATGTGGAGCTGGAACTAGAGATAAGAGTTGATACAGACCATCACTAAGAGGGCCTTGCAACAGAGTTGTCTAAGTTTTCAAATCCTTGATAACAAAAGAATAAGGGGAAAATGAGATTGAGACATTATTGTCACGACAAAGACTCTAAACACTTAAAAGATTTGTAGAGAGATAGGAAGAATGAATTGTGTGAGAATGATGTAGTGATTTACCAGAGGGAGTGGACAGTGAGGAGTGACCAACTGAATCAATAGGAATATTCTTACCGTTTGCAATGGTGATTTTGTCGGAGCCTACATAAGGTGTGGCAGACTATAGCAAGGAAGGGTCATTCGTAAAATGATTGGTCGCTCCAGAGTCAAAGCACCAAGAGGTTGGAACCATTGATGTAGGTTGTGATTCATGAGTTGAAGAAGCAACAGGAAAGAAAGTAGTGTTCAAGGACTTTGGGGCAGGGTTGAAGAACAAGTTGGATCTGTGGTAGCAAACGACGGCAATATAACCCACCTTGTTACATATTTGGCACTTGAGCTTGAAGTGGTTTGAATGAGGTGGTCTCCACTAGGCTTATTGAGCAGGTTGTTTACCCAGAAAACTCAGTGGATAGGGTTGGGAAGGGTAAGGCAGGGCAGAAAACCAACAAAAGAGGAAACAGGCCATTTGGGAGTGAAGGCAACATTGGCTTGAGGAGGAAGTTGTATAATCGAGTTTTGCTTCTCAAGGTGAAACTCATAGCTGAAAAGGAGACTATGGACTTCCTAGATAGTCAGCTCAGTAAGGCAATTTGAGATCACAATAATGAAGGGATTATAGTCACCGCCTAACCCATTGAGCAGATGAATTAGTTGATCGCATACAGCGACGGGGTCACCAATGCCGGCTAGTGTAAATCATCATAGACGATGGGATGATGCTCAACTTTACCGTTGATGAAGGCAGTTAAGTGATGGTTAATAAGGTCATTATGTTGATTGGGTGAAGCTACGTTCTTCTGTATGAATGATATATATATTCATGCAGTGGTTATGAGAATGTGTGGGAGAAATCTTTTACTCTGTTTGATGGATAAAGAATAGAGGCAAACAAAGACCTACTATTCACGTGGGAGAAGACAGAACATGGAGATAGGTTTCCCATACTAATTCTCTCATATGTTAGATTGTGTTCTCATTCTTTGTTGATTGTAAGTCATATGTAAATGTAACCTTGAGGTGATCAATACAAAAGAAGCTCGACGTTTTTCATCTGTGGATGTAGCACGTTATTGTCCGAACCACGTAAGTACTTGGTGTTGTTTTGTTCTTTCTATCTTCTGTGATTTTACGTTTCTGAAGATTCACACTACAATTTTGGTGTGGTGAGCGTGGAGATCGACGTTCAGTTCTATAAAGATTTGAGTTCTTGGAGATTGTGTATCGGTAACAGAGGGATAATCTCAATTCATGGCAAGGTTCGAAGTTGATAAATTTACAGGAAATAATGACTTCAGTCTTTGGCGGATAAAAATGAAGGCTCTATTGGTTCATCAAGGTCTGGCTCAGGCTATTGATGAGAACGCCATTAGACTTCTTCAAGAAACCGATCACAATAAAGCAGATGATGTTGAAGTAAAAGCTCATAGTGCAATTCTACTAAGTCTTGGTGATGAAGTTTTGAGAGAAGTCACAGAAGAACGGTTCGTACTGTCTATTTGGCAAAAACTGGAGGCTATTTATATGAAAAGGTCATTAGCCAACAGATTGTATCTCAAAAAGAAGCTATATACTTTAACTATGGAGGATTCGAAAGAAATGAGAAATCACTTGGATGATTTCAATAAAATTCTTCTTGACTTGAGCAGCATTGGAGTGAAGATAAAGGAAGAGGATTAAGCTATCATTTTGCTCAGTTCATTACCAAAAATTTATGAGCATTTCATGGACACCATGTTATATGGTAAGCAGACCTTAACAATGGCTAAAGTCAAGGCGGCTCTAAACTCAAAGGAAGTTCATAAACAGGCTGATACAATGGATAACTCCGATGGTGAAGGATTGTCTGCCCAAGGGCAATCGCAAAAAGGAAGAAGATGTTTCTTCTGTAACAAGGAATGTCACTTCAAGAAGGATTGCTATGTAAGGAAAAGGAAGCTGAATAAAAGGAATATTGAAAGAGGAGATGCTTTAGTAGCATCTGGTGGTTATGAATTCTCATATGTCTTAGTGGCTTTAGTGACAGATTCAAGTGATCACTGGGTCCTAGATTTAGGATGCTCATTTCATATGACACCAAGAAATGAATGGCTGCAAGGTTTTACAAAAACAGCTGGAGGCAAAGTGGTGCTCGATAATAATCAATCCTGCCAAATTAAAGGTGAAGGACATCTGAAAATTATGATGCATGATGGATGTATCAGAACAATTCATAATGTCAGATTTGTTCTGAAGTTGAAAATGAATCTATTGTAAATTAGCTAACTGGACAAGTCAGGTTGCATTGTTCGGGTAAACAATGAAACAATGAATATTTTGAAGGGAATACTTACTATGATGAAAGGCAGTTTGCAAAATGGGTTATACATTCTGCAAGGAAAGACAGTCACAGGTGAATCTTCAAGTACGAATCAAGCTCATGAGAATGACAATCAATTGTGGGACTTACGGTTGGAGCAAGTCAGTGAGTGGGGTCTACATTCATTATCCGGTATTCAAGTTGAGGTGGAGTCATATGCTAGAAAGGCTAAACTAGCAGACACTGATCTTCAAGTAGCTAGCAAGAGCTATCAGTCAACTAAGGTAGAAGTGGATGATGATGATGATGATGAACTGGTGGATTATCAACTCACCAAGGACAGATTAAGAAGAGTTTTTAAATCTGGTCAAAGGTTTGGATATGCAGACAAAATTGCATATACTCTCAAGTTATATGATGATTTGTATAATTCTAAACCAACAAGTTTAGGGTGCAGTGACAGAAAATTGTTGTTTAAAGCAATAGTTGCTGGCAGGTTTTAGAAATTATACGGGTGGAAGAAAACTCCACGAAAATTCACATTCACAGTTTCAAAATTAAAGGCTCGGTTAAGCAAGGATTTTGAAATAACAGATATGAGACAAGCAAGGAAAATTCTTGGGATTGATATTTTCAAGGGCAGAAGACAAGGAACGATTGTCTTATCTCAAAATAGTTACCTGCAGAAGGTGGAGTTCAAGGAAAATTCAACAAATAGGTTAATGAAGGTTTTGACGTTGGCTAAGTTTAAGCATTGCTCAAATTTAGCTAATGTTCAGGATGAGTAATTCCTTGTGAAATGATGATATAATCGTTCGAGTTTTATTTTTTCGGTAAATCTATGTCAAGGTGGAGAATTGTGATGATGACTCAGCTTTATCGTTGATGAAGGCAGTTAAGTGACGATTAATATGGGCATTATACTGATTGGGTGAAGTTGTGTTCTTATGTATGAATGATATATATATTCATGCAGTGGTTATGAGAATGTGTGAGAGAAATCTTTTACTTTGTTTGATGGATAAAGAACACAGGCAAACAGAGACCTACTGTTCACGTGGGAGAAGACAGAACGTGGAGATAGGTTTCTCATTCTAATTCTCTCATCTGTTAGATTGTGCTTTCATTCTTTGTTGATTGTAAGTCATTTGTAAATGTAACCTTGAGGTGATCAATACAAAAGAAACTCGACGTTTTTCATCCGTGAACGTAGGACGATATTGTCCGAACCATGTAAATACTTGGTATTGTTTTGTTCTTTCTATCTTCTGTGATTTTATGTTTATGAAGATTCAAACTACAGACGATCTAAACATGCTTTAGATAACAAAATTAAAGCATTTAGATCAAATGCATAAATTGATCGAAATACGTCCGACCATTGATGTTGAAATCTGGGACAGCTGCTTTCTTCCTCTGCGGGGCTTCTTCCAAACCAATCGACTTCAATACAATGGTGTATTTTTTGGATGAAATTGAAGGATAGGGGAACCTCTTTCTCAATGTTTTCTTTCTCTGGAAAACTTTGTAAATTCACTCTATCAAAGTTCTTCCATCAAGAAGATTAATTGAGTTTTTCAAATGGGCATATTTTAGGCATAAAATGTGGACAGTTTTTCTCAATGAAAATCGTCCAGAAAACCAGACCAAAATTGGTGGTTAATTAAAAAACAAAAGTAACTGCCAACATTCTTCCACTTGGTCTGCATTTTCTAATTTTACTATAGTAAGAAAACATAATACATGAATCATAGAGATAAATTCTCTTAATGTTATCGAGAATTATCTTCCATGTATCACAATGTATTATTTTCCTTCTTTATTGCCCATAAACTTAATGAATAACCCTATGTTTATTCGAGATTCATAAACTGAAGTATATTTCTGAAACTGGATGTGTACACAATAAATTTTATAATGAAAAATATTATAAGAAGAGTTATAAAAATTCGTTCTTACAACGAAAAATTACATAATGAACCCAAGTCCCATTTTAACTACATGATCCTTAAATCTTAATGGTGGCATGCCCTTAGTCAAAGGATCGGCGATCATCAATTCAGTGCTAATGTGTTCGATGACCACTGAATCATCCTTAACACGTTCCCTTACGGCTAAATACTTAATGTCGAAATGCTTCATTCGACAACCACTTTTGTTGTATTTAGCCATAAAGACCGCAGCTGAATTATCACAATATATCTTCAACGGTCTAGAAATTGAATCAACGATTCTAAGCCCTGAAATAAAACTTTTCATTCATACACCATGCGAAGTAGCCTCAAAACACGATATGAACTCAGCCTCCATAGTGGATGTGGCAGTCAAACCCTGTTTAGCACTCCTCCAAGATACAGTTCCACTGGCCAATATAAAATGTATCCTGATGTTGATTTACGAGAATCAACGCAGCCAACAAAATCTGAATCAGAGTATCCAATCACATCCAAGCTATCCGTTCGTCTGTAGGTAAGCATGTAATCTTTGGTCCCTTGAAGGTACCGTAACACTTTCTTTGCAGCAGTCTAGTGGTCTTTACCAGGGTTACTCTAATATCGACCCAACATCCCAACAACAAATGCAATGTCAGGTCTCGTGCAGACCTGAGCATACATTAGGCTTCCAATAATCGAAGCATAGAGAATGTTCATCATTTACACCCTCTCAAGATCATTCTTCGGGCATTGGTTCTCATGGGACCTGTCACCCTTCACTATTGGGGCAACACTAGATGAACAATCTTTCATCTCATATCTCTCTAAAATTTTATTGATATAAGTTTCCTAAGACAATTCCAAGTAACCTTGGAATCTGTATTGATGAATCTTTATACCAATTACATAGGAAGCATCACCCATGTCCTTCATATCAAAGTTTTCAGAGAGAAATTGTTTTACCTCATACAATATAACTTTATCATTAGTTGCAAGAAAAAATCATCCACATATAGGACTAAGAAACAAATTTTGCTCCCACTAACCTTCTGGTATATACATTCATTCATAATGTTCTCTACGAAATTGAATGAAGAGATAACATCATGAAACTTTAAATACCACTGACGGGAGGCTTGTTTCAATCCATATATAGATTTCTTAAACTTGCACACTAAATGCTCACCATCACCAGAGAAAAATCCTTTAGGTTGTTTCATATAAACTTCTTCCTCTAGCTCTCCATTGGGAAAAGTCATTTTCACATCCATTTGTTGCAACTCAAAATCAAAATGTGCAACCAATGCCAAAATTATGCGAAGAGAATCTTTCTTAGATACAAGAGAAAAATTCTTTGTGTAGTCGATTCCTTCCCTTTGTGTGAATCCTTTAGTAACGGGTCTTACTTTATATCATTCAATGTTGTCTAATGAGTCTTTTTTAGTTTTAAAGACTCATTTACAACCTATGGCTTTTACACCATCAGGCAACTCGACAAGATCCCAAACTCTCTTTGAATTCATAGAATTCATTTTGTCTTTCATGGCATCATACCATAGACTTAATTCATCACAACTTATGGCACATGAAAACGTCTCAGGATCATTTTTGGCTCCTATATTGTAGTCTGACTCTTGTAGATACGTGACATAATCACTAAGAATAGTTGATTTTCTTTCTCTAGTAGATCTCCATAATGTGGTTCCAACATTTTCTTGAGAAATTTTTCGTTCAACTGGTGATCAACAATTCTGGAATTTCCTCAAGAATTTGATCTACTGAATAATTATCAGCAACTTGTGAAATAACATTTATTGATTGTTCAATACTCGTTTGAACTCGAGGAGTGTTATGAACAACAATCAATCTTTCACTTGAGTTAAAGGGTTGAACTTCAATGTGATCTCTTTCAGAAACAATATCCTGAAATCGATCACTCCCACTAATCAAGTCATTCTCAAGAAATTTCGCATTTCTTGATTCCACAATCCTAGTGCTGTGAGATGGACAGTAGAATCTATACCCTTTAGACCTCTTGGCATATCCAATGAAATAGCCACTAATGGTCCTTGGGTCTAGTTTCTTTTCTTGTGGATTATAAATTCTAACTTCATACGGATATCCTCAAATGCGTATATGTCTCAAACTCAGTTTCCAACCTTTCCATAACTCAAATGGCGTCTTTTCGACAGCCTTGGTTGGAACTCGATTTAATATATACATTGTTGTCTTAAGTGCATTAAGCCACAAGAAATCTGGAAGTTTATAATTGCTACGCATACTCCTCACCATATCCAATAATGTTCGATTTTTTCTTTCTGCCACACCATTCTGATCCGGAGAACTAGACATAGTGTATTGAGCAATAATTCCATGCTCTTGAAGAAATCTAGCAAATGGACTAGGTGCTTGTCCATCCTCAGTATATCTACCGTAATATTTTACACCTCTATCAGTCCTCACGATCTTAATTTGCTTACCGCATTGTTTCTTTACTTCTGTCTTGAAAACCTTAAAGGCATCCAATACTTTATTTTTGTTCTAAAGCAAGTAGAGATACATGTATCATAAGTAATCATCAATAAAAGAGATGAAGTATCTCGGACCATTTGAGTCCATAACTGGACTACAAATGTATGAATGTATATCTCTAATATCTCTGAACTCCTCTTAGCACCTTTCTTAGATACATTGGTTTGCTTTCTCTTAATGCAATCCAAACATGTATCAAAATCGGTAAAATCTAAAGTACTAAGTACTTTATCATTTACCAATCGCTTAATTCTCTGTATAGAGATATGTCTCAATCTCTGGTGCCACAACATAGAGGAATCCTCATTTACAACACATTTTTTAACACCAATGTGAACATGCATAACATCATGAGTGGTATCATTTTGTAAATCGATAGAGAAAAAACCATTAGACATTGTACCATTTCCAAAAAGATCAGATTTGTAAAAAAACTGAAGTTTACATCTGAAAACGTAAAAGAAAAACTCAAAGGTACAAGACTTGAAACTGAAATTAAGTTTCTAGAAAAACTAAGAACAAACAAAGTCTTTTCCAAATTCAAAATAAAACCACTGCTGAGAACTAAACTGCATGTTCCAACAGCTTCCACATGTGAACGCATCTTGCTTCCTGAATAGATGCTCTGTTCACTTTCCATTGATTTTCAAAGGTTTCGCATACCTTGCAAGGTATTCAAAATATGGATTGTAGAACCAGAATCAATCCTCCAAGTGTTATAAATAATATGAGTCATATTAGATTCATAACAAAAAAATGATATTAGTGTACCTTTTCTTTCAAGTCATACCTTAAATTTGGTGCAATCTTTCTTAATGTGTCATTTCTTGTCACAGAAATAGCATTTGATTTCCTTCTTGATTTCACCAGATTGGATCGATATTTTACATTTCCCTTTATCTTTCATTTTGGCTTGTGTCTTTTCCTTTCCATGGGTCATCATGAATGCACTATCTCCTCTTTCCATTATCAGTCTTCCTTCCTCTTAAATACACATGGTCATTAATTCATTAATGAACTATTTATCCTTATGTGTGTTATAAGAGATTTTAAAAGGATCTATGGCTGTGGAAAAGTATTCAGAATATAATGCACCAGGAAAGAATCTAACATATCAACCTCAAGTGTCTTAAGTTAAGTGGCAATGTCTCTCATCTGCATGATGTGCTCACGCACACCCGTAACTAAAGTGAGCCTTAAGGATGAAAATTTCATTATGAGTGTACTTATAAGTGCCTTATCTGAAGTCGTAAATTACTCTTCTATAGCCTTCATTAATGGCATAACATCATTATACTGCTCGACAGAATCACGAATACCAGTAGTGATCTTTGTCTTTATAAACATCACATTAAGGCGATTTGAACGTTCCCAATGTTCATAAAGGGCAAGATCATCTGGAATGCTGGTCGAAGTAATTATTGGTTTGTCTTTCCGTAGCATAATTGATGTCCACACACCCCAAATAAAGAAAAACTCTCTCCTTCCATACTTTATAATTATCACCCTTTAACTTCGGTATATCGCATTTTATATCAGATAAACTTAAAGAATTTATAGCTACAAAAAGTAAATAATATGCTTAAAAATAGGCAAAACTGAATGTCATGTTTTACCAATGTAAGTCATGCAATAACAATAAATCTAAAAAAATAAAATTTGCCTGTGAGCTAAAGTTCTAATTTAATAAGATTTATGTTTACCGAATTAATAAAACTATCAAGTTATATCCCTTTTCTTAATTCCTGTGGATAATCAAGAAAAATAACTTGATATTTTATTCTAATTAATCAGATAAATGCAGTCAAATTTCCTGTAAGATAAATTTGACCATATTTATAAAATTAATTACAATAAATGTCATAATGTGATTTTAAGAATTAATATATAATTTTATTTAATTAAAGATATTGTGGCTATTGGCTACTCTTCAATTAAATAAAATTATATTGATCACTTGACATTTAATTAACTGAATTTTGATATTGTTATATAACATGCTATTATTTTGCATACATTATTAACAAAATTATGCACACAAAATAAATAAAACTACGTGCAACTAAATAAGTATGTAAAAATATAAAATTAATTAACATGCTATTTAATTGATAAATTACTTACAACAGAATATTTTAGTATTTAATTCAAAATTTTAGATACATGAATTAAAAATAAAACACATTTTATTCTGCACTTAATTTAATTTATGCAATTTATATTAAAATGGCAACAAGAAGATAAGTATTTAATAAACAAACATGGTATAACCCTCAAGTAAAATAACAAAACAAATACATATATTTGATAAACTCATTCTTCTAGAAAAGCCACTGGATGAAGTGGCAACCCACTTCCTTACGTAGTGTGTAGGTCTAGGTTCGAATCACATTGTATTTTTCTGAAAAACTAATACTCGAAACTACATGTAGTGTCTAGTGGTTAACCATCGTCTTCAACCTCCAGCCGGGTCAGTCAACTTGACCTGGTTCAATCATTTTTATTGTCAAACATTCATAAGAACATTTATGAATAATTCATTACAATAAAACACTTCGAAAACATCCAAAACTTCATCTTTAAAATTTCAAAATTTTTCCAGAATGGTGATTTCAAACACATCAAGACAGAGGCTATATTGGCTTTGATACCAAATGTAAATCATCATAGACGATCTAAACATGCTTTAAATAACAAAATTAAAGCATTTAGATCAAATGCGGAAATTGATCGAAATACCTCCGGCCATTGATGTTAAAATATGGGACAGTTGCTTCCTTCCTCTGTAGAGTTTCTTCCAAACCAATCGACTTCAATACGATGGTGTATTTTCTGAAAGAAATCGAAGGATAGGCGAACCTCTTTCTAAATGTTTTCTTTCTCTGGAAAAGTCTGTAAATTCACTCTATCAAAGTTCTTCCATCAAGAAGATTAATTGAGTTTTTCAAATGGGCTTATTTTAGGCATAAAATGTGGACAGTTTTTCTCAATGAAAACCGTCCAGAAAACCAGACCAAAATTGGCGGTTAATTAAAAAAACAAAAGTAACTACCAACATCTAGTTGATAGCAGACTGTGGTAAGCTTTTCAATGTACTCATTTACTGACAACCCATCTTTAGACAGATGATGCAATTGGCTTCGGAGCTCTGTTATTCGAGCAAGAGAGTTGGAGGAATATAAACGCGCTAGTGTTTGCCATATTTTAGCTGTAGTAGAATATGCTACAATTTGGGGAAAAAGTGACTCAAACAACGAAGAGCTATTGTATCTCCACCAGATTGCAAAATATAGGTTAGGTTGGAAATTGATATTGTCTAGACATTTAAGAGGAGGTAAATAACTGGGTTCGATGAAACATTCAAGTCCATTTGCTATTACAACGTTCAGCAATTGGTTTTTCCAATTAAGAAATTTTTTAGAGGTAAATTTAACAAAGAGATGTTGTGTTTGGGAGGGGAAGGGTGGGAAAGCAGACGAAAGAGATTGAGAAAGTATCTCACTACTCAAAGACACCACCAAGTTAAAGCTACTTGTAGAGAGGATGAATACGAAAAGAAATTTCAGAATAAGCTTCTCTCCCCTTACTATTATCTCAATGAATTCTTACATATATATACAAACATTCATGAGTGCAACCTAGCATATTCCTATTTGTCTAACAAACACAATATGTTACCAGTATATTCCTCACACATTGTCATGCCTCAAAGGGGACCCGAGACAGAACGAGGAACGACCTGGCCCAAAACAGACTGAATTGTCTGACCCTTATCTTAAACTCTTAATTAGCAACAGAAGACTTAAAATTTACTTTACAAGTCAGATCCAAAATAAAAGTCCAATAGTGTCATTAAGATAGTGTAAAATAAACAGGATCTAAAAATACGCAGAAATAAAATTAAAAATAAAAATAATTCTAAGATGCAAACCTCACGAAAAATAATCTAATCTTTCAAGAAAATAAAATTTTAAGTTGTTCAAGGAATTTTCCAATATACTCTTGTGGTGATAAATATGTCTCACTTTGATTATTTCTTGAAAGAGGAGAGTCAATTTGGGGTGAGTCGACTAAACTCAGTAATGATTAAACTTTGTGTTTATAAAATATGTGAGCATGCCAAAATTTATTTAAAAACAAACCCTTTAAATGAAATAGTAGAATTGTACAATAGAACAAGTAACAAAAATAAACAATGGCAATACTCATGCGAACGCAATAGCCACAATAACTCTGATCAAGTTTAGAGTTTGCGCTTAAGTACACGACACATACAACTGTTTCATTGCTCTAGTTAACAACAGCAGTACATAATTTAAATGTATATATAATTACGGTGAACATTAAATTAAATATACATGCTTGAATTTTAAACATGATCAATGAAAAATATATACATAGTATAAAATCCAATGAGCCCTAAAAGGGATATGTCATTTAATGCAAAAGCATGTCTCAAAATATCATTTTAGAAAATCAATGTCATAAAACCATAAAATTTAATTCCCTACCTCAATTTGGGTTTATCAATACCAAAACCCAACAATAAACGATCTAATGAATCTAATAGCAAACAAGTCCAAATAATTTCCTAAGTCTTGGAACCCATTCATAATATTTTTACGAAATTCAAAATTCGAACGATAAAATTAAATCATCTGAATTTCTATGCTAAACAAAGATGATCCAGGAATGATAGGGTCGAAAGTTCAATACAGTCCAAAACGACCCCCGAATGACCCAAGAACGATTGGGTCAAAATTAGATCAAAAATTAAATGCAGCCCAAAACAGGGCTTAAGCCACGGCCCAAAATGGCTTTGGTCGTGGCCTAGCAACTTGGCAAAGTAGCTGGCCAGTCAAAGTTCCATTGAAACGCTGTTTTTTTTTTTCGATTACAACTCATCTCCAAACGCCAAACCAACAATGATTTCCAAAATGCAAAGAGAACTTCGATTTCTTTCACAATTTCCATCACCGAAACGAAAAATCCAACCTTAGCAGAAATTTCCAAAAAAATGAATCTTTTAACTTACCCGAAGAATCCCTCTTCCCTATCAAGCTAGACTTGTCGGTGTCGACTTTCCAACGTCGATATTCAACCTTTAATCCTCAGAAATTGATTATGTTCGTCAGATATTGATTCACGAAGAAAAAAATAGAGAAAGAATCTAAGTAATTGAAACTTACCTTGGATGTCCGATGAGTGGAATGACCAAAATCCGTCGGAGAAACTCCTTTTTTCTTTTCAAATTCAGCCTACCAGAAGAAAAATAGAGAGAAAAGTGGAGAGTGGGAGAAATAGTGAAGCCCCTCCCCCATTATCAGTAACAACCCTCCTCTAGAGAAGGAAGGTTTAAAAATTTTTACATGATTATTTTTTTTCTTTAAAAAAATAGTCAGATTTTACACAAGTTTGGTATGCGCTTTGCTTAACAAAGACTAAGAACAAATACATGCCTCAAAAAGAATATTTTATAATTTGGAACAGTGATTCTCATGACTCAAAATCTAATCATGGCTACAAATTGAACGGTCGAATCCGAAAAATATACTTTCTAAACTTCGTATTGAACTTGTGTACATGCAGAGAAGTGGCAAATTACTAACAATCCCAAAAACTTAAGATTGTGGGTTGAAGTATAATTTAATCATTTAGGCCATTTTTTTTTTTATTGGTCTTTACATGTGAATATTTTTTTAATAGAGTTAATTTTTTCACTTTGTCGAGATTTAAATTTTAGATTTCTAGTTCTGATATTATGATAAATTACTAATAATTTAAAAAATTTAAATTCGTGAATTAAAGTGTAATTTAATTATTTATAAGAAGTTCCATGTGGAGGGTCATTGTGTTTCAGACGCGTAGGGCTCGACTGTTTTCACATCACTTCCTCCATTAATGATGATGATCTTATAAAGAGTCTCTCTCTCTCTTAACGACATTTTCTCTTCTCTTTCCAATCATGCAACGATAAATTGATGTATAAAAATTGAATAAATCATTTCATCAATTTAATCCTGATAACAATTAATAAATTAAAACAGTTAAACTATGATTGGATCAACGGTCAACAACTATCAAAGCAATAATAATTGTGACAAGTTAAATGATGTACTTACGAAAATATGATTTGATATATTAGATCATAGACAGGAGTAGTTTGGCTTTCAATAAAATCTACAATATATCGTAATGATAACGTCGTATAGAAAGAAAAATGATATGGAACGTGAAGTCAAGTTTTATAAGATTATGGCCATGTGAAGGCGATCAAATTTATAAATCATATTGACTTTTACAAATATCAACATTAAACTAATCAACTGAAAATGATATAATTGTTTTAGTCTCACATTCAAACATCTGCATCCGTCAATAAAATATAATGAATTCAACAACCAATTAAGAAATATTGTGGCAAACTCCCTTGGTTCATGGAACCGAGTATTTCTGGACATGTCAATCATGTTCTTACGAGATCGATCGAACAAGACAAGAATGAAAAAACAAAACTCAACTGAACGGAAGAGTTCTTTTAAAGGCAATGTTTTTGTCGATTCTCAAACGTCGTTGGCTTAGGGTTGGCCAAAAAAACTGAGTATTGTTGTAAGAAAAAGCTAACAAACAGCTTCAGTTAGTTCATATTATAATACAAGAGAACAATAAAATATGAAAAAAAGGGGAGATAATGGGTAGTGTTTAAGCAAAAGCTAGAGATTTCCTTTTCTTTTTATTAAAAACCGCCGTGATGGTCGCTCATTCATGTGCACACTCTCCAGCTCCTCGTTTATAAATCTGTTCTTCGTCTGGCTCTCTCTCTCTCTCTCTCTCTCTCATTGCTTTATCTTAATTCCATGCATTGTAAGAAATGGGGAACTGCTTGAACAACGGCGAGAAAGTGGTGGCGCAAAATGAACAGGAAAACCCACAAAAGGAAATGGAAGATGCTGAAAAGATTGGATCATCAGCTACAGTGTCGCAAAATATAGAGCCAAAGCTGAGGAGGGTAGACAGTAAAAAGAAAAGGGTAAGTTTCAAGTTAGAGGAAGAAAATGATATGCAGAAATTGGAAAAGAGTGGAAAAGAAGCAAATTCTGAAGCAGAGAGGTCAGAAGCAGGATCGGAAATGGAGGAAGTAAAATGTCAGCGGAAGAATGCAGAAGGAGAGAGACAAGGAGGGATGGTGAGGGAGAGGGTGAGGGTGAGAGTGGTGGTGACAAGAAAAGAGTTGAAGAAAATATTAAGCGGGGAAGATTTTGGATGTTCAAATGTGGAGGAGTTGATAGCTGGGTTCAAATTGAGAGGTGGAAGGGTTTCCGATGTCAGAAGCAGGGAAGTTGGGGGTGTCAATGGAAGCTGGAGGCCAGCTTTGGAAAACATTCCAGAAGAACGTCGCTGACGAACCCAACCAATTTACTCCCTCTTTCTCCTCGTGTATGATGAAAACAAATTTAACCAAATGTAGCGTGGCCTCTTTAACATGAAATCCATACTTGTACTTGCTTTTTAGTAGTGAAATAAAGCACGGATGATTGAGTTTGCACAGAAGCAGACGCCATTGAGGCCTCAGAAGGATTTTAGAGATATCTTTAAAATGAAACTACGACCAACAATTCTAGACGTTCATGGTGGAACGTTTCTTTTTAATTAACAACGTGCTCTATTGGGTGAGTTTTAATGTCATTTCTTTCTTAAATTCAACAGCTTGTCTCTGCTAAGATTATGCACCACATTGAATGCAGTCGTGGATTTAAACCCAAATTACAGAAGAATTCACAACCAGCAACAGCAGAGAAACAAGGGGATGATGAGAGACATGCCTCATCTCAAATGGCCAAAAAATTTTGTCCCAAACCGGGATTACTCTTATTGAAGAACAACAGAGTTTGAGTTTCCGGCCAATACTTCCGATGCCTATTGGGTAATTAGATTGCGAATAACATAGGGAAGTATACCTCCATGGTCGAAATATGCAAGCTCTACCTGCAAACATGACAATTCAAATAACAATATCAGCCAACAGTAAACACTTGCAATGCCCTACACGTACCGACAGCTGACATATTTGATTGATGTGTTTCGGTAAAAGAAGATAACGACTCAAGCAGTCAGTTGAGATTGTAAAATGTACTGCACGGGATGCATGTGGTTTTGCAAACCACCTGCTGTGCACTAGTGATACTATTTTTCCTCTTTTCTTTCACACCCAGCCAACACAAGTGGAATAAAGAATTCAGAATCGATGCTGATATGACTAGATTTCTGCATGATCTATTTTATTAGTACAAGAAAGGATGGTAGTCTGTGTTGCAGCGAGGGAAAATAACTCGTTTTAATCCTCCCAAAGCACACAATTTATAGATGGAGACTAAGCATGCAATTTATTTAAATGCAGCCTAAAAGCGGCTCTATTTGAACCACTTCTGCGTTTGTTTCAATCTTATAAATATGCTACCCCCATAACGCCTAATTTTACTTTGACACTATTTTTAAAATTATTTTAATACTCACCAGCCATAAATTGCTAATATAGATTTATCCACATCTGTCAAAAATATCCAACAAAAAAAAAAAAAAAAGAATGAATAATGGCAAGTACCTCGGTGTCAAATCGGAGTGTACAGATGAAAGATTTCCCTGTATCAGTTGTGACGGTAATATCTTGACCAGGTCTTATTTCACTGATTTTGGAAGGCAGATCAATCGAATAACGTTCATGACCAGTCAATCCCAGTGAGTCAGCATCCTCGCCAGCCTTGAAACAAAGTGGGATGATGCCCATCCCCACCAAGTTACTACGATGAATCCTCTCAAAGCTTTTTGAAATCACTGCTTTAACACCCTGTTGCAAGCCCGTGTTGTTCAATATCAAAAGAGAAAATACTCCGAGTATAAGAAGATAGAAAGGGATGACAAACTAGTTGTTCTTATTGCACGAAGTCACTCACCAACAACATTGGACCTTTGGCAGCCCAATCTCGTGAGCTTCCACTTCCATACTCAGCTCCAGCCAGTATTATTGTTTCAAGCCCAGCAGATTTGTACCTCTGAAGCAACAAATTACGTGAACTTTTCAGTCATTGTTACTAATGTAAAAATTATCAGTGCTGTGACAAAGGTAGATTGGCAAGTCAAGTTGAAAATGGAAAAATCACAAACTTCACGTCTTACATGACAATCAAAAATTATATTATGGAAAGAAAACTTCAAGTTTTGAAGCTTTGGTAGCCGAGTTTCCACCATCACTACATTCTATCCAATAGAGCCATCTTACAACATGTATTGTAATAGATTGACAATGTGTTGTCCAGTATGTATTTTTAGTTCAGATTAAAGAGGTTATTCACCACTTTGAGACTGCTCAGGAGGGAATACTTAGATCATACTATTTCCTATTATAATATAAATAGGTTATACGTTCTACCAATAGGGAAGGGTGACAAAATGACATCTCAGTTCAATTAAAGATAATAATTCAAAATTCAAACTAAGAAAAATACCTCTGCTGCATCAAACACAGAGAGTTTCTCTCCTGAGGGAATGTGAACTGTTTTGGGGCCAACTTCTCCGTTCAAGAGCTTGTTAACAAGACGGATGTTAGCAAAAGTTCCCCTTGCCATTATTTCATCATTGCCACGACGACTTCCATAAGAATTGAAATCTTTCCGATCTACACCACGCTCGAGAAGGTACTTCGCAGCTGGACTGTCTTTGTGAATGCTCCCAGCAGGAGAAATGTGATCCGTAGTGATACTGTCTCCAAAGTTCAATAGGCAGTAGGCATCCTTTACACCATGTGCCCCAGGGGGATCCATGGTCATGTGCTTGAAGTAGGGTGGCTCATGAATGTAGGTTGAGTTGGAATCCCACGAGTAGAGGCTGGCTGCAGGTACTGAGAGCTGATTCCACATTGGGTTGCCTTTTGTTATAGCCTCATAAGTACTTTTAAACATATCAGGCAACACACTGGATTGGACAACCTATTCAACATGTCACGTTAGGTTATTTGACCAACTTGTATGCTAAAGTTTCATTCAATGTTAAATAAATTTTACAGCGCTAATAACAACGAAAGTGAAATTTCTCTGCCTTAGCTGTTTCTTCATTAAGCTATTCCATCAACTTGTGTACCGAAGTTTATAATACAACACACTTATTCATGTCATATAAAGTTCTTGTTCCATACACTGTTAAATGCCAATAATTACGAAAGTGAAATTTCTTTGCCTCTGCTATTTCTTCATTAAGTTAATTCCATTAACTTGTGTACCGAAGTAAATAAATTTATTTACCTCCGCTATTTCTTCTGTTGATGGCCAGATATCCTTAAAGAAAATTTCTTTCCCATCCTTCCCTGTTCCAATTGGCTCCTTCTCAAAGTCAATATCAACCTAGGAAAAAACCAAAGTTACCACGTACCCATGGAACAGGTTAATATTTCATATTTCATGATGAAAGAAAGAAAATTCAACCTATAAATACTGATCAACAGAAAAATCCTAGTTTTCATTTTCTCATTTTCCATCATTTAACATAAATCATAAAATATGCTGTCAGAATGCTAATCCAAAAAAATGTCAAGAGTTCATAAAATCTGGTAGCATACTGTCCATGCTGGTCATTTAACTTTCGACTTCATGTGAAATAGGAATGAAGCAGGAGCAGCAAATAATTTTTCTGGTGCTTATGTTCAATAACACCTATATTCTTTCTGTTTATAGTCAATTTGTATCTTGACAGAAAAAAAGTGAAGCTTCTATCTAAATCACAGTGGCTATGAGATGCAAGCTACCAGACTAGAAAAAAACACAAAACACACCCACACACACAAAACACCCACACCCACCCATGTGTGTGTGTGGACATGTGTATGTGTGTGTGTGTGTATATATATATAGAGAGAGAGAGAGAGAGAGAGAGAGAGAGAGAGAGATGCATTTAAAAGCTAGTAGTGATCCAACCAACATCGACAAGCAAAGTCCCTAAAGAAGTGTATTGAAGTCTGACACTGCCGAGAATCATAATAATTTTTTTGCTTAATGATAAAGGGAGCAGAATAAGGCACTCATAGTATGACAAATATCTTCAACTAAATCTCATGTCTTCTTAAATTTTATGCATAAACCTTTCTTTTACATCTTAAGTTATCTCATAATTGACAAACTGCAGCACACATTGCATTCAGTTTTTCCATTGAAGAATAACCATACAAGGGAATGTGAGAAAAAAAAAAGTACCGTGCCAGCCAAAGCATATGCTACCACCAAGGGAGGTGAAGCAAGGTAATTTGCCCTGGTCAACGGATGAACACGACCCTCAAAGTTTCGATTTCCAGACAGTACTGCAGATGCTACAATGTCTGCATGAGTGAGAGAGGTAAGATAGAATTAAAGCTTCAGCTTTGGGTCATAAAAGAATTAGAAAAAAGTTGCATATATCGTACGGAAGATAAGGGACAATGCAATGAGTTAATGGATCTGATTAGTATTCATTAGCTCTGTAATGATTTAAAGTTTAAAGAACCTCCACTTTACCATTTTCTGAAATAGCGGATGCGACTGATTCATCTAAATCTCCTGAATTTCCAATACATGTTGTGCATCCATATCCAACTATGTTGAAGCCCTGCTGATTTAAATATTTTTGCAGTCCACTGCACCAAGTAAATTTAAATTATATAAAAAAATTTCAACTTTTCATTTGCAATTTCTTTTATGTTTTCAGGTGCTCAATCCACTATGTTACTTAGATTCTTATAAAAAAATGTTAAGAAATAAATACCTCTGTAATAAATATTTCGTGACAACCCCCGAGCCGGGAGCAAGACTTGTTTTTACCCATGGTTTGACCTAATTTGAGATTATTTAAAGGGTTAGCAATGGTAAATGCTTGAGCTAAATTTGAGTTTTACATAAGGAGGAAAGCTTCTGAGGGATGGTATTGCCGAAGTAAGGGAAATTGAGAAAAAAGAGAAAAGGAAAGAAGTGAGAGGAGGTCAATCTCCCAATTTCCAAGCATTCTTTGAAAAAATATACCTCCAAACCAAGCTCACACGCCTTCTTTGCTACAAGAGCAGCTCCTAACATGACACTGGGGTTTGATGTGTTTGTGCAACTTGTGATTGCTGCAATCACAACACTGCCATGCTTGAGCTCAGCTGGCTGCCCTTGAAATGAAAATTTTACAACTTTTTCCTGTGATGCTTTTGGAATGGAAAATCCCTGTATACATGGTGAAAGATTAAAAACGAACTGTACACAGGTTGACTCGATAAGAAAAAATCAGCTTCTATAAATCAATGTCCCAACCTTAAAGCCAACTTTGCTATCAAGACAAGAATGCCAGTCAGCCTTCATTTCTTTTAATGGTACACGATCGTGAGGCCTGTTAAGAATTAAAGTTAGGAAGGATGATCAAAGGAAGGGTTAGTAAATAAACACTAAACTTGGAAAACTTGTGAGCAGAGAACAGTCACCTCTTTGGTCCTGAAATACAGGGCTCAACATCTGCAAGGTTCAGTTGTAAATAAGAAGAGTACACTCTTTCTTGTTGAGGCTGAATACATGAAAATAGTTAAGAGCCATATCTAAAATATAAATAAGACAACTCAGTCTATCAAAGACCAAATAAAGAGAAACAAGAAAGATTACCTCATTGTAGTCAACAAACATATTGTTTGCTCGGAGATATGCTTCTATCATTGCCACCTATAAGCATTAGGTAAAGCAGTGAAGCATGCTCTAAACCGTCTAATTTGAAACGAAATAGAAATTATCAAAAAAATAGAAATCTCACGGTTTCATCACTTCTTCCAGTCAACTTGAGATATTGTAAAGTAACATGATCTACGGGGAAGAAACCCATAGTTGCACCATATTCAGGGGACATATTTGCAATAGTAGCCCTATCAGCCAATGATAGTTCCCCCATACCATCCCCTGCAAACACTCACATCCACATTTTAGCATAGTATTTGAATAAAATTAACTAAACTCCGGCCAACAAAATTAAATTACCATAGAATTCAACAAATTTTCCAACAACGCCATGTTTCCTCAACATTTGTGTAACCGTTAAAACCAAATCAGTAGCTGTAACACCATCACGTAATTTCCCAGATAATTTAAACCCAACAACGCCAGGTAACACCATACTCATTGGCTGTAAGTTTCAATTACCGTGGCATTAGGAGATATATAGAAAACTTTCATAAAGACAGTTTTAGAATCAATATATTTTCTCAGCAATACTACCTGCCCAAGCATTGCTGCCTCTGCTTCAATACCTCCTACACCCCAGCCAGCGACTCCTAACCCATCAATCATAGTTGTGTGAGAATCAGTTCCAACCACACTATCAGGATAAAGAAGACCTTCGGTGTTGAAAACCACTCTTCCAAGATATTCAAGATTAACCTGATATTCACAAATATTAATCAACTCCAAAATGCCGACTTTTACATATTAGAAAAGGACCAAAAGTTAATCAACTCTAAAATAAAAAAGGACTATTTATTTATACTTGATTCATCCATCGAGCCATTCTAGCATAAAAATGACTAAAATAAAAAGGAAGAATGCCAATCAACTCTAAAATGCCAAATTCACTTATTTAAAGAGGTGCTAGACATTTCAACAGTATCCTTTCCCTTTTATTTACATTGAAAAGTGGCAAAAAAACATCATCCAATCAAGCCATATCAGCAAATTGAAGTAAAAATTAGTAACTAAAACATCAGTAAATTTACAAATCAATGTTATGCATGCAAAATCATCAATCAGTATATGAAATCCTCATCACATCACATGAGACTCAAATAAAAAAAATTAACTGTGAGACTGCATCCAGCCCACTTTTTACCTGATGAACAATACCAGAGCCAGGGGGAACAACTAGCATATTACGGAATGCAGTAGAGCCCCATTTAAGAAAAGCAAATCTTTCATTGTTCCTTTGAAATTCAAGTTCCATGTTAGCCTGCACTGCATTTTCCGACCTTGCAACATCTACTTGAACTGAATGATCGATGACAAGATCAACGGGAACCTGCAAGCCAGAATTCACCGAGAATTAGACAATGCACGACAACTAAAAGTCAGGCCAAGCCCAAAAATATACTCGCACATACAGCTTAATATTTAAGCTTCAAAATAACATACAATCCTTAAATGCCAGTGGCAACAGAAGTATTTTGAAAATCCTACTTAAAAGCATGGAATATATGTTTATTACAATGGCTCAGACATAAACTTCTATAAAATGACAGAACAACAAATATACAAATCCTTTTTACTCCCAAACCATTGAGATAAAGTACTTAGACAATAGTATCAACTGAACTTTAAGAATAATAGACTAACTAGCAAGAAGATCTTATTTTCCGTATCAAGGTGTCTAGTTTCAAAGTCCTGAATCAATTGTGTACACCATTCATTGAGCATTTAGCAATATGATTTTTTTAGCAGCTAAGTGGATGACCATGTTTGTGTGAAAAGAAAAAAGTATCAAGCATAGTCTATACTCTATAATGAACATAAAATAGAAAACCACTAACTGGCAACACCGAAAAGGGAACACCGAAAAGGGAAAAAAAACACGTACCAAAGGATTGATCTTTTGGGAATCACTGCCAAGTTTATTCATGGCATCACGCATGCAAGCTAGATCAACCACTGCTGGTACTCCGGTAAAATCCTAGAAGCATATAAAAGAAAAAGAACATTAAAAAAAGTTCATGTTAACTTGACATCTCACAGAACTAGCGACGTACCTGCAAGAGAACACGAGCAGGTTTGAAGGGAATTTCAACTTGCTTGGGAGAAGTGTTCTCCCAATCAATAATTTTCTCTACATCCTCCTTCTTCACTTGAAAGTTGTCGCAATTACGAATGGCAGATTCCAGAAGAATTCTGACCGAGTATGGCAACTTATCTGAATGTCATGAAAAGGTTTACATTATTACGTTCATCGCATAAAAGAAACTGGCAGAGTAAACCATACGATGAGTTATGCTACATTGTTTTCCTTTTTGCCATGTTTTTGAATAGTTGTAGAAAATTACCAATCCTCGGATCGTTGAAAGAAGGAAGACTGTAGAACTTTCCAAATTCACCACCTCCGGGCTTTGGAAGACTGGTCAAGTTTGCCTTGAAAGGATTTTCAGAAGCTGAAAAGCACAGCAGCAATAACAGTCAGGAAAATTGGACAAGAACGAGTTCCTCCCGTAATTCAAAAAGTGAATGATCCTCCATCGTAGTTCCGAGACAGTTGGTCCGATCCACAAGGTAAAATGTTAAAATGGAAGTAAACATGAACTCAAAAGTGAGCTTAGATGCAAGCGAAAATAATGTTCGCGTCATCCTTCTAATCAAAAGTTTGGCACAATCGAGAAAGGCGATATCTTATTAGCTTTGTCACAAATAATTAAGATGAAAAATATCTTGTTCAGAATAAAATATTTTTTTAATCAGCAGCTCTTTACCCATAGTAGCGATCTTCCTCTCAAACCGTTCAATTACAGGAGCAACTGCTCTGATCTGAGCACGGAGACTGACCGGAGACCGCCAATCAACACCGTGACTCCACCGCGGGAACGAGCTCCGGAGAGATTGGATACCAGAGGAAAAGCTCAAAGATCTATAAGTGCTGGTCAAAGAAGGCGGAGGTGAAGAAGCAGCAAAAATTCTAGAAAAAATAGACCCTAAGAAAGGCCTAGCCCTTGCAGAAACTCTGAGAAGCGAAGAGGTTGAGGACGAGGCCGCTACATACATGGCGTGGGATCACGCATTCGTATAAATAAACTGCAGCAAAATGAGCTGATAAGACTAAATTCAATGTTATGATCTATTTTGATTCTAATGTGCTTGAATGATATTTCTAGAGAGAGATATACAGAGCGATTTAGAGAGAGAATGAGAGGGGCCAGAGGCGTGTGGCGGTATGTTGAACCACCTAGGGCTATGTGCGCTTCCGCCGCCGGTGATAACTAACCCAATCGGACGGCCTAAATAAAACCAATGATTTTGCACCGTTCGATTGCAATCATCGATCTTATTGTTGTAATATGAAAAAACCAAATATAGAATGCCGTTTCGGGACACTTGACGGGACGATCATTTTGACTTTCGATTCAAGGAAAAGATAATTATATTTTAAAGGGTAAATGACAAATCAACCATCGTAGTTTGAGTTCAATGACAAATCAACCATTATGATATTTTTTTTTAACAAGTTAATCACTCACGTATGTTAAAATAACAAATCCAACCTCCGTAGACATTTACCGTTAAAAAGCTGGTTGCCAACGGCCGAACACCGGAACGCCCAGCTCCGACGTTCTGAATTCAGAACGCCCAACGCGGAGCGTTCCGAAGAAAATCAGAACGCCGGCGGGGAGACACTGCGATTTTCCCACAAACCCGTCTTCCTTTTACTTCACTGTGGTGAGTTAAAACAGATAAGATGTTGTTAACGGAGTTTGCAGCTCTTTGTTTTTTGTTTTCACTTGCTTCACATGGCTCTTCAATCCCTGTTATTGAATAACAAATAAAAATTGTGAGATTGGGGAATGAGACTTGAAGTGAACCCAGTTGTAGAAAGTAAAAAAGGTACAGAAGAGAAGAAGAAGCTCAAAATATGAGCAAACCTCTAAAATCAGAATCACAAGCTAAAACTCGATCCAAAACACAACCAAAATCACCAGAAGAATCTGAACAAAACTCCCTTCACGGTCTCTGGAGTGAGTGGTCTATTTACGCGGTCTCTCCTTTCTCTCGGGTCCATGAGAGCTCTCATAAGGAGAGACCGCATAAAACGCGGTCTCTCGCATAAGGAGAGACCGCGTAAAAAGCGGTCTCTCATGGACCACTCACTCCAGAGACCGCGAAGGGAGGTTTGTTAAAATTCTTCTTGTGATTTTGGTTGTGTTTTGGATCGAGTTTCAGCTTATGATTCTGATTTTAGAGGTTTGCTCATATTTTGAGCTTCTTCTTGTCTTCTGTACCTTTTTTACTTTCTGCAACTGGGTTCACTTCAAGTCTCATTCCCCAATCTCACAGTTTCTATTTGTTATTCAATAACAGGGATTGAAGAGCCATGTGAAGCAAGTGAAGACGAAAAGCAAAGAGCTACAAACTCCATTAACAACATCTTATCTAGTTTAACTCACCACAGTGAAGTAAAAGGAAGACGTGTTTGTGGGAAAATCGCAGTGTCTCCCCGCCGGAGTTCTGATTTTCTTCAGAACGCCCCGCGTTGGGCGTTCTGAATTTAGAACGCCGGACTGGGTGTTCCGGTGTTCGGCTGTTGGCAACCAGCTTTTTAACGGTAAACGTCTACGGATGTTGGATTTGTTATTTTAACATACGTGAGTGGTTAACTTGTTAAAAAAAAATACCATAGTGGGTGACTTGTCATTAAGCTCAAACCACGATGGTTGATTTGTCATTTACCCTATTTTAAAAGAAAATTTGACAAAAACAACTATTAAATTAAATTACACGTCAATAAATATTCTTTACTAATAAATAAAATATTTTAGTATAAAAAATAAACAGAGTAAATACAATTAATATATTTTCTGTTAAATAATATTTTTTTTTTGTAAAATATTGTTCTTTCATTATAGAACGTAGTCTTTTTGTAGCAAAATTTTGTCTTTTTACTAAGGAAGCTGAGGCTTTGAAATATGACAGAGGAAAGACGATTTTCCGCAGAGTAAATATGACTAAAAGGACGTTTTTCCAATCAAACTATAAAATTCTTCTAAGTAATTTGATATCTTTGGGGAAGAGTAATCCCGAGAAAGAAGAGAAAATGGTAAATTGTTCCATTGATCGCTAAAAATTGTTCTTTTACTTCAATTTATCAAACTTTAGTTTTTTCCTCAAATTATTATTTTAAATTCATATTAGATGGCAATAGAATATTGTAATTGTTGAGAGAAAAAAAGATTTTTCTTCGTCAATGATTCTCTGAACAGAAATATGTAGAAATCTCTAGTTTGTATTCTTAAAAACTCAATCAAAAATCAAAACACATGAAAGAAGACATTTTCTATGGGAAGTTTCCTACTCTTTCATTTTCAAAGTAAGTTCGATATTTGCGTTGTTTATTTTTCATAGTTGAGTATTTTGTTTGTTAGAGAAAATTATTTAGTGATTGATTTGTTTTGTTAATTTTCTTATTTTAAATAATATTAATTTTATTTTTTTACAGAATAAATATTAATGAGTGAAATTAATATAATAAATTATAAATAATTTATTAATCACATTTATTAATACTTGAGACGGTAGTAAGTAAGAATAGAGTCTAATCATATATTATTCTTACATTTTTCAATTGAAGTTCGATTACTCAGAAAAAATACAATTTTATTTTTAATTTGTTAAAGAATGTAATTGATTATCAAAAACATGTTTCATTCACACAGCGTGGAATCGAAAAGAGCTGGATTCGTAAGTGGACAGAAATGGTTTCTTTATTTCCCTGATCGCAAGTGACGTTGTTGGGATCTCTCATTAGTTTGCTGGGAAATGGGGCAAAGAAAATGAGAAGGAACTTGGCTGCGTCTTCCATTTTTAAGAGTAACGCCAAGTTTCGGTTAGATTCAATTCAGTCATGCCAAGTGAGCGATTTGATTTCTATTATATCGCCCAAACCAAAAAAATAGTAATTTTCAAGGTTATTTTGAGTCTTGTTTGCCATGGTTTAATTTTAATATCTAAATAATAATAATAATAAAAAAAAAACTAGAGTAAATTTATGATCCAAGTTGTATGTTAATTATTAGTTTTATATTTCAATTTTGATTCATAATGTATGATAATTATTCTTAATGTCAATAAACCCAAGCATAAAATTAAAGTAGAGACTTAGCATTATTAGTTCAAAGATAATAATGCAGAGCACGATTGTGGAGAGGGTAGAGTCTCCATTTTGAAAGAAGCTTAGTTTTAAAATAATTGCTAAAAGTTTATGAGAGAATAAATAGGTTTTTATTTTTTATTTAGAGTTGAATAAGTAGGTGTGGTCATTGTAAGTAGGTCAGGTGAGCTCGATCAAGTCTCTAAATAAGAATAATAAAAATTATCAATATTTTATTTTAATTTTGGTTTTGATTTTCTTATTGACGTATTGTATAAACAACAATTATGATTTAATAAACTTTGTGGAAAGTGGGGTTGAAAATAAGCATATAAATTTTGACAACCAAAATCACATTAAAACGACTTTTATGAATTGAATTCAACCAAACATAAGAAGTGTCACTTTTGTCTTAGTTTGATTCTCAATGATTGAACTTCTACTTAGACCTCATTTTCGATTGAAAATTACAAACATGATTTCACACTAAGCACACGTTAAATTATTAGTGGAGTTTAATTAAAGAATAGTACAAATTACACCTTAACTTTTTTAAATTTGTTTAACTTAAATCTTAATTTTTTTTTTTGAACAAGATTAACTTCAAATTTTAAGATTTCTTTAACTTAAACCCTAAATTAATCTTAAACTTTGCACCATGAATAAAATAAACCTCAAACTAATTGTTTTAGATTTGGTCGATTTCATTTTGCTTCGATTTCAGTTTTAGACTTTTTCGGTTTAGACCTGATTTGAGTCAGTTTAGAATTGGTTTTGGGCCAGTTTTAGTTGGTTTAAACTAGATTTTGTAACGTCCCTTGGTGCTCCAGTACAATATTATCCGTTTTGGGACAAACTCACACGATTTTATTATTAAGGTTAGCCCAAAACGTGTTGTACTAGGTAGGGAAATGAACCCTACTTATAAATCATGCATTTTCTACTCTCTCAAACAATGTAGGATTGTGCACCCCCACTTATATGGACCGGACCTATACCTGAGCATTTCCTGGCTTTCACAGGGCAGACTGCCACAATCTCCCCTCATTGGGGACCCGACGTCCTCGTCGGCCATACTTCCGGTTAGGATTTTGCTCTGATACCATTTGTAACGTCTCTTAGTAATCTTAATACAATATTTATCCACTTTTTGCCCAAAACGCGTTTGTATTAAGTATGGAAGAAAACCTACTTATAAATCATGTATTTTCTACTCTCCTAAGTAATGTGTGATTGTGTACCCCCACTGATATAGGTCGAACTCACATCTAAACATTTCCTGACTTTCACAGGGCGAGTTGCCTCAGATTTGGACTGGTTTTGATAGGTTTTGTTCTTTTTTTTTTGCAATTTTTTAAATTAAAATTTTCTATATATATATATAAATATTATGATATCTATTAATTTTGGTGATGATGGGAACAACTATATAATTTGTTCATTGTATAAAGTTTAAATTTCATTTTATTAAAAAAAATAAAATTTAAGTTAAACCAATATAAAAATTCAAAAGTCATCAATTTCAATGAGTCAAACATGCTACTTGAGTCTCCATATTAGCTTTATATTTTCTTGTGACCGAATGGGTTGTAGGCTCCACCCTTGTGGAAGGGAAATTCACTCCCACCAAATACGTAATAGATTCTTCAAAATGACTAAAATGAAAGGATTAACATATTGTCTCGCCCATCATCGGGTGTGGCCAGGCCAACTTGGTCCGTTGAATTACATCTCTTCTTCTACCAACTCTGGTATGATGGGTCTTAAACAAATTGGTTTCCGTCGACACAAACCAATTCAAGCAGACTTGCAAACTTGTTATTTTTCTTCTAACCTTAAGCCGTTCTTATTTAAGCATCGCAGCACGCTTTACAAAAAAGCTTCTGTCTCTGTAAAATTAGCCAACCCGAGAACTGGATTATCTTCTTCACCTACGACTACGAAGACACTAGCTTTTACAAAAATCTTCTCTTTTCCAACTCCTAGCTCCTAACCAGCCCTCTTTAACAGCCTAAAAACTCTCCCATCGCTAAAAGTAAGGGTGATCCATCATCTCCTACCAATGGTGAGGTATTGCTTTCTCGTTTAAAAATAAATAAAATATTGTTTTAGGTGATTGTGAGCATTTGATTTTCTCTTCTTCTTTGGCTTTTTCCTTCGCCTCCCTAGCCCAAGTTCAACAGCTGTGTATGTTGAGAATCAAACGCAAAATGGAAAAAGAAAATTACAGAAGCACAGACATCAAGATTTACTTGGAAAACTCTTACAGGGAAAAACCATGGACAGAGGAGAAATTCACTAATTGAAAATCAAAGTATAATGAGTTTTACGATTCAAACATCAATATATAGAGAAAATAAATAACTCTAACATTAGATATAGGCTCGACCTGACCCAACTAAAATTCGGGTCACACCAAACTCTAACAATATCCACCTTGACACGAATTTCACATGAGAGATCCAATGCAAGCTTCTCGGCCCACCCCAAAACGAATTCAAAACACTGAACTCTAACAATCTCCATCTTCAAAAAAATTCCAATGCAATGGGAACGATCTGCAAAACTCCAACGAAAAATAACCTCCTTCCACAAAGACCCTTGCTAGCCCAACTCAATATCTGGTACTGATCTAGTTTAAGCCATGCTTAAACTTGAGAGACACACTCGGGAAGAAATCACATATCCTCCATGGTACCACCAAATTATCAGAGATGTCGCAACGAACTGCATGCGAATATGCTGAAGATCCTCCACTAAAATCAATACCCTTGAACACACTCAATACGTAACCCACTATAGTAGTTTCACCATATCGTCGGGGAGCTTTACCCTTTCTATTGTTTCTGCCTTTGACGATACCACTCTGACGTGAAACTGAAACTGGTGACGATGTAGTGACTGCATCATGCTGAACATCTGTAATAGGTTGACGTATCGGCTCTGATGCAGATTCAAAACCCAACTTGAAATTCACCTGAGAACCTGACTTCTTATGAGTCTTCTCTAAAAAATCTTTAGAAGGTGAATTCACAAAATTTGTAGCCTGATTACCCGTCACTGCAGAACCATATAACACATACAAATTTGCAGAGCTTCTGTGTCCCTTTAACTTGACGAGAGTACCCCTACTGATCTTTACCTCTATCTACAACGCTGTATTTGTACTCTTTCGAATCCAGAGTACTCAACGAGATCAGATTCTTCTTTAAATCGGGAACATGTCGCACATTACCAAGTGGCCTCACAACTCTATCAAACATTTTGATTCTAACCGTACCAATACCAACTATCTTGCAAGGTGTGTTATTACCCATTAACACAGCACCTCCTGAAACTGTCTCATATGTCGAAAACAACTCTCGATTGTAACACATATGAAACGAACAAGCTGAATCTAGAATTTACTCCTTGTTTGGCTTTGAGTTTCCCTCTGACACAATTAGAAGATCTCCATCACTATTGTGATTTTCGGGCCAGCCCAGCCCATGAAAAAAAATATTATTATTAATTTAAAAACAACTCTTTTTGGGAGTTGTTACGGAAATAGGGGAGAAGTTTCCCCTATTTCAGTTAGTGGGAAAAAGGCCTCTCATATTCTTCTTTCTCCTTCACCCAAGCGATAACCTCCCCTTTCCCTCTCCCTCAATCCACTCTCTCTGTCTTCAACTTCCAGGGAAACTCATCTCTTCCGGTGGTGGATGGTGTGGCTTCTCCGAAGTGAAGGTAGTGATGTTCCATCTGGTAAGTGTTGATTTCCTCTGTTTTTGTTCTTTCCTCGTGGGTCAATAGTTAATGGGGAAATCAGGTCTTTTTTTCCTAAAAGGTTGAGTGTTGGATGTCGACGTTTATTAAGGAGTTTACAGCAAAGGAGCTTGACGGAAAAGCGAATTCCTCCAGGTGAGAATCTGAATTCCAAATTTTGTTTAAAAAATTTTCAGTTGAGTGATGGATTGATGGTGTTCGCAATCGATTTCGACAGGGATCTTGGTTGTGAAGGGATTTCTTAAAGGTATAAAAAGTTCAAATTTTGCCGCTGCAACTCTGTCTCTTGTTCTTGTCATTGATTGGTATTGATAGGGTTTGTTCTCTCCTATGTCGATAGTAGAAATTAGCGTGAGGGAACATTGCAGTGAGTCAACTTTGAATTTGATTTTGGTCTGTAGGTAAAGATGGAAAAACTGTTATTTGGAACTTTCTATTTGGTTAATAGAATGATGGTCTGTGGATAAAATTTTTGGGTTGGTATTGTGTAAGATGATTTTTGTTGTTAGAGGAGAGGTCGTGATCGGAGGAGGGTTTCTGATCCATGCTTGTGGTTTTATCGGCGACTAAGTTACTGGAGTTGAAGCGAAGGCCATGACTGTTGCAGCCAAACAGAATCTTGTATGTAGATGGGATTTCTGCAAGGCTCAAGATCTGGCCCAATTTCCTTGGGTCATGCCCTTGTTTCTTTGGGCTTTGGCCCAAATCCATTTTTGGGCTTAATTAGGCCTTCTTTTAAACCAAACTAATTTTGTTTGGACCGTAGTGGATATTCTTTTAAATTTTAACGTTCTTGGGTTATTCTCATTTAACTTAGGAATTTAAATAATTAACTTCAAATAATTTTATGATTAGGTTCCTAAACTTAGGAAATCATCAAACCATTTTTGTTGGGTTTTAGTGGATTATTTTCTGTTGGATCTAGGTATTGGTTGACTCAAATTTTGAGGTAGAAGTTATTTTATATTTAATGCACCTTAATTCTTAAAATGTAAGTATTAAATTTAAATTGAGTATGTTACATTTACTTTTCAGTTCATTTACATTTATTTTAATTTATTTATTTTATTGTTAACTAGAGTAATGAAATAGTTGTACGTGCTGTGTCCTTGGACGCCAAATGCTAAACTTAATTAGGGTCTTTTTCACTTTTTAATGTTGTCTGAGTATCGCCGTTATTTAATTTTGTTATTTAAATGATTGCTCATCAGCATCTTTTTTTTTATATTAGCCTGTTAATTTAATTAACTGAAAAGCATGTTAAATTCATATGACATAAAAGTTAAATATAAGATAAATCCCTACTGAGTTTAGTAGACTCACCCCAAATTTGACTTATTTTTTTTCAGGAATTAATCAAAATATTCCTCCATTGCCACTTCAAGAGTAAAAATTTAGAATTTTCCCCTTATAATTTATTTCATCCCATTTGTATAGATACTTAAAATATTTTAGGAAGGTTTGTACCATAAATCTTATTTTTAAGTTCCTGGTTTTAAAATTGGTTAATTTGTATTATATTATTGTCACTTCTGGACCTTTATTCTTGGGCCTAATTTGTAACATAAATGTTTAAGTCTTCCGCTGCTAATTATGGATTCAAATGAGGGTCGGAAGATTAGGTTCTTTTTGGGTCGAATCGTTCACCATTCTGTCTCGGGTCCTCTTTGGGGCGTGACAGAATTTTTGGTATTAGAGCATGATTGACATTCTGAAGAAGTGATATTAATGAAATAGATAGTGGTGTTATACGATAAATGAAATTACTGTACTTTAAGACAAAGAACAAAAAATATATTTGCTTGAAGCTACTGCCAGAAAGACATGTCAAGGTTATCCGTTGGTGGATGAAAGTATTTCTCTAAATAGGCATGAGTAATTTGGAGTAGACGGGATTTACTTAGAAATGATGAAGAGTACGCTTTGTAAATGATTAGGAACAACTTTTCGGAACATATGAGTCTGCGAACTCTTCTAGGTTATGTGTGGGCCTGTGAAGTTTGGTTTTAAGGAAACTCATTTTATATGGAAATTCAAAGTCTCAGTTTCCTTCAAAAACCCCACAATTGTTTGTCCTATTTGGAATTCATTAGTCTGAGTTGGAACCTTTCAGTTTTAGAATTTGGTTAGAAAACTATTAATAGAAGTTTCTGAATAGATCTTATTTGGAGGGTTTTGGTATTAGTGTTGATTTTGGCATAAATTGTTGGGAATGTTGGTCCGAGGTCTGGAGTCGTTCAAGTAGGTCTTTCTTGAGGAACGATTGTAGCGAAAGTTTATCTGATTAAGGATTATTTTGAAACGTTTAGGATATGTTGAAGAATTTCAAAGTTATAATTATATCCATGGAAAATATGATTTTTTTTGCTATAATTCATATTCAGTTAAGGATAGAAATTTTTTTTTACAAATTAATGTCTGGTTAAGGCTGTAAGGTTAATGAAAATTTAGACAATGTTCAGTGCGTGAAGTGATAGAAAGATAGATCACAATTTCGAAGAAAGTAAACTCCCAATTGTCGGAATATAAAGCTTAGTTCTGGAAATGACATATTACATTAGAGTCTTATATTACGACTAAGGAAGTTGTATGGCTGAGAATCACTCCAGGACCAAGATTATCCTAAGATTTAAAAGCTTATTTCTATGATTATAGGTTTCGGTGTTATTTGAAATGTTGGAGCAAATTTTGTTAAATATTTGAGTGAAAATGAGAAATTATTGGAATGCAGTGATGAAATTAAATATGGATACAAAGAATGAGTTTAAGGGAAGTTTTTTAGGCATGTTTATGTAGTTGGATGATTTAATGTCTGTAATTGGATTGGCAAAACAATCCTTTTGGAGATTAACGGTAAGGAAATCTAATATTCACTTTTGTTGAAGTGTTTCACATTTAGTGCAACATGATATTATAAGATTTTTGGATACAAACAAACAGTGAATGTTCGAATTATCTTATAGTTTGATTAGAGGTAATTCCAAATTTTGACTGATTAAGTGAGTTTAAGTTCATATTTATTTGTGACGCAAATGGTGTGACTTTACAATTGTGAGCGAGCAAGTTGTTGCTACGCGAGATTTTTTTTTCACATTTAATGGTTGTCTATGTGGTAGGGAAGCCTGGAGCATTATGGGGGTATGTTTCTTGTTATCAGTGACTATGAGTTAATTGACATAATTTAGTTTTTGTCAGTTATGATTGTGTAGTGACGTTATTCTTGAGGATTTGTCAGGATTACTACTCTATCACGAGCTTAAGTTATGCATTTATTTTGTCCTAACAATGCTCTAGTTTTCGTTGCTTCATATTGGATGATTTAGGTGAGGTGAATAAATTTTGATTGCAACAAATTGATTTGTTATAGAATGAGTTCCACATGTTTAGTTTGTCATAAGAGATATGTCAGTTTTAATGTTTGTTTGGAAATAGAGTAGTTGTTTCCAATTTTATTCATTTTGTGCTTGAAGTTCAATCAAGTGAAGATCGATGATAATGATTCATTTCTATGGAGGAATGTCCTAATTGACCAGTTGAAAAGATTAATAAGTTTCGCCTCAGACGATATTAAGTTGGGCTATAATCAGTAAATTTGCTAATGAGATGAAAGTGCGATGAACTTTTAAGTTCATTATGGATGTTCGAGTTGAGATTTTAACGATGGTTTAACATGTTAAGATTATGATTATAAAGAAGTGAATTTTCAAGTCCTTGTGAACTATTTAGGTTAAGTATTCCTTAAGTTATTGGGTATTGAGATACTCGTGATGAGCTTATGGAATGTATATGAGCTTTGTTGTAAAATTTTAAAGAGCACCAGTTGTAAGCTCATATGCTTGGATACAACTATTGAATAATGAGTTAAATTTTTTAGGCATAATGACTCTGAGTCAGTATATCATTAATCTCCATCTAAATTGCTATTTTGATATCATTGGAACCACTAAAGTGTATCATAGAAAGTTAGATTTTCCTGAATTTGGATTATTGTGATGTCATTTCGTACAAGGATTTTGTCTATTATTGATATCATTGAGTAACATTATGAAAAGAAACGTTAAGTTTGATTGTAAAGGAAAGCAGTTGATTGATTTATGAGAAGTTGAAATTCAAGTTGTCTATTGCACTGTTATTGGCAGTAAAATGTGTATGTTCACTTTGTGATGATTATATGATGCATCAGGAGTTGGATTTAGATGTTTGTTATTGTAGAGAGATGAAATCTATCCTGTAAGCTTTGTTAGTCAAGTCGGATGAGCCAAACTCATGAGTTAAGTTAATAAAAAAAATTATTTCTTTTACTTTAAAAGCTTAATAGAATTACTTTATGTCGTGAAGTTCTATATTCTATTAGATTCTAAGAGTTTGAAATAATTAGAGTAAATATCATAATATACTGATAAGTGGAAATATGAAGAATTATGATCTTGTTCTAGAATATCATTCTTGTAATTTTGGGTCGTTAAACTCAAACTATTAACTCTATGACTGTTATGACAGGATTGTAAGGAATATTTGACCATTGGTGTTGATCTGGTATTTGGGGTATATAGACTTGTAATGACTGTTCAATTTCTACAACTTATTTGGGAAATAGAGAATCTCAATGATGAACTTAAAGAGAGATTGACAAGTTGAAGTATGATGGACAACAAGATTGTTGGAAGTTAGTACTAAAGAAATTATGAATTGTCATTGAAATTATTCGTAGTGTATAATTCATATTTTTGCCAAAGAGATTTAGTTGATAAGTTATAAATCAAATTTTGTTATTCGTCTAGATAATATCAAATAGTTGACGAATTGAACGTAAGTGTAAGTGTGATAATTTCGAGTTAAATGTGGATGATGTGTGACTAGATTTTGATTTACTAACAAATTAGGAGTTGAACACTTGAAATCTACTTGGTTATTACACCCTTATCTTTGAGAATGTGTGTAACGACTCGGTTTTCATTACTTTAAAATCGCGTGAAATTTAAAACTTTTGTTTCGTAAAAGCATAAGAGTATTCTTCTTTTGTAAAAACCCGATCGTTAAAACTCTTTACTTAAAATACTTATCAATTTCAGCAGAAATAATAAAATTCTTTTATGAAATGCAGCAGAATGAAAACAAGTATTAAATATTAGTAATTAATTTACAAAACCCATTTTTCTCTTTCTTAAACTCTTTAGCCCAACTAGCCACAAGATCCACTTGTGCAAATCCTTCATCAACTGTGTTTGACCTGTTCGCCTGTTTTCTCGTACGCACTTACATCACAAGACCTAAACTAATGAGTCTAACGCTCAGTAAGTGATATAATGAAATACAATGCACATAATATGCATGATCATACGATGCATTACAGAAGAGAGCCGTATCTCTTCTAGAAGTTAAGGTGGAATATTCCCTAGAGACTTGTGGCCTAGTGAGGAGATATATCCATCGAGGGTGTTACCACAAGCAAGTATCCTCACTTTTGTTGAAGACGTTGGGGGTTTCAGAACGGGGTAATTGTGAACCCTAGAATCCGCGTAGCTAACTTCTAAATCTACCATTCCCTACGTGGGAGGAATCTACCGTATGGAAAGTGACAATTCACCCGAACCCCCACACGCCTATTTACGTATATTAGGATGACATACATAATGCTCCTGAATACATACAACCCTATATGATGATATAAATGTCTAAGTAAACAAATCATTAAAAGAACCTAAATCTAGTAAACACACAGCATACAATCCTAATTCTTGCGATGTAGGATCCGAAGACCAAAACACAGTAAGTATCAACTTACCTGGCGTCCGAGATGCGTGTAGCACTCCGATTTAACCTTCATAGTACCTTCAAAACCATTAAATAAACTATCATCAAAATCTAAAATTACTAATTTCACTTTTACCGTTTAGTCCCATAATGATTTCAATTGAAGGTTTCCATCTATTCATGCTCAACAATACTATAAATCCTCACTCTTCATATTTTTCCTCATTTTAGCTTATCATAATTCGCAATTTAACAGCAACTAACAGAGGTATTGAAATCGACGTCAAACATTAGTACTAATATCCAGCAGTTTACATCTCTAATTAAATCATCCAAACCAGATTCTCAACAGTCCAAGTTAACCTTTGCTACAACCCACACTTGTCAACAACAAACATGGATACTCAAATCAATATCAAACAACTTATTCCTTTTCTTAGTCAGTTAACAATCCATGCCATTTCTAAGGACCAAAACAGACAAGAATTAAACAATTCACTAACTTCACAACCAAGAGGAGGTAAAGAATATTTCCAATTCACAAACCATTAGGCAGAGCATTGATCACAAACCATTAGGCAGAGTATCGAAACATCAACTCATTTAACAGCACAATTCACCATGGTATCAACACTAGGTGTAAGAACAGATTACTACACTTAATCTACCATGCACAGTTCATGTAATAATGGTAGTTAACTCAAAAACAGACAACACTTGATCTATAGTCCACAGTTCATGTATTAATGGTAGTTAACTCAAGCATAAAGGACCCAAGGTGACGTGTAAGCAAGGGTTTACATTGTGCAAACCACAATTGGCAGTGTCTATCACTGGTACACAATCCATTATCAACCATGTGTATTTCCTATCCAGTAAACTTATCCAGAATCCAAACAGAGGATACATTTACAATCACAAAACACTAAAGGCAGTGGCTACAATCAGAGTTATAGACAACTATCAACAGCTTCCAAACAACACTCAAAAATAGAATCCAAATAAGTAAACAACAACCATCTTACCGAGGCCAGGAGCATCCCCACATCCATCCTCGTACTCTGTCCTTGTCTCTGACCTTAACTTTCCAGCAGTTAACACAATAGAACAACAGCACTATCAATAAAATAGAAGCCAATCTAGATCCACTATCCTTCCAACTCTTAATACTTCCTAAACAAATATGACATTCGAGATTAATGCCTCATTCATAATCAATTCAGCCAAATCAGAGGTCCTTAACTATTTCAATGTTCCAAGAACAAATCCTTACCTTTACTTCACGATGGACAATCCCCTGCAACACAAGTCTTTAGGGCAACCACACCAAATCTTTCCCCCCACACCTATTCAGCAATTCACCTCACACCCACAGAACAACAATCACTCCCACACTCATTCACGTTCTCCCAATGAGGTACAGAGAGGAGGACTTACATCATATAGACGATGGGGAGAGAAGAAAGTTGGGAAGTGTAGGGATAAGCTGCAGCAATTCACCCAAATCAAGAGAAAAAGGTCCAGTAACCCATTGCCACGTGGTAAAGCTTCCATAACCTTAGGGAAGGAGGGGACGTCGCCGCAGCACTATGGAGAGAGAAGGTTTTGGTGAGTTTTACAAGAAATTGGAAGAGAGAGGATGTTTTATAAATGGGTTTCTCAAAAATTCTCGATGTAGTGGACGAGTCGAGTCGTCCGCAGTACTTGTTCGCACCGTCTGAAAGTTGATTTGGGACGAGAAAATGCGTCCCCAACCTTTGTCCGTACCGTCCGCAGGTGCCTTGCGGACGGGACATGACGTCCACATGTGTCGTCCGCATCGTCCGAAAGTGCCCAGGATTTAGGACAGATTCATTCGGATGCCATTCTTCCTCGTCCGCATCTTCCGAATTGTCCAGAATTTAGGACAGATTCATTCAGATGCTCCCTTGTGTCGTCCTCAGTGTCCATTGGCATCCGCAATCCGACACTTATGCATTTTTCCTAAGTTTTTCACATTTAGGTCATTTTCCAACATTAACCCTCTACTTTTCGTGCACAACTTACGCTCACTGTTGCATAATTTGACGCAATATTCGTATATGAAGATTATCCAGAATTATTACATTATCAAAAAGAAAATATATTTTCGAGATATTACTATGTGAATTACAAAGTATTACAACTATTGGTTTTATGATCCAATTATCATTGATATTCTAAATGTATGATGATGTTGAGTCGACGCAAAGTGGTGGAATTTTTTTGCTCAGTTTTCTACCTTCGCGGAAGATGAACTATTATGGGATTTAGTTAAAATAAATATTACTATCATCGTTTGATCTCACATGTTCTTTCAGTATTACGTCTGATTAAGATTTGATTAAGTTTAACTCTCTGGCGGTCTTGAGCACTTAGTTAAGTTGAGTGATTGTGGTTCCCGATAAGAAGGATAGTTTGAATTTCAAACTTATGGGGTTATTGAGTGAGCTATCTAATCTCGAATATGATAAAGTTCTTCCTTTATTGTTAAAGTTTAAAATTATGAGTTTTTTTTAGAGACAGTGCAGATTACCACTATGTTGAACTGATGGCAAAATGTTGGTAAACTTTGACCCTATTTTAGTTCATGTAATGATTGAAAAAGTTCGGATGATTATGAAATGACTTTTAAATGGTTTTGAGTTGTTAGAAGAGTTTCAAGGTGATGACTTTGTAATTTTGGAAGTTTGACTGTGTTGCAGTATTAGTTGTTTTGGTGTAATGGATAAGTTTGTTCTCACATGTATATTGGGCCTCTTTGGATTATTAAGCATGTTGAGGCAGTGGCTTATGGATAGAATTTACCGTCACAGTTACATTACGATATAAAGTCTTTCATGTTTCTATGCTAAGAAGTATGTTTTCGATTAATAAGAAGTCGTGAAACTTGAGTTCTTCGTCATCATGAAATGACGTTAATTAGAGTACAGTGGAAAAATCAAAATTTATTTGGAAGGTTAAATCATAAATGATGACAAAGTATTTCCATTTATTCAATGATACGATTAAGGTTGTTTTAAATTTCGAGAACGAAATTCTTTAAGTGGGGAAAAATGTGATATCAGGGCCAACCCAGCCCATGAAAAAAAATATTATTATTATTAATTTAAAAACAACTCCTATTGGGAGTTGTTACGGAAATAGGGGAGAAGTTTCCCCTATTTCACTAAGTGGGAAAAAGGCTTCCCCTATTCTTCTTTCTTCCTCACCCAAGCGATAACCTCCCATTTTCCTCTCCCTCAACCCACTCTCTATGTCTTCCACTTCCAGGGAAAATCATCTCTTCCAATGGTGGACGGTGTGGGTTTTTTGAAGTGAAGGTAGTGGTGTTCCATCTAGTGAGTGTTGATTTCCTCTCTTTTTGTTCTTTCCTCGCGGGTCAGTGGTTAACAGGGAAATCAGGTCTTTTTTTTCTAAGAGGTTGAGTGTTGGATGTCGACGTTTATCAAGGAGTTTACAGCGAGGGAGCTTGACGGAAAAGCGGATTCCTCTGGGTGAGAATCTAAATTCCAAATTTTGTTTAAAAAATTTTTGGTTGAGTAATGGATTGATGGTGTTGGCAATCGGTTTCGACAAGGATCTTAGTTGTGAAGGGATTTCTTAAAGGTATAAAAAGTTCAAATTTTTCCGCTGCAACACTGCCTCTTGTTCTTTTCATTGATTGGTATTGATAGGGTTCGTTCTCTCCTATGTCGATAGTAGAAATCAGCATGAGGGAACATTGGAGCGAGACAACTTTGAATTTGATTTTGGTCTGCAGGTAAGGATGAAAAAACTGTTATTTGGAACTTTATATTTGGTTAATAGAATGATGGTCTGTGGATAAATTTTTTTGGTTGGTATTGTGTAAGATGATTTCTATTGTTGGAGGAGAGGTCGTGATCGGAGGAGGGTTTCCGATCCATGCTTGTGGTTTTATCGGTGACTAAGTCGCTAGAGTTGAAGCGAAGGCCATGACTGTTGCAGCCAAGCAGAATCTTGTATGTAGATTAGATTTCTGCAAGGCTCAAGATTTGGCTCAATTTCCTTGGATTGTGCCTTTGTTTCTTTGGGCTTTGGCCCAAATCCATTTTTGGGCTTAACTAGGCCCTCTTTTGGACCAAACTAATTTTATTTGGACCGTAGTTGATATTCTTTTAAATTTTAACGTTCTTGGGTTATTCTCATTTAACTTGGAAATTTACATAATTAACTTCAAATAATTTTATGATTAGGTTCCTAAACTTAGGAAATCATCGGACCGTTTCTGTTGGGTTTTAGTGGATTATTTTCTGTTGGACCTAGGTATAGGTTGACCCAAATTTCGAGGTAGAGGTTATTTTATATTTAACGCACCTAAATTCTTAAAATGTAAGTATTAAATTTAAATTGAGCATGTTACTTTTACTTTTCAGTTCATTTACATATATTTATTTTTATTGTTAATTAGAGTAATAAGACAGTTGTATGTGCCTTGTCCCTATGCGCAAAACCCCAAACCTGATTTAGATCTTTTTAGCTGTTTGCGATCGTCTGAGTATCGTCGTTATTTAATTTTATTATTTAAATGATTGCTCATCAACATATTTTTTTTCAGTTAGCCTATTAATTTAATTAACTGAAAAGCATTTTAAATTCACATGACATAAAAGTTAAATATAAGATAAATCTTTACTGAGTTTAGTTGATTCACCCCAAATTTGACTATATTTTTTTCAGGAATTAATCAGAGTAGTCTTTCATTGCCACCTCAGTAGTAGAAATTTAGAATTTTCCCCGTATAATTTATTTCATCTCATTTGTATAGATACTTAAAATATTTTAGGAAGGTTTGTATCCGAAATCTTATTTTTAAGTTTCTGGTTTTAGAATTGGTTAATTTGTATTATATTATTGTCACTTCTGGACCTTTATTCTTGGGCCTAATTTGTTACATGAATGTTTAAGTCTTCTGCTGCAAATTATGAATTCAAGTGAGGGTCGGACGATTCGGTTCTTTTTGGGTTGAATCGTTCCTCGTTCTGTCTCGGGATCTCTTTGGGGCGTGACAACTATAGTCTTCTTCTTTTGCGACAACAACTTCACTGGACATCATTGGTTGTTTTCCCTTCTCACCAGCTCTCTTTATTTCATTATGCAATTTTTGGCACTCAGCTTTAATATGCCCTTTCTTCTGACAGAAGTAACACGTTCTATCACGGTTCCTTGACTTTGATCTGCCCTTCGAATTCAGAACATTATCACTGTCTTTGTTGTTTAACTCTCTTGTTCTCCCCCGAACGACGAGTGCCTCATCTTGAGACTCAGATCCAACAACAATCTGCTTCATCTTTTCCTTTGATAATAAAGAACCATAAATCTCTTCGAGAGTTAGATTTTATCTACTGTATAAAATTGTATATTTGAAAGCATCATATGAAGTAGGTAACGAGCATAGTAGAACCAATCTCAAATCCTCCTCATCGTACTTGCATCTCATAGTCTCCAAATCTGAAATTAACTCCTTGAATACGGCCAAGTGTTCTGTAATAGAAACTTAATCGATCAACTGATGAAAATAAAGTTTTTGCTTCAAATGCAACTTGCTAGTCAGGGTTTTTCTCATACCCAATTGCTCTAATCTGAACCATAACTCAGCGGCAAACTTTTCATTCATAATATCCTGTAAAATCTGATTTGATAAATGCAGACGTATCAAAGATAGGGCTTTTCGATCCTTTCGAATTTTCTCTTCTTCACTCCATAACGTGAGCATTTTATCGAGCCCTAACAACGCATCGTCTAAATCTATCTGTGCAAGCATATCTCACATCTTCATATGCCATAACTGAAATCTCGTATTCTGATCCAACAACAGAATATCGAATTTCAATGAAGTCATCTCCCCAAAAATTGCAGAAATTTCTCAAAAAATATCTGAACCCAAAATATCCGCCCCAAAATTCATAACCCCAAATGTCTCTGACAAAATCCGATATCCAAACCAAATTCTCAGTCACCAAAATTCAGAATTTTCAAAAACAAAATTCTAAAATTTCCTTTATTGCAAAGTAAAAAAATCAAAAACTTGATTTTTCTTTCCCTCACCAATTCAACCTTGCGGATGGCATTTCTTGTGCACAGACAGGAGCCAACGGGTGGACAGCCGTGGAGAATCAATCGAGTGTGGAGTCAGACAGACGCGATTGAAGGTTCGGCGAAGACTGGAGGCAAGTGCGGACTGCCGCGAACTGGCGTCTCCTTCTCTCAGGCGACGACGAGGCAAGGGAGTTCACCCACTTCTGTACGATGGACGGCGGTGTCAGCTCTCTCTTCTCTTCGGCAATGGACTGTGCGGGAGATGGGCGTATAGCAGAGGAACTGTCTACTTCCTCTAGGCAATGGATGGCAACAACGAGAAAGAGAGGTCTTCTCTCTGTTTTGTTCTTCGTTGGCCACTATTCTTCACAAGGGCTATTCATTGTTCGTGTTGAAGATGCAGTTTGTGGGCAGCATCTGGAGATCTACTTTCTTCAATTTGCGAGTAGCAATGCAGATTTTTTTTTTGTTTCAAATTTCATTTTCCAAAATTGTAATTTTTCACAAAAAATACAAATCCCAAAATTCGTTCACTCTTAACTTCGCTCTGATACCAATTGTTGAAAATTGGTATAGAAAACATCGACCAAGCTCTGATGCCAATTGTTGAGAATCGAACGCGAAATGGAAAAAGAAAACTACGAAACCAGGAACACCAAGATTTACGTAGAAAACCCTTATGGAGAAAAATCACGGGCAAAAGAGAAATTCACTATTGGGAAATCAAGCTACAATAAATTTTGTAACTAAAGCAATCAATATATAGAGAAAATAAATAACTCTAATATTGGTATGAGCCTGACCCGACCTAACTAGAATTCGGGTCACACCAAACTCTAACAATATATATGAGCCTAACTGACGCATCCACGCTCATCTAAGATTTGAACTGCAATGTGAAAATTTGAAATTATAAAATATGTTGGAGAAAATGAATTAGTCTTCAATTCCTCCCATTTCTTCACACGGAGGATAAAATGAAATTTTTGGGTTTTGGGAGAGAGGCCCACTGATAGCCCAGTTAACTGCAGTTTTAAGAGCAACCTACGTGAGATATTGAGAAATTAATATCGTAAACCCTATAGTTTGGGATCACCAACACCGCAAACCTTATAGAAAATTAACAAACAACTAAAATCATGAAATATAGGAAAAGAACGACGCTGACCTCGTAGTCACGTTTCTCTTCAAAATTCGACGACGTTAATGCCGTAATTTTGTTAACATAAAGAACCGTTGAACGGAGATGTCCAAGGTAGCAACAATGGATGTCCTGCAACGACAAGGGGCTGATTCAATTGGCGATGAAGGACGTAAATAATCGGGGGACGTCCGTCCTACCCGTTGGATTGAGGGACGGACATCCCTCAATTGGAATGGATGATGATGATGGATTTAGGGCATCCCCCAAAAGTACCATGAACGATGGTTCATGGCTGTTAGATTGAGAGACAAATGTCCCTCAATCAGAATTGACAACCAAGATGGAATCCAAAGACATTAACATTGAAGGGGGTCACGTGCAAGGCACCCACTGTTTTAAAAGGCGCAAACTCTATCTACTTAAGACAGGTGTCCCTCAGTCCACAACGGATGTCCCTCGTCCAAAATCTGTAATATTCAAAAATTTTGTGATATTATCAATTCAATTGAATTTTATAAAGTTAGAATTTAATGATATGGCAGTAAAGGGAGAAACTAAAATAAAATAAAGAATTTTATTAACTTGTGAAATAAATAAAAAAAAGAGAAAAATTTTATGAAGTAATAGCAGGGAGGGGATTTGTACCAGCAGAAGAATAAAATAGAGGAAAAATGAAATGGCTTCAGCTAAAAAAGATTGTTGTGCGAATGAAAAAAAAAATTCATCGTTGAATCAAAGTGATCAAGGAAGGTTAGCCGTCGAATTTAAGGATGAAGATGCTTCCACGGATTGAAAGATTCCTTGTAGGAGGAAAGGTAGCGGCGTGTGTTGGAACATCGTCACAACAGGAGTATTGGCTTCTATACAAACAAACATGTCCGCTATGAACAGTGAAAAGGCAAAATCGAGATAATGTGGCATTGATCGAGCGGCCAATTAAACGAATATTCGATGGAAATATGCTCTTGCAGAAACGAAGGCGTCCGCGAATTGGTTGCAAACAAATTTATGGTATTTTTTATTAAATCATCCTAATTCACAAAAATGATAAGGATTATCTAATAATTAATAGCCATGATTTCACCTATTAAGCTACACTTAGTTAAGGATATGGATGAATATTGTTGTAACACTTGACACTTATTATTGAATCTTTACTGTTATAAATAAAGGAGATTTCACAAAATATGAAGGTAAGTAAAAAATTCTATTCCCTAAGAGAAAATAGTAAGTAGTGGAATATGTGTGTCTTTGGCTTCAAGAGCTGCATCACAGTTTATATATTTACGTTTATGTTTTTTTAAAGTATTGCAAATTGTTGTAATTCTTTATACATTACTCTTTATGCTTTAAATTGTATTGGTTCATGCATTAAGAAAGATAAAGAAAAAAACCAAGAAAAATACGTAAAAGGGTTGTTGTTGGCCGGGAAATGATTCGGTTGTCTTGCAAGAGGTGGACTATAGGTGTCAAAATCCTTCTTCCTAGATAGTGTCACACAATCAGACTGGAAGTGAAAGATTAAAAGAAAGAAATATTTTCATGTGTGCATGTTATATTCAATATGTCTATATTATTTTCATTATTTACTGAGTTTTATACTCACAAGAATAAACTGGTGATGTAGGAGAATATTATAATGAAGACATAGGTATGGCTAGATCTGACAAACCTATCAATTGAGACTATGTATCTGGCTCGTGGCGGTGGTCACACTCAGTGGAGACTGGGTTGTACAATGTTCGTTAATATCCAAAATTGAAATAGAAATTTGGATTATAAGACTAGTTTAAAATAAAATAAGTAAAAAGGGAGTAATATTTTGTAACTCATGTAAATATTATATGATATATATATCTAAGTACTTGATAGACTTTTTCCGCTTCCAACTTATATGTTAAAAGAATTAAATGTAGTAGAAAATGTATATAATGGATTATTAATTGATGAATACATAAACGAAAAAGAAACAATTAAATATATATATATATAATTGTTTATATAACATAGAAAAAAAAGCTATTTAATTATTAAAAAGAATTCATAAAATGTAAATAAAGTTAATGGACGTTACAATTATGGTATTAGAGCTTCAATTGATTCTGCAAACTCTTGACAAGCCAAATACATAGTGGAAGTGCTTCAACAAAGGTAAAAAAAAAGTTAAGATTTTCTAATTATTTGTGTTGCAAAAAATTCTAAAATGGTAGGTGGTCAAAAGCAAGCAGATAATAGAGATGAAGCAATAAATTGTTTAATGAACTTAGTAGAAAGATAATTTCAATATGTGGAAAAACATATGGAATGAGGAAATTCTCATTCATCTAATTTAGTGCATTCAGATTGAGAAAGGTTCAGACAACTTAAACCATCCACTTTTGATGGACGTGCCTATGATCCAACCATTGCTGAAGAATGGATCCAAGCATTAGAAGACATTCGAATTCACAAAAATTGATTAGAAGGAGAAAGTTCTATGTGCCATTTTCATGTTAACCAATGATGCTCGATATTGGTGGGATACAATGAAAGTGGTTTATAACACAAGAGAAATATCATGAGAGAAATTCAAGGAATTATTTTACAAAAAATATTTTAATTGCACTACAAGAACAAACAAACTGATAGAATTTGTACAACTCCGAAAAACTGGAATGGTAACTGAGTATGTTTGTAAGTTTGAATCTTTATCTCGTTTTAGTACCCATTTAGTAAGTACTAACGAGCATCAAATACACCAGTTTGTACAAGGACTCAAAGCCAAAGTATATAAAGGAGTAAAAATATCAGGTACTCAAGGAATATCTTATTCAGTTGTAGTAATAAAAGCTCTTGATGTAGAAGAAACTGAAAATTTATATGCAAAGCAGAGAAATTTGGTACAAAATACTATGGGAGGCACAAAGAGATTTATACAAGGAGGAAATTAACAAGAAAAAGAAAAACAAACTCAGGAAACATTCACGAATTTAAAACACAAGGGATCTCAGAAAAATCAGTGCCCAAAATGTAAAAGAGCCCATTATGGGGAATGTAAGGTAGAAACTGGACAATGTTTTAAATGTAAAGAATTTAGACATTTTGCTCAGGAATGCCCCACTTTAGCAAGTGATCAGAAAAGGACTACTCCAAGAGTATTTGCTTTCCTCGAATCTAATGAGGTGGAAGAATCAGCGGTGGTAACAAGTATTATTTCTATTGGTGGAATGAAAGCTTATACCTTAATAGACTCAGGAGCTACTCATTCATTTGCATCTTCTATATTATGTACTAAACTCATATATTTACTTTAAAATGTTTAGTATGATTACAATGTGATATTACCATCAGGATAATATTTATATGTCAAACATGTTTTTAAAGATTGTTTAGTAACTATAGACAACAAACATCTATACGCAGATCTTATAGTAATAGACATGAAAGAGTATGATGTTATCATAGGAATAGATAAATTATTTAAGAATTTTACCACCACAAATTATAGAGACAAGACGGTACGGTTCGAACCCCCAAATTGTGAGGAATTCATTTTTCAGGGCATGCAAAGAAATTCTAAAACATCAATTATTTCAGCTTTGAAAGTGCAAAAGTTGATGAAAAATGGATGTGCTAGTTTTCTAGTTAGCATAATCGATTCGAGTATACTCAAAGAAAAAAATTTAGGTAAGGTCCCTATAGATCAGGATTTCCATGATCTATTCCTGGATGATTTACCAGAACTACCTCCTGATAGAGAAATTGAGTTCGTTATTGATGTATACCCTAGTACTACTCTCATATCTAAAAGTCCATATAGGATTTCTCTAGCGGAATTAAAAGAACTGAAGTTGCAATTAGAAGAATTACTACATAAGGGTTTTATAAGACCTAGTTTTTTGTGATGGGGAGCACCAGTACTATTTGTAAAGAAGAATGATGGATCATTGAGGATGTGTGTTGATTATCAGGAGTTAAATAAGGTAACGAAGTATCCATTAACAATAATTGATGACTTACTGGATCAATTGCAAGGTGCAAAAGTGTTCTCTAAAATTGATTTAAGATCAGGATATTATCAATTGAAAGTGAAAAATGAGGACATTACAAAATTTGCGTTTAGAGCCCGGTATGGTCATTATGAATTTTTGGTTATGTTATTTGGATTGACTAATGCCCCGAAAATATTCATGGATTTAATGAACCGAGTGTTTCAGAAGTTTTTGGATAAGTTTATCAGTATTTTCATAGATGACATATTAATTTATTCACAAACAAAAGAAGAGCACGAAGAGCATTTAAGGATTACTTTGTCTATCTTAAGGGAACATCAACTTTATCTAAAATTTTCAAAATATGAATTTTGGCTTGACATAATTAATTCTTAGGACATGTTATATCTCATGATAGAATTTCTGTAGATCCAATCAAGATCAGAGCCTTATTAGAATGGTCACAACCAAGAAACGCTGGTGAGGTACGTAGTTTCCTTGGTTTAACTGGATACTACCGGCGATTCATTGATGGATAAAGATTTCATTACCTTTAACACATTTAACAAAGAAGGATGTTAAATTTTGGTGGACAGATAGCTATGAGAATAGTTTTCAAAAACTCAAACGAAGATTAACAAATGCACCTGTTTTAGCACTCCCAACGGAGAACGGAAAATATTGTATTTTTTGTGTTGCATTAAGAGTAGGTTTAGGATGTGTTCTTATGCAAGATGGAAGGGTCATTGCATACGCATCTAGACAATTGAAAAATTATGAATAGAATTACTCGACCCACGATTTGGAGTTGGTTGTAGTGATTTTTGCACTAAAGGTCTGGAGACATTATTTATATGGTCAATAATGTGAAATATTTATTGACCACAAAAATCTAAAATATCTTTTCACTTAGAAGGAATTAAATAGAGACAAAGAAGATGGTTGAAGTTGGTAAAAGATTATGATTGTGAAATTAAGTATCACTTGAGAAAGACAATTGTGGTAGTTAATGCTTTAAGCAAGAAGTTAGGAGTGATAAATCAATTGTCAATGCCTTTAAATATGAAGAAGGAAATTGAGAATTTCAATTTGGAAGTGATTTCAAAACAATTTGCATTGACGGTTAGTGTACAACCCACAAGATTAGAAAAGATAAGAAAGACCCAAGAAATGGATATAAAATGTGGAACTATTAAGGCAACAAGATTAACAGAAGAAACTTTGGATTTTACAAAATCTAAAAATGGTATAATAAAATTTAAAAATTGATGGTATGTTCAAGAAGACATTGAACTGTGTAGAGAAATTTTATCTAAAGCACACTTCTCTACTACAGCTATATACCTTGGACGTACTAAGATGTATAGAGACATCATAAAACACTATTGGTGGCCGAATCTTAAAAAGAATGAAGCTAAATATGTGGAATTGTACCTTACATGTCAATAGGTTAAGGCAGAACATCCCAGGCCATTTGAAATTTTGCAACCTTTACTAATTATTCAGTGGAAATGAGAGCAGATATCTATGGACTTTATTGTAGAATTACCCAAAATCACAAAAGGATACGACTCCATATGGGTAATTGTTGATAGATTGAATAAAATAGCTCACTTCTTACCAATAAAAAAGACATATTCCATAGATCAATACGCTGAATTATATGTTCAAGAAATTATACGATTACATGGTGTACATGTGTCCATCGTATCTGACAGGGATTCAAGATTTACCTCGAATTTTTGAAAAAATTTAAATAAGGCTATGAGTACTAAGTTAACTTTCTGCCTTTTATCCTCGAATGGATGGACAATCGGAAAAGACAATACAAATTCTAGAAGACATGTTACGAGCTTGTGTTTTAGAGTAAATTAGCTGGAATAAAATACTATCATTGGTTGAATTTGCTTATAATAACAGTTATCAAACAACAATTGATATGACACCCTATGAAGCATTGTATGGAAGAAATGCTGATCTCCATTATATTGGGATGAAATTGAAGAAACTAAACTACTTGGTTCAGAGATCATACAACAAACTACGGACATGATAAAAATTATTTAACAGAAAATACTAATTGCCCAAAGTCGGCAGAAAAGTATGCGGATATTGTAACGACCCGGATTTTCGTAAATCCTTGAAAATGCATAAAAATTTAAATTTTTCTTTTTAAAGCAAATCAGAGTGCGTCTAACCGGATCTCTAGTGACTCTTTCGTAAAACTCGTTATAAAATCCTATTTAGTAAAGACTTATGCGGAAGCATAAATAAAATCATCATTTAGAAACTTTGTAGAAACATAAATCATTTGAATGAAAAGACTAGCCAAATTAAATACACATTTAATAAAGCTTATGTTAATTATAACTTAGACAATTTAATTAAAACAATTTCTCTTTTACCGTATTGCCTGATCAGACATGAGCATCCCTTGAGCGTGCAAATCCATCATCTCCGCTTGCTATTGTTTATTCTTTATCTTTCGCTACTCATAGTTCAAGCATTCCTCTACGTACAATACCTACATCTACACCACAAGCAACTGTAAGTCTAAAAAGACTCAGTAAGGAAAAAGGAAAAATGCATTATGTTTATGACTCTCTTTAGTTCATTTGGAATGGGGGCCACCCAAACCAATTCTTTCATTTACGTTTTCTTTCTTTCTTTCTTCTTCCTTCCTTCCTTTCTTTCTTTCTTGTTGTCTTCCTTTCTTTCTTTCTTTACTCGTACTTCGAGCTGGAGATTAGAAGAACCCGTATGGGATGTTATAGTGGTTCGGACCTAACCTCCTATGGACAACTAGATCCCGTTCCCGATATGGTAGGGGCATTTCCCAATTGTCAGACTAGGACCGCTACCCATCCGCCTCCTAACTCCCTTTTCTTTTCATTCCTTTCCTTTATCTTTTCATTATCATTTTACTTTCCTCACCATGCATGTGAGTACTACCCATTCGGAGTACTCCCTACTTGGTTTCTATTAATATGATGCATGAACATACATTCTCAACTTAACATGATACATGATGCTTCACAATACAACATTCATAATAATTAAAGTGCACATTAAGATAGAAGTAACTAGAAATGAAAGCGCATTAAACATGGAAAGTAATCGACCAAATGGAATAGCACACTCAACACATATCAATAGAGTAACAGTAGCTGAAAACACGTATAGGGAAAATAGAGCACATAATAGAATGAAATAACTGCACACCATAGAGAACAAGTACGACGAATTAAAACAAGGAAAACATGCTTGAATTAATAGAACAATATCATTCAGAAGAGAATCGAAAGCACACTATCAATAGACATGTAAATTATCCTAGCCCATTTATATGCTCCCTACATTTATATTTCTAAGTTATTATTCTATTCAGTTATTAACAAGCTCCTACATCGATTTCATGTTTTTATTCCACTTAACTAACTATACTTGGTTTAGCAGAAAATACATACTAAAGACATGTGATCATTATCGAGATCTTAGGCAATACTAAGAAAACAATAACAAAAGCAATTGTAAAACATTCACTCGCATAATAAGTGTGATCCTTGAAACCCTCAACTTATTCACGTTACTTCATTCTCTTTTCATTTTCTTTACCATTCTACACTCTAGTAAAGTAAAACATTAATTATGAAATTGAAGTGCATGTTGAAATAAAAGTAATTGAAGACAAACTATAATTAAATTTGCGCATAAAATAAATAGACGATAAAGAAGCATGTGATTACGATTAACTAGGCATTCTCGTTAAACTAAACTAACCATGGAAGCATACTCTAAACAATAAACAATGGATACATATTCGTTACATGCTCGAGATGATTATAATTAGTATCTAGTTAATTATCCTAAGTAATTTACATGCTTGAATCCAATTAAAATGGTCAGTTTATCTAACGTGCTCAAGTTAACTATTTAAAACATAAGAATTATCATACCTAGTTTATTTCATGCTTGATACTTCATTTATAACACCGGGATAATTTTACACGATAATTGAACACGCAATCACAAGCTAATTAAACGTGCTCACATTCTAACGTAGAATACGATTATTAAATCTATTAATTATCCTACTAAGTTTACATGCTCTTTATTTTTCATGCTCAACTTCTAATCAAATTACAAGCTACCGCTATTCTTTTACGTGTTCAAGTAAGCGAACATACAATGAATTATGTGTTGTAATTATCACTCCTAATTTAGTTACATGCTCGAGTTCATTTATTAGTTATCCTAATTAACATGCTGATAGTTAATTAACAGGGAGACATTAATTCACAGAGCATTCCACATAGCAATAATTACACTATTAACACTAATAGTAGCATTTCAATACTAACATTAAACAGTTTATAGCAATTAACGTACTTAACAACTAGCAGTAATCATACTAAGCTAACAAAAGAATCAATTCATTCAAGCTACCTCATCCTTCAGTTATCATTCCTTATTTCTCAATAATTTATGGAGTACTAACCATTCACACTATCAACAACTAATCCTCACAGAAACAACTAAATCTACATATCATTTCTCATAAGCTAACATCGAAGAAAGCACAACAAGAAGTCATTCAAGGAGACTAAACCAAGTATTAACTACTACCAGTAATCATCACAGAGGAACTAATAAATCGTACGAGGAGCTATCACCTAGGCAATTAACAGTAGGCATTTCAAGAGACTAACAACATACTTAACATCTAGCAGCAAACATTTAAAAACATTAACACTTAAACTCACACACCCATACTTGTGGTGTAGGGCCTCAATGGCCAAAACACCCATTAATCCTTACCTCGAAACTTGTCGCACATTCGCACATAAATGTTGTCCTCCTTTTCTTCCTATACCTTCACAATTAGAACATTTACTAATTAATAACACAATCATTTTAATCTAACCAAAATGTGTTCCTTGATCACTCCAATTGTTTGTATTACCCACATCTGTCCCAACTTAACGGCTTAACCCACTTGTAATAATCAAAGCCAACATAGTAGTAATTTACAGAAACATTATTCTCAAATGTAATCTGACCAAGTCCCTCAACAGAGATAAATCCCACAAACTACATCAAAATTTCATAGGCAATAATTAGATTAACACTTAACAGAGACCAACAAGGCAATTAACTAACATATTCACTTCTAACAGAGCTATCCAACAGAAGCAATATCTTAAGGAAGACAGAGAACTCAACCAACAGAGTGTATATCACAGCTCATCAACCCAATCACAGCAACAACATTCTCAAATTCAACAGATGAATCATAAACCAGTCTATACAGAGCATGATTCCCAAACTTATTCGTCCAGAATACCAACAAAACAACAAATCATTCCCATGTTTTCTTCCATCAACAGTCCATCAATAAAACAGAGGTAGAATGCATCAATAACTTTTCAGGAGAGAAAAAAATCAGGTTTTAGTTTGCTCACCGAAGTCAAGAGACAGAGGGTGTTTCACAGATTTTCCCTGCTGTCCAGACTGACCACCGAGGCTAGAGGCCGTCGTTCGTCGCTCGCCTGACCGGAATCCCGAGTTCGCAGACCGCATCGCCGACAACAGCTCGCAGCGTCCCGTGCCGTTGATGACCAAAAACGACAGAATGTCATAGTTTGACGCTGCTTCGACGGCCCCACGCAGTCTGTCTTGCAAGATCCGATGTTTCACGCCATCGTCAGCCGCCGCTCGCCGTCGCCTGACCTGGACTAACCCGAGCTCATCGCCTTCGTCGTCGTCCCGAGCCCTCGTCTCTCTCATGGCCCAGTGTTAGAATCCGGGCTTGTCCAGGACGTGTTGTCCATGGCCGCCCCTACTGCTTAGTTAGATTTATTTCCATTTATAGTAATTTCCTTGTATTTCTTTTATTTCCATTTTGGGCAAAGTGACTCCTCGCCACTATAGCATGTTTACTCCTGCCATAGTGGAGATGGTCCAGAATGCTCTTTAGGGGGAGAGGCATGACTGCACGTAGACCCCCCTACCCAATGTAATTTGCTAGCAATCAATGAAAAGGCTTTTTACATTCAAACTATTCTCTTTATGCTCAATGACGCTTTCGATAAATCTCGCTCGCTACTCGCTCGCTCGTTAGACACTCAAGCTTGTTCTAACGTCGTCGGCCATCGGTGCCGTTGGCACACTTAGTAGGCTGACTCGTTGTTCCCCTTAACAACGAGTGCCACACGGCCCTCCTGAAAAGTCTCTCAAAAGTAGGACCGTGACAGTTGGTATCAGAGCCAGGTTGGCTCAAATCGCAAGAAAGCATGCCGAAAAAGAATTTGCCGGAGAAAACAAGCTCGTCGATGGATCAGCTTGAACGGTTAATCGAACTAGAAGAGGAGATGAAGTATCTCCAAGAAATCCCTGATAACATTCGTTTCCTGGAAGAACGAATGAAGGAAATATCTGAATTTCCTGCTGAGATTGCTGCTGTTCACAACCGAATAGACACCATCCCGATCCAAGAGCTGATTGATCGGGTGGAGAACCTCGAATCCCGACCAGAAAAGGGAAAAGGGGTAGAAAGTGGAGAGAGCTCCACCAGTGCTATAGTCGGGGTCCTGGAGCGTGTCGAAGAGATCGACCAAGCTCATACCCAACTATCAAGCACCGTAACTGGCNCTCCTGCCATAGTGGAGATGGTCCAGAATGCTCTTTAGGGGGAGAGGCATGACTGCATGTAGACCACCCTACCCAATGTAATTTGCTAGCAATCAATGAAAAGACTTTTTACATTCAAACTATTCTCTTTATGCTCAATGACGCTTTCGATAAATCTCGCTCGCTACTCGCTCGCTCGTTAGACACTCAAGCTTGTTCTAACGTCGTGGGCCATCGGTGCCGTTGGCACACTTAGTAGGCTGACTCGTTGTTCCCCCTAACAACGAGTGCCGCACGGCCCTCCTGAAAAGTCTCTCAAAAGTAGGAGCGTGACACCCAGCGATCGCCGCTCACCCCTCCTCTCTCCCTCTCTATCATTTTCTTTCTTTGTTCATAACCCCCATTAACTTAATCCCTCCCTTTTTAATTACAATTTATTTTAATGTCTAATAATCCAATTTAAATCATAATATCTCCCTTTATTATTTCGTCAAATGGCCGAAGGCCAGACGAAATGAGAAGTGCTGAGCCGATCCCTTAACAGAACCAGTTCAATTAATAACAAATGCATCCCCACTTGTAAATATTAGTCTCACTTAATCACATATATTATAATTTAATTTAATTAATATTTATTTTATTTTAATTATATTAATTTCCATAATTTATAATCTCATCTAATGGACACGTCCTTGTAATACCCCAGAAATTACCCAATAGATCCAGATACCCCTAATTAATTTTTGATTATTCTTAATAAATTTCGATTATTCCCAAATTACGCTCCAATTATATTTATTAAATTCTCATAAAAAGTCGGGGTGTTACATTCCTCACTCCTTATATAAATTTCGTCCTCCAAATTTGTCTAGCGTAATACCTTCATAACTTAACCAACGCTAAACTACGCGTCAATTCTCTTCTCTGGCTATCTCCTCTTTCTGACAGCTTGTCCAAATACTGTTGTTGGATCGTCTTGACTACATCCAAACGTCTCTCTTTGTACCAAAAAGTCGACCAAACCTTCTACTCACTCTTCACACTTCCGCTGCGCAATTCTGATTACATCAATTCCAAGGAAAGAAATGTCTTAATCATGGTCATTCTTCAACATCAAGAGCAAAATGACAACTCCCTTTTCTCCAAATATCACTTTATTCCAATAATTATCCTACCGTTGTTGTTCAGCTCTTGAATCCGTAGCATTTTTCTCCTAAATTTGATGTGGAACATCAAATTTTTCCCCTTATTCCCAAGTGATTCAACACCCAGGAAGAGTCTCATCGAACTTCTTACCGCCACTAGACTCATAACTTGACGTCGAACTCACCTCCCCTTAACCGTTCTTCTCTTCAAGTCTCTTACACTTCATGACTCAAGGCTTAGTACTTATACTTTCCTCTCTCTCATCTACGACTACAGCATGCTCAAACATGTTCTCCACCATCAAATCTGTCCACCCAAGTTTTCTCGAGTTATGAATTGCACTGCTCCATGGCTAAGTTGGATGCTTTCCGTCTTGCTTCTCTTTTTGTATCTATAACCATTCCCGTTTCTGTATATGTGACGACCCGGTTTGTCTTTTCCTTTAAAAATACGATAGATTTAAAACTTTCTAAAAACAATGACTTAAAACGTCAGTAATTGAAATCAGAGTCTTCTTCTTCTAAAAACCGAACCGTTAAATTCTCTCTTATACTCATTACTTAAACCATGTAAATGTATAAGTATAAAATTTTTTTTCTTAAAAACGTAGCGAAGCTTAAATAAAACTATTTACGGAATAGAAATAACTAATTACATTTATCTTTACAAAACAGTTTTGCTCTTGATGTTTTTAACCTTTAAATCTTTAACCTTTAGCCTTGAACCTTGCCAACCACGTTGCCCGACCGTGTAAATTTCTCATCAACTGCTTCTCTTTTAAATAAAGCATATTATCACGAACACCTACACCACAAGTAGACACTGTAAGCCCAAAAGGCTTAGTAAGGAATTGAAAACACAACAAGATGCCTCTAACTCATTATGTCGGAATGGGATCCGCCCAAGCCGTTCTTTACTCACTGTTACATCTTTCTTACTCGTGGATCAAGTTGGGAGATTAGGACACCCTATAGGCAAATGGGGGGAAACTCGGCATCTAACACCCTATAGTAGACAAGCTTATCTATCCCATGGACGGAAAGATCTTAAATTTGGTTACCGAGTCTACCGTTTAGATCCGAACCATTTACCCGGCCACTAATTCCCTTAAGTTCATTATTAATCCTTTTAGCTCACATTATGAATACCAACCCAATTGTGGTATTTCCTAAGGGTTTCTAAGACCATGAACTTCAACCCTTAGACCCTAGCAAGTCATCCTAACATTCATAGCTATCTTAGGAATACATCCTAGCTATCAAAGAATCAATCTTAGCAATAATCACTAAACGACGATTACAATCAACAATAAATATATAACGATAAACGGCAAAGAATTTGACAAAACAAGCATTCAACATCAGCAACGAAAGTGAATCGAAATACAAGTACCATCTAGAATTAACTATAGAATGTAATTATTCTGTTTTTCATGCTTTTCGGAATTTCATATAAGTCACATTTGAATAATTAACATAGGACCTAAGATTAAGCAAATTAATACGATTTCCATGCTTGAATCACAGCTAAACCAATTAAGCAATTTACAACTTACTACAATGTTCATGCTTGAATTAAAATTAAGCAATTTAACAAATTACTAAAAATAAGTACTTTAGCAACCTGAGCATTTTACTACAGCTTTCATGCTTAAACTAACTAGGCACTGCTTGAAGTATTTAGCAAGAACATTCAATAAAATCAAACTAGCAAGATACATACAATGAAAGTAAACTAATCATTTTCAGGCCTTTAAAACAGATTTAAGAAAATAATCAAACCAGCAAAACATGTTAGAAGAGATTCCACATTATCTAACAAACAAGAGTTAACAATATAACTACATCCTAACCAGTCCCAAACTCCAAAAGGAGTTGCATGCTATAAAAACAATTACTAAATCAATCACAAGAACTCAACACAACATTTAAAGGCAAGTTCACAATTAGATGAATAATACAACATTTAAAGACAAGAAGAGCACAACAATCAACATATACTTGTGGGTAGGGCTTAAGTTGCCAAAACCTACAATTCCTTACGAAGAACCTAAAACCCAAACAACGCTCCATCTCTGACTCCAGCTTCGGCAGTCATAGCTCCAAGCCACTGCCTTCCCTCTCTTTGTCTCGGCCTTCAAGAGAGAACACCCGAGAGTTTGTAGCTCTCGGTCAATTTAATCATCACGTCCTCTGCCGACAGCCACTTCAATTTATCAACAGTTTACAGTCCCTTCATCAATTCGTCAACCAACGTCATTTACGTTTCTCCCCATCAAGTGTCGGCAGAACCCCACACGGCTGGAAGTGGAAAATTCACCACACTAGGCTCGGTTCAACGCAACAACAAGCTGGACCAAGGCCCTCGGCCGGTCCAGCTCGAACTAACATTCCAGTCGTCGCTCCCAAAGCTGGAATTCGTCAACCATCACTGCCGATGGGAACACGACGATGCATCCCGCCTCCATACCTCAACCAATTGACAGAACATCAAAGAAGGATGGAAATCCAACCTCAAATGGTCATCAAAATTCGCTCCCGCTAAATCCCCAATTTCGAGCCCTAACCGCAAAACGTCGAGACTCACAGCGCCAAGACGTAGCGCACGCCAGACTGGTCGCCTTGCTCGCCGTCGCCACTCTTCGTCGTTCGTTGGTCGCTCGCCGGCGCTCTCCCACTCGGTCCCGACCTCTCTCGCCTCGGCTCCCTCTCTCCCTTCTCGTTCTGTTCGAACCCACACACAAGAGAATGGCCAAAGGCCATTCTCTATTTCAATGCACTGGACCGGTTCAGTTTTTGCTGAACCGGTTCAGCATACATTTAATATTCCATTTAAATCTATTAACAATTATTATAAATTAAATTTCCAATTTATCCATTTTATAAATTTTACAATACCCTTTTCATGGTAAATGCTCATTTCTTCACTCTTTTATAATATTAATTCTTTCAATTATTTCTTCTTTCATTTTAATTTTTCCTCTTTTATGTAAGTAACACATATTTTAATTTCAATTTATATAATTTATCCCTTAATATAAAATAATTAAATTAATCATTAATATATAACAATTAATAAATCCAAAATATTAAATCTAATTCATTAAATTAATATTTATTTTATTTTGATTACCTTAAATTTCATAATATATAATTTAACGAGTACGTTCTTGGTAATACCCCAATAGTCAACCCATTTAAAAAGTCGAGGTATTATAGTATATGTATCCGTGTGTGTTTCTGTGTCTATATCTGTATCCGTGTCTGTATTTGTATCTGTATTTGTATCCATATCTATTCCTAGAAATTCATTTCTAGAAATTTATGTCTAGAATTTCACTTCTAGAAATATGTTTCTAGGAATTCGTTTCCATTTCCGTTTCTGTTTCTGTTTCTGTTTCCGTGTCTGTATCTGTTCCTGTTTCAGTTTCTGTTTCAGTTTCTGTTTTGGTTCCTGTTACTCGTTTCCAGTGAAGTTTGACTGATTGCCTCCATCATTGCTGTACAGTTGTGTAATCATGTACTTGGTCACCTTGATTGGTTTCGAACTGAGATGGAGAATATAATCCAAGATCCAACATATTTGACTCCTTCAAGTCTACACTTAATCCACTACTCCATGTAACCACTTAATCCAAAGCACTTAATCCAAGTCCTATTAACGAACATGGAGTACCTCACATCGAAAAATGTCGGCAATTCCAAGTTAGTCGTACTACTAGACTAAATATTGAACCTCTCGTCCTTATAGGAATTCTATCCTAGTGCATTCTTAGTCAACTACTCTTCATCACGCTTCTCATCCATGTAGAAAATTCTAACCTACTAGGAACTCAACTTCATCCAAAATTTGACAGGTTCCTTCTTCGGCTACTTTCCATAAGAGGCCAAACCTTATATTTTTAATTCTTCCTCAAAGGTCAAAACCCAATGGGCAATAACTTTACTAGTGAGTGGCGCAGCGGAAGTGTGGTGGGCCCATAACCCACAGGTCCCAGGATCAAAACCTGGCTCTGATACCATAAGTATAAGTGATAGCCCGCCCAACCCTGGCTCAACAGATATTGTCTGCTTTGGGCCACAACCCTCACGGATTTATTCTTGGTGTGGCTTACCCACCCAAAACCTGTCTATTGAGGTAGGAGAGCTACCCACTTATATTCTGCTCTCTTTACTTCCCCCAAGTCGATGTGGGATTGCACACCCTTTCTTCTGGGGTGTCACAGATATCATGCAAAAATAATTAGAATTTGAGATTGAAGATATGGTGTTCTTAAAAATATCACCATTTAAAGGAATAATGTGGTTTGGAAAAAGAGGAAAACTCTCCCCACGATATGTTGGATCTTTTCGTATCATAGAAAGAATAGGAAAAGTGACATATCGACTTCAACTACCCTCCTTAATGGAGAAAATTCATAACATATTTCATGTATCAATGCTACCAAAAGGCGTATGAGATCCAATTCAGGTGATCAGACCTATTGAAGTAGATATTGAAAGCAAATTAAGTTATGAAGTAAGACTAACACATTCTGGATACCCAAATCAAGAGACTAAGGAATAAAGATATTCCATTGGTGAAAGTTTTATGGAATAATTATGCTGTTGAAGAAGCAACATGGGAAAAAGAACAAGACATGAGATACAATATCTGGAGTTATTTGAATAAACAAATTTTGAAGACAAATTTTTTTTTTATCGGGGAAAGAATGTAGTATCCGAAAATTTTGTGATATTATAAATTCAGTTGAATTTTGTAAAGTTAGAATTTAATGATATGGCAGTGAAAGGAGAAACTAAAATAAAATAAAGACTGTTATTAACTTGTGAAATAAATAAAATAAGAGAAAATTTTCATGAAGTAATAGTAGAGAGGGGATTTGTAAAATTGCGGAAAAATGAAATGGCTTCCATGAAAAAAGAATTGTCGTGCGGATGAAAAATAAAATCCATCGTTGAATCAAAGTGATCAAGGAAGGTTAGCCGTCAGATTAAGGATGAAGACGTTTCCACAAATTGAAAGATTTCTCGTGGGAGGGAAGGTAGCGACGTGTGTTGGAACATTTTCACAGCGAGAGTATTAGCATCCGCAGAAACAAACTCATCCACTATGAACAGTGAAAAGGCAAAATCGAGGTAACATGGCGTTGGTCGAGCGACTGATTAAAGGAATATTCGATGGAAAGATGCTCTTGCAGAAACGAAGACGTCCGCAAATTGATTGGCTTCCGCAAACAAATTTATGGTATTTTTTCTTAAGTCATACTAATTCACTAAAATGATCAGGATTATCCAATAATTAATAGCTATGATTTCACCTATTAAGCTACACTTAGTTAAGATGTGTTGTACGAATGAAGTGTGATAGCGTGAAGAGGTAAGGATATGATGAATATTGTTGTAACACTTAGGCACTTATTTTTGAATCTTTACGGTTACAAATAAAGGAGATTTCACAAAATAGTAAGGTAAGTAGAGAATTATATTCCCTAAGAGAAAATAGTAAGTAGTGGAATATGTGTGTAATATCTCAAATCTTCGTTAAGCTAAAAATATAGCTTAAGTGATAGTTTTAGGGATATTAGGAACTGTGTTGGACATGTAAGGGTATTGGTCAAGAGAAATATAATAAGAATAAGTGAATTATAATACCACATTATGTTCACAATTAGCTTATGAGAAGAATTAAAGTCAATTGAAGTTAGATTAATTGATATCAATTGGTTTGATGGTTAGTGAGAATATTAAGAGAAAATATATTGGACACGTTTTGATATTATAAGGTTGAAAATATAAGATATATATTATTGGGTAAATGACAAATCAGTCATCGTGGTTTGGGATCAATGATAAATTAACCCATATGGTATTTTTTTCTCAACGTCGATTCGCGGTCTCTGGTTCTTTTCTTTCCATACATCAACCAAACATGAAATTCTTTTCGTTCAAATGCAGAAATCCAGAAGTTAGAAAAAAATCCACTGTTCTTTTCTCATCTGGGTCTCGCTTCTTCTTCTTCATCGGATTTTTTTTTGAGAAGAAAAATCCTTCCAGTCGAACCCATTTCACTTCAATCTCCCATTGGTATTCTCAAATCAGCTCCGAATTTCTCAATCTTCAGCTTCAGAACGCAGAAATCACTGGTAGCAAAGAAAATGGAGGAGAGAGAATCGAAAAAGTCGCAGAAACCAGAAACAAAGCAGAAAATGGAGAAAGAGTATTCATTCAGATTCTATAGAAACACGGAAGAATCCCTGCAGCAGCCATTGAAGCGATTGTCGAAGGAATGCGGTCTCTTGCTCCCTCTACTTTCCCAGCAATATTAAGATCTGCTGAATACATTTCTGCAGAAAAGCACTGAGGGTATCCAAATGGACAGACAAGCTTCCAAGTCTTGTATCCACCGTAAACCATGTTGGAATACTTACCTGGAACAATATCGCTTAAAAATGGAGTGTCTAGATATTTAAAACCAACATTTCATAAGATAACTAAGCTACATATCTCACCATCTCAAATAGTTCTTCCTTCTTCTCCTCAAAAGACACCTACAATTTGGAAAAAAAAATAAAAAACAATTTTATAATAATGAGTTGGTTCCAGTAGCCATTTCCATTCCATAATCTCTCGTTAAATACAGAATCATATTTGGAGTCAGCCAAAAGCTAGCTACCTTCTCAAATGCCTCATTTGCTATCAACCCACAAACAGAAAAGGCTAAATAAGCACAAATATACTCACAAAAGGAAATTAAGTATACATGAAATTTGTGCTTTACTGTACAGACATGAAGATGAAGAAGAAGAAGAAGAAGAAGAAGAAAAGGGTTTACCTATGATGAAAGGCAAGGTCCGAACACCAACCTTATGGTGTGAAACCTCCAGAAAATCTTCATCCTTTTGATAATTTTGGGCTTCCAGAAGGTTTTCCTTGAGCATCTTCCTTTCGTCCTCGTAACCCTCCATTTTTCCGTTGTCTTCACTTCTGCTACTTCGTCTCGCTGCTCTGCTAGTTTGTGTCTTCATCTTCTAGGAATGTCCATTGGCTTAAAAGCGAGACTATAACAAAAGACGGCAAATAAAAAGAACCCTCTTTGTTTAATAATAATATGTCCAAATCAGTTTGCCATCAGATCGTCATGACAATGAACGCAGGTTCATTTAGAAATAATTTCGAAAGGTCGCCAAACTTTTCTTCCATCAGAATCCACCTAAATTTCAACCCAGAAGAAAAGCTTCTTCTTACTCTTTCTGGGATCAAAATCATCTTCCAAACTCCTGCCATGGATGAAAGACGTTCAGTACAATTCAAAACAAAAATACCCAATAAACATCGAGCTGCTGGGACATATGGCGTCTGTTTAAAATATGGCGTCTCGTCGTATGGAAAGAACCAGAGACCGAATCGCGGTCTCTTGCTCCAGAGACCGTGAAAAATGCGGTCTCTTGCTCTAGAGATTGCCGTTAGATGTTTCCTTTATTATTTTTTTCAAACTTCAGTAGTTAACTTGTTAGAAAAAATATCATAGTAGTTGACTTGTCATTGATCGCAAACCACGATAGTTGATTTGTCATTTACCCTATATTATTTTAGGACATATTGGATTTAACGAAGGATAAAGTGAAGAAGGAATTATAAAATATTTGGTTTATAATGAGGTTTGGGCAATTGGAGAAGTGATTTATGAATTATTAAGGGTAATATATATATTGATTATATATAAGGTATGCATGGATATATCACGTTAAGGAAATAGCGTGAGTATATATGATCTGGAGAAAAATACATATAATTGTGGTTAAGAAACTGCGGATGATTGGGGCCGTCGATCGACGAGGAGTCGATCGACCGGCGTCATTGACCACACCTTTGTAGCAATGAATTTTGCAGACGTTTGATGGATTGGTGGTCGATCGTCCTTCATTAAAATCTGTCGACCGCCAATTTATAAGGTGTAATCTGAAGGGTTGTAGTACTGGAGACGAAACAAACCGTCCTCCATTGTCTGAATGTCTGGGAATCAAAGGAGACGTGATTAAATGCATGTGAAACTAAGAAGATTGGCGTTTTATACGTTGGAACATCTAAGGGTTGCCTGTTAATGACGTTGAACGCGTTTGAAGATAAGGGAGTTGAAGTTATACGTGTTTGGACAACAGAAGGTTGCTGATCATTGATGGATTACCATCTTTTGGCCTTCTATCTTCTAGCATGCATTGATAAAGTGTTGGAAAGCATTTGTCTATAAATTGAGGGGTGTGGCCAAGAGGTTTGAAGGAAGAAATAATAGTGTTGCTCTGTCAAAATATTACGAAGAGAATTGTGAGAGTTTGAAGAAGGAATCTGAGCACGTGGGTGTGTAGCCATGAAAACAGTAAGGTTTTATGGGAAGAGTGTTTAGAAAATTAAGGAACCGTGGGTTCTCTTGATGATGGAGAAGGAACCGAGTGTTCTCTTGGTGGAGGAGATAAGGTTTTGAGAAGAATACTCAAGGTATGTGCTAGTTATTATTGGATATTGTGTATTCACTTGGTTTATGCATGACGTATATAGATGGAGTTTATGATGATGTGGGTTTCGTCTATGCTGTATGGGGTAGTTGATTTTAGTTAGTTGTTAAGTAGGATTATTTCAATACTATTATTGTTTATCACGACCATGAGGGATTATTAGATTACACAAATGAGTGATAAGTTTTATTATGTGAGATTATTGGAAGAAATATTATTGGATTAAGGTCTATGGTTGTTAGATAAAGTGATTATTGGAAAATAAAGTTCTTTGATAGTTTGGACATAATAGAAAGTTCTCTATGTTAGTTGAAGCTAGAAGACTTTATTATTGAAAATTAATTATTAATAGATGTATGTGTTAATAATTATAGGTTTTGTGAAAGAATCTTAAAGTGTTAACTTGTTAAAGCTAAGGACTTTAGGTACGTGGTACTGCATGTGTTTTGTCCGAAAGGACTTACATCACGGGAGTTAGGGGGTGTTTACTATTTGTGTTATTGATTGTTATGAATTATATGTTTATAGATTTAAATTTAGATCCTCAGATAGGACAGATCACGTTTTAGGGATACGATTAAGGAACACGTTAGATAGGATTGTATATGCACGATAACGTTAAGACTTGATCATAAAGTACACGAAAATGGAAAATACGTAAATAACTGTGGACCGGTTTGATACGCCTGGCACAGATGTTTGTGTAGTTTGGTTTGATATGTTCGGTACATAAACAATAAAAGACTGAAATAATATGAGAGAACAAACATTTGTTTTGGGACGAAGGCTATCCGATTTGGGACTAGAAACGTCCATTGTAGACCGAGAGACGTCCATCTTAAGTGGAAGGAGTCTACGTCTTTTAAAAAAGTGGGTGCCTTGCACGTGACACCCTTCAACGTTAACGCCTTTGGAGTCCATCCTGGCTCTCCATTCCGATCGAGGGACAACGGCCATGAACCATCGTCTGCAGCATCTTTGGAGGATGGCCTAAATCCATCATCATCGTCCATTCCGATCGAGAGACATCCGCCCCTCGATCAAACGAGCATAATAGACGTCCATCGTACGTTGTTACTACCTTGGACGTCTCCATTCGACGATTTTGGACGTTAACGAAACTACGGCGTTAACATCAGCAAGTTTTGATGGGAAACTTGACTGCAAGATCCGCGTCGTTCTTTTTTCATAGCTCAAGGTTTCAATTATCCACAAATTTTCTATAAAGTTTACAGCGTTGCTGACCCCAATAACAATTTCCCTTAATGATTTACAATTTCCCTTAATGATTTACGTACTCACATAAGCCTTCTTGTTAATGGGATAACTTTAGAAGATCAATTTATTCAAAATAATAATAATTTCTATTATCAGCCATATATTACCCGTGAGATTAGATATTGCACTTTAACTAATTGATGTAAATTCTAATGTCTTCGTTCGAGGTCATTTGAGGCCAAAAAGAGCATAAAACGTTGAATTAAACAGCTTGTTTCTGCTAAGATTAGGACATCACCGGGTACAGTAGCTGAACCACATTAAATAAAGTTGTAGATTTAAACCCAAATTACAGAAGAACTCAGAATAAGCAATAGCCGAGAAAGTAGGGGATGATGTCCCGCATTGGGATTTTTCTTATTGAGAGGCAAACGTGATTGCCTCAACTCAAACGTGCCAAAAATTATTGTCCCAAACCGGGATTATTCTTATTAACGAACAACAGAGTTTGAGTTTCCTGCCCATACTACCGATGCCTATTGGGTGATTAGATTGCGAATAACATAGGGAAGTATACCTCCGTGGTCGAAATATGCAAGCTCTACCTGCAAAATGACAATTCAAATACCAAAATAAGCCAACAGGAAACACTAGCAATGCCCTACACATACCAACAGCTGACATATTTGATTGAAGGGTTTCGGTAAAAGAAAATAACGACTCGAGCTGTCAGTTAAGATTGTAAAATGTACTGCACGGGATGCATGTGGTTTTGCAAACCATCTGCTGTGCACTTGTGATACTATTTTTCCGTTTTTTCTTTCACACCCAGCCAACACAGGTGGTGGAATAAAGAATTCGGAATCAATGCTGATATGACTAGACTTTCTGCATCATCTATTTTATTAGTACAAGAAAGGATGGTAGTTTGACCTTCTAGGCTAAGAAGCAAACCGACTCGTTTTAATCCTCCCAAAGCACACAATTTATAGATGGAAACTACGCGTGCAATATATTTAAATGGAGCCTGTTTGAACCACTTCTGCATTTGTTCCAATCTTATAAATATGCTACCCCCAAAACGCCTAATTTTACTTTGACACTATTTTAAAAATTATTTAAATACTCACTAGCCATAAATTGCTATATAGATTTATCCACATCTGTCAAAAATATCCAACCAAAAAAAAAAGAATGAACAATGGCAAGTACCTCGGTGTCGAATCGGAGTGTACAGATGAAAGATTTCCCTGTATCAGTTGTGACGGTAATATCTTGACCAGGTCTTATTTCACTGATTTTGGCAGGCAGATCAATCGAATAACGTTCATGACCAGTCAATCCCAGTGAGTCAGCATCCTCGCCAGCCTTGAAACAAAGTGGGATGATGCCCATTCCCACCAAGTTACTACGATGAATCCTCTCAAAGCTTTTTGCAATCACTGCTTTAACACCCTGTTGCAAGCCAGTGTTTTTCAATATCAAAAGAGAAAATACTCCGACTTTAAGAAGATAGAAAGGGATGACCAACTAATTGTTCTTATTGCACAAAGTCACTCACCAACAACATTGGACCCTTGGCAGCCCAATCTCGTGAGCTTCCACTTCCATACTCAGCTCCAGCCAGTATTATTGTTTCTAGCCCACCAGATTTGTACCTCTGAAGCCACAAATTACATGAACTTTTCAGTCGTTGTTACTAATGTAAAAATTATCAGTGCTGTGACAAAGGCAGATTGACAAGTCAGTTGAAAATGGACAAATCACAAACATCACGTCTTACATGACAATCAAAATTATATTATGGGAAGAAAACTTCAAGTTTTGAAGCTTTCGTAGCCGAGTTTCCACCATCACTATATTCTATCCAATAAAGCCATCTTACAACATAATGTGTTGTCCAGTATGTATTTTTAGTTCAGATTAAAGAGGTTATTCACCGCTTTGAGACCGCTCAGGAGGGAATACTTAGATTATACTATTTCCTATCATAAATAGGTTATATAATCTACCAATTAGGGAAGGGCGACCAAATGACATTTCAGTTCAATTAAAGATAATAATTCAAAATTCAAACTAAGAAAAATACCTCTGCTGCATCAAACACAGAGAGTTTCTCCCCTGAGGGAATGTGAACTGTTTTGGGGCCAACTTCTCCGTTCAAGAGCTTGTTAACAAGGCGGATGTTAGCAAAAGTTCCCCTTGCCATTATTTCATCATTGCCACGACGACTTCCATAAGAATTGAAATCTTTCCGATCTACACCACGCTCAAGAAGGTACTTCGCAGCTGGACTGTCTTTGTGAATGCTCCCAGCAGGAGAAATGTGATCGGTTGTGATACTGTCTCCAAAGTTCAATAGGCAGTAGGCATCCTTTACACCATGTGCCCCAGGGGGATCCATGGTCATGTGCTTGAAGTAGGGTGGCTCATGAATGTAGGTTGAGTTGGAATCCCACGAGTAGAGGCTGGCTGCTGGTACTGAGAGCTGATTCCACATTGGGTTGCCTTTTGTGATAGCCTCATAAGTACTTTTAAACATATCAGGCAACACACTGGATTGAACAACCTATTCAACATCTCCCGACGTTAGGTTATTTGATCAACTTGTACACTAAAGTTCATAGAACAAGGTACATATTTATGTCATATAAAGTTAACTTGTTTCATTCAATGTTAGATAAAGTTTACAGCGCTAATGATAACAAGCTATTCCATCAACTTGTGTAGCAACCTCATAATACAACACACTTATTCGTGTCAAATGTTCTTGTTTCATACACTGTTGAATAAATAATACAACACACTTATTCATGTCATATAAATCAACTTGCTTACCAAAGTTTATATAACAAAAGTAAAACTTATTTACCTCCGCTATTTCTTCTGTTGATGGCCAGATATTCTTGAAATAAATTTCTTTTCCATCCTTCCCGGTTCCAATTGGCTCCTTCTCAAAGTCAATATCAACCTAGAAAAAAAGCAAGTTACCTCATACCCATGGAACAGGTTAATATTTCATATTTCATGATGAAAGAAAGAAAATTCCAACTGATAAATACTGATAAAAAAAAAATCCCACCTATCATTTTTCTCATTTTCAATCTTTAACATAAATCATGGAATGTGCTATTAGAATGATAACCCAAAAGAATGTTATAGTTCATAAAGTCTGCTACCATACTGTCCATGGTGTTCATTTAACTTTGGGCTTATAGGGAATAGAAATGAAGCAGGACAAGCGAGCAATTTCCTGGTGCTTATGTTTAGCATCAACAATATTTATTCAGTTTCTTATCAATATGTATCTTCACCAAAAAAAAAAGGTGATGCTTCTATGTAAATCATAATGGCTATGAGATGCAAGCTACCAGACAAGAAAAAACACATAATAGTTGAACGCTGTCCTATCTATATCCACCAATCAAAAACCTATATATACAGAAAGACGCATTCAAAAGCCAGTACTGATCCAACCAACCACGACAAGCAAAGTCCCTAAAGAAAATAGGGCAGACTCAAAACAAAGGGGAAAAATATAGAAAATAGTTATAAAACTTTCATAGTGAGCCAGGGTGTATTAAAGTCTCATACAGCATAGGCAATAATATTTTTTTTTGTGTAATGATGTAGGGTGGATAATAAAGCACTCATAATATGATAACCATCTTCGATTAAATCTCATGTCTTCTTAAATTTTATGCATATAAACCTTTTTCTTTTACTCCTTAAATTATGTCATAATTGACAAACTGCAATATACATTGCATTCAGTTTTTCAGTTGAAGAATAACCATACAAAGGAATGTGGTAAAAAGAAAAAGTACCGTGCCAGCCAAAGCGTATGCTACCACCAAGGGAGGCGAAGCAAGGTAATTTGCCCTGGTCAATGGATGAACACGACCCTCAAAGTTTCGATTTCCAGACAGTACTGCAGATGCTACAATGTCTGCATGAGTGAGCGAGGTAAGATGAAATTAAAGCTTCAGCTTTGGGTCATAAAAGAATTAGGAAAAAGTTGCATATATCATACGGAAGATAAGGGACAATGCAATGAGTTATTGGATCTGATTAGTATTCATTAGCTCTGTAATAATTTAAAGTTTAAAGAACCTCCACTTTACCATTTTCTGAAATAGCAGATGAGACTGATTCATCTAAATCTCCTGAATTTCCAATACATGTTGTGCATCCATATCCAACTATGTTGAAGCCCTGCTGATTCAAATATTTTTGCAGTCCACTGCACCAAGTAAATTTCAATTATATAAAAAAATTTCAACTTTTCATTTTCAATTTATTTTATGTTTTCAGGTGCTCAATCCACTATGTTACTTAGATTCATATAAAAAAATGTTAAAGAAATAAATACCTCTGTAATAAATATTTTGTGACAACCCCCGAGCCAGGAGCAAGACTTGTTTTTACCCATGGTTTGACCTAATTTGCGATTATTTAAAGGGTTAGCAATGGTAAATGCTTGAGCTAAATTTGACTTTTACATAAGGAGGAAAGCTTCCGAGGGGCATTGCCGAAGTAAGGGAAATTGAGAAAAAAAGAAGAGAAAAAGAAAGAAGTGAGAGGAGGTCAATCTCCCCATTTCGAGCATTCTTTGAAAAAAATACCTGCAAACCAAGCTCACACGCCTTCTTTGCTACAAGAGCAGCTCCTAACATGACACTAGGGTTCGATGTGTTTGTGCAACTTGTGATTGCAGCGATTACCACACTGCCATGCTTGAGCTCCGCTGGCTGCCCTTGGAACGAAAATTTTATAACCTTTTCCTGTGAGGCTTTTGGAATGGAAAATCCCTGTGTTGATAGAAAAAGATTAAGAACGCATTGTACACATTCAAACCTGAGGTTGACTCAATAAGAAAAATCAGCTTTCATAAACCAATGAGCTAACCTTAAAGCCGACTTTGTTATCAAGACAAGAATGCCAGTCAACCTTCATTTCCTTTAATGGTACACGATCATGAGGTCTGTTAAGAATGAAAGTTAGGATGATGATAGAAGGGTGGATTAGTAACTGAACACTAATTTGAAAACGTGTGAGTAGAGAGCAGTCACCTCTTTGGCCCTGAAATACAGGGCTCAACATCTGCAAGGTTCAGTTGTAAATAAGAAGAGTACACTCTTTCTTGCTGAGGCTGCATACATGAAAATAGTTAAGTCCCATCCAAAAGATTAAAAAGACAAATCTTAGTCTCCCAAACTGCAAATAAGGAGAAACAAGAAAGCTTACCTCATTGTAGTCAACAAACATATTGTTTGCGCGAAGATATGCTTCAATCATTGCCACCTATAAGTATTAGGTAAAGCAGTGAAGCAGGCTCTACAACGTCTAATTTGAAACTAAATAGAAATTGTCAAAAAAATGGAAATCTCACGGTTTCATCACTTCTTCCAGTCAACTTGAGATACTGTAAAGTAACATGATCTACAGGGAAGAAACCCATAGTTGCACCATATTCAGGGGACATATTTGCAATAGTAGCCCTATCAGCCAATGATAGTTCCCCCATACCATCCCCTGCAAGCACATACAAATACCACATCAGCATTTTGGCATTTGTATTTGAATAAAAATTAACTAAACTACACCCAACGAAATTAAATTACCATAGAATTCAACAAATTTCCCTACAACGCCATGTTTCCTCAACATTTGTGTAACTGTTAAAACCAAATCAGTAGCCGTAACACCATCACGTAGTTTCCCAGATAATTTGAACCCAACAACGCCAGGTAACACCATACTCATTGGCTGTAAGTTTCAATTACTGTGGCATTAGGAGATATATATAAAACTTTCATAAATACAGTTTCAAGTGAATATAGGAATGATGGAACGATATATTTTGTCAGCCATAGTGCAATACTACCTGCCCAAGCATTGCTGCCTCTGCTTCAATACCTCCTACACCCCAGCCAGCTACTCCTAACCCATCAATCATAGTAGTGTGAGAATCAGTTCCAACCACACTGTCGGGATAAAGCAAGCCTTCAGTGTTGAAAACCACTCTTCCAAGATATTCAAGATTAACCTGATATTCACAAATAATAATCAACTCCAAAATGCGAGATTTACATTATAGAATTACTTATACTAGAAGCAGCAGAGCAAAAATCCATTCGCTGAGCCATTCCAGCACAAAATTTACTAAAATAAAAAGGACTAGTACCAATCAACTTTAAAATGCCAAATTAAATATTAAAGAGGTGTTAGGCATTTTCAACGGTATCCTTTCCTTTTTATTTACATTGAAAAGTGGCAAATAACATCATCCAATCAAGCCATACCAGCATAAAAATGATAGAAAAAATAGTAACAAAAACATTAATACATTTACAAAGCAATGTAATTTTCTTGATGCATGACAAATGATCAAACCAAAATTTGATATCCTCATCATATCTCCTGAGACTCAAAAAGAAATACCGTTAGACTGAATCCAGCCCACTTTTTACCTGATGCACAATACCAGACCCTGGGGGAACAACAAGCATGTTACGGAATGCAGTAGAGCCCCATTTAAGAAAAGCAAATCTCTCATTGTTCCTTTGAAATTCAAGCTCCATATTAGCCTGCACTGCATTTTCCGACCGTGCTACATCTACTTGAACTGAATGATCAATGACAAGATCAACGGGAACCTGCAAGCCAGAATTCACCAAGAATTAGACAAAATGATCCATGACAACTGAAAGCCTGAGCATATACTCGCATATAAAGTGTTGTTATTAACAATCCTCAAATGCCAGCGGCAACAAAAGTACTTTGAGGGTCTTACTTGGCTTGAAATCATAAAATATATGTTAATTACGATGTCTCAAACATAAGCTTACATGATATGACAGTACAACAAATATACAAAGCACTTGTACTCCGGGAATATTGAAATAAAGTACTGACAATTGCATCAACTGAATTTTTAGAATTAAAGACTAACTAGCTGGGTGATACTATTTTCCATATCTAGCTGCATAGTTTGAAAGTACTAAATCAATGATGTACATCAGAGGAGAACCATTCCGCATCTAGCAAATATGATTTTTTTCAAGCATAGTCTATGATGGATATAAAAACGCAAGCCACTTACTGGGTACCCCTTGAAGGAAAAAAACACGTACCAAAGGATTAATCTTTTGGGAATCACTGCCAAGTTTATTCATGGCATCACGCATGCAAGCTAGATCAACCACTGCTGGTACTCCGGTAAAATCCTAAAAGCATATAAAAGAAAAAGAACATTAAAAAATGTTCATATTAACTTGACATCTCACAGAACTAGCGACGTACTTGCAAGAGAACACGAGCAGGTTTGAAGGGAATTTCAACTTGTTTGGGAGAAGTGTTCTCCCAATCAATAATTTTCTCTATATCCTCCTTCTTCACTTGAAAGTTGTCGCAATTACGAATGGCAGATTCCAGAAGAATTCTGACCGAGTATGGTAACTTATCTGAATGTCAAAAAAACGCATATATTATTACGTTCGTCACATAAAAGAAACTGGCAGAGTAAACCATACGATGAGTTATGCTACGTTGTTTTCCTTTTTGCTATGTTTGTTGAATAAGTTGTAGAAAATTACCAATCCTCGGATCGTTGAAAGAAGGAAGACTGTAGAACTTTCCAAATTCACCCCCTCCGGGCTTTGGAAGACTGGTCAAGTTTGCCTTGAAAGGATTTTCAGAAGCTGAAAAGCACAGCAGCAATAACAGTCAAGAAAACTGGACAAGAACGAGTTCCTCCCGTAATTCAAAAAATGAATGATACTCCATAGTTACAAGACAGTTAGTCCGATCCACAAGGTAAAATGGTTAAAATGGAAGTAAACATGAACTCAAAAGTGAGCTTAGATGCAAGAGAAAATAATGTTAGCGTCATCCTTCTCATCAAAAGTTTCGCACAATCGAGAAAGACGATGTCTTATGAGCTTTGTCAGAAGAAAACCAATTAAGATGAAAAATATCTTGTTCGGAATAAAATATTTTCTAATTTAGCAGCTCTTTACCCATAGTAGCGATCTTCCTCTCAAACCGTTCAATCACGGGAGCAACTGCTCGGATCTGAGCACGCAGACTAACAGGAGACCGCCAATCAACACCGTAACTCCACCGCGGGACAGAGGTGCGGAGAGATTGGACACCGGAAAAGAAGCTTAGAGATCTATAACTGTTGGTCAAAGAAGGAGGAGAAGGAGTTTTGGACGACGAAGAAGCAAAAATTCTAGAGAGAATGGACGTTGAGAAAGGCCTAGCCCTTGCTGAAGCTCTGAGAAGCGTAGAGGTGGAGGACGAGGCCGTTACATTCATGGCTTGGGATCACGCATTCATATAAATAAGCCGACGCTAATGAACAGATAAGATTTGAATTCAATGTCTATGATTAAGATTAGTGATGGCCAGATGCGTTTCCATGTTGCTTCTGACTGTGCTGGAACACATTTCTAGAGAGAGAGATAAGAGGGAGAAAACGACAGAAATACAGAGAAAAAGACTGGCGTGTGGAGTGGAGCAGCTACGGTGGGTAACCTAGGGCAATGTGCCGCCACGTCTACTTCTTCTTCTTCTTCTTCTACGATTATGTGAGTCAAAAATAAATCATTACGGGAAGGTGCACCGAAATTTCTTCTGAAAGTTTCCAGTCAAGACGAGTAGTTGATAATAATGCATAGATCTAATTTTACATTATTAGATTTATTTTTTAATTATGTATTTTATCATTTGTTTCTTAAATTAATTAATGTAATAATTAAAATATATATATTGATTATAATAATTAATGATTGTAAGTAAAATTATATTATACAATTAGAGAGTAAACCAGTATTTCAACTAAAAGACCAAAAAATTCTGTTTCCTAATTTTAGTTGCAATTAAGTATTGGGTAATATTACGATTACTCTTTAATTTTACTTTTTAATTATTATCTTCTGAGGTGATTTTTTTTTTACTTCTTAAGTATCACGTAATAATTTAATTATTAAAAGGTAAAAGTATTTGTTAAATATAGCATTACTTTTAATAATTTGATAATTTTTAAAGCTACAACAATTTTGATAAGTTGCAAAATATATTTTTTTGTACAACAATTTTGATAAGCTAAAAAAATATATCTTTTATAATTTATTTTCTTAATCATATTGATTCGATTATAAAAATAAATTAATTTCTAGTTTTATTTATTAAATTTTTAAATAATTACATTCAATCTCCCTTTTGATTATGCAAGAATATGCTGAGAGCAATATTTATGGAAGCACAAGAAAACATTCTTTTGATGATATTATTATAAGTTTCACTATTCACATAATTACTATACATTCCAAATTGGTTATTAGTGCATGTTTAACTTACTATGTTTTTGAACTTCATGTAATTTATAATATAACAATAATTAATTATCATATCAAACAACTAAATTTGATAAGAGTAATACTACTTTTACCCTCCAATATCACACTAGATATAACTTTTACTTATCAATAGTTTATTAATTCATAAAATCTATTATCTTAATTATTTATTTTATACAATAGTAATTGTATCAATAAATAATAAATGAATAATACATAAACGCGCTATGAGATTAGAATGTAAATATAATACTAGCACTAGCAGTTGATAAATAATTTTTGAAATTTAATTTAACAAACAATCAAATAGTTAACCATGATTATGAAAAAAGATTACAATACCAAACAAGCTAGCTATAGATCATACCAAACTCCAAAAACTAGATGTTATTTGGTTGGTTGTAAGGGTTTATTTCGCCTATAATGATGCTCTCAAGCGTCAATTGGAGGCTCCCACACATGTGGAGTGCAAGGGACAGGCAACATTGATATAATAGATATTTTCGGAGTGACTAAATTGAATGCACGTGGCACGTTCCAAAATTATAAATACATAGTTAGAATAAAATATAATAAAGTATTCATTACTTTTTGCAGTATTTGTTTGTTTGGTAGGGTTGAAAGATAGAGAAAGACTCGCGGTTTTGACTTCTTTTATGGGATTATACTTACGGAAGAAGTGTGATTATACTTAAGGAGGAAGTGTGTAGACTGTTAAGTAAGTAGAATTCATATAGAAAAAGAAACGAATTTTAGTTATCTCACAATATAAAGAATGAATTATTTATTTTTTAAATAATAAAAAGAATATTTTTAACAAAACAAACCTTAAACGATAGGATCAACGATAAATCAAATTTTAAATAATTTTACGAATAACTAAAACCTTGAACTATGACAAACAAACAAAGTAAACTTTGAAGGCACTTTTTTCATTAAAAAATGCTGAGTCAAACGTCACAATCACGTTTTTCCCTAAAATAATCTAATGACGTCACTTGAACATCCAAGGGATGTCCATCGTAAGCTCAGGGACATCTATTGTAAGTTGAAAAACATTCGTTGTAAGTTGAAGAACGTTCGTTGTAAGTTAAGGGATGTCAGTGGCATTGAGGGACGCCCCTCAATACTAAAGATGATGTTCGCTCAATTTTCAATACATTGAAGGATGTCTGTTGTAAGCTGAGTGACATCTGTGGCATTGTTGGACATCCCTCAATATTAAACAACGATGTTTCCTCAATGTCCATGGTATTAGGGGACGTCTATCGTAAGCTAAAGGACATTCGTTGTGGCTTGAGGGACGTCTATTGTAAGTTGGGAAACATTCCTTAATAATAAATGATGACGTTCCCTCAACGTCCATAACATTTAGGAATGTCCGTTGTAGTTGAGGGACATCCGCTATAAGTTGAAAGACATTTGTGGCATTGTTGGACGTCCCTCAATACTAAACGACAACGTTCCATCAGCGTCCATGGCATTGAAGGATGTCGCATGGAAGGGACATCCTTCAATACTAAATGACGACATTCTCTCAACGTCCATGACATTGAGGGATGTTCGTTGTGAGCTGAGGGACGTTTGTTATGGGTTAAGGAACATCCGTTGTAAGTTGAGTGACATTTGTGGCATTGTTGGATCTTCCTCACTACTAAATGACGATGTTCCCTTGACATCCATGGCATTGAGCGACGTCTGTTGTAAGTTGAGGGACGTCTTTTCATACTAAACGATGGCATTCCCTCAACGTTTATAGAATTGAGGGACATCTATTGTAAGTTGAAGGACATCCCTCAATACTAAATGATAACGTTCTCTCAACGTCCATGGCATTGAGGGACGTCCGTTGTAAGTTGAGGAATGTCCCTCAATAGTAAATGACAATCTTCCCTCCATGTCCATGGCATCGAGAGATGTTAATTGTAAATTGAGAGACGTCTCTCAATACTAAACAAAAAAATTCCCTCAACGTCCATGGTATTGGCCGAGATCCATTGTAAGTTGAGGGACATTCATGGATGTATTGGACGTCCCTCAATACTAAAAGACATTCCCTCAACGTCCAAGTCATTGAGGAACGTTCGTCGTAAGTGAAAGGATGTCTGTGGAAGTGTTGGACAATACTAAACGACGACATCCCCTCAACATCCAAGGCATTGAGGGACGTCCATGGCATTGTTGGACATCCCTTAATACTAAATGATGACGTTCCCTCAACGTCTATGGCATTGATGGATGTTCGTTGCAAATTCAAGGACATCCCTCAATACTAAATGATAATGTTTCCTCAACGTCCAAGTCATTGAGGGACGTTTGATGTAAGCTGAGGGACGTCTGTTGTGGGTTGAGGGAAGTCCATTGTAAGTTGAGGGACATCCATTGTAAGTTGAGGGACATCTCTCATTACTAAACAACTACGTTCCCTCAACGTCTACAACATTGAGAGACGTATGTTTTAAGCTGAGAAACATTCGTTGTGGGCTGAGATGTAATACCTAAAATTTTCACGAATAATTTTAATTACGTTAATATGACAATTTAGAATTTAATAGATTAATTATTGTAACAAATTATGAATTTTAATGAAGAAATTTAATGTAACATCCCATTTCCGTTTATACATTTCCATATCCCTTTCACGACAATATAAAAATTTGATCATTTTAAAACTCATTTAAATATACTTAACAGAAAACATCAAAGTACTTTACGCGGAATAATAAAAACATTTAAATTGTTTTTCCAAAAACAACATAATTTAGAATATTTAAAAAAAAACATAAAGTAGAGTCTTTAAACAATTTAAACAACTTTTATTCTTTTGAGCCATAACCCCCGAGGATGATCCGCGCATGGTAACACAAGCTTGCATCGCATCACACTTCTTCCACGTTCACGACACCTAGATCACAATTGATACCTACATCACTGGAGGAATAATGAGTCTATTGCCTAGTAAGGAATATTAATGAAATGCAGATGCAAAGCCTATGATAACTCTACATGCATAAGTCTGATAGATCCGCAAGCTGGGTGAGAGCAACCTCTTCAGTCTCTAAACTCACCACTTGGATTCGTTTTTACGTGAGAGCAACATCTTTAGTCTCCGAACTCACTTAAAAACAAATCCACTTACATTTACGTTTATTTACCTTTTGGGTGAGAGCAATCTCTTTAGTCTCCGAACTCACCCACCCATTGAGTGAGAGCAACCTCTTCAATATCTGAACTCACCAAAACGAGTTGTTTTCTACGTGAGAGCACTCTCTTGAGAGCACTCTCTTCAGTCTCCGAACCCACATAGAAAACGCTCATTTATTATCTTTATTATTATTTCGTGCAATACATTATATGCAATCACACTGACATGCCTATATGAATGTCACGCAGCAGTTCATATATTACAAACAATATTATAAGCAATTATCAAACAATGAGCAAGAATCATGCATCAATTATAATCTAACACTAAACATGTTTTCATTAACATATTATCAATTACCCTAACAATGATACAACACATTTATTCCTTTATTTTTCACGCTTTATTTCCAACATATCAAGATACTAAACTATGGCAACAATCAAACTTAATATGCATTTAGGACACATACTATTTAACAAACTTAATCATGTAGTTAATCTAAATTTTCTATATCCATACTATGCACCAGAGTATCAAAATTTGCAATTTAACATAACTAACAAATTTCTGATTATTTTAATTCATGCAGGGATTACTATAGGGAACACCATAGGAAATATTGAAGACCTTCACTCTTAATTCTTCCAACTCAAAGATATATAATTCTTAGGAAAATCACACAAAGCTTATTTTCATGATTAAAAAATTAATAGGTTGGATGATGAAAGGAAGCAAATTCATTACAGGGTTTATAAGCAACAATAACAGAGTAATATTACATTAGCAGTTTTCTTCTTAAGGACATAGGTTCATTAGCAGGAAAAGTAAATCAACAAAAGCATGTTTAGGTAATTTGCAGAGAACAACAACAACCCGATAGAGCAATAGTCAGCAATTTAATAGCAGTGAATAAAGATCATAGAAAACATGTAACTCATTTTTCTTCACCACTAATCATCGACAGATTAGATTATTATCACCAATACTATTGATAAACCAACAACAAGGAACAACATGAGCAGAGAACCATCAATGAAGGCATGAACACTATAGAGAACTTATCAAGGAAAACATGCAGAGAAACCATGAGCAATAACCTATCACTAAAACAATAACTCACAGAGAACAAATAAAGAATCACACAGCAAACAACCCTACTCCTGTGACGTAGGTCCTTACAGACAAAGAACACACATTATTCCTTACCTCACTTAATCTTTCTATTTTCCTCACGTAGCAGCAGCCCCTCCTCACCACCGAAGTTCTTCTTCCAGGAACTCGAAGCCAAAAACTTAGAGGATTATATATAGAGAGAGAGAGTTTAGAAAAATACCGACAGCCATCCCCCTTATTCTTCCCTAAATACACTATGTAACACTCCAAAGGTAACGAGAAGACGTGACGCTTTGATCTCTAGGGACTCTTCAAGCATTTAACCGTTAGTTTTATGTTTCCAGACGAACAGTCAGTGCAACGGATGATCGATTCATCGCCCGTGATTGACTGCCAGTATCCATCGATTAGTCGCGAATTCCAGTCAATGTTTTACTGGTCGATCGTCGTCGACCGCAACATTCGACCACCGAAATCATCCAACATAATTATTATTTATTTAGGAAAATAGTCACACACTTGATTTCCTTAGTTCCTTTGTTGATCCTCCATGTCTTATCCATAAAAGTAACTCACATTTTACTTCCCAAATTCACGTCGTTCTAGATGATTATTGACCCAGTTGCCTTAGACTTCACGATTAATCATATCGTTCATTAATTCCCTATTCTCCAATAAGGTATCTAGTGGTTGATCACATTCTAATTGATTCTTTCAAACTATAGAAATCTCCTAATTCACACAATTAACCCATCACGCTAGTATCATCAAATACTCATACATTTATTGGTAGTAAAACTCAAAGTATTGCATTCCGATATTCAACATCGTTTTTATAATTTCCAAAAATCCTCAATTATCATTACTGAGATTTCAATGCAAAATATCACGAAAGATTCGAGATATTGCATTTAAAATAATAGAAATATTAGAATTATTGAACAATTATTGAAATTAGGAAAGTTAAAATAATTAATTTTATTTTATAAATAATAAAATAAAATAGAAAGTATTGAGGGATTAGGAAAGCCGAATATATTAGTAAAGAAATATTGTGAAAATAATCCATAGTAAGGAAGAATTTAAGTGTTAGTTTATATTTTATATTTTGGGAATTAAGGAACTAACGTGTAGGAGGATCGAATGCATTAGGAACCATTTAGGATAGAGAAAGATACTCCACGGAAGTGTTTGATGCAGGAGGACATTGTACCATTGGATCGGTTTAGCGGAAAGAATGTGGATCATTGAATTTAAGAAAAGATGCTTCCATGGGAGCGTTGGATGCCGTTTAGGTGTGTGAGAGTGTTGGACCATAGGATTAGATTAGTTGGAGGAACATAGACCATTAGATTTATTAAGATTCTTCCGCAGGAGCATTTGGTGTCGTTTCGGCATGAAAGGATGTTGAGTCATTGGATTTAGTTTAGCGGAAGAAGTGTGAGCCATTGGATTAGGAAAAATTTCTTCTGCATAAGGGAAAGATGTTGTTCAAGAGTGTTAAGTTAGAAATGTCATCATTTTAGGTTATAGCATGTTTCCGCAGCTGCGTTTGTGTCTGCGACAAAGTTTTAAGTTATGGGAATGACGTTGTTTGGTTTAGTGAGTCTCGGTTATTAGCGTTAGAGCGGAAGTGTTTGCTTCTGCAGTTAGGTTGGTGTCCGCGAATAGGCTTTGGACAAAGTGAAACGTTGTCGTTGGATTCAATAAGTTCACGGTCCGTAGGAGTGTTAGCATCCACAGAAAGGGTTTTAGTGATAGATTAGTACATTTAGTAGACCGTGAACTTCGGATTGTAGTTTTTGTAGGAGTGTTGGCTTCCGTAGAAGTGTTTGCGTTCGCGATTACTTTGGCGATTGAGAATATAAGTTTTAGGGCTAACGTAATTGTTGGTCATTGATTGAGAGGTTGTTGTAGACGTCTGTTGCGGTTGTTCACACGTCCGTTATAGCTCGAGCATGTTTAAGTTAATGTAGTTTTTCCAGAATCTTGCTAGTTACGTTTTGATCTTTAGATAGTTTATGAAAATATAGGATTTAGGTACAATTTCATGGGATTTTATCACTTGGTAGTCTCAAGTTAGTGTCCTATAAATATTGGGGTTTGGGTTAAACTCTAATCACCCGAGAACCCCATGGATGAGAGAGCTTTCTCTCAAGCTCTCAGGTGAGCCTTTCCTGCAAGTTTCTTAAGGTACGTTACACTGTTTAGTTCCCAAAGTAGTTTTGATAGTAAGTAAGGTTTAGGGTTATTCTTTAGCTAACTCTTTGTTTATTTAAAAAGAAAAATCAACATGGTAGGTGATAGGAACAATCAGACTTTCATTATAGGATTCCATGTAAGAGATGTTTGTTTGCGCTTAGCCTTTGGCTTGCATCACAAAGACGCTAGTTTATTTTATGTTTTGATGTTTATTCTGTCTAAGATGCCTACAGATTGTTGATTGAAGATATGTTATATGATGCTTGTTTCATGTTTATTGATTAAGTAAATGATGTTGTGTGTTTGGCCTTTGGTTGCATCATAAAATGCTAGGGTGTGATAGAAATATAATGTTATTATGAGATGCCTACGGGCTGTTGTTCGAGGATATGATACTTGTCGATTATTTACTGTTCATAGTGAGACGTTGATCAAGGATAGATGTTTGTCGATTGTTTGTTGCTTGTTTACTGTTCATATTGAGACGTTGATCGAGAATATGATTATTGTTTGTTTACTGTTCATACTGAGACATTGATTGAGAATTTGTTTATTGTTATGTTCATGCATATTAGATTATCATTATGTTACGTGTATGTCCATGCATTCATGAAAATGTTTTTCTTAAGAAAGATAATAAAGAATAAAAGATGAACTGAATAAACATAAATGCTCAATTATAGGTGCGGTTCGAGTTGATTGTTCCGCATGAGATGAACTTAATGGTGTCACTATCCCTTTGACTAATGACCCATGCAACTGGACTGTAAAGTGAAAGAAAAAGAAAATACTGTTGATTGAAAGAACATAATTTTTACATGTTGCATCTCATAGTCATATTATACGTTGCATCTCATAGTCATGTTTTATGTTATACATCTCTGACTGAGTGTTAAGCTCATAGGTGAACTTTGTGATGTAAGTATTGATGGAATATTAAAGAACATGATGATATGAATAATTTATAACGTGGTTGAAAAGGAATTTTCATAGGCGGAGCTAAAGCGCTGTTGAAGCAAAGTTGATCTGTGGGTGAAGATTTAAAGAAAAGAAGAATTTAATAACGAGTCATGAATTTTTTTATTCAAAGTTATATTTATTATTGCTTGGATTTAAGTAGAAATATTTTGTAATGAGTTTTACTACGTATAACTTTAAATGAGTTTTGTTGAGATTTTCACTGCAATGGTTTTAAAAGGTACAAAATGATATTTAATAAATATTGAGTTTTACCAATCTTAGATTTCAAAATAGATTTATTTTAAAGATTTCCGTTGTGTATGATTTAAAGGTATGATTTTATGTATGATGTATTTTACAAAAAAAAAATAGCAAGAAAAAGAATTTTTCACATGTCGGGGCGTTACATGAAGAACGTTCGTTGTAAGATGAGGGACTTTCGTGGCATTGTTGGTTGTCTCTCTATACTAATGATGATGTTCCCTTAACGTCCATTGCATTAAGGGACATTCATTGTAATTTGAGGAATGTCCTTATGTAACGACCTGTTTTTTATTTACTTTAAAAATTGCGTAAAATTTAAAACTTTTCTTTTTATAAAAACATCATAAGATTTCCTTTCATAAACCCAATCATTAAAATTCTTTACTTAAAACCTTTTTATAAATTGCAACGGAAGTAATAAAATTCTTTTCGTTTATAATTAAATACCTTGCATTATTAAAACGATAATTGCATTTTAGAAAATACAACAGAAGACTTATTAGTTAAACAAAATATTTAAGAATATAAATTAATTATATTACAAAATCTTTTATAATTTTTTTTCATTTAAATTCTTTTAGCTCAGCCAGCTACAAGATTCGCGCGTGCAAATCATTCATCAACTGCTCCAAATCTGTTTTCATACGTATACCTACATCAACAAGACTTAAACTAATGAGCTTAATGCTTAGTAAGTGATATAAAATAAAAGTAAACATGCTATGTATCTTTGAAATCTTTTTTCGTTTTCTGTTTTCGTTTCTTTTTCCTTTTCTTTTTCAATTTCGTTTCACATTTCTTTTCCTTTTCTTTTCCAATCTCCGTGTACATCAATACACCCAGTTCCGACATCAATCGGCAAACCGCTATGTGATAAGGGCTTGACATTAATCGCCCCGCATTTCAGCTGCTATGTACATCAATACACAGCGACCCCACGCACCCGGTATAATAGCTCCGACATCAACCAAAAGCTCTGTTAGTGGTTGTACATGTCAATGCACAACAATCAGCTCCAACATCAATCGTAGCACACTAGCGGCCGTGCGCATCAACGCTTAAACGACCTCATATACACCATTGCGTCGCCCAGCCTCGACATCGATCAAGAACCAACTAATAGCTCACATCTCATATCATTATTACGACTTGGGGAAGCCGGGCCACACATGCCACTCCTTTTTTTCCATTTATTCCATTTATTCACTTACTTTTATCTTTCTCATTTTATCCATTTCCATTTTCTTTTCAAAATCATGCATGAAAAACCATTTTCGTATCGTTTTAAAATCATGATGCGTGTTGCTCGCAAATACATACATTTCTATTATATCATTACAATATTATCTAAACATGCTCATCTATGAAACATATCATTAAAAGAACTCAATTCTTATAAACAGTTAGCAAGCAACAGTACAATTTGTGAAACATGCTCAATATCTGCCTATTCTATCAAAGCGGTAGACATGCTCAATATCTTAATAAAGTGGTAAACAATCAGTAAACAATTCCTAACTCTTGTGATGTAGGTTCGAAGACCAAAGTGTAGGATCGATATACGCCTATAGAAGGGGAGGGGGGGTTGAGAGAGTGCATACGATTTGTTTACGCGGTTCGGCAAACCAGCCTACGTCCACGCTTCAATTTCCACTTGGAGATCCACTAACTAATTGACTTACGGGTGTCAATTAAACTGTTTACGAAGACTAATTCTAAGGGTATCACCCTTAACTATTGTGGGTTGTCAACCTTTGATTTGACTATTATAGGTCGTCAACCGTTGATTGAACTTACGGGCATTTAATCGAGCCTATGACTGTTGCGGGGCGTCACCCTTGTATGATGAATTTTTAGGGAATCACCCTTTAAAATTTAGCGCAAATAATAGAATCGGAAATTAACGCACAAATCTAACTAATCCAAATTCTCCCAACATAATTCACAAGTTTATGAGTGGGGAGAATTGGATGTACAATAGCTCACAGTGATTATGATTCGAGTATTGATTTTAGCAAGGCTTCACCTCGAATCTCCGATCGTTACGTTGAGCTTGGATTGAACTCTTATTTATAGGCAGTGGACTTTTCGGACGCACAGGAGGCATTTTGGTCGTTCGCATCAAGCCGCTAGAACATATCCATTGAAATCCGTCTGTTGGAAATACAGCCGTTATGCACAATCTGGACTTTTCAGACGCAGAGTCCTCGTCTGCTAGTCGTCCGCATGACCAGAATATTTTCTTCCAGATTGCTTTCATCCTCATCTGCACTCGTCCTCTCCTCGTCTGCGCTCGTCCGAAAGACCCCAGAATCTAAATAGGTTCAAAATGTCCTCATCTGCGCTCGTCCAAAAACACCATGAAATATTACAGATTCAAACCTTTGTCATCCGGGCTCGTCCTAGCCTCGTCCTCTAGTCTTCCGAAAAACCAAAAACCAGTTTTGGCCGACTTCCTTCGTCTGCAGTCGTACAGACTTCACTCCAAAATAAATCCTGAACTATACTGAGTCCCAAAATGATATGCTACTCTACATAGACTCAGATAAACTTGTTAGCACATTAATAATACCCATTCTGAGAGTATTTTCAATAAACACGGATATAAATATTATAATAAAAATGATAAGAATAATATCCAGAATATAGAAAATATAACACAAAATACAACTTATTGATTTATTAAATTAATCAACATTTTAGTTATCATCCAAATAAAACTTAGCCTAACAACCTCCCCCTTTTTGATGATGACAAAATCCAATAAGTTGTTTACCCTAAAACTAAGCATGTGCATATAATATTGCATATTAGATATCTCCAAATAGGTTATGCAATTTTTCAAACACTTAACCCATGTAACATGCTACTAAACTCCCCCTTAAATATATATCACAACTTATACACACTCTCCCCCTTTTTGTCATAATCAAAAAGCAATCCTAGGAAAGGGGAGTCCAAACAATCAAGGATTTTATCCAAAAAGAAGATTATCCAAAAATATTCTTCTAAAAAGAGATTCTCCCCCTTTTAGCATTATCAACATGAGTATATTAAGGGAATTTGCATTAGAATTCAATTAGTGGTGAAAAATAAGATGCCAAATGTAGAAAATAGAAGCCAATTTAAGTTCAACATATCAAACCAATTTTCTCTTTAAAAGAAATGATATCAATTAAAAAAAATTCTAAGAGAGATACCAAGGATTAAAATCATTGATTGGGGATATAATCCAATTTAAAATATTTGTTCTCCCCCTTAGAGCAAGAATAACCCAAATTAAACATTTCTCTCCCCCCATAAAATTATCACCAAGCAAATAGAAGTGAAGTCAAAATAGATAATCATCTAAGTTTAGCCAAATGTATACCAATTGTCAAAACAAAAACCATGGATGAATTCAAAGTTAAAAAATTTTCTCCCCCTATCATTATGCACAAACTCAAAATAGTTGGGGATTTATCAAAGTTTAAATCATAACGGAAGCAAAAGCATCAATATTAAAATATTTGTATTTTTCTCCCCCTAAATCAATTAACAATATTCAATCTATGAGAAATTTCAAAATTATAACAAATCAATTGTCTTTAAAACATTTATCTCCCTCTTTATCATAAAGCAAATCCAATCCTATGGGGGACTATCCAAATTTTGAAACAAATATATCTATACAAATATCTTTTTCCTTTTTATCAAGAGACAAAATCAATCCAAATGAGAATTATCAAAGTTTAAGCCTAAGCGGAAGTTAATCATCAAAATTTAAAAAAAAAACTTAACCAATTTTAAAACAAGTCAATAATCTAAATCAATTCTCAACAATTCTATTTTCTCCTCCCATATCATTAACCAATTGCAATTCAAGGAAGAAACACATTTTCAAAAAGGCGAGACCATTTAATCCAAACAATTATCCAAATTAGTATCAAACAATCCAATATTTGCATTAGCATATTCAATTTAGACTATCGATTGTTGGAACCCAAATCTCAAGCAAACAAATCACCAAATTTAATCAGCAAAAAATAATTGTGTACCTCTAAGAGAATTTATTTCCATTTTATGTATTGGAGGCAATCTTTGAAGCTTCTCGCTTGTGTTGGATATTCAAGTATCCATTTTCCTTTTTAAGCTCCTTGGGAGAACCTCCAACGTACAACAAAAGTCAATTGGGTTTCTTTAGAACCCAAATCTTTTTGGGTCCAATTGTTATAGGTTTTGTTCCTTTAGGAACCCACACAAGTTTAACGTTTAAATTTGATTTAAATTATTTAAATTCAAAGGATAAACAATTTTAGAATCAACATTTGATTTCAAATTAGTATTCAATTTTAAAGGACGACAAAATGATTTATGTCCTAAACAATTGCAAGAATTACAAATAGTAGAATTAACAAAGAAATTAGTATAATTCTTTTTCTTAGCAGGGTTTGTAGCCAATTATGGCTTTATCAAATGTTACCTTTTGCAAACTTAAGAGCATATTTAAATTTTTACTTCCATTTATGAATTTCAATACAGTAGAATTCAAATCATTATTCTTAACATTCAATTCACAAATCTTAGCATTCAATGAACTAAATTCATTTTCATGTGATTTGATAGTCATATTCAATTCATCATTCCTAATTGTCAAATCACAAATTTCATGCTCATGACATTTGATAGTAGAAGTCAATCCATCATTCATCAATTTTAAATTACTACTATAATGCTCAAGAGATTTAATTTTACAATTTGATCATCAAGAGATTTATTTAAAATAGCATACTTTTTTATTAAATTGTTTTTCTCATTTTTCAAAAATTTATATTTATCTTTGAGTTCGTTAAAACTTTCTAGCAATTTAATGAAAGCATCATTATCATCATCGGAATAGAAATTGCTAGAAGAGTTGGTTACCTCAATTTTATCTTCATTGGCCATGAAGCAAGAGATGACCACTTTCTCTTCTTTTTCGGAGAATGAGCTTTCTTCGCATTTAATTCCTTGAATTGTGTCTGCATGTGTTAGCTCAAGAAATTTCCAAATATCATAAGTACTAACACATGANNNCCCTTAATACTAAACAATGATGTTTCCTTAACGTCTAAGTCATTGATGGACATCCGTTGTAAGCTGAGTGATGTCTGTCATAAGTTAAGAAACATCTGTGGAAGTGTTGGACGTCCCTCAATATTAAACAACGATGGTCCCTCAACGTCCAAGGCATTGAGGGGTACCGTGGCATTGTTGGACATCACTCAATATTAAATGACTACATTGCCTCAACGACCATGACATTGAGGGACATCTATTGTAAGTTCAGAGACATCCCTCAATACTAAATGACAACATTTCCTCAACGTCCAAGGTATTGAGGGACGCCTATTATAAGTTAAGAGACATCCCTCAATACTAAACGACAACATTCTCTCAATGTCCATGGCATTGGGGGACGTCCATTGTAAGTTGAGAGACGTCTGTGGAAGTTTTGGACATGCCTCAATACTAAACAATGACATTCCCTCAATGTCCAAGTCATTGAAGAACGTTTATTGTAAGCTGAGGGACATTTGTCATAAGTTATGGGATGTCAGTGGAAGTGTTGGACATCTATTAATACTAAACAACCACGTTCCCTTAACGTCCAAGGCATTGTATGACGTCCCTCAGCTTACAACGGATGTCTCTCAGCTTACAAAGGATGTTCCTCAGCCTTATGATGGACGTCCCTTGGAGGCCTTTCCTCCCATCTTAAATGTCCATCCTCTCTGAAGGATGTGCATCTCTCTATAGTTTCACAACTCATGACTTATACTTTCTTGTTACTTTATTTCAAAATTTTTGACATAATAACAACAATAACAAGAATAATACCCAACCAGAATATCATAACAACAACATAGATAAATAAATGTACAATAACTCAAATGTACAATAAAAAATGTACAAAAAATGCTTACAGATTCTAATTTCACATAAAAAAACTCAAATGTATGGTTCCTTAAATGTACAATTATGCTAGTCGGAGATCAATGACTTTGAACCTCAACTAGGGGTTGATATATATACGTGAAAAGAGTGCTTGAAAAGGGACTTTAGAGGCTCTTTGTGAAGATAGAATTTGCTCTGTTGATAGTTATGAATCACTAACACACCGATAGAGTTCGAGAATTGAAATATATCATGTGGGTTGAAATTGGAAGGGGAAACTACTATGTAATTTAAAAACACAATAATTATAACACAGTGTGAGAAAAAATATCATCTTTTATCTATAGGGGTCATGATAATTGCAATTGTCTCTCGTAATATCACCTGATAGACGTAATGAGTGTGCAAGTCATTAAAAGATGACATGAAACAACTTTGCCTTGAGTGTGTTTGGAATTAAAATCATATATTATAAGTAGTTGGACAAGGAAAAAAATATTGCATGAAGGATTAAAAGGACTTATATTGATCCGACCAAAGCTTATAAGCGAGTCTTTCAGTTGAGCGACAAGTACCTCTTTCTCATTCAATGTGTCACACTATATAAAAAGAAAATATCGAAGAGATTTATTTAACATAATAATTTCTTAAACATTGATTAAATATTCTTAAGATGTTATCCTCATCGATTCAGATATTGACTTTTGCTTTGCAATGATGAGGGTCGTTATCTTGAAAACATCTTTCTTCTGAAAAAAGACAACACAAAGCAGAATGTCTTAAGCATACAATCAAAACAAAGAATAACTTTAAAATGATATTGTTTCTTACCATAATTCTTGCAAGAATATCACATGTCTCCAGGTTTCTATTGGTATTTGCATGAGAAAATCTTATGAAATCCTACATCAATTTCATAGGCTTCAATGATCAGTTTAAGTACTACCATCAGACTACTAAGTGTAAATTCAATACATTGTACAAAACCAAATTGAAGACATACCATGTGCAAAGTTTTATGTGAAGCAGATCCTAGAACTGTTTCATTCGATGGAGGATTCATTGCTAATATCTTCTGAACTTTGGCAAGAATTCGAAGGGGGACGGTTGCCTGATGATAAGATATATGCATAGCTGTGACACATTGTTATATCTAATTAAAAGAGATTAAATAAAAGTACTAATGCATATATGAAAAGTGCATATAAACTAAAAGACTTACAAGCATCCGTCAGTTTTAGCGTCAGAAGATGGAGAAGTTGTTGGAGAAGCTGCTGGAGGTTTCACGCACCTCTTTAGCTCATCCACAGGTGGCTGTTGAATAGCATGAAACTCTTCAATTCGCCTATCCATTGCTTTAATTCACTTGTCCATTCCTTCAATTTGGCTACTATAGGCTACAACCGAGGTAATCAGGTTCTCTATGCAGCCTATAATCTAGTTTCACCTTTCCTCAACCATTGACATAGAGTGAGATGGCTGAAGAGGGGGCTAAACAATATTTTCCTCCACCTCCACTTGATTTGAGTACGGTGCTGCAACGTCACTAGAAGCGATGTTGCCGATGTCACTAGAGGGAGTGCATCAAACATCGAAGGTGACTATGTGCCCTTGAATACCCACTCTCCTCTAACTTTGGTCATCCCCATCCAAGCCAAGGTCAGTTGATTGTAGACATCAAGAAACTTTTCGTTGATTCTTGGCTTGTTGGGAGAGAGTGTCACTCTATTACTGTCAACAAGTTTTTATATAAGCTAGTTATAAGGCATGTTCTTCCTTGGACTGTTCAGGATGTCGTGTATGAGATTTAAGATCACATATCCAAGGTTGAATCTCTTCTTATTGTAAAGCTTCTCCATCACATAGAGATCCATGTTGTTGACATAGTCTCGATATCCATCACGAAACAGAAATGTGTAGCTTATCATGTGATGGATGACTCTAGTTTTGATGTTTAAGTCCTTTGATTTGGCATTGTAGAATGATCCATTGATGGGTTTGCGGTGCACCTGTTACAACAATGTCAGACTTTCTCCTTATTTCATAAAATCTGGATCCTTTGATACGTAAAAATACTCCTAAGCCAATTTCTTTGTGGAGCATCCAAAGAACTCATTTAACTCATTAGAAGTTATTCTAATCTCTTGTCCAAACAAATACGTCTTTAGCATCAAGGTTTGGGTCCCCAGCTCTAAATTTACGTAAAAAAATTTGACAACTTGCTCACAATAATATCCATCCATCTTGCACAACCCAGCAAGTCTAATGCGCTCAAACATATTTTCTATTTCTAAGTCTGTGAATGCATTGAATTCTACCCCTAGAGATAATAATAGAACGATGTCTGATATCATTGTTATACCTTTCCTTTGACAACATTGTCCTGAATGCCAGTTAAAGGTATTTTGGTGCCTGTAGGTAAGGACGGGTTGAATCACCTTGCGATTGACCTTGAGCTTTTGAGGGAGTGGCTTTACACTTCATGGTAACTTTTTCAACTTTTGATGCCATTTCTAGGTTATAGAAATTTGAAGAGAGATGCCTAGGTCAAACAGTTTGCTCTCATAGTGGAAGTCCTTTTCGCTTATATAGATGGAGTTGAAGGTCGCTCAACGTCTAAGGGATATCCCTCGATGTTATGGATGTTGAGGAAACGTCGTCATTTAGTATGGAAGGATGTCCCTCAACTTACAATGGACGTCCCTCTATGTCATGGACGTTGAGGGAACGTCGTCATTTAGCATTGAGGGATGTCCCACAACTTACAATGGACATTCCTCAATGCTATGGATGTTGAGAGAATGTCTCCTCAATGCTATGGATGTTGAGAGAATGTCATCGCTTAGTATTGAGGGAAGATTCTCAACTTACAATAGATGTCCCTCAATGCTATGGATGATGAGGGAACGTTGTTGTTTAGTATTAAGGGATGTCCCTCAATTTATAACATATATCCCTCAATGCCATGGATGTTGAGGGAACGTCGTCGTTTAGTATTGATGGACGTCCCTCAACTTACAACAGATATTCCTCAATGCTATGAACGTTGAGGGAATATTGTTGCTTAGTATTGAGGAACGTCAAACAATGCCACAGACGTCCCTCAACTTACAATAGACGTCTCTCAATCAACAATGGACATCTCTCAACTTACAACAGACGTCTCTCAATCCACAATGGACGTCCCTCAATGCCATGGATGTTGAGGGAACATCATCGTTTAGTATTGAGGGGAATCCTTAAACTTGCAATAGACGTCCATCAATGCCATGGACATTGAGGGAATGTTGTTGTTTAGTATTGAGAAATGTCCCTCAACTTACAACAGACATTCCTCAATGCTATGGACATTCATGGAACGTAGTCGTTTAGTATTGAGGGACATCTAACAATGTCAAAGACGTCTCTCAACCTATAACAAACGTCCCTCAACATACGATGAATGTCACTCGATGTCATGGATGTTGAGGGAACGTTGTTGTTAGTATTAAGGAACATCCAACAATGCCACAGACATCTCTCAACTTACAACAGATATCCCTCAACCCACAACGACGTCTATCATCTTACGACAAACATCCTTCAATGCCATGGACGTTGAGGGAATATCATTGTTTAGTATTAAGGAACACTAACAATGCCACAAACGTCTTTTAGCTGATGATGGATTTCCCTCAGTTTACAATGGACGTCACTCAATGCCTTAGATGTTGAGGGAATGTCATCATTTAGTATTGAGAGGCATCCCTCAATGCCATAGACATCTCTCAACTTACAACGGACATTCCTCAACTTACAACGGACGTCTATCAGTTTACGACAGACATCCCTCAACTTACAACGGACATTCCTTGGACGTTCATATGATGTCCTTAGATGTTTGTAAGCAAAAAAAATTGACTGCGACATTTGCCTTGACATTTTTTTATCAGAAAACATGATTATGAGGTTTGTTTTGTTCATTTTCCATAGTTCAAAGTTTTAGTTGTTCATGAAATTATTTTAAAGTTTGACTTATCGATGATCTAATAGTTCAAGATTTATTTTATTAAATATCCTAATAAAAAATTACGCTAAAGGGGGGAGATTCCAAACAATGAAAATGTGACTAAATCAGTCTTATTCACTTTTTAAAACCAAATAGAAGAAATGGGAGATTCTCTAAAATTGAACAAGCAAGTAGAATTTTTTTACTAAAATCTTGTTATACTTAGGTTTGAAAAATCTGAACTTTTATGTAAATGATAAATTTATTTATTTAGTAGTTTTTTTTCAAGAGGTTATTACGTTTTCATTGTCGTCACATAAATTATCTACTTTACTTAATTTTCTACCTAATAGATTTAATTATTGTATGGTAAGGGTTGATAGGTAAAATTTTTGTGTTCCCTCTTCTACTTATTATCCTCTACATTTCTGCTCCATAATGGTAGATGTTAGCACATAATCATACTTATGGTTGTTTAAAAAATGTTGTGACCCATTGATTTTGCATTTTTTGCACCAATTTTTGATGTTCCAGTGAAGTTTGATGACGAGTTCCATGAATTCTCCCACCATTTTTCTTGGGTCATTGGATGTGCAAATCAAAAGTGGAAACATGCATCAATTGAAGTATGAAGTAGTGATAGAAGGATAGCCAAAACACACATTCCATGCCGTATATTCTTGATCCAACTCTATAACAATATGTAAGTCTAGAAGGTTCTCCACAATTGTGTATAAAAGCACTATATTGTTATTGTAATAGTGAGAGTTTTCTTTAATACAAAATCCAAAATATTACCTCTGTCAATTCTCTGATTTGGTATCAAAGTCACTTTGATGGCTTCTCCCTTCCCACTCTTCATGCCTTCAATCAATCACTCACTGTGAAACTCGATTCATCAAATTACCTCATATGGAAAAATCAACTCTTCAACATCGTGATTGCCAAGGCCTTAAAGCTTTTCTTGAAAGCTCTTATGTATCTCCTCCTCCATTCTTCTAATCTCCAACCCAATCCAGCATTTACTATCGGGCAACGATATGATGAACTCCTTCTCAGTTAATTTTATGCCTCTTTGTATGATTCCCTTCTCCCAAATCGTCTACTACTCCAATGCATTAGAGGTCTGGAATGCGTTTGCTTGTATATTCTCCTCTACTTCTCTTACCAGACTCACAGAGCTTTGAAGTCAGCTTCATAACATTTCTAAGGATGGCCTCTTTGTATCTAATTATATTCAAAAAATTAAGTCTATCTGCAATACTCTTCAAGCCATAGGCAAGCCTGTCTCTCCTAAGAATCATCTCCTTTATATGCTTGGGGGCCTGGGGAGTGAATACTACTCTTTCATCATATCGATTACTAGTCGCTCGAATCCTCCCACCATAGAAGATGTTCACGGTTTGCTTTTAAGCTATGACTATCGCCTTGACAAGCAAAATAATGTTTGTTCCTTACCATCACTGCAAGCAAACCTTGTAATGCACTGCGTTATAAAACCATTTTTCTTTCTTCCAATTTTGTGAATAAATTTAAAATTTTCTTTTATTCTTTTAAAAATGTGTTTAATAAAAACATATCAGAGTAAATCAGCGAAATAATCTAAAAACCTTATTTAATAAAAGCCCGTTTATTTTACAAATCATTTTGCAAGACATTTAGGAAGTGCATAGTTTATTACAAGATATTATCAAAATAAAACAATTTATTTCGATCAACACTTTTAATCATTTTGAGTCATAACCTTTCAGGTGGAATTCAGCTGATAACTCAAGAGTTTATCTGGCAATGTCTCCTCCTTCATGTCAAGTCTAGTACATGCATCATAGGCAATACCATGAGCCGAAGCTCAGCAAGAAATAGAATGTATGCAGTGTACATGCTATGCTTATGCAGGCTGTCATGGAGAAGAACGAATCTCCTCTTTCATTTTGGTTTCACTTAACAGTCTAGATGTATGAGATTCATCAGTCTAGGGAAGTTGGATCCATTATACAGTCTGGTGGCTTAACCGTCACTTCGACAAGGAGATACATCTATTAGGGGTGTCACCACCAATCTCATACATCTATTTACATTTATTGGTTCATTTATTAACATGTTATGCATATATCAGCGGTTTCATAAGTCCTATCATGATGCATGTATGACAGTTCATATCTATTTCGTAATAGTCCTCGAAGGATATAATTCACAACAACTATTTCATAATAGTCCTCAAAGTATACAGTGTAATAATATAGTCCCGTGATGCAGGGCCCCCACTGGCCACCACATCCTATTTCTTACCTTTGTAGAATTTTCCTTCGTTCTTTAGCGTGTTTAACTCTTTATCCTTTTTCCTTGTTAATACCTTCAAAATAATTACCATTTTATTTATTAACTATAATCCAAACTTTAATACTATTATTTCTTTGTCATTAATCGTGGATAATACCAATCAGAAATATTCCCAGGAAAGAATGCCCTTAGCAATCTCCTTAGACAGAATATCCTTTCCAAGTAAGTTCTTAAGAAAGACTAGAGGGTCACAACGGTCCACTTAAATACTAGTCTCCTAGACAGAACGTACTTACACAGTACAATTACACCACTAATAATATTTCTAAAATAATAGCGTAATATTCGTAATATCGTCAACTTATATTTATAAGCTAATTCTAAAAATAATTTGAGAATGGAAATGTTACCGATAATATCCAAGAGGCGTCCTTGTAATTTTTCTCCTGTCGAAGATTCTGCCTATTGTCTTACTCATGTCCTCAATTTTCTTCTCACTAATTTCCTCAATAATTTTCTCCACAATTTTCTTACATTTTTCTTCCCCTTTTTCCTTCTCTCCTTTCTCTCCTCCTCTTATTCTCTCTGATGGTGTGATTTTTCTCTTCAATCCACTGCCTATTTATAGGCAAGTGGATCTCAGAAGCAGCAGCAATTCATACAGGGCAAAACGTGGGCAAACGTGGGGTGCAGTCTTTGGAACAGAGCAATTTCAGTAGGCAATTCAAAGTGTCGGTCGATCGCCAGCCTGCCGGTCGACTGGCAGACTCGACTGGCGGTCGATCACATCAGCAAGTGATCGACCTCCACTAAATTTTCAGCGGTTTAAATTCATTTATTTATTTTAATTTCAATTATTTTATAAATAATCGATATTAAATAAACTTTAATCAATTTTCCAATTTTTTTAATTCCAATAAATCTTCATTCAATTCCTAATCAATCCTTCAACAATTTATAATTTCCTTCATCATCATTTCATAAATCTTCAACCTCGTTCCAATAATTGGTATACTATATACTCCATAAACCATAATATCTCATTACAGATTCCAAGAGAAAATCAGGTTATAATATTCCATGAGAAAATCATTCCAAAATATAATTTTAATCTCAATTAAAATCTGGGATATTACAAACCTGTCCTCCTTTCATTATCCCTGAGCACCTTGTCCTCCATCTCCTAATCTTCATCCTCGATTTCAACCTCTCTTTTCCAAATAACCAATATGGTGGTATTCTTGGGAAGCCTCAACCCATCTTGTCTGCTTAGAGACCCTACAAGCTCTCAAATCGAGCTAAATGCCAAATCTGTTAGAAGCTTGGTCACACTATTGCTTACTGTACCATCGGCTGAATACATCATTCTGATCTTCTCTTTCTCGTTCCATGTTGCATCAACTCCACCACCCTAGACTCTCTCTACTCTTTTCAGAAGCTTCTAGTGTTGCATCCATGTTGTCCATGTGACTGATGGATACTGGTGCCACACACCACTTTACACCACATGCTTTAGTACTTCAATCCTCAAATTCCTTCACTGGTCCAAACCAAGTTTCAACAGCTAATGGTACGTCTCTTTCAATTTTGCCATTAGTAAGACTTCACTTCCATCACAGTAAAAAACTCTTCATCAATACAACGTCTTTCATACTCCTTCCATCACAAATAAACTTATCAGTGTACATCATTTATGTGTTAATAACAATGTCTTTGTAGAATTTCACCTGTGTTATTTTCTTGTCAAGGATCGCTGCTTGAAGATGATCCTTCTCCAAGGTGAAGTTAATCATGGACTTTACTCTGTTCCTTCCACTGTGTCTCCCCATCCTATGGTGCTTCTCACTTCGTCCTTTTCTTCCTCATTGGCCCTTAGGCACTCCATGCTAGGTCATCCTTATCTAGATTGTCTCAAGAAAGTTTTACCATTATGTTTTGTTTCTTCTATTTCTAATCTTACTAATTTTCAATGTACTGCTTGTGATATTAGTAAGTCACACTGACTAACTTTTCAAAACTCTTTGTCTCGAGCTTTTTCACTGTTTGAACTTATTCACACTGATCTTTGAGCCTACTATAGAGACATCAATTACTAGAGAACGCAATTTTTTTTATTGTTCATAGACGATCACCGTCATAGAAGATGATCGACCGCTGCAGAATTCGACAGACTCTGTAATATTTCACCTTTGGAACTGGTCGATCATTCTCCTTGAACTGATCAACCACTTCAAAATCTGCAGCTCTCTGTAATATTTTGACCATGAAGGAGATCAACCTCTCCTTCAATGATTGACCACCCACTGCATAATTCTTTATTTTCTAATATAAATAACCATATATAACCATCCTCTTACTTACTCTTTCAACACTTAAACAAAACATATCTTCATAAAATCCAATATATCTCTAAGTATTAGGAACATCATTATTCTCAATGATATTAACAACTCAGAGTTGCAATTTCACTATGACCAAACATTACATTAGAGTTTTACATATAGTTGAATTTCTCGGGTATTACAATCTTCATTTGCTACAGTAACTTTTACAAATGTTACCTTTGTCTTGGCATCTCCTTTTTCCACCTCTATGTTAATTGTCATGCAGTATTCTACAAAAAAAAAAAAAAACATTTTCCATTTCCAACATATCGTCCCCTACATCACCATCTACTCCCCTTCACTCCTGTTTCAACTTCCATTCCCTCCCATCTATCATCCACCATTCCAACTATATCATCACCTCCCTACTCTTTTGACACAACTCAATCTCATTCTTGCTCTCATACTCCACAAGTTCTTGTTTCTAGCTCTCTACCCCAGTAGTCATGTCCACCTCCAACCTCCAACATTCACCCTATGACTACAAGATCCAAATATGGGATTTCCAAACCAATATTCCTTCTTACTATAGCTGACAATGAATTTTTTGAGCCACAGACGTATCTTCAAGCTTCTAAATGTTGGACCATGTGTGCACCTAAGAGGAGGGAGGGGGGTGAATGCGTGCTAAACTTTTTTGTGCGATATTATAATCTCTAATCTCTAAGTGAATTAACACATTCAATGCATACAATTAATAATAAATAATAAGGAGTTAAGGGATATAGAAAATGCAAACCAAGTTTGTTCACGCGGTTCGGCAACTTCGTCCTACGTCTGCACTCCAAGTTTCCTCCTTGGAGATCCTTAAGCATCTAACCTCCCCAGTTAGTGATGATTGACTTCACGAGTGTCAATCAAACCTTAACAATGACTCATTCTCAAGGCGCCACCCTCGATTTGAGTACAATGAGAATAAAAGAAAATTACAAACAAGAACTTAACTCTCCCAAATATTAAATTTGAAGTTTGGGAGTTAGAGAGTTAGGATTGACACTCAATTATGAATGAGAAAATTGTGTACCAATTTTTGCAGAGCTTCGCTACAATTTCTCTCTTAGTTTGTTTGAGCTTTGGAGTGTCTTTATTTATAGAATTCTGCCAGACCGGTCGACTACCTCCATTTTGATCGACCTCCTTCCGACCATTTGAATAAAGCCGTTGTGAAATACAATCAGGCGGTCAACCAAATTGTCCCCAATTGACCCCCTTTAGGCATAATAGAAGAAAACTAGCTCTAATCTATAATTTCATTAACAGTCTCCTAACTATCAGACTTAGTTGTTAAAATTTTTTAGTTTATGGAGTTATTTGACTAAAATAAAAAATTAAAGACTTACTTTTGGCTTATAATTTTTACTTTGCATTACCCAAAAATGATTTATTTTTTAGTTAGTAAATAAAAATTAACCTAAATCATGTTGACTAGTCATTTTTGCTGATGCACAATACTAAATATAATAAAAAATAATAAACATATAAAAATTGTATAATTCTCAAATAACTCCTCTTATTCTACTATTGATAATTTTATTATTAATATTATACTACAATTTGAAAACCCATTCCTCTCTCCTTTTCCCTCCACTTCTTCCCGCCTCCCTCGTCTTTCCTCCAAACGCCTCACTCTCCTTTAAAACCTAAATCTTCTCCCCCCTCTCCTCCCGTTTGGCCCATCTTCCTCCCAAATATCTCTCTTCGATCTGAATCTCTCAAATCTTTTCCTATTCCGGCGACATGGACAGGAGGATTCGAGCTTTGCGTCGATCGAATTTGAATCGGACCGAGCCGTATCACAAGTACCTCAAGCCCGGGGCGTTAGCTCGACTCCGGGACTCCAGAATTAGTGCTACATCGCCTTGGTTGATCTCGCACTCTCAGATCTACGTTCACCGTGACTCACCCCGTCCTGCGTCGCCGACGTCAGATGGTTCTGATACGTTTGTTGGCATGATCGAGGGCTTTCCTTTTTCAGCTCCGAGGGCCTATGGACCTCGATTTCCTCAGAGGAAGAAGCTATTGGCTACCAAGTCTGTTTGGACGCAAAGCCCGAGTCCCGCGAGTCCGCCGCCAGCTGCGCCGGCCGATTCCGTCGTTGACGTGTTTGGTAGCGATACTGTAGCAGCTCATTAATCGCTGTAATTAAAAATGTGAAGTGGCCCTTTCGTTTCTTTTTTAGATTTAATTTCAGCTGATACTGGTCGGTTTCTTTCTGCTGATTTTAGCATATAAGAACTAAATACAAATGAAATCGATTTATAAAATCACTAAAATTCAGGTTAATTGAATGATAATCATAGTTGAACCTCTTATTTTCGTTTCATATTGAATCGAATGTTCAATACTTTATTTGAAGATTCACCTGGATTGCTGTCTAGCACTAAATTTTTTTGATCTGATTTTCATAATGTAAGATTTCTTTCAATTTAATGTTTATTATTTTAATTTTTTCAATTTTTTCTTCAAAGTATTCTTTGCATTTTGACAAACACGTTTTAAACATTTGTTCTTTGGACAACCTCTTGTCAAACTTGAAACGACCAACCAAACTCTTAAACTTTTACAGTCACCAACTAAAATTCAGCAACTAAGAGTCACAGACTGAGTAGTTCATCATCAAATCTGTCTCCATGATATATCTAAAGTGCGGTCCAATATGTCGAAGATGTTTCAATTTAGTCTATAATTTCAATTTTTTTTCATTAGGGACTATACAGTTTTATAGTATCTGTCAATGTTGTTGGCTCAATTGATATTAAGTATAATTGTTTTGATGATGAAAGTAATAAATTGAGTTTATTATTTTAAATTATTAATGGTTATTGAATTAAATTGTTGTTTAGATGGGTTATATGTTTAAGTTTTATTCACATTAAAACTATCTTGAAAGTGAGTATTTGGATTTATCAATATGTTTGTTGAATATGTGGATATCGGTTAAAGTTTATGTTTTAAATTTTAATGAAAAGATTGCAAAAATGTTAAAATTTGATATGATAGATGTTCAATGTCATTGAGTGGAAACCCAATTAGGAGGTAATGTTTTTCAAGTTAAATTTGCGAACACTCAAACTTGAAAAGTGGATTTCCAGAGGAACTTGAGGAAGCTCAGTCTTGAGGTATTGTTTTTCGAATATCAATTTGCGCGAGCCTGGAGACAAGTGTGGATACTTGCAGTGGACTCTTAGAGAGCCTAGCGGAAGTTTGGTAATAGAGACTAGAATTTAAATTAAAACTTCACTTGAATTCCCGATCATGATCTGTCGATGCCCGGAGCGGCAATCTCCAACTTAATGCACTGAAGCGCATCATATTGTTGATGTCTCTAACATTAATATCATAGACACCTTGTGCTAGAGATGACAAATGAGTCGGCCGAGCCAAATTGAGCTTGAAAAAGTTTGGCTTACCGAGTCTACTGAGTTAAATGAATTGAGTCTAACGAGCCAGCTTAAAAAAAATTTGAACTCAAGCTAGCTCGCAAGCCAAGAATTAAATGAGCCGAGCCAAACTGGCTAAATGAGTCTAACGAGGCTTAACGAGTCGAGCTTAACAAGTCGAGTATAATCCAGAATCGAACTGACTGTATTTGATTTGAAAAAATGGAACCGAACCAAAAGTTATGAAGAGGAGAAACCGAACTGGAATTAAAACGGACGTCCCTTAGCATACAACGGACGTTCCTCGTCCCTCAGTTTAAAACGAATGTCCCAGATAAAAATGGATGTCCCTCAGATTAAAACAGACGTCCCTCATATTAAAATGGACGTCCCTAGCTTATAACGGACGTCCCTCAGCTTAAAGCGAACGCCGCCTCAGCTTAATACGGACGTCCTAGATTAAAACGGACTTTCCTTAACTTACACTTACATGCTTATAGCTTATTACTTTGAATGAATTCTATTTCTTGACTTAACAATCAACATTCTGTAATTTTAAAAGCAATTCATACTTCTACCTCATGACTTATGGTTTCTTTCAAGTTTTGTATCACTGTTTTTCAAAATTTTTGATATTATAATATCTAACATCTATTTATTTATAAGTCGCTAACTCAATTCAAAATCTAAAATGCACAATTAATAAACAAATGTACAAAAATAAACAATTGTACAATAACTCAAAATTCAAATGTACGTACATACAATTATACTTTTCGGAAACGGAGATCAGTGGCATTGAATGACAACTCGTGGTTGATTTCAATATGGGAGGAGTGCTCGAAAAGGTCATCCGTAGCGACTTTGTAATCGTCATGATGATGGAATCCTTTTTGTGGACAATTGCTAATCACCGACTCTCCTACAGGGCACGAGATTTGGAATATGCCCAATAGGCTGAAATTGGCCAATTGGGAGAGAAAATTAGTAATTAACTTCCTTCAAAGCATAATGAATAGTGTAAGGTGAGAATTTACCATATATTATCTGTAAGGGTCATGACAATTGCAATTGACTCAGGTAACATCTTTTGGTAGGAGTAGTGAGTGTGCAAGTCAACAGATGAGATGAAACATTTTTGCTTTGGGTGCGTCTAAAGTTAAAACCATATATTATAAGTAAAATAGCTTGACAAGAGGAAAAAATATTGCATGAAGGAATAAAAATACCTTATATGGATCCAACCAAGACTTATAAGTGAGTCCCTCAGTTGTACTTTAAGATACTCCTTTTCATTCAAAGTGTCGCACTGCATATAAAGAACGCATTCAAGAGATTTATTTTTCCATAACAACATCTTAAACATTGATTACACATTCTTAAAAGTTATCCTCACCGTGTTTGATGTTCCCTTTTGCTTTGGAACGATGAGGGTCGTTATTATGAGAACATCGCCATTCTGAAAAAAAACAACACGATGCATGATTGCATGATGTTTAAGCATACAATCAAAAGTAAAACTGAGAATAACTTTGAAATAATATAGTTTGATAGTTTCTTACTCTAGTTCCGACAAGAATGCCACATGTCTCAACGTTCTTCTTGGTATTTGCGTGTGTCAACACCATATAACACCAAAACTTATCCTACTCCAACATCAACTCCTTCTCTAGTAAACAAGGGCAATACAAATTGTAACATTATGTTCATGTTCAATCAATTCATATTTGTAGAGTACAAACACCCAACCGGATAACAACCTCTAATATATTCTTAATAACATTTAGAGCCTATTCTTAATCACAATAGCCTATCCAACAACATCCGGACTATTAAATTTCTATCTCTAGTACCAATCTCTTAATGAACATTAATAACAGATCATGTCAAGATCATGTCTTTTCCCTTGTTTATATTCATATTGTTTTCCGCTTATGTGCTAATTTTTCCTTTTACATTTCAGCCCACACGACATCTTTCAGTGTACAAGTGAGGAGTTAGGGCTGCTCCAAAATTGCAAGGAGATTGGCTTCCACCATCACGAAGATCCACCTAATAAGAGTTCGTTGTTCGCCAAATGGTCCAACGTATACATGGATCTGCAGTTGTCATTTACAATAACTGATTTGCGGAAGAAATCTTGCAAGAAAAAGGCGGTGCCGACTTAGTGTAGTTGATGTGTAGGGATACAGATTGAGATACTAATTTTGTTGTACATAATACAAAATTCATTGTCTCTTTGCATAGTTCATTATCTCTTTGCCTAGTTAATTTTCTCTTTGCGTAGTTAATTGTTTTGACTTGGATCATATATGTTTACATTTATGTTTGGAAAATATCTGGTTGGTTGTATTTCTGGTTTTGATAATGTCACAAGGGGGAAAGACATAACAAAGGAAACTTTTGCAAAATTTTTATTTTTTTGAAAGAGAAAAAAAAACTTTGACTCCAACCAAATTATCCATTTTATTCATCATTAACAAACAATTAACATGTTCATTGCAACAAAGTAAGCAACATGTGCATAACACCGAAATACATAAGGTAGAGGAAGGCTGACATTCTGCTGAGAAACATCGACATTCTGCCACAGAAATAAGTCATTCCACGGGAGAAAGTATGATGGTCTACGGCGGAATGTCAACTTTTCGCAACAGAATGTAAACTTTTCGCAGCAGAACATAGATGTTCCTCCATGAAACGTCATAATTCCATTGCAGAACATGGCTGCTTACTCTGGTTCCAGTAGACTGCAATTCCACTTACTCTGGTTCTAATCTGTCTCAATTCCACTTTGTCCAAATTTATATTTTCATACTAATTAATTTTCATTCATCATCAACAACTAAATTATCAATTTCACTACAACCATATAATGTACATGTGCATTACAAACACAAATCAATTTATCAATTCAATTACAATCATATCATGTGTATATGCATTACAGACGCAAACCAAATTATCAATTCTGTTACAATGTATATAATGTACATGTGCACTAAGAATTGGTGTGTCCTGGGCTGGTAATACTCACTCAAGCTTACAATGCTGGCAAAGTAGTGTATTTCATGGAAGGTTAAAATCCACATTTGTATTTGTTTGTGTTTGTGGACCTTGCACATCATATTCCGGTATAACACATTGCAAATAAAATTAACATAGTTAAAATAACACATGAAAACGTAAACATAATAATGTGCTCACCTGCATCTCGGGAACTATGTCGAGAACTGTCTCGGGAATTGTCTCGGGGAATGTGAAACCCATAAATGTGCCCAGTGAGCTTCCTTTAAAGCCTCTGCCTCTTGCCATGCGGCTACCACATGCACTTGACTCTGGGCCTCTACCTTCACACGTGAGAGAATTGTGCCCCACAACCCCACACCGGCCACATGTCATGTTGAGATGTCTCCTGGGCAGCACTGTCCAGCTTGGGGCCTCGTCAACATCCCTTATTCTTCATTTTCATGGCCTTCTGAGACGTCTCTTAAATAGCGGTGGCATTATTGGATCAAGGTTCGTCATAAGAGGCCACATGATTTGTCCATTGATCGGGTGTACAAAGTGGGAGTACATCGTCATGTATGTTTTCTGGTGGTAGCACTCATGCGCAAAATCCTCGGGAGATCTCCTTATAAATTGCACACACGAGACTGCATGGACACACGGGATGCCAGTTAACTCCCACATGTAACAGTTACAAGTACGCCTGTCCAAAACGATAGCGTACTATTCTTTACCGTTGCTCGCCTCAAACTGAGCCGCGTTTGAAAAAACAAGACTTCAATTTTGACTTGCAAGTTGTAGTTTGGCAAGTCGATTCTTGACCTGCGGACACAAAAGGTCCGTTGAGTGCGCCATCTTTTCTTATTTTTTAACGATCCTACACAAGATGCTCTTTTTTATAATCTCAAACATACTGAAAATTGGTTTGTCCCAAACTAGTAGGATGCAGGCATTGAAGGACTCGCTCAAATTGTTCAGGCTTATGTCGCACTTTGGGATGGAGCTGAATGCATGTTTGGCCCAGAATCTGGCATCTATTCCTCGTAGCTATACATGGGCTACTAGGTCAAGTAAAAGTAGCTTCTCCATCTCTTTCTCAAAGTGCGTTGATGTTGTGCCTTTAGAAGCGCCCCACATTGCATCCTTGAACAACAAGCCTTTAAAATATTTTTGAAAATTTGCATATAGGTGTTGGATGCAAAAACGATGCTCCACTTGCCCTGCAAACTCTTTGACAGCTGGCACTAGCCCCTACAAAGATTTACAGTATGAGTCAAGCATTGGTACATAACGCATAATTGTCCACCCATTGTCGGTTAGAAATGATTGTCCACCCATTGTCGAACGGGGTATTTAGTTCCTCAAACAACAATTCCAAAAACCAACTCCAAGAATCCCTACATTCTGCTTCAACCATTGCTACAACAATCGGATAAATTTCATCGTTCCCGTCGATGCTGACAGTAGTGAGCAGATGACTCAGAGTCAATCCCTTCAAGTAGCAACCATCCAAACAAATAATTGGTTTACCATAGTTCAACAACTCCATCTTATATGCAGTCAAACACATGTACATCATTTTAAATGTACTCATCTCTAGTTGAACACGCAACGAGCTTCTAGGATTAGACCTTCGAATCTCCTTGGCATACGACTATATGAGCTTGTATTGCTCATTACCATCCCCTTCATTTATTTTTCTAGCCTCATTTCTTGCCTTTCTAGCAAGGTTGGGTGTAATGTTCATGTTAAAATCCTTCCTGGCTGTCTCAATTATGAAAGAAAGATCTCAGTCGACCTGACTTTTAAATCTCTCCAAGTAATACGTTGCCATCCATTTGGCAGAGGCATAATGGCTTTCCATCTTTCTTGAACAAGTGTGAACGTCGTTATAGCTATTGATTTGAAACGTCATTTCACCTTGCATTTTTTAGGCATGCATCCGCCACGTGCATCTTCCCTAGTAGGCAGCCCTCAACTGATAAGAGTCATTGTGGGTGAATTTTATCCCGTACCTATTCTTCAATGAATGATCGATGATTTCTTCTCTAATTTGATCCAATGAACTGTACTTCTTGCCAAGAAACATACCAACGAACGTGCATTCTGCTTGTGGTGGTCGTCGATGCCTACTCTCACCCATGTCCATGTCTTCGTCACTAGATTCATATAACGAACAAACCTCCTTCTCATCTAGAGTTGCTGAGACGGAATGCACCACTATAGTAACTTTGTCTCCAATTGCATGTACATCATGTGCCAAAACTGTAGATATGAGCTCCACTTCAAATGGGCAGTTAACAGATTCCTGAACACTCCCAGACGCCATTGGTGTTCAACAATTACTAATGCTTCAACTTTGCCAACATACAGTACACATCAGCTCTCAGAAAGCTCTAGGGTTCAATAATCGCTGAGAAAATTGCAACGAGCGTAGTGTGAATTTATATAAGGCAGAACGATGCATGACGTTCCGCGACAGAAAGTTGATGTTCTGCGGCGAAAAGTAATCGTTACGCGCAGAAAGTTGTCATTCCATAGCGGAACGTTGTAAATTTTGATTAATATTCACGTTCCACGGCGGAACGTTACATTATCCACCGCGGAACATCAGTGCTAAAACTTCATATTTAGCATTGACGTTCCACGAAGGAACGTGTAGTGTTCTGCTGAGGAACGAAAATTAAAACGTTTAATGGTAAACGTGGTAGTGATATTTTCGGCGTCTATTTTTCATAGTTCAATGGTTAAGTTGTTAGCAAAAATACTTTAGTAGTTGACTTTTCATTGATCACAAAATACAGTGGTTGATTTGTTAATTTTCCAAAAATATTTAATTACTTGAAAAAGTAATTAAACATAATTCACATTTTTTAAAGTTAATATGGACCTACACACATGATGTTAGCAAAACAATATGAAAAAGCTACGGAGGAATGAGATTTCAAATCCGTACTAGAAGTTTAATGTTGGCTGTAGAACCTACCAAGAGGTTTTTTTTAGGTCTGAGGTCGGGTTCGATCCACTTTGGGTGGCAATTTGCATTTCTTTGTTTTTTTTTTAAAAAAAAAACCTCTACCATAAGTCTACCAGAGTCTTGTCGGACAAAGCCAACATTTTGTCAGCCTGCGGACATTTGCCGAGGCTTACTAGAAGCATGAGTAGACCCCAATGGTGTGGAGAGAAAGAAAGACAGTCATGGTCGAGAGAGTGAGAAAAAGGGGTTAAAGAGTAAAGATGAGCACGATTTGTTTCCTCTAAAATGATTGGTCTGAACAATTTGTATCCCCTTAATTTATGATATTTACCATTAACATTTTGATAAAATTAAAAGGGAAATTAACAAAACAAACCCTATAGTTGATGATAATAAATACGGCAAACCTTCAAGACATTTTGTAAACCACTAAAACATTAAACTATGGAAAATAAACAATGCAAACCTTTCCGTCATGTTTTTCGTCTAAAATTACAAAGACAAATGGTGCAGAGACTACCCACTCGTTTTGCAGAATGGTTGACTCAAATGGCAGGGTGTGGTTGAACGGTGGATGACACCAAACATCACACAGAAAACAAACGGATTATCTTCTTCAACAAAATGAAGAGAAAACAGATTGAATGAGCTACAGAAGGATGCAGATAAAGTCAAACGATTAGGAAATAAGAGAGAGAAGGCACCAGGAAGATGGATGCAACAATACTACCGCCATGTAAACAATTTAGGAGGGAGAAAGCTTAGATATATAATAATGGGAAATTAACAAAACAAACTGTACTGCCAATCCTGTCCTTCAGCGTCGATCTTCAAAGTCGATGTTAGTCCTCCAAGAAAAATAAATTTCACTATTAAATTCTATATTATGATTGAAAAGAAAATCGAATATTCAAGAATTTCGAAGTTTACCACAGAGAAGGATGTTCGTCGGAGAGCTCCACCCTCCTTTGTGTTGTCAACCCACCGGAGAGAAAACAGGGTCGATCTAGGTTGCCAGAGAGACGTCCGTCTTAAGCGAGGAACATTAGTTTTGAATTAAGAAACGTCCTTTTTAAGTTGAAACAACATCGTCTTTGTTTGTTTTAAGCGATGGACGTCCGTTGTTACCTGAGGGATGTCCCTTCTAAGCTGGGAATGACGTCGTCTTTGTCATTTTAAGCAAGAGACGTCCGTCATAGGTCAAGGGACGTCCCTCATAAGTCGAGGGACATCCCTTATACGAGGGATTGCTTACTTTGAAGAAGCCTTTCTCTGATAGCCTCTGCATCGTTATGGAATCCTCTCTCTCTCTCTCTCCAAAATCGTCTCCCCAATCCTTCCAATCATCTTCTGGAATCCTCTCTCTCTCACCAAACCCCATTCCATCGAGCATCTCTTGCGATCTTGAAGGGAAATGTCTGAGAGCAAAGAATGAACATATTTAATATTCCTTCATTTTTCTCTTACCTGGAGCTTTGAAAAACTCCTAGATGCCTTTCATGAATTTATGTGTTTTTCAAAAATAATGACAGAATTAAGATTAATCCTGTTAGAACAAACACATTTTGATAAGTAGGAAAACAATGAAGAAGGTACCCAAAAAATACAACAGATCCGGCGCTGGAGAAATCAGCCAAGAAGTAAAACGAACAGACGGACAATAAGAATGGTGGCAAAGAGGCGAGAGAAAAAAACATAGAGAGCAAGGAAAAAAGACATGAAATGACAGACGAGAAGCTTGACAATAAAAACAGTGATGGCAACGAGAAGGGAAGAAGGACGTCCCTCAACCTATAGTCTGTGTCTCTGCAATTTTGGACGGAAAACATAACGGGAAGGTTTGCATTGTTCTTTTTTCATAATTTAAGCTTTTAGTTATTTACAAAAATTCTGGAAGGTTTGCCGTGTTTATTATCCTCAACTATAAGGTTTGTTTTGTTAATTTCCCAAATTAAAATTATAAGGGTAATGTCTCTTTAATTTTCCTCGACGAGTTTACCTGTACTTGATCAAACTTAGTTTCTCAAAATTACACAGAGCAAGAGCTAAAGTGAAGCAACAGTGCGATGGCGGAGAACAAAACCCCCCTGCTACTTCAATACTCTTTTTCCTCTGGCATCATCGACTCAGAGAACCTGATTTTCCCGTAAACATGTCGTTAGCAGACTATCCCAGTGCAGATGTTTCTTTCTTTCAGTGGGCAAGTATATCTCCTTTATCTTTACACATTGTCTAATGTCTTTTTCTGCTGAGTAAAGCAACTCGATACACCTGTTTTACCGGACATTGTCTAAGTCTTTTATAGCTGACTCCAAGTGAGGAGATTGTTATACTCATTGATTTTTCTTTTTTCCACTTTCTTGTTTTCAAGTGTTTTGTTCCGATTGATGCCTACACCATTGATTTTGTAGGACAAATTGCCACCTTTGATACCACACCCCTTCCATCTTGGGAACTTTGGTTCGGATTATCCGCGAGTGAAAGTCAAAGGTGCCCACAAGACGGAGTTATCATGAAACTCAGGAAATGGGCCTAACAAGGGCGGGTGACTCTAGAAAAGGCCAGTATATGCTTGCTAAATTGCTGTCCGCCGAGTCACTGAAATTAATATTTCCCATATTTTCCACACTTCTCTACTCCTCTCACAGATTCTCCATACTGCATTAAGCAGCTTTCTATTTATATAGAAAGGTTCTTGCAAATTGCAAATTGCAAAATGACAAAAAATAAGGCGTTACAGAAAACATGGGAAGGGTTTTAAAGCTTTCAACCACTCATCAATATGATAATCAAAATGATCAAACATTTTATTTGGTCAGTAATTTCAGCCATGTTTAGGCTACTGATTCTATGCAATCCTTTCGTAACTCACAAGTGTAAATGATATTTCTTAACATGCCGACAGATTAAAGCTTAGATGGCTCACGTGCTCCTTGTTCGTTTTCCCCTCTGCCTCAAATTACATGGATTATCCTAGAAAGATCAATTGCTCTATGACCATCTTTACACATTTCTGTAATCTCGCCTTCCCCATCTTTTTAATAAGAAAGATTAAATACTTGAAAATCTTCAGCTGGCCCAACTCCTGAACCTCGTATTCTTAATTGATGTGTACTTGCCTTTTACCTCCAATAGGTTTGCAGAGACTCTTGATCTAAAATGACTGATATTGATGCTCAAAAGTGTTAGAACGATATCTAGTGTTAGAACGATATCTAGAAGATTCATTCTATAACAAACTCTATAAGTTTATTTCCTTCTAGATTTCTCTATACATCTATAAATAGAATATCATTGTAATATGAGATTATTTCCTTCTAGATTTCTCTCTGCATCTATAAAGAGAATATCATTGTAACATGGACCATCAAGAATCATTTTCAATGTAGTCTGTAATTCTCTTTTCCTCACTAAAAGTACATTTCATAATAGTCACGCCGGTAGCTTTCCATGAAGCAGAGAGGAATTCAAGGCAACTTTAATGATGTAATGCTTTATCTTTTCACTGGAAGCGTAGAATGTTGTTGGATGAAGACAAGTATAAAGAAGTTACCGAACCACGGTACAAAGTATTTACTCCTCCTGGAATTGGTGAGTAATATTGGACGAGTTCAACGCTCCAGTACTACCAAAGTTGCCCCCGAGCATCTGGTAATGAAGATTACAGGTGATATTTACTAGCCATACATTTCTATTTCGGATTTGAATGCGGATGCTCAACTGATGATTTAAGTTTGTTTTTAGTTGAAACGACAACGCTTGGATAGCTCTGAGTCGGTTGCCGCCATGGTTTGGGCAATGAAGGTTGTTGGATATCCTTGTGGATGTCATAAATGAAGGATGGAGAGAGAAGGGGATGTGAATGAAAGTGGGGTCTTTTCATACCTCCCCAAAAACTACAATTTACCACATTAAGGTGGGAGGAAATGTCATCCCCACCTTATAACAATTAATAATATTAATAATTCTCGTATTAAAAGTTCACTAATTATGGCAATTTTGTGAAAAAGAAAAGGGCAATTCTCAACTTGAGATTCAAAAAAACAAAAAAAATTCACTTTGACACACGAAAAATAAAGGAGCGTACAAATAAATTTTATGAAAGATTTGCAATATTATAACACGTTGAACAAATTATTAGTTGCAATCCAATTTTGTTTTGTCTTTTAGAAAGAATGATTTATAAAGAATTATGACGTAGAGAAAGTAAAGAAATTTACTTAATTTAAAGTAATTTCTCTTCAATTAAAGTGAAGTATGCTAAAAAAATAAAATTTAAAGAACTCAGAAGAATAAACTTACGAAATTAATAGTACCCAAAAGATGTATAATTAATTCTTTCCTTGGATAGAATGACATTGCAATGAATTCATATAACTAAAAGAATGTATTATTTTTTTTATAATGAGTTGTACCACTTGTTTTTACATGCAAAAGAAAAAGGCAAAACTTAGATTAAAGCTTGGGGCCATCATACCATTATTATCTTGGCCATAACATGAGTACATTAAACTGAGTCCAAAAAAATTAAAAAAAAAACAGGTAACAATAATGGGGGGAAGATTGGTTGGCCACAAACTCCAAATTTACTGACAATAACCAGGCATCATTTTGTGTCGGCTGTAATTTATTAACCTTCTGATCTGATCGTGCAATGCGCCATGGCCCAGCATCGCTTGCTTGAGAATGCGCCCTCACTGGCTCGCCTCTACCAACCTTCTGATGCTCCTTTCTGCCCGCAGCCGTGCGTTGCTTAGAGTAAGCATCAAGACCCCATTTCCCCCTCCAAAGCATTGGACAGAGACAACGCATATGACACACCCCCTACCTTCTATTTCATTATTATAATAATAATAATTATTATTATTTTGATAAAGTTGGAATTTACATATTACACTTTAATTTTTTTTTAATAAAATATACCTCAATCTTTTGATTATCAGTTATATAGTATTGCTATTATTTAATTTAATAAATTCATCAAATAAAATGCACGTGAATAACTTTTTTTCTTATTTTAATTAAAATTCTGATTAATATAGTTGTTTTTTTAGATTGAGCCAAAGAATATAATGTTTGGTTTTCAATTGATCTAGAAGTGAGTTAAAAGTAAAAAGATATTTTGTTGAGTGTATTTTACATAATGAATTTAACAAATTAATTAATGGCAATGGTATGTCCTAGAATTTCGTGTGACCCGAATTCTATTGGGTCAGACCTGTTAACCCGCATTGTGGATCTCATTTAGGGTTTTGTTTTTTCTATAAATTCATGTAAGCTAGAATCTCAAAACTTGCGGTTATATTTTGATTTTCATAGTAGATTTCTTTCTCCGGTCGTAGTTTTTCCCGAAAGAATTTTCCACATAAATCTAGTGTCTCAAATCGTATTTTCTTTTTCCAGTTATCGTTTAATTTTTAACAAGTGATATTAGAGCATAATTGAAAGAGAGATTATAGAATCTGAGTTTCTAAATTTGTCAAAACAATTATTCTCTCTAGTCGTTCTGCATTAAAAAAGTTTTTTTATAATTTTTCAGAAAATTACAATTTTTTGGAAATTATTGCCACATTCATCATGAAAGCTCTGATTTTTCTCTATTTTTGAGTTTGTTGGAGACATTGTACCTTCGAGTAACAAATTCATTATCGAAGGGTATCTATTAATCATCATTCACCATAGATTCACATTGTTGTTCTATATTCTCGCTGTCAAGCTGTTACAATTGGATCTGCTACGAGAGTGTCCTCTACAAAGTTGAATTTTTTGCTAGAGATAAAAATTGTTGAAAAATTTTGAGATTTTTGAAAGATTTTTGGAATATTAAGTTTGATAATTTATGGCAGATCTGGAATCGCAAAAATAACTAATCTTAAGGATTATATTTGGTTGAAGTTCAAATTAGGTTTGATTTTTGTGATATTTGTTATTATTTGTGGGCGATTTGATTTGATTTGATTTTGGGGATGATTAGTTATGATAATAATATCTGATTTTGAGGATATCTTTTGGAATTTTATGATATCCGTGATTTTCTACTTCAATTTTAAGAGAATATTTTTATTGAAACTAATGATTTTAGGTAAGACATTTTGTTGAAGAATGTGTTTTTGTTGCGATAAGATCTTTAAAGTAGATTTTCTACTTTTGGATTGAGATTTCATTATGGTAAGACAACGATAATGAAATTATAAAGAGTTTTTGAAATACATTTGATATGGTAGGTCAAGAGACGATATATCCTTGCACAAATTTGGATGATATTTTGTAGGATTTGAAAATATCATCATCGTAGTTTAAGTATTTCTTAAATCTAGTCAACATCAGTTACTGAATTTATCATTGAAGACTTTTATATTGGTGATCTGTATATTTCTTTGAAACGGGTAGATGGACCCTCGTGGTAGATCTTCTTTAAGGGCGTGGAAGAGGAAGATTTAAAGATTTAAAAATTGGTTCATTGTAATAGAATTTATTTTAAGATGGAGATTATCAGAATTCAGGGTTTTGAATTCGTTTTGTTTGGCTGAGATGAGCACATGCTATGAATCTGTTTCATAAAATTCATGTCAAGGAGGATATTGTTAGAATTCGGTGTGACCTAAATTCTATTAGGCTAGACTAGGGGGTTGATGTGAAATGAGACTATTCGATTATTTATCAAGCCTCAAAGAATATCATGAAGATCAAGCATAAGTGGAAGGTCAAGAGAATAATTGAAGATCTTTTCAAAACTGTCTTCATTCTGACCTTTGCCAATAGTTCGAATATTTTTAAAATGAAGACTATGTCTTTTCAAGAAGTGTTCTTCATGAAAATTGTAACCAACTTCCTAACCTTTCTAACGTATGTTGGATCGTTTAATTCAGAGTCCATTTGCTATGGTAAAAGCCCAAAGAACAGAGAGCAAAAGTTTAAGGGAAGCTCGAGTTTCTAAACTTGGAGATTAAGAAACTCAAGATGTGGAAGCCATCTAAGTGGACGATTTGAACATGTAAAAAAGCTCAAGAGCAAGCCTATGAAGACAAGCGTGGAGGACAAGAGAGAAGGATATTATCTAATACCCCGAAAATATATTTCCTTTTTGATGATGTATTAAATTTGGATAATGTTAATATATGAATAGTGCATCGTATTATGCGATGGTACGTGTTGAGTTGTGCTTGAAAGTATATAGTTAACGTTGAAAAATAATCTAAGTATGAAACACTTAAGAAAAATGTGCACTGTGGAGTTTCAGACGCATGCGGATGCCGTACGGACGTAAATTGGCGTCCGTAGAACTGTTGTATTGTGCCCCTGTACTTTGGGACGACATGGGGACAAGGATTTGGCATCCTAGAGTCATGCAGACGCCTATGCGGACATTGCAGACGAAGATGCCCGCGTCCGCATTGAATCTGTCCAAATTCTGGACACATTTGGACGACTTGCGGACGATGCGGACGAGGATAGTTCACATTCGATTTGAATTTGTACAATTCAAAACTCATTTCGGATGACTTGCGGACGAGTGCGGACGAAGATGGCTCGTGTCCGATTTGACTCTGGACAATTTTATGACACATTCGGACGAATCGCGGACGAAGATTCGGACGAGACATCGCGTTCGAATGTCGCCTACGGACGATACAGACAAGATTTTAGGGCGTGTCTTCTTGTCCCAAATTGAGTTGCGGACGAGGTCGCGGACGACTCGACTCGTCGTCCGGATTATTGGGAATTTCAGAGAAACCTATTTATAAATCCCTCTCTCTCTCTTCCGATTTTGTAACCCACTTAACAAACTCTCTCCTCAAACTCCCCTGCAGCATGACCAGTCCTTCCCCATAGGTGTGGAAGTCTTTCCAGGTGGTTCCCTCTCAATGGACCACTCTCCATTGAGGTGTGTGATTATCTTCTGGGTGATTACCTCATCGGTTCAAAGTTGCAACATTCAAGTGGATTCTCTCCCTCTCTCTGCCTTCCGTCTATAAGAGGGGAGTTTCTACTCTAGTAATGGGCATTTGTGATGTGTGGGGTGTGGCTCTTGTTGGGGAGTGATTTTTGAGTGTGAAGAAAATTGTGGTGAGTGTGATTGTGTTGGACGAATTGTACTACAGATTGTAAGAATCTTTCTACTTGAGAAGATTGAAAGGTAAGGCTGAATGCTGGGATTTTATTGTTACAAATTAAGTTATGAATCCTCAGCTTAGGTCAGGATTGACAATGAGGAAATTGACTAACCACTCGTACTGTTTTGCTAAGGGATAGAAAACTCATTGTGGTTGCTTTTTTTTTGCTGATGGCTGTGGCTTTGCTACTGGATAATTGAACTGGAAATTAAGGTAAGAATTTAGAATATGTAGTTGGCCAGAGGAGGCCCTACATTACGTGTTTTGAGTGATTTTAATGTGATATGAGATGTTTTGCTAGAAAGGATAAGTTATGTGGAATTTACTGCTAGAAATTGGATCTGTTATACTCTTATTTAAATCGCCAAGCTTTGATTTCCTTTAAGTGACAATCATGGACTGTTAAACTCGATAGTGAGAAGCAGTAAAAGTTTGAATTAGTGATTATTGAAATCTTGGTTGTGTGATGTTGCTATATACCATGATAGTTGTCATCAATTGTGAAACGACATGAAATTCTGTTTGCAGTTGAACTTACCATTGTTGTTACTGTCAAATGGAAGGGATAGATTAATTGTTGAAACAATAGGTTGCTTGATGATATGAACTACTCTTCTTGGGTATAATAGCATTATAGGCATGTTAGCAAATTATTTGGCCAAATTGAATCTGGAAATTCACATGGAAATGTTGGGATAAAGATAAGTTGAACCCTGTTTTGATTTAATCTGGATATGTTGTTACCCTGCTTATAACGGTTAAAAGAATGCCTTGTCCTACACTAAACCTAGTTACTAGGATGAAGTGACAATAGTTGTGCTATCTTTCATTTGAGATTCTATCTGTTAAATATAACTGTAATGATTACGTTTCTTTTGTTATTTCCATGATTTACTTTATGGTATTTATGAATCATCCTAGGATTTATGAAATTGTTTACATATTGCATGTCATCATAAAATACATAAATAGGCGTGTGGGGGTTCGGGTGAATTGTGACTTTCCATACGGTAGATTCCTTCTACGTATGGAGCGGTAGGTCAGAAGTTAGAAGTTAGTTACGTGGATTCTAGGGTTCACAACTTCCCCGTTTTGAAACCCCCAACGTCTTCAACAAAAATGAGGATACCTGCTTGTGGAAACACCCCCGATGGATATATCTCCTCGTCGGAGTGACTGGTTAGGCCACAAGACTCTAGGGAGTATTTCACCTTAACTTCCAGAAGAGATACAGTTCTCTTCTGTAATGCATTGTGTGGTCACACATCATTTGCATTGCATTTAAATTCTGATTATTGCTGGGCATTGGGCTCATTGTTTTTCCCCCTAAGGTAGGTGATATTTATAATGAAGGTGATGTATCAGTTGAGGAGGAGGCGTTCTAAGATGACCCCTCGTGTTATCAGTCGATTTGACCTGCTGAGTGTGGATTATATGGGGCGAGAGATGATGGTATTTTGAGAGAAGGGTATTTTGGTAAAATTAATATTAGTCGTATTTTGAACGTATGAATAATTGTAGTCAGGAACTTTGAAACTTTTGTTAAATTATTGAAACTATGTTTTGAAACTTATATTATCTATTCCGCATTTCTTACTCTCATATAAATGAATTTAGAAAATTGAATAAATTAAGCGAAAAATTTTATATGATGTATTTTTAAAACGAGAAAAATGGTTTTAAATTAACGGGGCGTTACATATTATCTCTACAGATCCTCTAAAAAGATCCATTTATTTAGGAGATCTAGATGCACTTATCTAGGAGATCTAGATCCACTTATCTAAGTGATCTAGATTCACTTATCTATGTTATCTTTTATTTAGTTTTCTAATTTATGTTTGTAAAAGGCTATATAAAGTCACTTAATTTTATGTTTTACACAGTTGTTGAATTTTGATAAAAAAAAGCTTTTGCTTTTTGGGAATTGAAGAGATCATTTTCTTCATTTGGTGAGTGATATCCAAAGACCTTTTGGTGCGTAATATCCAAAGTCCCTTTCGTGTGAGTTATATCAAGAAAGAAACTTGCAGTCGCATCCTTATCCAAGGAGGTGAGAAGCGTTGCGTTCATCCATCACGTGCAGTGCATTCCGTGCGCGCATCAGGGGTCCGCATTGTAGATCTCATTTAGAGTTTTTTTTTTCCCTATAAATTCATATTAGCTAGAGTATTAAAACTCGTAGTTATATTTTGATATTCATAATAGATATATTTTCTGCTTGTGATTTTTTTTGGAAAGGATTTTTTTACGTAAATCTAGCATTCCACATCATATTTTATTTTTCAAGTTATAACGATATATTTATTGATTGTTAAAAAGTTTGTCTAATTGTAAAAAAAAAAAAAATTGTATATGAATATTTTCTATTTACTCTCTCTATTTTTATTTTTCATTAAGTCATTGTATTTTTGATTTTATTTATAAATAATCCTTCAATATGTCAATATATAGTCAATATGAGCTGCTCTAAAGTATATGGTCTATCTAGCACAGGGTAGGCTATTTGTATTTAAATTAGTTGAACTAATATAATTTTTTATTATTTATTGACATTATTATGTACTTACTTTTGTCTTTAATAAGTGAATCCAATTATTATTAGCAAAATAATATGTAATTCTTGTTTTGACTTTTGAATTTTCAAGCTAAATAAAATCCAGTTCAAATCTGCGGGTTCCCACCCCAGCTTTAGAAGATGGAGCTGTTCGTATGCTTGAGAGCACAGGATTTTGACGCGTGTAAATTGTCGGGTGGGGCCATAGCTTATTAGTAGATCCACGTGGGTGAAAATTTCTAATATGTGGTTCGGCCTTTCTTATGGTCCATTATGCGTCGGATCACTCAACTATCGCTCGACACGTTTTAATGCAATATTTATTCAACTTTGAATTATGGAATCCATGTGGAGTTACGATTTTAGCAATTGTTAATTTTAGAGTCCACTTTGCTCCGACTTACTCATTGACACCATGGGATGCAGCTCAACAAAACCGGTAATTTTAGTTTGATTCGGTTTTAATACATTTATAGATGATTGGTTGTGTTTGGGATCGGAAAGAATTGGTAATCACAATTTGATTGAACCAACCGATATATTACAATTTTAGGGCTAAAACCAAGTCTAAATCTCGACTTAACTTATAATTATTAGACTAAAGTTTATATATTTTAATAAAATTAATTTTTATGAAATGATTTGGTTTGTATTGGGGCAGCTCTAAACTTGACTTCTACCACCTAAATTCAACATCTCTAATATTCAAGAAAAAGTTTGAAACCGTAGCTAGTCTAAATTACATTTATGTACTTCATTAGTTACGCATGAAACTACTTCGCAAAATGACAAGAGAGAGAAAACTAGAGGGTAAATACGTCATTGACGGATTGTCGGTCACAACAGTCAAAACGTCAATCACACGGAGCGATGAGGGCTATTACCGTAATTCCAACGGTACCTTGCCCTATAAAACAAAGAGTTAGTTGGATCATTTGGTAATTTGGCACCGAGGAATCGAGCAGTTACTCATGTAGTCATGTGCTTCTTCTTAACTTCGCCTGCAAATCACTTCACTGGAGAGAGATAACCAGAGAGTGAGGGAGAGGCCAAAGGAAAGGATAAAGAACCGAAAAAACCAAGGAGAAGCTGTAAAGCAGAGCAAACTCTTTTATTCTCTCTTTCTCTGCTCTGTCTTCAGTTTTGTTGCTTAGCTCAGTCTCAAAATTTGGGCCTTCATCTGCTTGATTTGATTGTTTTTTTCTATTTTCTATATCAATTTTTTCGTGGAGGCCGGTGAAGGAAGAATTTCGGAAGAAAATGACCTGGAAAAGCAAAGGAGAGCAGTCTTCTAGGAGCTTTATATCAAATAAATGGACGCTTTTTCTTTGCTTCGGATGCTTTTGTGCCGGAATGCTCTTCACCGACAGGTTTCAACTATCATTTTCTCTGATTTTCGTTAATGCAGGTGGCTTATATCAGTGAGCGAACTTCGAATTCCCATAAAAAATTTAGCTAACTGTGGAATTTTGGAATCGCCTGTTGGAGAATCGCTTCGTTGTTACCGCGGCCGAATTCATCGTCTAATCATTTCTTTTGGCGTTCTAAATTCTGTCGTTATATTCATCAATCCTGTTGTAGTATTACTGTAATTTACCCCCTACGGTCTAGGCCTTGATTTCTCTGATGAATCAAGCGGATTTTCCCCCTTTTGTCAAGTTTTCGTTTGGGTCTTCGTATGTAATTTCTTGTGATGTTTAACTTCTTATTGGGATATATCAAGTTAAGCGAGTTCTTGGAGAGGTGTAATTGATTTAAATAAATAGTTTTTTTTTCCTTACGAATTTGCTGTAGCAGTAGGTAGATATATTGTTTAAATTGTTATTGATATGTTGCTGGATTTGAGACGGAGGAAGCTAAATATCATATTAAAGTGAGTTTTGTGCTGAAATGAATAATTCGTAACAGGATGTGGGCTATCCCTGAATCTAATGGCTTCTTGAGAAAAACAGTTACAGAAGCTGAAAAATTAACGCTAGTTTCAGATGGTTGTGATCCCAAAACTGTAAGTATCTTCTTTTCATTTGTTTATAGAAGGGCATTGATCTTGTTTAATGCGTTAGGTAATCCCCTTTTTTTGGTTCTTGAAGTTGGATCTAAAGGAAGTAAAGCGTGAAACTAAAGATATTTTTGGTGAAGTTTATAAGACACATAATGCCATACAGTGAGTAACTCTGCAAATTTTGTTTTAGTTAAAAGTAGCCATGGTTGGGCGATTGATTTTAGAAAAATTATTGTAGGACCTTAGACAAGACTATTTCGAATTTAGAGATGGAATTGGCCGCTGCAAGGGCTGTACAAGAATCAATACGAAGTGGCTCCCCTTTACAAGAGGAATTAAAGGAAAATGAAACAACTGGGAAGAGAAGGTATCTGATGGTCATAGGAATTAATACTGCTTTTAGCAGCAGGAAAAGAAGGGATTCAGTTCGTGCTACCTGGATGCCGCAAGGTACATGGATTAATTGGCTTTGTCTTTTTTCCATTGATTTGCTCATGGGTCTTCTTTTTGGGTTACTAATATCCATATTTCTGTAATTAATTTTGTTTTACTTTGTTCTTGATGATTGGTTCTCCTGGAAACATTAAAAATAGGAGAGAAAAGAAAGAGATTGGAGGAAGACAAAGGCATCATTGCTCGATTTGTTATCGGTCATAGGTCAGATCTATATTTTGTATCAAATGTAGTTTGTGACACCTGGATTAATGGTTATAATAATACGAATCTAGGTTGTAGATCTCATCCCAACAGGACTTGTTCATCCTATTTCTTGACATCTACTAGTTACAATAATTAAGTATTTTGAGATTCATTTTTCTTTTTAAGGGAAACTTATTTGAATTTTGTCTTTTCACTTGTTATGCAGTGCCACATCTGGAGGTATTCTTGATAGGGCTATTGAAGCTGAGGATAAAAAGTACGGAGATTTTCTTAGGCTGGTAATTTTTTTCTTTCTGCTTTGCAAAATGTTTTGATTCTTTTCAGATTAATCACTTTTTTTTTCCATGTCCGGGCCACGTTCTGGAGCAGGATCATGTTGAAGGATACCTCGAACTATCTGCCAAAACAAAGATTTATTTTGCTACAGCTGCTACTTTATGGGATGCAGATTTTTACGTCAAAGTTGATGATGATGTACATGTCAATATAGGTAAATAATTCTGAAAGTTGTTAGATAATTGTCAACCTCGTAAGTAATTTCATGCTCTTGTTTATGAACCAGTTTTACTGAAATAAGAAACCTATCAGAGATTGCTAAAGTTATCTCATAACTCGTTTTATCATTTTCTAACCTTTTGTTCATTCCACACCAAATCGGTCCAGCAACACTTGGAGAAACTGTAATCAGACATCGATCCAAACCGCGGGTCTACATTGGATGCATGAAATCTGGCCCCGTTCTTGCACAAAAGTGAGGCTCTTTTTACTATTTTTTTTATTGCTCAAGTAATTAAACTTCATTTTTTATTAAACTATCCTCAACGCAGGGGAGTGAGATACCATGAACCCGAATATTGGAAATTCGGCGAAGCAGGGAACAAATATTTTCGTCATGCTACAGGACAACTATATGCCATTTCAAAAGATTTGGCTAATTATATATCAATAAATCAGTAAGCTTTCATTCATTTTCATAATGGGTACGGCCATGAAGATATTTAGGATAGCTCTACCATAATTGAACTTCTTGCCGCTTGTAATCTCAGGCACGTTCTACACAAATATGCCAACGAGGATGTTTCCTTGGGATCTTGGTTTATTGGACTTGATGTGGATCATATCGATGACAGGAGATTATGTTGCGGCACCCCACCAGGTGAAGTCATATTCTTACGAATTTTGTGATTATAATTTTGCAAATTTTAATTAACTGAACATGATTTGAGCTAAATAAGATCTTTAAGTGGCCACTCTCAATCACACCCACAAGTCCACAAATAGTATTTCGCTATTTATGACCCTCTCCCAAGCGTCCCATCCTATTAATTCTTGTGGACGTTCACTCAATCTCTCTTTGAAGAAATAGAAAACAAACATCGGATATTCTTTAGCTAGAAAACGAATCTTTACAACTAACAAAGAATATTAGAATCATAATTTCTTTGAGTAAATATATTCTGGTGGTTGAAGGTGGAGCACATGGCTTGGCATTGCTCTCCTTTCTTTGCCTTGTGAGGTTTGTTAGTGCTCCTTTTGGAAGTATTGACCCTTCTTTGTTGGTGCAGATTGCGAATGGAAGGCACAGGCAGGCAACATATGCGTTGCTTCATTTGACTGGAGCTGCAGTGGGATTTGCAGATCTTCTGAGAGAATTAAGGAAGTCCATAAACGTTGTGGAGAAGGTGAGAAAGCACTGTGGAGTGCTACTTTCTAGGTCTCTTCCAAACTCAGGAAGAATCTAAGCAGCTTGATTAGCTATAGAATTCCAATGTGCAAACCAACTCGTCCTTGCACAGTAAATATATCTATTATCTGTACTATTTTTAGAGAGAGAGAGGGGGGGAGATTAGAATATACATTTAACATTGTTTTTCAAAAAGTATTATTAAGTAAATATGAGAGTGGAATTCAGGATACGCTCAGGACTTGTAATTAGCAAATTGAATGAGATTCAAAAAAATACAGCATCAAGCAGGTTCCTCTGACATCGACGAAGAGTGGAAGAGAAATACATGGAAATACTCTCTCTCTCTCTCTCTACTCTCTCTCTCTCTCTCTGCGTAGCTGCAAGATCCAAAGGCGAGGCTGCCTGTAAGTGGAATCCTACAAATGATTCATCAAAAAGAGATGAAGATAGAAATGAACTTACATCGTACCGACGAATCACTTTCTCATGATCATATAATTTTTTATAGTTTATCATCACTGCCTGGGACTACATTACCATTACCATTACCATAGAAGAAGAAGAAGAAGCAAAGTAGTAAATGCTTACCACCTTTCTGCGCCGCAATCTTTACTTGACATCTTTCTTAATATTTGTTGAAAGAAAAGACGAGGAAGAAAGTGGAAGGACTACCTGAACAATCCTCAGTTGAGAAGGGAGAGGAAAAGGTGGAGTGTATGTAGAGCAACCGTACGTGATATTGGCACGGCTCAATAAAAAGCAAGATGCTGTATCATTAGAGCACTGTTTTCTTATTGAACCGCACCAATATCTCGTTCAACTCCAATCGCTTCTCTTCCCATATACGTCATCTGCTACAAAATAATCGACCAAAACTGGGGTGCTTTGAAATGAACAGTTGAGAATATCTTCAAATTGGAATGACAGAGAAATAAGGTCATTTGACCAAAGCAGAAAACAGAAGAAAATGGGTATACTTACAAAACAACGAAAATGCAATGTAAAAGGTTAAACAAAGCAAGGAAGGTGAAAGAGATGGATGGTTTGGTTGGAGAAAGGAAACAATGGAGAAGTCTGGGAAGAAATGGACGTGAAAGGAATCGAGAGAGAGAGAGAGTATCTTTAAGAAGATAAGTGGCCAAGAGAGAGTCAAAAAAGTGTTGGTAGCATTGAAGAAGTGGCATTAAAATTTCTACCAACCTCGCAGAAGAGGAAGTTGGAATATTAATTTAAGAGGGTACAATGCTCGTGAAAAAAGCTTATGGAGACAAAACTGTGGCCTTAAATGTTGCATTAATGGAGGATGGGTAGTAGAGAGAGAAATAGATGGAGAGAGAGAGATGTTTGTGTTCGATGAGCATTTATGTCAAGAATAAGACAAAGTTTGGTTTAGTTTTTAGGTTTCTTCGTAGGTTTTCAGTGATTTAAAAAGTATTCCTTGCAGCCACTGTGCATTTCCCTAGTGTTTCTTCTGTCTGTCAGCAACTGTTTATTAACCTATTTTATGCTTCTTTCAGTCCACTTAGCTTTACCATTGCTGAGACGAGTAATTAATTATACACGAAGAAGTCCTCAGAAAGGTAACTAAATCAACGAAAGACTTCATTTAGTAGCCATTAATCTACTCCTGTAAAGAAAATGAACAAGGTTGGAATGTTCAATCCTGAATCCAATCTCTGTCCAACCAGTGAAATCTCAATCTTTATTCATTTACTTCAACCATAAGTTAATGGCCTGGAATTTCCTTCAGATTTTAATGCGTTTCTTCTTTTGGGCAATACCTATTTATTCTGCCTTTGGCTCACTCCACAGAATAGTATTAAATGCTGGTGGACATGCATCCGCAAGGCAGCGATTCTCTTCCCTTTTTCCATTGTCTAGGTGATATTCAAATTGAATCTGAGCTCACCTTAAGAAAAACTCACAAAATTTTGCATCTTTAAGTAAACTCTCACTCCTAAAGACATGTTCTTTAAACTCCAAAATCAGCCTAGAATCGTTGACTTGTATAATGTTATCTCCCTGTCATCGTCACGTCCCATTTTTTAATAAAAATAATGAACACACATGGGCATGCATCACATCATTTGGTAAAGCAATCGTCATCACAGGGACAAGTTTAACATTACATATAATACTGGGAAAATGACAAATCAATTATCATTTTTATTGTTAGTGACAAACTAATCATTATTATTTTTTTATTAATAATATAACTATTGAACTTTAAAAAATTGTCACTACAAACATTATCGTTAACTTTCTAAAAATCATGTTAACTTTCTCAAAATCACAGTGCAAAAGAACAAATACCATAGAAAAAAACAGAAGAAGTCGTGATTTTAAAATAGATTTTCATTGGAAAATAGTTAATATTCATGGAGAATAGATTTAGAAGATTTTGAATTTTGTAAAAGAATGAATTTAGAAGATTTCAGGTTTTATAATTTAAAAGATTTTGTAAAAGAATGTTAATATTTGTAGTTTTTGGATGATTTACAATTGTTTTACAGTCCATGAGAGAATCATAATTTGTCTGGGTTTTTGTATGAAGAAGAAGAAGAAGAGAATGAATTTTTTTTCATTTGCAGACGAACCGCGACGGTTTGACATAAGACTGCTGGGCTTTGTCATGAGACCGTCACGGTTTGTCGTTAAGCCGTAGCGGTCTCATGACAAACTGTTGTGGTGTTAGAATTGGTCTACGCCGCGGTTTGTAGAGTCTTTTGACCTCTTCAACTTCAAAGGACCATAACTTTGGCTACAAGTGTCAGAATTGACTTCATAAGATATTAAATCGAAGCTCTTTCAGATATTTATGACTTGTTACTGAGTTTGCCCCATGACCCACACTTCTCGTGCCCAAAATCGCACGTTTAAACCCTCAAATTTGCAATCAAAGAATTTAGACAAATCGCGAGTCATGAGACCGTGGCGGTTTCATGACAAACCGCTGCGGTCTCATAACAAATCGCTGCTGTTCGTCGTCAAATCGCTGCTATTTCATGACAATCGCTGCGGTTTTTTGTCAAACTGTGGTTTCACTACAAACCGCTGTGGTTTGTCATCAAACCGCCGCGGTTCGTTGTCAAAACGTTAACGACAAATGTGACAGCGATGATAGCGACTTCAATTTTCTATAGTTCGGTGGTTAATTTGTTAGTAAAAAGAATGATGGTTAGTTTGTTAAAAATGGTAAAGGATAATGGTTAATTTGTCATTTTTCCTATAATATCCTATCACATGATGATCTCCGAGAGAATAGGTCTTTTGAGGTACAACTACATGGATGGTGAGAGGTTTTATAAATACTAACAAGTTTTATGAATAGTGGGCAGTGCATATATGACAGTAGGAAATTGCATGCGTGATACCCTGCGCTTTTGCAACTAAAAAAAAAAAAATATTATTTATTAAATTTTGAATTTAAAGAGGGCAGCTTCTTTTCCTTGTGAAAGGGGACGTTTTCCCTCCAACCATAATTAATGATTTTAATTGGCATCTTGAAACTAGAAAGGTGATTGTTTGTTGAGTCAAGTGAGAGGGCACGTCAATGGAAACAAATAATTGTTGTTGTTGTTGAGTTTGAAAATGCAATTTTATTGGGTGTGGGAAACAACATTAAAACGTTGGTTTTGCTTAGGTATGAGAAAGTTAATCGTTTCTTTCGAAAGTTTATGTCAAATTTAGATTTTGGTTGGGTTATAGGAAAAACTCGAATTTCAGCAACGAAAGTCAAATTGGCTTCAGATTTTTGAAATTTAGACAAGTTATTAGGAGATTTATATGTTTTTTTGAGTTTTTTTTTTCTCTGTTTAAGGTTTTTTTATTCTATTAGGAGATTTATAAATTTAGGCTAGGGCGATTGGTTGATTGGCTAGTTGAGCCGGACTACCTAACCATTAGTATGATCGTCTGGACATATGAACGACCAATTACTTACATGTCAGTGCGAATGACTGGACCAGTAACCGCAAGATTTTTTGGTCCACGGGAACATATTTTTGGGTCAATTTTTCATGGGATTATTTCCTAAAATCTGTGAGTTGGTTACTTTCCTGATTATGGGTCCCACCAAATCTTTGAAGGTTTTGAAAAGCTGGTTGGAATATATATAGGTGCTAGAGGTTGACTCTTATTAGATAAGGGTGGAATTGGTTCGATTCGGTTTGATTTTGTAGTGAATTGAAACGAACCGACTCTGTTCGGTTTTGAAAATGTAAAACTGAAACCGAAACAAATCTATTGGCAAATCGATAAAAAACCAAACCTCGATTTTTGGTTTTTCTCGGTTCGGTTTTTGGTTTTTGAAAAAACTAAAAAATTTGGATTTTCTTAGCTTTTCAATTTTCAAATAGTATAGATAATATTTTGTATGACATGTATGTGTCATTTATTTGTTAATTCATGTAATTTATTATTTTAAATATTTATATTCCATCATGATAAATTAAAATTTTATAAATAATTAGATTATAATTTTATTATTTATGAAAAATTTGTAAAAAAAATTGTAAAGTGTAGTAGTAAATATTTGATTATTGGAATTTGGTTAAATGAGTTGGTTTAAGTTTATTTCGGTTCAGTTTTACTTGGTTTTTTATCATTAAAACTGAGAACCGAACCGAAGATTTCAGTTATATTCGATTGGGTTTTAAATTCAATTTTTTCGGTTATATTCGGTTCGGTTTTAAATTCAATTTTTTTGCCTTTTAAAACCGAACCGAACGGAGTAAAATCATTCAATTTGGTTCGGTTACCCGGTTTGAACCGAACCGATTTCCACCCCTATTATTGGATGTCCGGGTTTTGGACTCATTATTTTGGTATTGTGAATTACTCCATTCAAGGTAAGAAATTTTTTATTATATTTAGCAGTGCATATATTATTTTATAAAACTTATTTTGAAATGAATTCTCATATTTCCATTATGTGACATGTCTTTCAGTTACGTTGGTTTTTTTATGCTATATGTATATTTTCACTGCCATGACTTATTTGAGCATCCATTAAGCTATTAATCAACTCAGATGTGCGAACTGAGTTTGATTGACCCGTGTGGAGGCCTTTGTTTGTGGTACACATTCAACAGTTGAAAGATGTGTCGTATTCTGTGAATTAGAGTAATGAGATAAATAATTGTGTTGTATCCCTGAGTGTGAAACCTTAAACCTGATTAGGGTTGTTGGTGGTTTTATGATCGCTAAGTATCACAATTATTCTTATATATGTTTATGACATTATGTGCTGAAAGTCCTTGAATGACTCTATTTTCACCGAGATTTTTATATCCTTTCAGTAGTGACCTTTTTTCTATATGTATTGCAATGTAATGGATTGATTTATCTCAGTTTTAAGATATGATTTCTTCATAAGATGCTCACTTATAATAGTTATAAAATTATTCAAATAACACTTACATCTTTATTGAGTTTAGTCGACTTACCCTAATGACATATTTTTGAGATCTTAATCAACGCTGCCGATGCAAGATTAGACTCTACTTATCTTTTTAGTTAATGTGTCACTTGAGAGTTCTTGTATTGATGAGACTCTTAGATGTTATTTCCTTGAATCTTCATATTCACATATGTTATGGTGATTTATTAATTGCACAATATTTTATATTTGATCTTATATTGTTACATTATCTAATGTTCACCGTTGGATTTGGTTTCATCCCAACATTTTTTGGGCCCTGTCTCTTTATTCGATATTTGATTTTTAAGTCTTCTACTACAAACTTATTTATTTCTAATGACGGTCAGATGGTTCGATTCTTCCACAGGTCGAATCATTCTTTGTTCTGTCACAAGTCCTTTTTGGATCGTGATAGCATGGATCATAAAAGATTTGAAAAAAAAACTCCTGATGGCTCGTGTGTGTTGTGGGAAACTGGTAACAATTGTAGCCCAATCAATATTGTTTCTAAGATGGGATTAATTTGGTCAAAATGTAGTCATGTTGAGCCAAGATTTGCCGATCTCTTTTTGAAACTCTACAATGTTTTTGCCACGAGTATCTTTGATTGGCTCAAATACCACTTGATTCATATACGGAAAATGACAAACCAACCATCATCCTTTATTGTTGGTGACAAACCAACCACTATCATTTTTTTCCTAACAAATTAACCACTGAACTATAGGAAAATGTCAAATTCAACATCACTATTACTTTTGCCGTTAAACGTGATGATGTGGCGCTGCGGGGGTTTGCATAGTCTTTAAAAACTAAGCGAAGAATTGTGATGAACCGCATTGGTGTGTCAACACACCGCGGCAGTTTGGTATGAAGCTGCAGCGGTGTGTTGACACACCGCTGCAGCATCCGCCTAAACCGCAGCAGTGTATTGATACACCGCTGCGGCATTAGCCTAAACCGCATCGGTGTATTGAGACACTGCTGCGGCGTCATCCTAAACCGCAATGGTGTACTTTGAATTGTATAAATTCATCGAGGACTTCTTACGATTTTCTCAGACAATTTGTCAGCGATTAGCAAACCCTAGAGAATTTTGAGAGCTGAAGTGAACCGCATTTTGGGGAAGTTGAAGAATTTGTTGAAAAGCAAATGGCGTCTTGGAGTGTTGAGGAATCTGTTATTAACCGTCAAGTTGAAGAGGGGCCCACAGCCACGTTTTTTGCCAATTAGGTACGTGGAATTGGAGATGAAATGGCAATAGTGTTGCATTCCGTCTCAGCAAATCTACACGAGGATGATGAGGAGGACCTCCATTCATTATGCCAATCCAGTAGTGACGAATACATGGACATGGCCGAGAGTAGGCCTAAACGCCCACCATAAGTAGAATGCAGCTTCGCTGGTATGGGCATTGACAAAAAGTATAGTTCACTGAATAAAATTAGAGAAGAAATTGTCAATTATGCGTTGAAGAATGGGTACGGGATAAAATTCACCCACAGTGACGCACATCAGTTGAGGGTTGCATGTCAGAAAGGATGCATGTGGCGGCTGCCCGCCTAAAAAATGCAAGGTGAAATGACGTTTCAAATAAAGTTCTACAACGACGTTCACACTTGCTCAAGAAAGATGGAAAGCCGCTATGCCTCTGCCAAATGAGTGGCAGCGCATTACTTGGACAGATTTAAAATTCAGGCTGACTAGGACCTTTCTTCCATAGTTGAGACAGTCAGGAAGGACTTCAACATCAACATCACACCCAACCTTGCTAGAAGGGCAAGAAATGCAAAAAAAAAAATTAACTATAGGGATGACAATAAGCAATACAAGCTCATATGGTCCTATGCCGAGGAGATTTGAAGGTCGAATCCTGGAAGCTCGGTGCGCATTGACCTAGAGATGAGTGCATTTAAAAGGATGTACATGTGTTTGGCTACATGCAAGATGGCGGTGCGGAACTGTGGTAGACTAGTTATTTGTTTGGACGATTGCCACTTGAAGGGAGCGACTCCAGGCCAGCTGCTTATTGCTGTCACCATCGACGAGAACGATGGAATGTATCCGATTGCTGTAGCAGTGGTTGAAGCATAAAATAGGGCTTCTTGGAGTTGGTTTCTGGAATTGTTGCTCGACGATCTAAACACCCCCTCTGGCAATGGATGGACAATCATTTCTGACCGATAAAAGGTGCGGTTGATTGCTTTTGCCTTCTGTGTTTATGTTATGCATTTTGTACCAATGTTTGACTCATACTATGAATCTTTGTAGGGGCTAGTGCCAACAGTCAGAGAGGTGGCAGGGCAAGCGGATCATCGGTTTTGCATCCGACAGCTGTATGTCATCGGTTTTGCATCCGACACCTGTATGGCAATTGTCAAAAACAATTTAAAGGCAGGTTATTCAATGGTGCAATGTGGGCCACATCTAGAGCCACAACAGTGAGGCAATTTGAGAGAGATGACGAAGTTATTTTTGCTTGATCAAGCGGCCCACAACTATCTACTAGGAATAGATGTGAGATGCTGGGCCAAACATGTCTTCTGTTCCATCCCCAAATGCGACCTAAAGCCTCAATAACTTCAGTGAGTCCTTCAACGCCTGCATCCTACCAGCTTGGGACAAACTGATTCTAAGTATGTTCGAGATCATACGAAAGGACATCATGTGTAGGATTGTGAAAAAAATGAAAAGATGGCTCGCTCGATAGACCTTTGTGTCTGCAGATCAGCAACTGGCTCGCCAAACTACAATTTGCTGGTTGAAATTAGAGCCCCCAGTTTTCAGGAGTTGCCCAGTCTGAGGTCAGCAATGGTAACGAACAGTACTCTATCGATTTGGACAGGCGTACTTGTACCTATTACCGGTGGGAGTTGACCAGCATCCCGTGTGTCCATGCAGTCCTGTGCATTCACTTCACGAGGAGATCTCCTGACGAATTTGTGCATGCGTGCTATCACTGGGAAACATACATGGCGATGTACTCCCACTTTGTCCACCCCGTCAATGGACAAATCGAGTGGCCTCCTATGATGTATTTTGATCCAATTATCCCACCGCCATTTAAAAGGCTTACAGGAAGGCCGCGAAAACATAGAATATGAGATGTGGACGAGGTGCCAAGCTGAACAGTGCTGCCCAGAAGATATATGAACATGACTTATGCCTGGTGTGGGGGTGTGGGGCACAATTCCCGTACGTACAAAGGTGGAGGCGAGTCCAGTGCATGGGCAGGCAGAGGCGACAAAGGCAGAGCTAGAGCCAGAGGCAAAGGTGGCAGAGGCAGGTCGGAGGGCACATTTATGGGTTTCAGAGTCGCCGAGACAATTTCTTCCATAGACCCCAAGACAGTCCCTGAGAGAGTTGCTGAGACAGTTCCTGACATAGTTCCTGAGACGTAGGTGAGTCCATTATCATGTTTATGTTTTCAAGTGTTATTTGAACTATGTTAATGTCATTTGCAATGTGTTTTGCAGGAGGATGATGCGCAAGGTCCACAAACACAAACATATATAAATGTGGACCTTAACCTTCTTTGATACATTGGTTTGATAAAGTAGGTTTGATATATATGCAATTGTAATGGACATTATCGTTGTAAAATTTGAATTGATAAATCTGAATTGGTTTAATAAATTTGAATTGATATATTGATTTCATCCATTTGGTTGCTGAGAGTAATGAAAATTTATTAGTATGCTAATGTCTAGTTACAAACTGTGAATTTGAATCTGCCTTTTAGAGCCATGACAAGCCACTGCGGTGTTAATGCACATGTTTATATGTTTGTAATAGAATTGGTTTGTAGTTGTAATTGATGAAATGTTTATAATGGAATTGATGTTTATAATGGAATTGATAATTTGGTTGTTGATAATGAAATAAAAATTGATTATTATGAAACTGTACGGGTTATTGAAAGAAGCACGTATTATGAAACCGCAACAGTGTGACTATAAACCGCGACAGTTTCTTATGACGCTGCAACGGTGTGACGATAAACTGCTGTGACTTCATATGACATTGCAGCGGTGTCATGAGAAACCACTGCGGGTTCATATGACACCGCAACTGTTTATTGTGACACCGTAGCGACTTCATATGACACCGCTGTGGCTTTATATGACACCTCGGCGGTTTCTTATGAAGCCGCCACGGGCCAACTTAATGTCTTCTGGTTTGTCAATTTCTTTAAAAATTTTGCAAGAGTTTAACTTGTTTTTAAGTCTATCCCCCCTCCAACATCAACAACAGCAGATATGCATTTCCCAACCAGATATTATCCAAACTAATTATAAACAAAAAACGTCAACATGTCCAACGTCAATTAAGTTTTCTATAAAAAACAAGTATTTTTCTATTCAAATGGCAATGTAATGTAAACAAAAATTACAAAAAAGTCTATTTAAACATATATTTCTAAGTCGTCTTCTTCTTGGTCTATTTCGGCCGCAAATCCTTGATTGCAAAAGACAATTGTGTTTCCACGAAAACGTCCTCTCTTTTGTCGAACAACGAACCCTCACAAGGTGGATCGTTGTGCTCGTGGAATTGAACCTTATTAGTGCACATTCAGATCACCCTCATCCCCTCACTCGTACACCAAAAGATGTCATACGGGCTGCAATGCAAAGGGAACAATTGCTGGTAAAAAATGCGGAAAGCAATATTATGAATTTACATAAGGGAAAATATATACCGTTCTTTGTCAGTGGGAGCTATGATGATGGAGATTGCTTCAGCCAGCAATTGTTGGTAAGCAAATAAAGTGTGGAGGTCAACAGACAACATAAAACACCCCTGCATTGGGTGTGTCTGCAATGTAAACAATGCATTAGAAATCATGGAACATTAACGAAAACCCAGAGAAGCGAGATGGTTACTTACGTGAATCCACCCGAATGTGAGTAGCGATTTTTTCTGTTGAAACGCGAATACGTTTTTCTAGCAGCCCAGACAAAACCATAATTTTTATTTTGTTTGTCTCCCACCAAAGCTCTGTAAATTTAATCTTTATCGATCTAACATGCTTTTAGAACAAAAAACCGAATCATTTAGATCAAAATGTGGAAATTTGAAATACCTCTGGCCATTGACGATAAAATAGGGACAACTGCTTTCCCTCCTTGAAGAATCGCTTCTAAACCTTTCTGTTCTCAAGCGATGGTGTAATTTTCGTATGAGAATTTCTTTTTGAGAATAGAGAGCTTAGAGGACCTTCAAAATTAACCCTTTTATTTCCTTTTTGTAACTTTTCCCATCAAAGAGTTATAAAGTGAGAGGTGCAACATGGACAATTGCCTTAATGGTGACTGTTGAAAAACCAGACCATACCTTATGATAATTGTCACAAATCCAAAAGCCATATTGGATTACAAAATTTCCAACATTCGCCCACTTGGTCTATGTTTTTCATAATTCTTTAATAAGCTAACACAACACATGAATCATGGCGATAGGTCCTTTTAATGAAATTGAGTATTACCTTCCATGTATCACAATGCATTATATTTCTTCTTTAATGTCCATAAACTAAATAAATAAACTCTATGTTTATTCCAGGTCCAAACTTTATTGATGTTTCTAACAAATAAACATGCGCATGTAATAAAAAAAACATGAGAAAACATCACAGAGTTTTATTTAAATACTCGTTCTTACAACGAATTACATAAGGGATAAAAGTCCCATGTTTTGTACATGATCCTTAAATTTTGACGGTGGCATGTCTTTTTTCAAATGATCAGCTAACATTAACTCAGAGATTATGTGCTCAATGACCACTGATTTATCCTTAACAAGTTCTTTTATGACTAAATACTTGATGTTGATATGTTTGCTTTGACTACCACTTTTATTATTCTTAGCCATAAAAATAGTAGCGGAGTTGTCACAGTACAATCTCAATGGCTTAACAATTGAATCCACAATTCTAAGCCCGGTAATAAAACTTATCATCCATACACCATGCTAGGTAGCCTCATAGCATGAAACGGACTATGCTTCCATAGTGAAAGTAGCAGTTAGTGATTGCTTTGCACTCCTCCATGACACAACTCCATCAGCTAACATAAAAATGTATCCGGAAGTTGATTTATAAGAATTAACACAACTAGCAAAGTCTGAATCGGAATAGCCAATCACTTCCAAATCATTAGTCCATCTGTATATAAGCATGTAGTCCTTTGTCCCTTAAAGGTACCTCATAACCTTCTTAGCAGTTATCTAGTGGTCAATGCCTAGATTAATAATTTATAATCCCTTGAATAATTAATTCATAACGATTATGAATTGCGTGCTAATTATTCAATCCTTGAACTAACAAACAAGAGAATCTATAGAAATATATTTCATTGTATCGATATTAACATTCCTAGCTATTCATTTTAATTCACTCCCAATATACAAGGTATACGAATCGTAACTCATACAAAACTTTATCGAGTAAATCAAAGAATAAATTAAAATAAAATTGGAGTTTGTTAAATACAACGAATTAAGATCATGCATATATGATCATCATTATGATAAAATTAATTGTTCTATATTTAACGGAAATTATCAGAACAATACAATTTTTTCTAATCCAGTCCTATATAATCATATTTGTCACTACATATTTAGTCAGAATATGACTATACATTCTTAATGAGATAAACTATGTTTATGACTATGAACTAATTGAAGATTCCATACTTCAAATATAAGTCATGGACATATTCTGGTTATTACTCTTTATATTTTATCCCACATATGTACAATATATATGTTAATATAAAGTTAGAATAAATAACCAAGGAATTTTCTATGAATTTTATAAAACATAATATAAAATGTTAACATAATATCAATCAATATAAATTTATTCATATATTATAAAATTGTTCTATTACATTTGCTTGTTGAGCACATTACTCCTAACAATCTTCCACTTGCCCTAAAGCAAATGAGACGTGTCTCTAATCCCTACGCCTTCTAGATGTTTCTCAAAATATTTTGTAAGTAACGTCTTGGTGAAGGGATCAACAAGATTGTGACGACCCAGTTTTTTAAAACCTTTTAAAAATGCATTAAATTTAAAACTTTCATAAAATGACGAATACTTATTAAAACCTTCATAGTTAAATCAGATTGCCTTACTAAAAAGCCGGATCGTTACTAACCATTTCGTTATACTCGTTAGGGAAATCGTTATAGTTATAAAATCGTTTATCAAAACATAATGAAAGCGAAATCAGTTCAATTACGGAATACTTAACAATTAAATGCAGCTTAATTATAAAACGTTTTCTCTTTTACTCTCTTTCGCCTAGCCAGCCACAAGTCTTGCTCGTGCACATCCTTCATCAAGTGCTCTTTGATTCATTTATCATTTTCTTGTGTGCATATATATGTACCTACACCATTAGCAACTGTGAGCCTGAGGCCCAGTAAGATATGAGCTATGCAGTATGACGTATGCCTCTCTTTAATTCTTTTGGAATGGGGGCCACCCAAACCAATATTTTCTTACGTTCTTTCTTTTATTCATTTGTTCGTTCGTTCATTCGTTCGTTCTTTACTCATACTTCGATCTGGAGATTGGAGGACCCATATGGGATGGTATAGTTGGTCAGATCTAACCTCCTGTGGGCAACTAGGTCTCGTTCCCGACAAGGTAGGTGCATTTCCTAGTTGCCAGACTAGAACCGCTACCCATCCGCCCCTCAACTCTCTTTCATTCTTTCATTCGTTCATTTGTTCATTTTGTTCATTCATTTTCCTCACATCATGCATGTGAGTACCACCCCAAGGTGGCACTCCCTGCTTATTTCTATTATCATGATGCATGTACATAAGAAACGTTATCGTGATGCATGTCATTGGAAAGCAGTAATGGTTATGATATAAAGGCATGAAATAGGAAGCAGAAATCACAAATATATATATAAAAGTAAGGGACATAAGAGAAAGCTACTAATACCCTAAACATGCAATACATTCTAACATGCTTGGTAATTTAGAAGAAACAATAACAATTCAACATGCTTGGCAATTTAAGGAAAGCAGTAACAATACAAACATACTTGGCAGTTTAACATGCTAATATTCTAAACATGCTCGGAAATTAAACTAATAACATATGATTTGCATAGGCATATATATATATATAAAGCAACATAGTGGAAACGTAAGCAACAATTAAAGTAAACGACTCGGCTAATGGTGTAGGGCCTTCACTGGCCAACGACACTACTCAATTTCTTACCTCGAAGCTTTAACGTGTATTAGCATTTAGTCGTTATTCTTTTTCTCTTCTTTGTACTTTCACAATTTAATAACATTTAATTATTAATCTAATCAATTAATCAACTTATTAAATCTCGTCGTCTTTTTCTATCTTTAGTTCTTATACATCGCTTAATAGAGTTTCCTAACCGAAACGGCTTCATTAATTACAACTCCGCTTAATCAATTAATCTTGATTGATAATGTTAAGATCGAAGTTTAATATGTAGCGAAGACCAACGTAATTCCATCTATAATTTATAGACCCATAATTACCATCATAATTTCATCCATGAATTATTGGTCCATAATTTAACGCTCGACAATAATATCCGAAATGAGACATAAAACTAAATTTATCCAATTTCCATAATATCTTATTTAGATTAGTGAACATTCTAGAACAACAAAGGTCATCTCACTACTTTTCATCCAAACAGCAGATTAACAGTTTAAACCCATTAATAACCTTTATCCAACAACTAGCACTAAAACTAATTCTCATTCCAACATATTCATGTTTAACCAAGTAACAACCCAAGCATATCAAGGTGCAAAACAACATTTAACTAACAAGGTATATCAATATCCAATAATGACTCCACAGCAAAAATCCAACCGATAGTATTATAATCAAACCGATCGGAGTATAAAACCGCAATACACCTTATCCTTACCCTTATCTTTCATCAAAGATCTATCCATAGTCAATTAATCTTTTAATACACCCATTAACAGAATTTAGGAACCCAATCCAAATGACATATCCAAGGTGAATATGATATTTTTCCTTATTGTCCAGCAACAAAAAATCAAAACACAAATGCAGAACCAAATCTGATACAGGGCATTACCTACCAACATTTCAAGGTTCATAACAGAGAGGAATTCACTAAAATCCTTAGGCATATTATGCACATAATAAATTCCATTGTCCACACATCCAAAGACAGCAGAGTCGCAACCCATTATTCAGCGTCAAAACCCATCAGAAGATTAACATTTCTTCAATAATTTCCACTGATCAATTAACATAGAATATATCCATTTTAAATAGAATCATAGAATTCCATTCCAACTTGCCAAAGTTATGCATAATCTCAAAACAGGAATTAAAGGCCAAAACAGAATCCAATAGACTAATTACAGAGAAGAAATCTCACCATCTGGACAGGCAGACCCGAGAGCTCTTTGTCCAAGCCATCTCCTTCTCTGGACTTCAACTCTTCACCTCACTCATCTGTCTTTCCTCTCTGCCTTCATTTCTCACTCGGCTTCACTTCACCAGAGAGTTCTTCCTTCTCTACTCAGCTCACCCACACGTTCTCAATTTATTAGAAAGCACAACTCCACCATCCTCAGTCGACAGCATCCCTTAATGCCATAATTCTCCAGCCACCGACAACATTCCCTTGATTCCTCCTCCTGCTTTTTAGAGGCTCCCCACCACGTTCAATGCGATTCCAGGTTGGAAGAAATTAAGGGGTTGTCTATATTGCCGACAACGGTTCAACCCCAATCGTTTAGCTCGGGTTGGAGCATCTGGGTCGAAGCACTCGGGTCGCAGCCTGACCCGATATGAATTACCCCCTGGCCATCGCGAGAAATGTCAAACGGAATCGACACCGCAATCACTCCCTACCAACGACCAATCATCAGAAAACAGAGGAGGAAGAATCGGCTGCCTTACCTCTAACCGACGCTGAAAATTGTCGCCGATAGAACATCCGATCCTGAGCCATGCCCGCGTTCCACCGAATGAACCCGCGCCATTTGTCGCCGCCGGACAACGCCATCACCGTGCACGCCCGAGCTCGCCGTCGCGGACCCCGTCTCCCTCTTCGTCTCTCTCTCGATCTCACCCTCTCTCTTTCTCCCTTCTCTCGTTTGCTGTCTATTCCTTGCAAATGGCCAAAGGCCTTTTGTCTCACCCGAACCAGTTCACACGTGAACCAGTTCACCTCCCCTCTCCTCACATGATTTCTTACTTTTTATTGTTCCCTCTAAATAAATTATCCCCACTTTTATTTTCCTTTATTTCTAATCCCCCAATAAATCTTTACATAATCTCCAATTAATTATTTACAAAATCTTCAATCCAAACAAATCCAAAAATCTCATTTTATACTTCTTCATTTGACTAAAAACTGAACCACATCATTGTTCTCTAATCGAGCTGAACCAAACCGGTTCAGTCCATAAGTCTCCATTTTAATTTCTCTTAATCTAATCTTTCACGTAATATCCAATTATATACTCTTTCCAATTTAATTTTTAATTATTATCCAATAAAATTATTATCCAATAATTTTCCATAATTTATAATATTATGAATACGTCCTTGATAATACCCCGATAATTATCCAATAAATCCAAAAATCTCCAATTTGTTTTCCAATTATTCTTATTAAATTCCGATATAAAAAATCGAGGTATTACAAAAATTCTCAATGGATGGAATCTTCAGAACAGTCACGTCTCCACGCTGCACTATATCTCTTATCATATGATATTTTCTCTCTATATGTTTTGTTTGTTTGTGACTTCTAGGTTCTTTAACATGCGCCACTGCACCACTATTGTCATAGTACAAAGACAATGGCTTATCCATATTTGGAACTACTTCCAAATCACTAAGAATTTTCTAAGCCACACAGCTTCTTTTGTTGCTTCACAAGCAGCAATGTATTCTGTGTCCATAGTAGAGTCTGAAACACTATCTTGTTTTACACTTCTCCAAACTATGGCTCCACCTCCATGGGTGAAAACTAATTCAGATATCGACTTTCGATCATCTGTATCAGTTTGAAAATCAGAATCTGTGTATACAGTTGGAATCAAATCCCTACTAGAATATACTAGCATATAGTTTCTCGTTCTCCTTAGATACTTGAGAATATGTTTGACTGCTATCCAATGATCTAATCCTGGATTTGACTAGAACTGGCTAACTATCCCTACTGCATAACATATGTCGGGCCTCATGCACAACATAGCATACATTAAGCTCCCAACAGCTTATGCATAGGGGTAACGTCTCATATCTTTTTCCTTTTGAGGTGTGTCAGGACACTGCTTTTTAGAAAGAATAACTCCATGTCTAGAAGGTAAATAACCTTTTTTGGAGTTTTGCGTCGAATATTTGACAACCATTTTGTCAATATAAAATGCTTGAGACAAAGCTAATATTCTATTTTTACGAATGCAGCTTGCATTTGCTAAATCTTTCATTTGGAATTGCTTAGCTAGCCATGCTTTTATATCTGATAATAATTCTACATTATTTCCAATAAGTAGAATATCATCAACATATAAAACTAAAAAGAGTACACACTTGTCATTGATGACCTTGTATACATAAGATTCGTCAAGGTACTGTGTGAACCCATAAGATTTGATTGCTTCATCAAATCTTATATACATGACCTAGATGCTTGCTTAAGTCCATAAGTAGACATATTTAACTTACAAAGCTTTTGTTGTGCATCTTTATCTATGAAACCCTCTAGTTGCCCCATATAAATGGTTTCTTCAAGATGATCATTTAGAAAAACCGTCTTGACATCCATCTGCCAAATCTCATAATCATAATGAGCTGCAATAGAGAAAAATATACGAATGGACTTAAGCATAGCTACAGGAGAGAAAGTCTCTTCATAATCAACTCCTTCCCTTTGGGTATAACCCTTAGCCACAAGTCTACCTTTGAATGTCTCTACATTCCCGTCCACTCCTCTTTTTCTCTTATAGATCCATTTACACCCTATAGGTTTCACCCCTTCAGGTAGATCTACAAGATCCTAGACAGAGTTGGAATACATTGATTCCATCTCAAGTTTCATAGCTTCAAGCCATGCTTCTTTGTCAGCATCTACCATTGCACATCTAAATGACAATGGATCATCTTTTCCATCATCAGTGACAACAACTTGTGCTTCACCTATCTGTCTGTATCAAGCTGGTGATCGTACTACCCTCTCGCTACGTCTAGGTGGTGAGATGGTCTGACTAGAAGTAGTTGTCTTTTGAGTACCATGTGGAACAACAACTTTTGTTGTTTCCGATCTGATCTCATCAGCATGAATTTCCTCCAAGACAATCTTGCTTTGAGTTTTGAAGTTTGCTAGATAGTCATATTCAAGAAATGTGATATTTGTCTAGACAAATACCTTGTTATCTTGAGGACTATATAACAAACCTCCTATTGTGCCTTTTGCATAATCAACAAACATGCAAACCTCAGATCGAAGTTCTAATTTTTCAGTCTTGCCTACTAGCACATGTGCAGGACATCCCCATATGCGAAAGTGTCTCAAACTAGATTTGTGACCACTCCACAACTCTAAAGGTATCTTAGGAATAGACTTAGATGGGACCACATTCAAAATGTAAATTGTTGTCTGTATGACGTATCCCCAAAATGATTTTGGGAGTGCAAAGTAACTCATCATAGATCGTACCATGTTAAGTAAAGTCATATTTCTCCTCTCAGCAACACCATTTTGCTGAGGAGTGCCAGGTGTTGTTAGCTGAGATATGATCTCATGTTCTAACAAGTAATCCTTGAATTCATTATCAAGGTATTCATCTCCTCGATCTGATCGAAGACACTTGATTGACTTATCTAATTGTTTTTCAACTTCAACTTTAAATTCTTGAAACTTTCTAAAAGTTTCTGATTTAAACTGAATTAGATAAGTATAACCATATCTTGAGCAATCATCAACAAAAGTGATGAAGTACTCATAACCACCTCTAGCCCGAGTAGTAATAGGGCCACATACATCTGAATGTATGAGTTCAAGAGGCTCTTGAGCCCTTCGACCCTTTGCAAAAAAAAGTCTCTTGGTCATTTTTTCCTCTAGACAAGATTCACAGATTGGTAAACATCCAACATTTAAATCTTTTAAAGGACCGTCCTTCACAAGTCTATCATTTCTATCTAGATTAATATGACCTAGACGAAGATGCCAAAGATATGTGTTATCATCATGAGAAATTTTAAGTGTCTTGGACTTAGGCAATTCTACTTTAAAAATTTCAGTATTCAACAGTGATTTATTGTTGAGCCTTATCACATAAAGTCCACTTTCCATAAAACCAGAAGAAATATCTAGTCCATTTCTAGAAATAATAACAATATTATTATTAAAAGAAATTGAATAATATTATTCAAATAAGTGAGAAATAGAAATGAGATTTCTAGTCAAACCTGGTACAAAATAAACATTATTCAACAATAAAAATTTATTCTGAAAATATAATTTTGTTTCTCCCACTGCTGAAGCTGAAACTAGTGCTCCATTGCCCACTCTCATAGTGAACTCCCCATCTGCTAACTTCCGATAGGAATTAAGTATCTGTAATGAACAACAAACATGATTAGTTGCACCTGAATCAACTATCCAGGGTGATAAATTATTCTCAACTAAATAAGATTCAATAACAAGTAAATCAGATTTACCTATCTTCTTTTGTTTTAGCTCATCGAGATACTTTTTACAGTTTCTCTTCTCTTTTATTGCATTTTCAGCGGGGATCGGAGGACATTCCTCAGTTAGGACAAACTTCAAGTTGTCGTATACAAGAATCATATTCATGTTCCTTTTCTAGTTGATGAAATTATCGCTAGTCAATTTTTCATTCTCAAGTAAATTAATTATAAAAGAAGACATTATGCTGTAATGAATAAATAAATAAAGATTAATATTATGCATAAAATTCATAAGAAATATGACAAGTAAAATTATGCATGAGCATGCTAAATCACTAAATAAAATGCAAATGCTATTATTTCCTCGACACATAATATTTTTCCTTAGGGTAAAAATATTATCTATTAATAAATTTATTCAAAATATCTCATATTTTCAACATTTATTAACTATCGATTAGTTTTGGTCAAAATGTGATAAACACATTATATCACATTTTTATGAGTGTATACCATCGTTTCGGTTTTATAAAACTTAACTTATAATTGCTGCCTTCAGGACGGTAAACTATAAAATACATTTTATAAAACATATCTCTAAAAGATCAACCATGGTATTGATCTAAGTGGACACTCTCCTTAGGGAGTACGACGATAACAAAGTCGTCTCGGAGCCCCGCTTAAATCTCACGTTGTTGTATCAACGATGGAGACCATGGAAAGTTACGCCTAACTCTCCGCTTCCACTCATTATTTTGAATTATAGTGATTTTATAAAATATCACATATTCTATTAAATCTATATAAAAGAATATTTGATCAAAATAAATTTATTTTATATATAGATTATTAATTTTATAATCAAATTATAAAATTAATGATACTAAATAAACAATTTATTTAGCACTTACAAAATAATATAAAAATTTTAACAATTAAAATTTTGCATTATTTTATTTTCTCACATAATTTATAAATATAAATTAATAGTTTTAATCTAATTAAAACTATTTAATTTTTTAACAAACTAATTTATTAAAATTAAATAAATAAAATATATGCTAAGAATGCATGTCAATGTGAGAAAACTAAACGATAAGTATGCTCTATATGCAAGTATTATATGACATGTGAATGCATGACAATGATAAAACAACTTATATCAAACATAAAAGTAGATGAAATAATGACCTGGTCGATTTGGGTATTTCTAAAATTACATATAAACCCATAAAAAAAATTATATAAAGTCTTGGTAGTCTCCACATTTTTGCGTCATACGTCGCGGTGATAACAATTACATACCATAGTCTCGTTCCAAAATTTGTCTTGTCCTCCTTTCTTTGATCTCAATCAGTATTACATAAATAGTATTTACCCAAGACAAATTGGGTTTACATCAAAATTAAAAATAAGAAATTTAAAAAATATTTCTAACCCAAATCGGCCACATGAAATTACGATCATTATTTCAATCATGCATATATGTAATGACCTGATTTTTATTTGCTTTAAAATCGTGTGAAATTTAAAACTTTTTCCTTTATAAAATTAAAGTAAGACTTTTCTTTATAAAACTCGAGCGTTAAAACTCTTTAGTTAAAACATTTATTGATTGCAGAAGAAGTAATAAAATCCTTTTTATAAAACGCAGTGGAATTAAAAACAATACGTTAAAGAATATTAAGAAATTTACAACCTTTTTTCAAAAAAATTCCTTTTAAACTCTTTAGCCCAGCCAGCCATGAGATCCACTTGTGCAAATCTTTCATCAACTGTCTTTGACTTGTTCACCTGTTTCTCGTACGTGCCTACATCACAAGACCTAAACTAATGAGCCTAATGCTCAGTACGTGATAAAAGAAATGCAATGCAAATGATATGCATGATCATACAAATGCATTACAGAAGAGATCCATATCTCATTTGTTAGTTTGGGGCGATGGGTAAGTCAATTGATCTCGTGGCTTAACCTGTGTTTCCGACTAGGAACCACGCCAATCGGAGTGTCACCACGAGCCATACCCAGTCGTTTTGTTGAAGACGTTGGCGGTTTCAGAACAGGGTAAAGGTGAACCCTAGCTTCCACATAGCTAACTCTCATCTCACCTCTCCCTATGTGGGAGTATACTACCATATAGAAGTGTCACCGATCACCCGAATCCCCACATGCCTATTTACATATATTAATTATGTTATGCAATATGTTCGTGAATACATACAGTCCTATATGATAATAAAAATGTCTAATAAACATATCATTAAAAGAACACACAACATGCAATCCTAACTCTTGCGATGTAGGGTTCGAAGACCAAAACACAGTAAGTATCAACTTACCTGGTGTCTTCAATGCGATAATGTCAAACGCCATAGTACCTTCAAAACCATTAAATAAACTATCATCAAAATCTAAAATTACTAACTTCACTTTCACCGTTCAGTCCCATAATAATTTCAATTGAAGGTTTCCATCCATTCATGCTCAACAATACTATAAATCCTCACTCTTCACATTTTTCCTCATTTCAGCTTATCATGCTTCGCAATTTAACAACAACTAACAGAGGTATTGAAATCGACATCAAGCATTAGTACTAATATCCAGCAATTTACATCTCTAATTAAATCATCCAAACCAGATTCTCAACAATCCAAGTTAACCTTTGCTACAACCCACATTTGTTAGCAACGAACATGGATACTCAAATCAATATCAAACAACTTATTCTTTTCTTATTCAGTTAACAATCCATGCCATTCCTAAGGACCAAAACAGACAAGAATTAAACAATTCACCAACTTCACAACAAGAGGCGGAAAAGAACATTTCCAATTCACAACCATTAGGCAGAGCATCGAAACATCAACTCATTTAACAGCACAATTCTCCATGGTATCAATAGTGGGTGTAAGAACAGATTACTACACTTGATCTATACTCCACAGTTCATGTAGTAATGGTAGTTAACTCAAAAACAGATTACTACACTTGATCTATAGTGCACAGTTCATATGATGACAACATTTCACAATTTTCACAGTTTAACACAAACATGAGGTTTCCATGGTAATATGCGAGTAGTAGTTTACATTCTAACTACTCATCTCCAATCCAGTCACAAGGCATATTGACTGTAATTCCAAGAAATTGACAGTGTAATTTCCCAATACTCTACCAAGTTTAGTTCAGATTATAAACTACAAGATAATCATCAATTTCTATTGATCATGCTCTTCATTCAATTCGAAATCCACTATCAATTGCATGCTTTTCATCCAATAACAACATAACCATTTACTGAACTAACATTCAAGCTTTACATTCAAGCACTAAACACTAAAATCAACTTAGCAAACAAAACCTGTAATGTAGGGCCTCCATTGGCCAACCAAAATCCTAATTCTTACCTTAGTATTCCAGGGATTAGCACAAGCAGAAGAGCAACCAAGAGGTTATCCAATTGTTCAATCTTCACACATTCCCTAAGCAAGATAACATTAGCCTCACCTGACCCAAACAGCAGAAAATCACAACTAGATTGATAGTTCAGTTCTTACCTTCACAGTGGTCAGTTCCTTATAGCACCCTTCAAAGCAATACACTAATTTGTTGCACTAAACACACACTCCTTCACACTCACTCACCAAATCACCACTCACAAGGCAAATGTATCACACACTCCCAGAGTACACTCCCTCACTCCACACAGCTGCCAGAGTAATTGAAATGCAGGGAACTTACCACTTATAGACGGAAGGAGAGAAGGAGAGGACTGAGTAGCTGCAGGGAGTAGCTGGAACGCTGAACTGATGAGGAAATCACCTAGAGGATAATCACACACATCAATGGAGAGTGGTCAAATGATGAAACGCCATGTGGAAAGCCTTCCAATTTGCAGGGAAGGACTAGATAGGCTGTAGGGAGGCAGGAGGAGAGAAGATTTATCAAGTGTTTTACAAAATCGGAAGAGAGAGAGTGAGATATAAATGGGTTTCTCGGAAATTCCCAAACACTCGGACCAGTCGAGTCGTCCGCAGTCCTTGTAATACCCCAAATTTTATATTGGAATTTAATAAGAATAATCGAAATGTGATTAAAGGTATTTGAATTAATTGAAAAATTATTGGGTATTACCAAAGACGTAATCGTCAATTATTATCAAGTAATATTTGAAATAAATCAAGAATTGGAATTGAATTGAAAAAAATTTAATTAAATGAAGGATTTAATTAAATTATTAAAGAAAAATTTAATTGGATTAAAGATGATTAAAATGGAGGAAAGGAAATTTGGAAGAGGATTTAATGAATATGGTATAGTTGGGATTAAAATGCCAAAGTGTGATTAATTAAAGATTAAATAAAATAAAATAAAAACAAAAGACAAAATGAAAATGGGATTTACTGGAGAGGGAGAAATGGAAAGAAATTTTGAGAGAGAGAGAGAGATGCAGATGAGGAAGGGAGAAATCGGGACCGAGAGGGAGACGGGAGTTCACCGGCGACGACGAGCACGAAGACAGTGAACGGGCAACGCTGTCCAACTGCGTAGTGACTTCCTGGAGAGCAGGCTGTGAGCGACAAGGAACTGCTGGATGGTGGCAGTTAGGGCTCGGAATCGGACCTCTCCCGAGGCGAGTTTTCCCGCAAATTTTGGAGGTATGGTTGGCCGAGTCTTCTTCCTCCTCCTTTGCTTTCGATTAATTGGGCATGGCAGGAACGGAATGGGTGATTTTCGCGTCGAGCAGGGGTGATTCCGGCGGGTTGGGCTGTGATCGAGTGCTTCGACCCGTGTGCATCGAATCGGATTAACCCGATTTGGGTGAGCTGTCCATTTTTAGGGACAAATCTTCCAGCTTTACTTTCCAGCTGGAATGGTGGAGGAATTGAAGGAAAAAGGGCCGCTATTAAATACAGTGAAGAAAATGGAGAGATGTTGTCGGGATAATTGGGGAAGAGGACAAATGACTTTGTAAAGCAGAAGAATTAGTGGAGATGCTGGCGGGTGAATTTAATGGGTAGAGAGGAGAAGAAGATTTATGGTAGTGCATGGTGGGATGTTTAAAAAAATGGCAGAAGTGGGTGTTCTTGACATTTTTCCCCTGTGAGTCCAGCGCTGAAGAAGTGAAGAGCTAAATGTTATGTTGCCCTGTTTTCTAGTGATGGCCGAGAGGTGATGACCTCTCTCGGATGTTGGTGAGCTTTCCCCTTTACTGTTTAACCATTTGGTTCTGTTTTTGGATGTTAAATCCCACTTTGGTATTGCGTAGCATTTTGGGGAAGCTGTAGTTGAACTTTGAGATGTTCTGCTCTTGTCAATGTTCTGTTGGTTTGATTCTGAATCTGTGAACATGTTGGATGTAGCTCTGATTTGTGATTTCGGTTCTAAAGATATTTTCTATTATTTGGATGATGACTTAGGTGATATTCTATGAAACCTGTTGGAACATTCTGGTGGATTTGGTTTTAAGTTCTGTAGTATTGTTTGATTTTATGAAGAAAAGATTTAAGTACATTGGAAGCATCTTTAGATCAATACTTTGTTGCTTGAAATTATAATCTGAAATGATTAGTGGATGGATGATAAGCTACTGTTTGGTTTGATTCTGAAATATATGACCTGTAATAGTAAGAAGTGTTTAGTTATATGTTGTTGTTGGATGATCTGATTAGGTATGAAATTATGATGATAATTATGGGTCTACAAATTATAAATGGAATCACGTTGGTTTCCGCTATATGTTAAGCTTGATTGTTGGACGTTATCAATCGAGATTAAGTAATTAAGTTAAGTTGTAATTAAAGAAGCAGATTCGTATGGAAAACTCTATTAAGCAACGTATAAGAAGTAAAGATAGAAAAGACGACGAGATTTACTATGTTGATTAAGTGATTAGATTAATAATTAAACGTTATTAAATTGTGAAGGTACAAAGAAGAAGAGAAGAAGAATAACAACTAAATGCTATTGCGCATTAAAGCTTCGAGGTAAGGAAATGGTAGTCTTGGCCGTCAAAGCCCTACCCACAAGTAGAGTGCGTGAGTTTGGAGGTATTTAGTTCTTTAAATGTCTTGTTAAATGCTTTACTTTATGTGCTGTTAAACTCTTTCGTTACTTTACTTGCTTGTTCTTACATGAATAAACATGATTGTTGGAAAATGTTATTGCTTAGATAGATAAGTTAAGCCTGAAAGTATGAAGAAGTAGAAAGATCATCGAGAATGACCTGTCCTTTATGATTTACTGACGGTTCAGCTTACATACTATGTATTTCCTTAAGTTTATATTTCCTTGCTGTTAATCGTTCTATTTTTATTTGAGTTACAAGTATAATTTGATTACGCATGTTTGATCCGACGCTTGATTTACTAAGAATGTTTACTTGAGCATGTAAATGATTAAGAATAAGCATGTTAATTAGTGAGTATGTTAAATTACTAAGCATGTAAATTTATTAGGCTAACCAACTAGAATGTTAATCATTGAACATGTAAATTGGTTAGCGTAATTAACTAAACCAAGCATGTTATCAAGATTGGATGAAAACATGTAACCGACCTCGGATAACAAAATAGAATAATCACCTAGAACAATGGATGTAGGAACGTAGGAAGCATGTAAAATGACTAGGAAGCATGTAAAATGACTAGGAAATAAATTATGATTGTTCCCTATGTGAGCTTTCCATTTATGTTATATGTTTCTATACGCAATTTCAATTTCAGTTGCTTTCAATTACTTTCATAATCGATGCTTTACTTTACTAAAGAGTATAATGATAAAGAAGATGAAAAGGGAATGAATGAAATGTGAACGAGTTAAGGGTCTCAAAGATGAAAAGAGAATGAAGTAAACGTGAATGAGTTAAGAGTTTCATTGGTTAAGTAAATGAATGCTTTCGTTATTGTTTTATTGCTTACAATCTTGATTTCAATTACATGTACTTAGTATGTTATTTTCTACTAAACCAAAGTATGATTAGTTAAGTAGGATAAAAGCATGTAATTAACATAGAAGCATGTTAAAATAGTTAATTATGGTACTGCCATGTTCTGTATATTCCAGTTGTATTTCTTGTTCTTCCTATTGTTATGAATTGTTGAGATTCTTTCCCTATGGTATTGTTACATTTGTAATAATAGAAACAAATAGGGAGTACTACCTAGAGACAAATAGGGAGTATCACTTACGGGGTGAGTACTCACAAACACAACGTGAGAAAAAACGAATGAACAAAATGAAAGAACGATGATGAAATGATGATGAAATGGGAATTAAACAATGGAAGGGCAGTGCGGGTTTAATCAGGTAGCTAGCCAGGTCTCCTCCCTATTCGGGTACGGGACCAGCTACCCTAGGTGGTTAATATCCGATAGGCTACTCCCTATCCCCAGAGTTTCTTTAATTCAACTTGATGTACGAGTAACGAACGAGAGAACGAACGAACGCAACAGAATGTAAAGCAAGATTTGGTTTGGACCGGCATCCATTCCAAGAAAACTAAATAGTGGTGTATGTGTACATATATATATGATTGTTTTACCTGATTTCCTTACTAAGCCTTTAGGCTTACAATTACTTGTGGTGTAGGTATAGGTACGAGTACGAGGAAAGAAACACACAGACTTAGGAGTAAATGGGAAAGACGACGAACAAGTAATAAAGCAAGGATGAAGGATTTGCACGCGCGAGACTCGTGGCTGGCCATGCTTAAATGAAAAGAGAAAACAATTGTAATTGAAAGTATATTTAATTGTTTCATTCTTTTTATTGAGTTCTTTCATTAAATTATTTACGTTTCCACAACGTTTTAAAATAAATGATTTTTATAACACTTCCGTACTTTCCCTATTGGTTGAACGAGTTTTGAGAAGGGTCAAAGTAGCGATCTGGCTTTAGCGTCGCGCTCTGATTTCTTTTTATAAAAGGGTCTTTTGAAAATTTTAAATTTCTCGCATTTTCAAGGAATTAGGAAAATCCGGGTCGTTACAGTCCTCGTCCGCACCGTCCGAAAGTCGATTTGGGATGAGAAAATGCGTCCCAATGCCTTTCTATGTACCGTCTGCAGGTGTCTTTCAGACGAGAAATATCGTCCGCACATAGCGTCCGCACATAGTGTCCGCAATCGTCCGAATTGTCCCAGATTTGTACAGATTCATTGCGAACGCGAGTCGCTTCGTCCCAAGTCCGTAAGTCGTCCGAATTGTCCCAAATTTGTACAGATTCAATATGGACGTGAGTCTCTTCGTCTGCAAGTCCGCAAGTCGTCCGAATTGTCCCAAATTTGTACAGATTCAATACGGACGCGATTCTCTTCGTCCGCTTCGTCCTCAAGTCGTCCGAAACTCACCAGTGCACATTTTTCCTAAGTTTTCCATACTTAGATTATTTTTCCAAATATTTCCCCTAATCGATTTTTCTTATCAAATAATCTCACTTATCCCTAATTAATTCGTTTATAACAATTGGGGTATTACAATATATCTATACATTCAACATTCCAAAAATATATATAAAGTAAAAAAAAAATGCATAAGCCTACTTATCATCACATATCAGGATTTTCATAAAATCACATTATTAAATATATCATAACTACAACGAAGCTCTGATACCAATTGTTGGATTTTAGGTTCCCTTGCACGGCGGAATTACCAATGTTCATAACAATGGTAACGTGCATAACCTTTATATATCATGAAAAATAATTTTAACATGAACATAAAACAGATCATTGTTATAATATATTAATAATAATATGTATTTAAAAATCTTTATTTAGGTCTAATCTAAAAGATGAAGAATATTACCTTCGTAGCTTACTTTACACGGGTACAAAATCAACCTTCGATCTTCTTCGCCAATCCTCCTCACCTCAAATAAACACATGTGGGTGTGATGAACGAAACAAGATCATACTCAATTTATGGTAGATCGTATTCTCAACACATGAGACGATTTATTTGGATTTAGAAAACACTTCTCTAAAGCCAACACGGAAGACACAAATTTTGCTTTCAAAATGGATTTCTTAATCTTAAATATTTTCAACCACATAACCTAATGAGGTTGGACCTCTATTTCTAGTGGTATAGCTTTATAATGACCATTATGACATTTAGAGAAAAACACTACAAATTCTTCATTAAAGTTACAATTGATTTCATACATTTATAAAATGTTATTGAAATCAAAAGGTCTTATCACCATAGCTCAACACTTGGCACTATGACATTAACTTATTAATTTTTCATTTAAGTTATAATACATTTATAACAAAAATGTTATGGCAAACAAAAAGTCTTGTCACCATAACTCAACACTTGGCACTATGAAATTAACTCAAATTTGACAAAATTCATTTTAAAAACTATTTTCAAAAGTTACTTTATATTTATTAATTAATTGAATAATCAATAATTCAATTATTTCATTTAATGAAATATAATAAATATATTAACTATGACAACTTTTTGTCCTTTTATCTTAATTAATTGAATAATCAATAATTCAATTATTTCATCTAATGAAAAATAATAAATTTATTATTGAGTGTATTAAATAATTAATTATTTAATCTTCTTTGTTCATTTTTCTATTATTCGAATAATGATATAAAGTGACGAAAGAACTGATGGATCTATAGTTTTAAACTTCAATAATATTTCGTTAATTAATATAAACTCTTTATATTAATTAACATAATTATTAACTCTAAAGTAATTCCACTAAATACTTAGAGTTGTACTCTAAAAAACTATATAGTATATTTACTCTAATTAATGTCCATTGATATAGTCATTACATATGTATTAACCCTCAATTTAGATTCGCAATAGAACTAAGTTTATAATCTGTTAACCTCTCATATTGCGTCTTTATCTTTGACTACCATTAGTTCTTGATTGAATAATTAATTCATAACAATTATGAACTGCGCGCTAATTATTTGATCTTTGAACTAACAAAAAAAGGAATCTATAGAAATTAATTTCATTGTATCAATATTAACATTCTCAGCTATTCATTTTAATTCACTCCCAATATACAAGGTATACGAATTATAACTTATACAAAACTTTACCGAGTAAATCAAAGAATAAATTAAAATGAAATAGAAGTTTGTTAAATACAACGAATTAAGATCATGCATATATGATCATCATTATGATAAAATTAATTATTCTATATTTAATGAAAATTATCAGAATAATATAATTTTATCTGGTCAAGTCCTATATAATCATATTATATAAAACATATTTATCTTATGTTACTACATATTTAGTCGGGATATGACTATACATTTTTAATGAGATAAACTATATTTATGACTATGAACTATTTGAAGATTTCATATTTCAAATATAAGTCATGGACATATTCTGGTTATTACTCTTTATATTTTATCTCACATATATACAATATATATGTTAATATAAAGTTAGAATAAATAACCAAAGAATTTTCTATGAATTTTATAAAATATAATATAAAATGTTAACATAATATCAATTAATATAAATTTATTCATATATTATAAAATTGTTCTATTACATTTGCTTGTTGGGCACATTACTGCCAACAATAACAAGGCCGACATATGTCCTTCAATGAGGATGAATGGCCAGGATGGAGGATGGACATCCTCCAAAGAAGCTGACGGACGAAGGTTCATGCCCATTGGATGAAGGGACATACGTCCTTCAATGATGATAGACAACCAAGATGTAGGATGGACATCCTCCAAAGGCGTTAAAGGACGAAAGTTCATGCTTTTTGGATGAATGGACAAACATTCTTCAATGAGGATGGACAGCAATGATGGAGAATGGACATCCTCCAAAGGCGCTGGCAAATGTCCCTCAATGCATTGGATGATGAGGGAACATCATTGTTTAGTATTGCAAGACATCCCTCAACTTACAATGGACATCTCTCAACTTACAACGAATGTTCTTCAACTTTCTCCGAGCGTCCCTCAACCCACAACGGACATGTAAAATTTGAGATTTTTAAATGATTTTAAAATGTCACGTGTAAATTTTTCGAAAATTTTTGGTCAAATGTAAAAGAGTTGACTCGTTTGGTCGTGTAGCGGCGACGTGTGCCTTTTTTTTTTTTTGTAAAACAGTCAAATTGGACTTTTTCGAGCGAAATTTTATTTTTGAAAATGTTTAGGTAAATTAATTTGACTAAGCGATTATTTTTTGTTAGCGTTTTAGGCGAATCAGATTTTAAATTGAGATAACGTAATATAGAATATATATATTTTATATAACAAATATTATAAATTAAAAAAAAATTATTTTATTTTTATTAAAAGAAAAGGGATTTTCCGGCAGACAGAAGACAAAGCTGCTGTCTTCCTCGGGGTTTCTCGCGGGCGACAGGGGGAGCGGGACTTCTGCGAGGAGTTCGCGAGCTCGGGCTGTCGATTCCGGCCGACGGTACTCGCTGGTGGTCGAAAGCCGCCGATCACGAAGGTTGTGAGGTTTGTCCAGGATGATTTCTCGAGGAATGGCCGAGGCAGAGAGAGATTGGGAATTAGGGCTTCTCGGCTCGGGTTTCTCTTCTGCTATTGAGGTACGATTTCTTTATGTTTTCTTGGCCTCTCGGCCTCTAATGTTGTCTGACGAGCAATGCCATGTGTTCGGTTGTTTTTGGTTCTGATTTCTCCCTTTTGCCAATGGATTTCGCGGGTGAGTGGGTGAGTTGCTCGTTGTTCTATTTTTTTTACCCGAGTGTGGTAGTTTAAGTCTCTGTTGTGATTATTTCCCTAGCAGTTTGATGTCTATTTCTTGAGGATGAAAATGCTTGCTGTGATTTTAAAGGAAAAATACTGGATATCTGTTTTGGGTCTGTTTGGATGGTGATTACCGATAGAATACTCCCTGTTTTGCTCAGCTTTTAGCTAAAGAATTAGGGTCTGTTTTTTTAAGTGTTGTGTGTCATGTTGAAGCAGAGGAGCAAATTTAGTCGGTTCAGTTTTGGAAATTCTGAAGATTGGTTCACTGCTAGTTCGATAAAATGTAGACTCGGTTCTGTTTTTTTTCCTGTATCCTAATTTTGGATGGGTCGTTCCCTGTTGTGCTTGGTAATATTGATGAAGTCTGAGGATATATTTCTTGAATTGCTGAGGAATCGTGAAGAAGGGAAATCTGTTAATTGGATTTGTCTTCATTTCAGTTACTGGTGGTTGATTGTTGAGGGCCAACTGCTTCGTTGATTTCTTATTTTCTGTACATCGATTTCTACCTGAAATGCATTTCAAAGCTGCTGCTTGTTGGTTTGAAAATGATTTTTGTTCTTTAGCTTAGTTTCTGCTGAAAGAACATCCCAGGAATATAATGTTATGTTAGTTTAGGCTCTATCCTTTATTTTGTTTCTGTCGGTTAAACATCATTGAGATATTGTCCTGCTGCTTTGTGGGTTTGAAATCGATTATTCTATTTAGATCTGTTTGAGTTATCCTCGGATTAAATTACTTGTTTTGAGGGACATCTTAGATTAATCAGTCTCGGTTAAATTGGATTTGTGAAGGTAATGTTGTGTTTCCTGTTTTGTTCCTGCTAATAGAAACTGTTGAGGATAATACTCTGTTGTTTGGGGTTTGTTCTCTGTTCAATTATTTCTCTGACATATATTGGTGACTGAAAATAATGTTATGTTGTGTAGGGCTGCGCTATGTAGATTTTTAGTGTAGCTTGATGAACAACATTGGGAATGACACTTTGTTGACTGTGATTTCGTTACGAGTATTTCAACTAAGGACATGATGCTATGCTTAGGGTGATATTGTTATGACCACTAGAGCTGATGGTTTATGATAAAACCTTGGTTGGGTTGTTGAAAGACAAGGTTGAGAATTTTGTTGAGATTCTTAGTTTTGATATCCAGGTTGGGGCTCGTAGTTGTCCCTAGAAATCGTCTTAGGTTCTAGCATTGATTTAGACCTGTTGTTATCCCTTGTATGATTGATGGGATGTTGACACCGACCTTGTTGTAAGGTCTGGAGGTGTTAGGTGATTCGACCTTTCGGTTACGACAGCTTGTGGAGCTGGTTCTCGAGAAGCGTGTTGTAGTCGCCATCAAGGTAGGAATATTTATACTTTCTGCACTGCATTTACATCATAGTTTTCAAAACTACTATTTTATGGGCTACCACACCTGAAAACTTGACGGGGACTGTTCGATAATACTTCAGTTTTTATTATTAGTATGTTTTCTCATGTTTACATTTCGTACATGGTTTACTGCTGATATTTGCATTTATATATTGATGATGTGATTTCTGTGCTTGTTTTTGGGGGATGAATCATCTTGATGCTTTAGGCACTCTCGCTCTAAAGCATCACGAGGCTATTCCGTCAACCTTCGACTTTGAGAATGTTTGACATTGGTTATGTACATTGGGAGGATGAATCTTCTTGATGCTTTAGGTACTCTATTGCTAAAGCATCACGAGGTTATCCCGTCAACCTTCGACTGCGAGAAGGTTTGACATTGATTATGTAAATTGGGAGGATGAATCCTCTTGATGCTTTAGACACTGTAGCACTAAAGCATCACGAGGCTATCCCTGTGCAATTTTCTACTGCGTGAAGATTGGTCGTTACGTGTAAAATATGATGGGGCATTCATAACATGTCCTCAGGTTGCAAGTCCTGGAAGTGAAGGAAAAGAAAATGGGGTATTAGTGACGTGTTCTCAAGTTGAGAGCCCTGAAAGTCGAAAATAAGATGGGAGGGTGATGATGCTTCCTTGGGTCGAAAGCCTCTAAACCTGGCCAGAGTATTGTCACATGGAGTTAACAGTGTTATCAGCAACGAAGATTAGCCTATCACAGTAAAGTTTCATTTGGCGGGTTGGCTGGACGACTTGAATTTGCTCATCGGCAACCCTTGTCAATTTGGGACACCAAAGTTCTAGTGAAAAGGGGTCTATTGTGGGGCAACCTCATCTATTACTATAATTATGCGAGTTGTGTCGACTTGGAGCTTGCTCGCCGACAACTCGGACGACGTGCTGGATCTGCGGATCGCCGTCACTTATATTCGTTCCTGCCTCATGAGGTGTTGCTATTGGCGGTTGGGCGGTTACGCAAGTTGTGTCGTGGCTGACTGATTCGCCGGCAACTCTGGTAATGCACCAAATCTTCGGATCATGTTGGCGGTGGCAGTGGCGGTGGCTATGGCCTGTCGGCACATCCGAGGGATCGTACTACCTTTCGATGATGAGTGACGGATGGGTCCTTGAGTGACATCTCTTTTCACGGATGATGTTTTCATACGAAAAATGATGTTGGCATATTTTGCGATTATGGTTGTCTATGTATACAACATGTTTTAATAAAGCCACATCGAGGGTCGTGGGCCAGTTATTTAAAATGATAAAAAGGTTTTAAATGTTCAAAATTCATGTACGGTAAAATGAGAAGTATGAAATGGTTTACAAATGATAAAGAAAACAGTTTTAGCATGCATTGCATTTAGTATAGATTTTCCTAATAAGTTAGCCATTCACCTTTTAGATTATATTTTTTCTTAGGTTGTAGTGTAAGTTCGATGCACGGGTTGTGCGTGTGGTAGTTGGGCGAAGCTGGTGTTCCCTAAAGGGCGTCTTGATCTCCCCGTGGATGGGTGGAGGATCGTCGTTTCAATCACTATGTTCCTGGTATGTTAGGATTTTTAGTTTGGTGTTGTTTGATTTAATTCATACATAGTATTTTTTTTCGTTATGCTATCATGTCTTTAGTTGATCACTATGTGGATCCCAACCCATGTGATTTGGGCTTGGGCTTGGTATTATTCCCGTTAAGTCTTCCGCATAAAAGTTCACATCTTGGGTTGGGTAACTGAGTTCTGTCCGAGGGTCAGGTCGCCTAATCCAGCGATTCTGCCTGCCTCCAGGTCGTGACAGGACATCCTTCAACCCACCACAAACATCCCTCAATGCCTTGGATGATGAGGGAACATCGTCGTTTAGTATTGTGGAACGTCCCTCAACTTACAACGAATGTTTCTCAACTTTCCTCAGACGTCCCTCAGCCCACAACGGACGTCCTTCAATGCCTTGGACGATGAGGGAACATCGTCGTTTAGTATTGCAGGACGTCCCTTAACTTTTAACGGACGTCCCTCAACTTACGACAGACGTCCCTCAAGTTTCCTTGGACGTCCCTCAACCCATAACGGACGTCTCTCAATGACTTAGACGATAAGGGAACATCGTCGTTTAATATTGAGGGACGTCCCTCAACCCACAATGGACGCCCCTCAGCTTACACTACAATTTCTCTTTTCTCTCTCTCATTTCAGATTATGTGTTAACGTTGAATTGATATAACTTTTTATTTCTTTTGTAATACCTAGGATTTTGGGTCAGATTAAGCTTAGAATAAGGATAATAATTTTGAATTATTAGAGATTATGGAATGATTTTATTGAGGAATATAATACCCCAAAAATAAATTTAGCAAACATAATAAATTTGGTATAATTAGTGATGATTATGGAAGTGGATTGAAGATTTATTAGATGATTTTAGAGTCAATTGTGATGATATTAGATTTGGTTAAGTCAGATTTGTAGTGCATTTAAGGGTCAAGGTCGATCAAAGTTATGGAAAAGCATTGTGGTTGGAATCGGTCGATCATTTGATCAATCGTACAAATTGTTAGCCTAAGTGTTATTAGACTTATTTATTTTGATGATGATTATATTGAGTGTAATTATGAATTATTTATTAGTTAATGTTCTTAATTGCATAAACATTACATTTATATTGAGAAATACCCTTAATTAGGGTATTAATGTTGTCTAACAAGTTTATCTAAGTCCTTGTAGTCTGTGGTATAAAAAGTGGGACTTAAAGAAATCAGGAAGTGTCAAATGAATGGATGAGGTCGAGCAACCTGGCAATTTGGTCCACCAAAAACTGCCCTGCAAAGGATTCGGTCAAGTACGCAGTCAAGTAAGCGGTCGACGGAGTTGACTGAAATCCAATACATATTGCTCCTTAGTTTTTTTGGTTTATGCGGACGAGTACGCAGTCGAAGACAACGACAGAAACACATTACGGATTGTCTCTTAGGGTTCGAACGAGTAAGCAGTCATTGATGCGGTCGAGGCAGTCAACCAAAATGCAATACAGAGTCTATCTTACTTTTTGGTCAAGTAAGCGGTCGACAAAGGAGAATTTGGTCAACCACGCAACATTATAGATTGCTCTCAGAAATTTGGTCAACGATGCGGTTGAGCAAGGAAGAATATGGTTGATTGAAAAGTGCAGAACAACATAACGACTAGTTTTCAACGGTTGGATGAGGTCGACCAAAAAGAAAGTGGTCGACAGATTTAGCTGAGACTATAAATAAAAGGCACTCTAAGACTCAAGAGAAGAAGTGAGAATCTTACCAAAATGCTATCAAAATCTATACCCGTTGTCTCACTTATTAAAAGAGGGCAAAGACCTAACTCTTTCAATCCTTAACTTGAGATTTACTCTTTGAGAGTTAGGTTCTAAAGTGTAATTTTCATTTCCAAAATTCTTGTAACTGAATGAAAAGGGTGACGCCCTACGAATTAGCCAAGTGAGGGTGACGCCCTTAGAATTAGTTTTTAAAAGGTTTGTTTGACACCCGTGAAGTCAAACATTGCCAATCGGGGAGATTGGACGATTAAGGATCTCCAAGTGGGAAGCTTGGAGCGCAGACGTAGGTGGGATTGGCCGAACCGCGTGAACACATCAGTGTCAACTCTATAACTTTTACTCTTTATATTTATACATTGTTTGATCATATAGTTGTGATAAATCAGTTAGGGTTAGAACTATTAATATCGCACGAAAAAGAGTAGAACATCTAATTCACCCCCCCTTCCTTTTATAGTCGACTACGAAAATGACAGTTTCTATGCAAAGTCTTGCAACGAAGGAAACAGTCGACCACTAAAATGGCAGCGGCGAGAGATTTCGGGTTTGGTCAATCATGGCCTGTGTTGGTAACTGATTGGGACTCTTGTGTTGTGGCTGATCATAGCTGGCTGGTGGTCGATCATGGCCTGCAGTTTTATGTGTTGTCGAGATTAGCAGTCGATCATGGGAAGGGATTGTTCGACTGGCTCCTCTAAAATTCCAGAAGCTGTGTTTTAACCCTTGTTCCGGACGATCATGGGAAGAGTTTGATTGACCGGGAATCTCATTTGTCGCTTAGAATTAGCTGTGACACGGTATATGATTGGATGAAATGGAGTTTCGTGGATGCTCTCCATGTGTCCTTCCTTCACAGATGGCAATCGGAGAAGAGGTTAAGTGATGCGTATAAGGGACGCTTCGAGGGAAATGTGCAGAGAAATAAAGAGGGAGCTGAGAGTGAGAGAGAAAAGAAAAGAGGAAGTTTATGGAGAGGAAAGAAAAGAGAGAGAATCTGAGAGAAAGAGAGAGTTATAGCCGAGAGTGTGAGAGAAGAGAGAAGATGATGAAGTCTGGAGCGAAGGTGCGAAAGAAGGAGAGAGCTAGCTTCTAAAGGGAGAACTATTCTCTCTGATTCTTCGGGCCTTCTCGGGTCTTCAGGTATTCTGCATTCTGTCTTTATTTTTTGTGGATTTATAAGATGATTGTTGTTAAAAGTGGAAGATGAAAGATGCAAAGAGTTAGGAATAGTTTTTATTTTCATTACTGCTCGATAAATCTGTTAATGGATATACCCTGTTGGGATTTTGTTCTCAGTTGATAATTGTTGTTGAAGATAAGTAGATTTGGTTCAGTAATTTAACTACTACCACGTGGAATGTTCTGTTGGTTAGTTGTTCTGTGCTTATAGGATATTGTTATTGGACGTTGAGGAATATGTATACGCTCTGTTAATGAAAGTTTTGTTTCTTGTTTTAGTTATTGCTTGGTATATGTGAGGTGGAGAAATGAAATAAATAGTGGAATTATACTCTGTTGTTTAGGTTTAGGAAATGTAAGGTTAGGTTGGCATAATGTTCAGGTTTGGACATTTTGAATGTCTGTTAATTGCTAAGTTCAACTGCTGTTTATTAAGTTTTGATTATTGAAAACTGTTAAGTGATTAAGTTGTATTTGGATTATGAAATTTGGTTACGTAATAAATGAGGATTAATGATATCAAAGTTGTTGAAGATAATGAACTATGGAAATGAGGTTAATTAATATGTGGGTATTGATGAGTATATATATGATTTTGAAGGTATTGAAAAGGGAAAACTTTAAGTGCTAAACTCTCTAAGGATGTCAGATAAGTGATATTGTTTGTGTTTTTCCTTTATGACCTATATCACAAGAGTTAGGGTTTGTATGCTGACTGTACTTATTAGATGATTAGGTTGTGATCATGTCTCCAAGATGTATTGCTGCTTGTTGTTTGATGGTGTGTTTATTATATTTAAGTTCTTTAAGTTAAGGATTTTAATATTGATCATGTTCTGAGGTTTTATTGATGATATGATAGAAATGTATGCATTCATGTGCATTCTACGCATCATAGTTTTGAAAACGTTACGAAAATAGTTTAGCATGCATTGTTTTTTAACATGATAAATGGATGCTCATCCATATCAAGTGGATGTGTTCTGGGTTAGTGGTGTGAGACGCAAGTCTAAGAACAAGACTATGCGGGCTGATCACCCAAAACGGACAACATTCATTTGGGCTGAATGATTACCCATTGTATCATTAAGTGTAAATGAACTAAACGAAGTAAACATAAATAGACACTGTGACGACCCGTTTTAATTTAAAACACTTTCTTTATTAAAAATTCTTGTGTAAAAATTTTTCTTTTTATTTATTGAAAACATACGATAAAATTATTTCGAATAAAGACTGTAATAGAGTAAAGCGGAAACACACTTGAACTTAAAAGAAATAATTAGTTTTACAAACCATTGTTCGGATTAAAACCATTTCAAAATACAACTTCCATTTATTATGAGTCATAACCTTGCAAGTCTACTTTGCTGGATAACTCAAGTCCTCTATGAGGAATGCTTCCTCCTCCACTCTGGGAACTATCATATCTTGACATTTATCTACACCACAAGTAAATTGTGAGCCGAAGGCCCAACAAGAAATTGAGATATGCTATATGTATGCCTCTAACTCATTATGTCATAATGAAATCCACCCAGACTGTTCTTTACTTATGGTTACATATATCGTAAGCTCGTAGATCGAGTTGGGAGATTGGAGGATCATGGCAGGGAGAGTGGCTGGTATTCGGCATCTAACAGCAAGTCTAACAGCGAATAAAATGACTAACATGCTTAGAATTCGACAGAAATTAACAGCTTACAACAGTAAATTAATAACTACATAAGACAATCTATCATGCTTTGAATTAAGAGTGAAAATGACAGCAAGTAATAGTGGATAAAACGACTAACATGCTTTAGGATTTCGACAGAAATTAACAGGATATGGTTGCGAATAAAAATGTGCAACATGCTTACAATTTGTTAGAAAATAGTCGGATATAATCACCAAATAAAACATACAACATGTTTTACAATTTGACAGAGAATGATCAAGGTATAGTAGTAAGTAAAACATGTAGCTTGTTTCACAATTCGACAGAAAGTAACGATTATTACAACGAATAAAGACGTACAATATGCTCAGTTTTTGACAGAAATAACGGTGGTAAAATCATGAAGAGTGAACAACGATATACAAGATATTACGCATTCAAAGTAGAAACAAACAACAATAGCTAGATGGATGTCGAACGTTTTTAGGATTGAATAAAAAACTGCTTACCCAAGGATTTACTACATATAGGAAAATGAACATGAGAATTAAACATGACAATTATATAGATTAAACAACTATGCGATTAACCACTAAACTATAATCAAACGACAATTCAATATATATTACGGACATTCAGTATAAGTCAAGAACTAAATGAAAAACCGAATAGCATTCTAAAAGAGAGTTATAAGCTTCTAAAAATCAACTAAGAGAAATCAAGATATAGCAAAGTAGCTGGAAATTGGACTATCATTTTCTCATCTTCATTAGGTATAAACTAATACCAACTTCTTCATAAGTTTATGCATCACATACACAAGAAGTTATCCAAACCAAGTATTATCAAGAGTGACAATCATAGAATTAAAATCAAGGAAACAAATATGACTCTACTTGTGGTGTAGGGACTCCAGTGGCCAATACTCTACTCAATTTTCTTACCAAAATCTCGTTGAAGACTCACTGCACAGGAAGAATTTAGCAGTAGGGAAAGTTCTCCTTAGCAGCAACCGTAGCTCTCCTCCAGTTTTTCCCTCTCCTCTCTTTTTCAATTTACACCCTAAAACATTCCCCCTAATGATAAAGGCCACTCACTCTCAAAGCACCACTCCTCTCCCACTCAACCCATAAATAATTCAACAAAATTCAAGAACCATAAAACCCATACCTAATTCCCACCATGATTCCACTATATTCATTAATCAATGCCGAAAGTAGCTAGAGAGTTTCCTATTTCGTGGGTGAGTAATTGGGTTGTCGATTAAGTGAAGGAATAATTGGTAAAACAACAACATGGCAGCCTATTAAAGTAGATTCCTTGCAAATCTGGGCATTTTTGGACGATTAAGCACAAGGTAGCCCTCTTCCGTGTGCGTCTGAATCGTGAAATTACACAGGCAGAATGGCTTTTTTGGACACACAGCCTCGTCCGCTATCGTCCAAAAAGACACAAAATTCGGACAGATTCAAATCTTTGCCACTTGCAGTGATCCGCCTGCGTCCGCTATCGTCTGAAAAGACACAAAATTCAGATAGATTCAAATCTTTGCCATCCGCAGTCGTCAGCCTATGTCCGCTACCATCCGAAAACTCAAAATACATCCTGATATACATTTTGGACGAGGGACCGCATCCGGTTGCGTCCTAAAACCCGATTTATTCAATTTTTACTTAAAATTTTGTATTTAAATCACACCCAATCATTTTCTTTATGTTTATGTGGTATAATTTTAATAAATGTCGTCCTGTAATATAATATATTCATTTTTACGAAATTCATGACATTTATAAAACGGGGAAAATATCGGGGTATTACATTCTACCCACCTTATAAAAATTTTGTCCTCAAAATTTAGCCACTAAATAGTTCTGGATACTTGGTCCTCATATCATCCTCTTTCTCCCACGTAACTTCTTCCATTGTATGGTTTTGCTACAAAACCTTAACTAATGGAATTTTCTTATGTCGAAGTTCTTTTACTCTTGAATCTAAATTTGAACAAGCCTTTCCTCGTAGCTCAAATTTGATTGAACATTGATATTCTCTTGAGGATCTAGGAGATTTGCATTTCCCAGGGACTTCTTCAACATAGATACATGGAATACATTGTGCACTTCATTCATAGATGTCGGTAATTGCAACTGATATGCCACAGCTCCAATTCTTTTTATGATAACGAAGGGACCAATATACCTCGGGTTCAACTTTCCTCTCTTTCCAAAACGAACCACACCCTTGAGTGGGGATACTTTCAAGAATACATGGTCACCCTCATTGAATTCCAGACTTCGACGTCAATTATCCGCATAACTCTTCTGACGGCTTTGAGCGGTTAACATCCTTTGCTTAATAATAGCCATAGACTCAGTAGTTTTCTGAACCAATTCAGGTCTATAATAACTAGCTTCACCATTTTCTCTCCAATACAAGGGAGACCTGCACCTTCTCCCGTATAACGCTTCGTATAGAGGCATACCAATTGTGGCTTGATAACTATTATTATACGCAAATTCAACCAAAGGCAAAATCTTTTCTCATCCAACTTGGAACTAAAGCACACATGCACGAAGCATATCCTCGAGTGTCTGGATCATTCTTTCACTTTGGCTATCGGTTTGCAGATGAAAAGCAGTACTAAACTTCAGTTATGTGCCTATAGCTTTATTCAAACTCTTATAAAACGCTGAAGTGAAACGCGGATCCGATTGGACATGATAGAGACCAAAATACCATGCAACCAAACAATTTCTTTGATGTACAAATCAGCAAATTGGTTCAACTTAAACGGCATCGTCACAGGCAAGAAATGAGAAATTTTCGTCAATCTGTCAACAAATTGCATCGTGACCTTTAGCTGTTTTGGGTAAATTGGTAACAAAATCCCTAGTAATATGTGTAATACCCCGACTTTTTATATCGAAAATTAATAAGGATAATTGGTTAGAAATAAGAGATCTTTGGATTAATTGGATAACTATCGGGATATTACCAAGGACGTATTCGTTACACCATTATTTTGGAAAAAAAATACCCGATAACGTTTTCCCTGTATACGCGATGTAATCAAGTGTTGGGATAAGTAGTATATTGCATTGCGTATTGATACATGTTATTTTGTGACGTGTATTTATGGGAAAAATATTATGGGATGGAAGTTAAGTGGGAAAATGAAAGGAAAAACCTGTTAAGTGGAGATTCGGACGCATGCGGACGACGTGAGGACGAGTCGTGTCATCCGCAAGTGCATTGCATGGTGTCCTCAGCACTTTAGGATGCACCAGGACGAGAATTTGCGTCTTGATGCGTGACTTTCAGACGAACGCGGACGACATGCAGACGAAAAGTGTCATCCGCAAATGCATTGCACATTGCCCCTAAGCCTTGGGACAACTCAGGATGCCATTTCGTGTCCTAACCTTTGAAGTTCTGGATGAGCCCAGACGAATGCGAACGCGGGCAGAATCATCCGTTTTGAATCTGTCCAATTCCTTGACACTTTCGGACGAATGCGGAAGCCATCTTTTGTCTGAGTGTCTAGTTTTACCTGAGGGATTTAGACCTTCAGACGCATGCAGACGAGACCCTAATGTCTGCACTCGTCCGAAACAATCCAGATCTGCATAAATTTAGGGATTTAAAATCAGAAAAATTGACGCGTAGCCAATTAAAACGCGATCCCTCGACAACGAAATGGTCCCTTCCAGGTTCAGACCACGCAGAGCCACCCTTCTACCCCCCTAGGTGTACAGGTTGTCTCCTTCTCTAAGCAAGACTTCTCTTCTTAATGGTCTTCCTCGCCATTTCTCCTTCTGTGTGAGTGTTTCCTACGAATGAGAGAGCTCCTGCGAGTGTTCCTTGTGAGTGAGTGAGTTCCTGTGAGAGAGAAATGGTGAGCTTGTGAGAGTTCTCTGTGTGAGTGAGTGTGATACGTGGGTTGCTAGAGGTTGGAGCTCTGGAGCTTGAAGCTGAACGTAGAGCTGGAGTTGCTGCTAAGGAGTTGCTGTGTAGTAACTCGACTTTTTATTTTGAAATTTAATAAGAATAATTGGAAAGGAATTGAGGATTTTTAGATTTATTGGATAATTATTGAGGTATTACCAAGGACGTATTTGTAATTTTATAAATTATGAAAATTTATTGGATAATGATTAATGATTAAATTGGAAAGAGTATATAATTAGATATTAAGTGAATGATCGGATTAAAGGAAATTAAAATAGAGATTATGGACCAAACCAGTTTGGTTCGGCTCGATCTGAGAACAATTATGTACTTCAATTTTTAGTCAAATGAAAAGAATAAAATGAGATTTATTGAATTTGTTTGAATTGAAGATTTTGTAAATAATTAACTGGAGATTAAATAAAGATTAATTAGGGGAGTTAGAAATAAAAGGAAATAAATGGAGTTAGAAGGGAAAGTGAACTAGTTCAGATTTTTGTGGGTTTGGTCCAGTTCAGAAAACAAATGAAGAAAGGGAAGAGATATTTCAATTTGGCCTACGGCCATTTTGTGCTGAAAAGGAACCGAGAGGGAGAGAGGGTGAGATCAAGAGAGAGACGAAGAGGGAGATGGAGACCGAGCGAGGCGACGGAGACGACGGGTCCGTCGAGTGTGCGAGCGACGGAGACGACGGGTCCAGCGAGTGTGCGAGCGAAGATGGCTCGGGTTGCGACGTCCTTGTGTGCGGGCTGCTGGTCGCCAGCGTGGCATCTGTGAGCGCGAATCGTGCGGAGCTAGGGCACGGGTTCGTTCGATTACAATCACGATTTGTGGACGTGATTTCTTGGCCGAGGTAAGCTGTTGGTCGATTTCTTCATTCTTCTTGGTGTTCTGGTGTTCGTGTGATGGTAAGGGCAGTGTCGATTTGCGATCGGCAATTTGGCGATGGACAGGGAGCCGGCGATTTGTGCTGGATCGGCCGAAGGCCTGGGTCCAGCTTACAGTTGGGTACGAACCGGCGATGACGAAACAAACAACCCACGCCTCCTTTCCAGCCTGGAATCACAACCCGCGTTGTGGACAACCTCTAGAAAGCTGCATAGAGTAAGAGATATTGCCGGAGATTTTTCTGGAGATGGACAAGGGGGAGGCACGAGATGTCGGGTGTTGATATATAGGGCAGAGACTGGGAGAAAATGTGGGGAAGGCTGGAGATGTGGTGCTCTCTAGAGGTGAGCTCTCTAGTAAATTCTCCGAGAAGCCGAGTGATGCTCTCTAGTGAGCTAAGTGTTATGGAATCTGGGGCTTGAGCTCCAAGGGAAATGGCAGAAACAGAAGAAAAAGTAGAAGGGTTGGAGCTGTTGTTTCCTGTCCTCGGGTCTGCTCTCGGGCCTTCATGGTGAGATTTCTTCTCTGAGATTTTAGTTATTTGGTTGTTGTTTAGGTGTTGTTTGGAAATAGCCCTATGTGGTTTACTGCTGCTTGATTATGTGTATTGGTATCTTCTCTGTAATGGGTTGTTAATATGTGGTTAATATTCTGTGGGGTTAGAGTATGGAATTGTGTACTCTGTTAGTTGTGTTAAGTTGTAATTGTATGTTGGGTGATTGTCACCTTGTTGGTGATGTTTTGGGTTGACATTCTCGAGATTTTTAATGAATTGTTCTACTTTTATAATGAGCATACTGTGATTTGTAGCTTGGTTCTGGAATTAATTTCTGCCGAGGAATAAGTTGTTAAGTGAGTTACATTGATGAAGTTGTTATTAAATCTCTGGTTAATTATTACTCACTTCTGGTCACTGCTATGTTTGGCTGTTAAGATAGAAATTGTTAACCTGTTGTTGGGGATTGGATGTTGGAAGTGCGATATTTGGATATAAATCTATTAGGTTTTAGCTTTAATATATATATATATATATATATCATGTTGGATCAATCTATGGGATCAATTGATAGATGATTGATTTTCTGTATGATCTGCCCTGTTGTTTGGTTAAGTGTTGTATGAACTGCTCTGTAGATTTGGTGTGAATTCTCTATGATGAACTACTAGTATTGTTTTGTGAAGCATAAATTTAATGGATTTAGCCTTGTTGTTAGATAATAAGTAATGCTTCTGGTTGGATTGTCTGAATGAGTTCGCTGGATGAAATTGTTAATCTGTTGTTGGGTGATATGTTCTATGGTTTCGGATTCGAGTCATTAATCAGATTAATGTATAGTATGGAAATTGGGTAATATAGTTTTATGACTCATTTCAGATACTGTTATTGGACGTTGATTTATGGGTCAATAATTCATGGATGAAATTATAATGGTAATTATGGGTCTACAATTTTTGGATGGAATCACGTTGGTTTCCGCTATATGTTAAGCTTAATTTCTAGACGTTATCAATTGAGATTAATTAATTAAGTTGAGTTGTAATTAATGAAGCGGTTTCGTGTAGGAAACTCGAGTAGATGACGTATAAGAAATAACAATATAAATGAAGGTGAGGTTAATGAGTTGATTAAAGCGATTAGATCAATAATTAAATGTTGTTAAATTGTGAAGGTACTAAAAAGAAGAAAGGTAGCAATTAAGTGAGAACGCAACGAATCGAGGTAAGTGATATGTGTGTGTTTTGGTCTTCGAACCCTACATCGCAAGAATAGGAGATGCATGTTTCGTTGCTTACCTCTTTCCTAGCATGTTTGCAGTTTTAATAGCATGTTTCGTTATTTACTGTTTAAAATAGCATGCTTCGATGTTTACCATTTTAAAGCATGTCTACAGTTATTAATCGTATGTTTTGTTGCTTACCGCTTTCCAAACATGTCTGCAGTCTTTGATAGCATGTTTCATTGTTTACTGTTTTTAAAAGCATGCTTACAGTTATTATTCGCACGTTCGTTGTTTACTACTTTTACAGCATGTCTACAGTACTTATAGCACGTTTTGGTGAATCGCATGTTGAATGTTTATTTATGCTTTCAGAAATTGTATGCATTCATGAGCATCAAACGAAACAGATATAAATAACAGACAAATCATAAGCCATAAAAAGTAATAAGCGAACGAAGAAACAGATAGCGAATGAAAAAAAAAATCACGAACAAAGAAATCGATAACGAACGAATAATAAGTCATAATAAAGTAAAGAAAAGAGAATGACAATGATATGACGTAAGTCCTTTGTGGACACAGCCGCTAGCGAGCTTTCGAATTATGTCATCTTCGCTAGCAAGCTTTCGAATTATGCCTTTTTCTCATCTTCATTAGGTATAAACCAATACCAACTTCTTCATAAGTTTATGCATCACATACACAAGAAGTTATCCAAACCAAACATTATCAAGAGTCACAATCATAGAATTAAATCAAGGAAACAAATATGACACTACTTGTGGTGTAGAGCCTCCACTAGCCAAGACTCTACTCAATTTTTTTACCAAAATCTCGTTGAAGACTCACTACACAGGAAGAATTTAGCAGTAGGGAAAGTTCTCCTTTGCAGCAATTGTGGCTCTCCTCTAGTTTTTCCCTCTCCTCTCCTTTTCAATTTACACCCTAAACCATTCCCCCTAATGATAGAGGCCACTCACTCTCAAAGCACCACTCCTCTCCCACTCAACTCATAAATAATTCAACAAAATTCAAGAACCATAAAACCCATACCTAATTCCTACCATGATTCCACTATATTCATTAATCAATGCCGAAAGTAGCTGGAGAGTTTCCTATTTCGTGGGTGAGTCATCGGGTTGTCGATTAAGTGGAGGAATAATTGGTAAAATGACAAAATGTCAGCCTATTAAAGTAGATTCCTCACGAATCTGGGCATTTTTGGAAGACTCAGCACAGGGTAGCCCTCGTCCGTGTGCGTCTGAATCGTGAAATTACACAGGCAGAATGGCTTTTTTGGACGCATAGCCTCGTTTGCTATCATCCAAAAAGACACAAAATTTGGACAGATTCAAATCTTTGCCGCCCGCAGTCATCCGCATGTGTTTGCTATCGTCTGAAAAGACACAGAATTTGGATAGATTCAAATCTTTGCTGTCTACAATCGTCTGATCTCCCTCTCCCTGGTTCTCTCTCTGATAGAATGGTCGCAGGCCATTTTGTTTCTTCTACACACTGAACCATTTCAAGGATGAACTGATTCAGCCTATCCCATCCATTTTAATCTCATTTCTTCATTCATTTTAAATCCTCCCCTTCTCATTATTTTTTCTTTAATTTCTTTTTTCCCTTTTATTCTTCATCTACTTAATAAATCTTTTCTAAAATTCAACCATAATTTATTTCCCATTTGCCTTCGAACCAGATTGGTTAACGATGAACCAATTCAACCTCTTTATTTCTCATTCTTCACTTAATCCCTATTTTTTGGTTGAAAACTTTCGACCGACATGCGACTGCATATCGACCGAAAAGTTCAAAAACTGGTCAGATTCAAATCCTCCGTGTCCGCAGCGTCCGCAACTCGACCGCCCATCAACCGAAAACCCACAATGCAGACAGATGTGCATTTTTTAACGCAAACCATCGACCCAACCTGGACCCAAAATGCAAAGAGTCACCCGAAATGAATTTTGGTAAAGGCACTCATCTTAGCCTTGACCGCGGGTCGACCGAAAATCTGAATTGTACAATTTCCATTAAAATTTTGTACCATTATCACACCCAACAATTTCCCATACATTTACACGGTATTAATTAAACAAAATATCATCCCGAAATATAATATATTTATTTTCTCAAAATTCATTGATGTGCATAGCGGTTAGCGAGTCCTAGATTAATGTTGGGACCAGCTGATTGTTGTGCACAAGAATAGAAAAGAAACTAATATGTAAAGGAAAACGACAATGGAAAACTGCATATGCATTTATAAAAGTTGCATGGCCTGTGCATTTCATATTTTATATCACTTTCTGAGTCTTAGGCTTATAATTTAAGTCTTGTGATATAGGTACTCGCGAGAATCAGGATGAGGAACAATTGGTGAAGGGTTTGCATGATTGCGGACCTTGTGGCTGGCTAGCCTAAAGATCAAGAGAAAGACCAAGAGAAAATGTAAAAGGTTTTGTAAAGTAATTATTAAATATATAAAGTGATTATTGTTTTAAGTTAAGCAAAGTTTTTCAAGTTGTAAAGGTTTTTAAGCAAAGAATTTTATTTATCGTCTTTAATTGGTTTTAAGAATGAAAAGTCTTCCGCTATGCAAAAGTTTTAATTTTATGCGATTCCCAAAGATAAATGCCTTTTAAAAGCACCACGTTTTAAAAAAAGGAAAACTGAGTCGTTACATCTTCACTCAAATAATGTAATTATAAAGTCAATTCACAACTCATGACTTGCAATTTCAATTCACAACTCATATTATGGTTTCATTGACATAATGACATCTGTTTATAGATGTTCCCAATACAATACATTCATCCATTACATTCATCAGCATCTACATAGACCTATCCAAAACTTAATTTATAATTAATTTACAAAAACACATATATACTTGCAATGCTCTTGTTATCGCTCTTTCATTACAACAAGATATCTACTTACTTTCTATGTTTTTGGCAAAGCTTGAGATGCTTGGAGATGGGTTGAGGTTGTTGCTGCAAGTTTTTAGGGATAACAGTAGGCTCAAACAGATACTTCAACAATAAAATATCACTTCTTTGAGCTACTTTTTGATAACCCCCCTTCAATGTAATAACATGCTTTAAAAGCATATTTCAGTTGAAGGGTCCTACTCTCCGCCTAATCATCATCTTTTAAGTCGCATATGAACGAAGTTCATCTTCTACAAATGCAGAGATCAAATGCACCTCTATAACATCTTTATGATCAGACGTACATATGTTGCTCATCAGCCTGGACTGCCAAAATAGGCTCTACCTCCATTTCTGATATTTTTTCACTTATGGGTGTGTTTAGGAATTTAGGGTTGTCGTTTGCTCTCATAGAGGACAATTTTATCACTTATAGAGATGGAGTTGAAGGTCGTTCAACGTCGTCATTTAGTATTGAGTGACGTCCATGGCATTAAGGGATGTCCATTGTAAGTTGAGGGACGTCTCTCAATCCTAAACAATGTCGTCTCTCAACGTCAATGGACATCCCCTAATATCCATAAACATCCCTTAATGCTAAACAACCTTGTCTTTTAGTATTGAGGGACGTCTGTTTTAAGATGAGGAATGTTCGTTGTCGGTTGAAAGACATCTGTCATAAGTGGAGGGACGTCCGTCTTAAGTCAATGGATGTCTGTTGTGAGTTGAGGGATGTCCGTCCTCATTGAAGGACGTTTGTCCCTTCATCCAACAGGCATGAACCATCATCCACCTCTTCGCGTGGAGGATGTCCTTCCTTCATCATGACCATCCATTCTCATTGAAGGACGTTCGTCCTTTTATCCAACACATATAAACCTTCGTCCACCCCTCCTCGTGGAGGATGCCTATCCTCCATCATGGTCACCCATTATCATTAAGGACATCCGTCCCTTCATCCAATGGGCATGAACCTTCTTCCGCCAGCGCCCCTCCTCTCATCTAGGACGTCATCCTCATTGCAAGATGTCTGCCTCTTCATCTAGCAGCCAACATGGATGCCCTCGGCCTTACGTTTACCCCAAGGCTGATCCTTGAACGTCTCTTCTCGTGCATTAACCTTGGACATCCTCGTGGTTAAAGAACGTCTATGGTTGATCATTTGACGTGTTTAGACGTTTTTAAGCAAAAAATTTAACTACGGCATTTGCCTCGGCGTCTTTTGACAAGAAATGTGACTACGAGGTTTACCTTCCTTATTTTCTAAAGTTCAAGGTTTTAGTTGTTTGTGAAATTTCTTTAAAGTTTAATTTATTGCTAATTCTAAAGTTCAAGGTTTGTTTTGTTAACTTGCCAACATTTAAATTGTTCTAGGATTAACTTAGTTTCAGGTTCGAGCCTTTTGAGTTTTGAGTCTCGATCTAGGTTATTTTAGTTTCCTTTTCTTTGGTCGAACTGCGAATCATCTCTCCCCTGTTTTTGATCTAGTGAACATTGATTCCGTTTTAGTTTAATTCGATTCTTTAGTTAATTTCGATATGATTTATGGCCCCTTTTTTATGAATAATTGACTGTTTGTTCTTGTTTTCTTTCTATGATCTCATTTTGGCTATAGGAAGCTCTCTATTGCAAAAAATTCTTTCACAATGTGTTAAGAATCAAACAATATCACATAATATATGGAATAAATATTATTGTCCTTGCTTAGAATGACTTAATTATAGAAATATATATTATGTAATATAATTATCTTTATTAGAATAGCTTATTGTAGGAATTACAATAATTTCCTATTGTGTATACATATCGTTATTTTTCAATGAAATGAAACAAGTTAGAATTTTCTCTCCATTCTCTTTTTCTACATGGTATCAGAGCAATAACCATATTTTTTCTCTGCCTTATTTTCATCATGGCTTTTACAAGAGATAAGTCAATTTCCAACAGCCCTTATTCTCTTCATCATTCCAATCACCCAGATGATTCTTGTTTCCAAACCTCTTGATGGATACAACTATTCAACATGGAGCTGAGCCATGAAAATTTCTCTAAATGCAAAATCCAAACTGGGTTTTGTTGATGAAACTCTTGAAGCACTGCTAGACACAACCAATCTCGAAGAATGCACTGCATGGAAAAAATGCAATGACATGGTACTCTCTTGGCTTTTAAATTCTTTGACATCTGATATTGCAGATAGTGTTATTTTCTGCGACACTACTCATGAAGTTTGGGAAGATTTACGAAGTCTTTTCTCACAAAGTAATGCTCCATGAATTTTTCAAATTGAAATAGATATTGCTTGTTGTGTTCAAGATCAAATGTCTGTTGCAGTTTATTATACAAAGCTCAAAAAATTGTGGGATGAATTGGGTTCGTACAATGATGTTGTTTGCACTTGTGGAGCTGATAATAGGAGACGCAAATTAATGCAATTTCTTATGGGATTAAATGAATCTTATAATGCAATCCGTGGTCAGATCCTTTTGACGAATATGTTACCTGATGTTGTACAAGCCTATTCCTTGATTATTCAAGAAGAAAAACAGGAAAATTTGAGTATAACACGTGATGCAACTGAAGCTTCAGTAATGGCTATTCGAAAAGATAAACCAGTCGCTATTGTCATTCGACAGAAATCGTACAGCACTTCTCGTTCTAATCCATCCCATTGTAAGCCTCTCCATTGTTCCCATTGTAATAGGGATAATCATGTGAAAGAGACATGCTGGAAGTTACATGGCTATCCAACTGGACACTCTAAGAATGTAGCGAGCAAACAAAATAGCAATAGCTAACCTTCTGTTAATAATGTGAGGGAGGAGATTCCCATGATGCAAAAAATTCAGTCTGTTATGAATGGATTGACTGATTTACAATTGCAACAAATGTTATCCATTATGCAAGGAGATGGGTCATCTGAGCGAGCTAATCCTAAAGCAAATAATGTTAACACTCCTGCAGGTTTGTTAGTTCCTAAATTGATTATTGATAGCGATGCAACATATCATATTACTTCCTCGCCCAAGCTTGTCATCAATAGTAAAAAAAAAAAAACTTCTTTACTGCCCATTATTATGTCAAATGGAGACCAGGCTCCAATTATTTATACAAGAAGTTTATCTTTGAGTTATTGGATTTATTTAAAAAATGTGTTTGGGGGTACCATCTTGCAAAGTAGATCTGTTATCTGTGAGCTGCATCAAAATATTTGAATTGTTCAGTAACTTTCTATCCTGATTGGTGTATTTTGTAGGATTTGATGACGGGGAAGACGATTGGTTTGGGTAAACAACAAAATGGACTTTGTTACTTTGTTACAACTATAGCAAATAAGTCACCTAAAATTCAAAATGCAGCAGCTCATACCATCACACATTCCTCTCCTCAAGACTCTATCCAATGACATCGGTGATTAGGTCATTTGTTCTCTTCTAGATTAGAATTCATGGCTAAAAGTTTATTGAAATTTCTTTTTGAACAAATAGTGTTTGTGATATTTGTGCTTTTGCAAAACAGACAAGATTACATTTCCCTATTAGTTAAATTTCCCTATTAGTTCAATTTCTTCTATTAGACCATTTGAATTAATTCAATGTGATATTTGGAGACCTTACAAAGTCCCTTCTCTTTCTGGTGCAAAATACTTTTGGACTATTATGGATGATTTCTGTCGTTTCACTTGGTTTTTTTTTTTCATGCAACATAAAAGTGAAATGCAACATCTTCTCACTAATTTTTTCTCTCATGTGAAGAACCAATTCAATGCTAATATAGCAAATATTCGGACAGACAATGGAACAGAATTCTTTCCTTGAAAGACTATTTTTCATGACAAGGTATCATTCACCAACATTCTTGTATTTATACTCCTCAACAAAATGGAGTTGTTGAGTGCAAACATAGACATATTCTTGAGTCAGCTAGAGCTTTTCGTTTTCAAGCTCACCTTCATTTACATTTCTGGGCAGAATGTGTATCTATTGCAGAGCATATAATTAACAGGTTACCTACTTCAATTTTATCTCGCCAAACTCCTTTTGAGAAACTTTATGGTAAAACACCTTCTTTTTCTCATCTCAAAGTTTTTGGATGTCTTGCGTACACTACTAATATTCATATTCCCCATAAACTTGCTTCCCGTGCAACATGTTGTGTTTTTCCTGGATATCTCATTGGTCAAAAAGCATACAAATTATATAATATTGAAACTGGTCAAGTTTTCACTAGTCGTGATGTCATTTTTCATGAGGATGTTTTTCCATGTGCATCAATAACTCCCTCCTCATCCAATATAGATTCAGTAAGACCTATTGCAATCCCAGATATTGAAATTTCTCCACCTATTTAACATATACATGTGGAATTCACTCCTATTCCTTTTGCATCTTCACCACCACCGGCCACTTTACGCCATTCTCGATGACCCCATGTCCCTTCTACAGCTTTACGTCACTACATTTGTAATCAAGTAATGTCTCCCGAATCAACGTCGCCCTCATCATCTCTTCCCCATCAAGGTACAAGATATCCTCTTTCTAATTTTATTTCTTATGATCGTTACTTGCCAAAACATCAGACTTTTATTGCTACTATTTCTAATTATGTTGAGCCTAAAAGCTACAAAGAATCAGCATCAAAACCTCATTGGCAAGAAGCAATGCATTCTAAATTGGCTACATTAGAAGCAAACAAAACTTCATCCCTTACATCCCTATCGCATGGAAAACAAACTATTGGTTGTCGTTGGGTGTACAAAATCAAGCGCAAGTCCGATGGTTCTCTTGAGCGCTACAAAGCGCGTTTGGTTGCCAAAAGGATATACTCAACTTGAAGGTATTGATTATCATGAAACATTTTTCACCTACTGCAAAGATGATTACAGTACGTTGCTTGATAGCTTTAGCCGCTGCCCAAAATTGGTCTCTTCATCAATTGGATGTTCATAATGCTTTTCTTTATGGTGACCTTTCTGAAGAAATTTTTATGTCACTTCCTCCTAGTCTTCAGCGACATGGAGAGAATCTTGTATGTCGCCTCAACAAATCCTTGTATGGACTTAAACAAGTATCACGTCAATGGTTTTCCAAGTTCTCTACAACTATTCAAGATGATGGATTTGTTCAGTCCAAGGCAGATTACTCATTGTTCCATGTAAGAAAGGAAAATCTTTTACAGCATTATTGATCTATGTTGATGATATTCTTATAACGAGTAATGATCTCGTTGCTATATCTGCTCTTAAACAATTTTTGCATAATTGTTTTCGGATTAAAAACTTAGGTGACTTAAAATATTTTTTGGGCATTGAAGTCTCTCGATCGAAGAAGGGAATATTCCTCTCACAAAGAAAATATGTCGTGGAAATTATAAAGGATGGAGGATATTTGGGAGCTAAACTAGTAAATTTTCCCATGAAACAAAATTTGAAGCTGGCAGATGAAGATGAGCTCTTAAAAGATCCATCTTTGTACAAGCGTTTTGTAGGACGCTTAATCTATTTGACTATTACTCACCCAGACATTATCTATTCAGTACATATATTGAGCAGATTCATGCATGCTCCACGTAAACCTCATATGGAAGCTGGCATTAGTGTTTTACGATATTTGAAGAATAATCCAAGGCAGAGTTTGTTTTTTGCTTCACAAAATGACTTATCCTTACGAGCTTTTTGTGATTCAGATTGGAGCGATTGTCTAGTGTCTCGAAAATCAACTACGAGTTATTGCATTTTTTTGAATCGTCTCTTATCTCTTGGAGAACAAAAAGACAAAAGACGGTTTATTTATCCTCGGCAGAAGCTGAATATAGAGCTATGATTGGTACATGCTGCAAATTATCTTGGATACGATCATTATTGAAAGATTTGCGGATAATTCATCTAAAACCAGCATTATTACACTGCGACAATAAGGCAACTTTACACATAGCAGCAAATCCGGTATTTCATGAAAGAACCAGACATATAGAAATGGACTATCATTTTATTTGAGGCAAAATTCAAGATGGTTCAATAAGTACTGAGTATATCCTTTCAATCGAACAACTAGCTGATATATTTACTAAGCCACTTGGGAAGAAAGCTTTCATCACAATGAGAAGCAAGTTGGGAGTTCTTGACATTCACTCTCCAACTTGAGGAGGAGTGTTAAGAATCAAGCAATATCATATAATATATGGAATAAATATTATTGTCTTTGTTTAAAATGACTTAATTATAAAAATATGTATTATGTAATGTAATTACTTTATTACAATAATTTTCTATTGTGTATATATATCATTATTTTTCAATGAAACGAAACAAGGGAGAGTTTTTCTCTCCATTCTCTTTTTCTACACAATGGAACACCCGCTGGGTTGGTTTTCTTTGTAGAAAAGTAGCTTAATGATTATAATTTATTGTTTTTTATTTTTCTTTGCCCCTGTTGATGTTCTTTGAATCTGAGATTTGGTACAATCGGCTTGCGAGGGATTATGCCATTTGCAATTTAACTAATTAGGGTTTCTCCTCTTCTGATTCCATTATTGTTTGTAAAGGCAAATTTCTCCTCGATGCGTCTTACTTTATGTTTTTCCTTTCGCCCTAGAAGTGGAGAAAATAATTATGAATCACATAAAATCCTTATCAGTTGAAATTACCTTATTTTGAGTGTGGATCTTCAGCTTTACAATGTAAGAGCTTTTAATTTGTATCGTTATTAACGGCTTTCTGTGAACATGTTTGTCAACAATCATTGGGCACTGTTCGTGTGCGAATTGTAATAAGATATGTTCGTTAGAAATAAAGAGGAAGAAAGGGTCTAGATTTGAGCACTTAGGAAATTTAAAAAACAAACGCAATAGTGCAAGTTCTTTGGAATATCAGTTTTATTCAATGTCTGTTGTCTTCTACATGCGAGAAAAGAGGCTGGCAGAATCTGCACGCATCCGTGAGAAATATGCAGACAGAATTCCAGTATGGTTGTTTTACTTTCTACTGTTGTGTTATACCAATGGCTTTATCTTTATGTTCTGTTCCTTGGCAATCTCCAATTTTATTACAACATCTTTTTCCCTTTTCGTTTAGGTTATTGTGGAAAGGGCTGGAAAGACTGATGTGCCTGAAATTGATAAGAAAAAGTAAGATATTTTGTTTTCTTTTTACAATCTACGAATGTTCATTGCAAATGCATAAATATTTTTCCAATAATGCGAAAATTATGTGTTTGCATGAGTAAGAAACCCTTTTAATGTGTTTGAACTTCCACTTTTTATTGTCATGATGGTCACTGATTTAGGTAATAGGTGGGTTTTACAGAATTTCATAGTGAGGAAATGACTATCCATAAAGATTTCCATGAGTGCCTGGTTAACTTAATCTGGGTTACCCTTTATTTTCTCTATCGTTCCCACAAATGTTTGACTATTCATTTTCGTTGTTAAACATTTTGATGAAATATGATTTGCCTAGTTGTACATTAATTTCTTCATTGAGTAAGCCCATGAGTAAGCGATGGAGTCTTTCGTTCTATGACTTCATGAGGAGAAATATTCTTTTGTTCTATGATTGTAGATATTTTTCTCTCTGTTTTTTTTATTAGTCTATGATTGTAGATATCTGGTTCCTGCTGATTTGACTGTGGGTCAGTTCGTGTACGTGGTTCGAAAGAGAATCAAGCTGAGCCCTGAGAAAGCCATATTCATTTTTGTGAAGAACATTTTGCCACCCACTGGTAAGAAGGAAGAAGATAAGGAGGGCGGGGAAGAACATTTAATGAAATCTTCTTAGTTTTCCATTTCAAATTACTTTTAGCTTGGTTCTTCAACTATTTATTTTGATCATGTTGTTTCAGCTGCTTTGATGTCTTCAGTTTACGAAGAACACAAGGACGAAGATGGCTTCCTGTATATGACTTACAGCAGCGAGAACACATTCGGGTTCCTCCGAATTGCGTGGAAGCTCTAAAGATGTGCATAGGCAAGGGAAAATAAATAAAGATGGTTTAGCTGTACATTCTTTTTAGCACACTATTTCTTGATCGATGAAACTTAACGTGAAAACTACTGATTATATGAATGATATTTATGTTCGATTTTGTTGCAAATAAATGTCAATATCACTTGTCGATTGGAGAATAAACTTAAGATTTGATAAAATGGAAGACTGTTTGATATTATGCTGCAGCAAATGGAGAGGAAAAAGACGGGAGATTGTTGAGATTTACTTAGATGAAGTCCTTTTCTGGTACTGATTCTTGACCCATTTCATGCCAATTGAGGTACCAGTCTTGACCTTGTTCACACCAACATTTGCAGCTGACTTTGCTCTGTCGAACCCTGCAGAAGCAGCTGCTTTCACCTCTGTCATCTTCTTGTTGCCGCTGCCACTGCCACTTCCTTTCTTTGTGGTAGTCTTTCCATCGTCATCATCGTCAACTCCATAATTTCCAGAGCCCCAAAGGTCAGCCCAGGTTGGTTCTTTGCTTCCCATTACTTGATCAATCACTATACTCATTTTCAAATGGAAAATTCATCAATTACACATCCATAGCCGGATCTGGGTCTGGGTTTAGATCAAAGTTATCCAAGAGCAAGAAAGCGGAGAATATATGGAAATATGAATGAAAAAAAAAAAAGGATTTTGACTAGATGGTAGCAGCCACTTCATAAAGGCTTAGAGAGAGAGAGGGAGAGAGAGTACCTTGAACCTTTGACGGGAAGGAGGGTGGTGAAAACTGAGGAATGGAGCCTGAGAGGAGACTGGGGAGAAGAGAAGAAGAGATGTAAATGGCCAAAAGGAAAAGACAGAGTGGCAGACTTAGTGGGTGCAAGTAAATATAAGGTTTCCTGACTTTTATGGGTTCCAAGCTGTCTCACGTTTCCTCGTTTAAATACAATTCATTTTGCAATTTGTCTGACATATTAATATTCTATTTTATTTACCCTATGTGAGGCTTAAATTTGAAATCACCCTAATTTTGAAGTTGGTCTTGGTTACATCTCCCTATTATAAACTTTTATGAAAGATTAGAGCTACTTTTACATCCTATTTTTACTTATTAAAATGACATTTATTAATTAATATAATTAATTTGATAAATTATAAATAATTAATTAATTATACCAATTAATGAAGGTCATGTTAAAAAATTAAAATTAAAATGTAAGAATAGAATGTAAACACAATATTATAATATTACTATAAGAATTGTAAATTTTTAAAATAAATAAAATTTTACGTACATGAATTTTCCACCATAAATCTATCCACCATTCGAATTCGATCGATTTGTCGCATGACGTTCAAACGTAGATTTTTGGTCAATGAGTGAAATGATAAATTTTAGGTTCTTTAGTAATTTGGAGAATAGTGTTTCTCCAAATAATTGAGCGTAAACAAAATATATTTTTATAGGAAAGCCAGAATATGGTTTTTATCAAGAAAGGACTCCACTTTCGCAGGTACGTGTTTACGAGCCGAGAGAGAAAAAGAGAGAGCAAAGAAAGGACGAAAGATTGAAGTTATGAGAAGAGGAATTCTGACCGAAGATCCGTGTTATAGGAATGTCGATTCACAACATTGGTGAAGTGAGTTAGCGTGCAAAATCGTCTAAGGTAAATTTATGTGGTCCAGAGTTGTGTCGATGTTGAGTTCGGAGAAGAACTTGTAAGAGCTCAAGAACCCAAACACAGATGAAGGGTTAAGGCTATGAGAGGCGGAAACCCAACATAGAGAGGAACATTCTCCTTCCTCTCGGTATGGTCTATACAGTGAGTCGAGAATCCATTATGGATGATCAAGGGATCACTCCACTAGAGAGAGAGAAGTCATTGGGGAGTCGGACCATAGTGTGAGGAACGCTCGCTTTTCAGCAGAGAGTCCTTTGTTTTGTGGGGGAACAAACTGGAAGGATCTCGTTCTGCAGGGGAACAATCTGGAAGGATCCTCGTCCCGCAGCGGAACAAGTATAAACGACCACGGGATCTCCATGTGTTCACAGAACAATAGAATTCGCTAAGGACGTTCCGCGCTGTATAGTGTCGCGGAAGGTGAACTTTCCACGAGGGCACTATTGCCCGTTTCCAGATTCGCATGAAGATTTCCGTAGATGCATTATCCTGCGTCGGTGGATGCACTGTTCATCGACCGCTAGTGCACTGTCCTATTTCTAATAACACTTTGTCCTTCTATTTTCTTCACTAAGTCATCTGGTTTGGGTTCTTAATCCCAGTTTAGGACCCTTCCATCTTTCTTAATCATTTGGTTGATGGAAATTCTTGGATTTTGTATGATATAGGCTCGAACGATTTTATGGATTTTGAACCGATTCCTGAAGAAGCGGTTGCTCCTATTGGTAAGAGAGATCGCCAAAAATGTAAGAAATTTTACACTATGCATTGCATTGATCATGATTTTCTAACTAATATTTTGTGGGTTACCACATATGAAAACCTGACGAGGACTGTTTTGATAGCATGTCTATTTTTACGTATATGTACATATGTTTTTTCACGTTTATTTTATCATACATGGTATTCTATGTATATATATTGGAGGAAAAATCATCTTGATGCTTTGGGCAGTCTGGACATTAAAGCATCACGAGGTTATCCCGTGCAATCTTCTGTTGCATGAAGATTGTCTGTTTGTATGTGCGAAATGGGTAATAGAGCACCAGTGACATATCCTCTCGTTTCGAATCCTAAAAGTTGAAATGTGTAATAGGGCGATGATGCTACACTACTTGGGTTTTGAATCCCATAACCTAACCAAGGTTTTAGTCACACAGATTGGAAGATTGTTAGTCGCTGAGTTTTACTCACCTAATACCTTTCCATTTGATGGGTGGCATGACGGTTCGTAGCTCTACTCGCCAACAACCTTGTCAATTTGGATCCAGCATGTATCTAGTTGAGGAGTAATTCGTCGATGACAATCTTATCTATTAATTAATATTGCGGTTGGTATAAGAATTGCATTTTAAAATAAATAAAATTCAACGTTTCTGAAATTTTCACGTTAATTCGGTCCAGCACTCGGATTCAACCGATTTGTCACATAGTGCACACATGCAGATTTTTAGTCCATAGGACAAATAATTGAAATTTGGGTTCTTTAATAAATTGTAAAATAGTGTTTCCCCAAATAATTGAGTGTAATAAAATATATTTTAATAGAGAAGTGAGAATTTTTATCAAGAAATGACTTCATTCTCGCAGGTACGCATTCACGAGCCGAGAGAGAAAAAGAGAAAGAGTGGTGAAATGATGAAAAACCAAAGTTGTGAGAGGAGGATTTCAACTGAAGATTCGTGTTATCAGAGTATCGATTCACAACTTTGGTGAAGGAAGTTCGCGTGCAGAATCAATTAAGGAAAATTTCTATAGTCCAGAGTCGTGTTGGTGTTGGATTCATAGTCGAGCTTGTAAGCTAAAGAATCTCGAGCAACGGTGAGGGGTTAAGGTCGTGAGAGGCAGAAACTCAGTTGAGAAAAAGATTGCCTCCTTCCTCTCAGTATAGTTTAGACGGTGAGTTGACAACCCACGATTGACGATCATGGGATTGCCCGCTGGAAAGAGAAGTCGCTAGGGAGTTGAATCATAGTGTGGGGAACGCTCACTCCCAGCAGAACAATCCGAAAGGATCTTGTTCTGGAACAGAAAAATCCTTGTTCTGGAGCACAACGAACTTAAGTAATCCTAGGATCCGCACATGTCCGAGGGAAATAAGAATTCGCCAAGGACTTTCTGCGATGTGCAGTGCCACAGAACATCAAACTCTCTGCGGAAGAATACTATAGCCTATTAACAGTTTCACTCGAAAAAACCTCACGGATGTATGATCCTACATTCGCAAGCGCACTATTCATGTTCGTGAAGGCACTACCTTATTTTCTTGATCGCACTGCCTTCTGTTTTTTTTTTCACCAAGTCGTTTGGTTTGGGTTCCTAATCCCGGTTTAGGACCCTCCCATTTTCTTGTTTGTTCTGTTGATGGAAATTCTTGAATTTTTGGATCATATAGGCTCAGACGACTTTGGAGACTTTGAGTTGATTCCTGAAGAGGCAATTGCTCCGATCAGTAAGAGAGGTCGCCGAAGAGGTAGAGATTTTTATACTTTATGCACTGCATTGCATCATGATTTTCTAACTGATATTTTGTGGGATACCATTTATGAAAACCTGACAGGGATTGTTTCGACAGCACATCTGTTTTTACGTAAACGTATATATGTTTTCTCACATTTACATTCTTCGTACATGATGTTTGGATTGTTTGAATATATTTGAATATATTTGGAAGGATGAATCCTCTTGATGCTTTGGCCAATTTTGACATCAAAGCATTACGAGGCTATCTCATACAATCTTCTATTGCATGAAGATCGTTTGTTTGTACCTATAAAATAAGTAATAGGGAACCAGTGACATGTCCTCCGATTTTCAATCCCAGAAGTCGAATGGGTAATAGGGGGGTGATTGTTAGCCTAAGTGTAGTTAGGCTCATTCGTTTCAATGATGATTATATTGATTGTAACTATAAGTTATTTATTGATTTTATTCTTAATTGTTTAATATTGTATTTATATTGATATTTCTTGGAAATACCCTCAATACTGGTATTAAAGTTATGCTAACATGTTTATCGAAGTCCATATAGTGAATAGGTATCAAATTGGGACTTAGAAAAATCAAGGATGGCAAATGGGAAGTGATGGGGTCGAGTATAATAGCATTCTAGTTGACCAAAAACACTCTGCAAAGGTTGCAGTCGAGGACGTGGTCGAAGAAGCGATCGATGGGAGTGATCGAAAAACATCACAGTGTACTCCCAGGATTTGCGGTTGATAACGCAATAGAGGACGTAGTCGACAAGACCGACAAAAAATGTACACAGCTTACCCAGAGGATTTTTGGTCGAGTAAACGGACGAAGACGCAGTCGACGCACACAACCGAAATACATCACAGATAGCACCTTGGGTTTTTGGTCGAGTAAGTGGTCGAGCAAGAGAAAAGTGGTAGACCAAAAATGTGCAGAAACACAATGACTAGTTTCTAACGGTCAAGTATGGTCAACCAAAAAGGATTTGGTCAACCGAATTTAAAGTGTCTATAAATATAAGACACTCTGAGACTTAAAATAACCAACGAGAGAAGTAGCGAAGCTCTCACAAAATTTATACTTAACTTCTCAATACGCAAATAGAGTGTCAACTCTAACTCTCCAATCCTCAAACTTGAGAATTTATATAACACCTCAACTTTTTAAGTGAGATAATTATTGGGGTATTACCAAGGACGTGTTCGGAGCGTTAAATCTAGGGGTATTTCTGTTACGTTTTCTCCATATACGCGATGTAACTAAAGGATGGGGTAGTTAGGATATTAAGTTGCATATTTATACATGTCATTTTATGACGTGTATTTACGGGAAAAATATTAGGGGATAAAAGCTAAGTGGGAAAAATGTGAAGAAAGGCTGTTCCAGGCATTTTCAGACGCCTACGAACAACATGCGGACGAGTCATATCATCCGCAAGTGCATCGCGTGGCGTCCCCAACGCTTGGGACGCACCAGGATGAGAAATTTGCGTCCTAATGCGTCTGAATGTTGACTTTCGAACGCATGCAGACGACTTGCGGGCGAGACGTGTCATTCGCAAGTGCATTGGACATCACCCTTAGCCTTGGGACGACTCAGGACATGATTTTGCGTCCTGACTTCACTGTGTCGCGGACTTTTGGACGAGTCCGGACGTATGCGGACGCGGGTGGCTTCATCCGCATTGAATCTATCCGAACCCTGGACACTTTCAGATGCATGTGGGCAAATGTGGATGTGGATTAGCTGCGTCCTATTTGCCTCTATCCAATTTATGGACAAATTCGGATCCATACAAACGCTTCATGTGGACGCCAAAACGCGTCCGAATGTCATTTGCGGACGGTACAGACAGGACGAGGATGTCAGTTCTCGTCCGAGGAAGCGATTTAGCCTTTAGGATTTTTCCCTTGTAGATGAGACCAGTGCGTCCGCACTCGTCCGAAATATCCCAGACCTACGAATAAATTAAGGTCAAAATGATGGAAAATCGTAGGGTAGCCATGATTCAGACACGAATGACCTCTCCCCACCTTCCATGCTAGGATGCCGACCTCTCCCTCCCTTGGGCGCCTACGGATTGTCCCCTCCATCCAGGTAATACCTTTCTCCCTTCTCTGCCATTTCTTTAGTCTAATATTTCTTCCCTCCCTACGAAAGTTCCTGCGAGAGAAGAGAGTTCCAGAGAGAGAGTGAGACTTACGAGAGAAGGGATTGTGAGTTAGCCATTGAGGGTTAAGTGTGTTACGTGAGTGGAGTAAAGATTGAAGCTGGAGTTGTAGTGTGCTGCTCCCTGCCCTACGTGAGCTGTGGGCATTGTTGTCCTTGTTAGTTTTCTTCAATTAGGTAAGGATTTGGGTGTATCTTGGCCAGTGGAGGCCCTACTCACAAGTAAAGTGCGTGAGTTTTATGTTGGTTCGTTTAAATGCTTACTGCTAATTGTTGTTAGTTGGTTTTAGGTGATAGTTCCTTGAATGAATTATTGTTGTGATTTTCTTTGCTGATTTCCTTGCTGTAGATATTCCTTGTGTGGATGATAACGTAGATTTGTTAGTGTTCTGTAGTATTCCCTTTCGTTGTTAGTGTTTTGTGTTTGACACTCTATAGATTATCACTTACCTTGTGATATATCTCCTTTAATGTTAGCTTTGTTTTTATCGTTAATTCTATGTTTCAAGTGCTTTACATGATGAAATCAAGGTTGAAATCAATGTTGTGACAAATGCGTTGAATGTGATAAATGTTGCGTGAATGACAAACGAGCTAAGAGTTCCTTAATGATGATTCTATTTACAGCTTCACTTGCTGTCACAATAATTTTTACTACTTTATTGCTTTTCTTAGTGCTATGCGTATATTACTCTGCTGTCAATGGTTATGCATGTTAATATCTTTGTGTAAATACTTTAAATCTAAGCTAAGCATGTGTTGATTAATCAGTGAGCATGTTAATTTACTAGAGTAATTAACTAGACTCTAGCATGTTTAATTAACTGGCTTAACTAATTAATTAGTTGTTAAATAACGAATTCAAGCATGTTTAACTAGTTGTTTAATTAATAGTTGCTAATCACTTCTTTGAGCATGTTAATTAACTAGGACCACATATTAACTAGTTGAGCATGTTTGCATGTTAATCAACTCAAGCATGTTAATTATAACTTAAGTGTGTTAATCGACTTAAGTATGTTAATCAATTCAAGCATGTTTAATTAATAACTAATCTTTGAGCATGTAATTAACTAACTAGTTGGGTATGTAAATTAACTAATTAAACATGTTTAATTAACTTGGTTACTTCTTAATGCATGTTTGTTAACTAGAGCATGTTAGTTAACTTAGATAATAATGGTAGATAACTTAATGGTACCTTAGTATTTGATTTATTGGAATAGTGGAAGCATGTTATTTAACTTAACTTAGAATAATATAGCATTTAATGAATAAATTAATATTAATCAATCCGAACTTAATCAACCCAGTAGTAAATTTATCATTATTAATATTTTTTGTATTACCTTCCATTGCAATTGCATTTCTTTATTAGAGAATTGTTAGAGAAAAGCTGAAAGATGAAGGAACTAAGTATGAATGAATTAAGAATTTCAATTACGATGTTTAGCTTTCCTTCCAATGTTATTGTCTTCTTTGTGTTTGTCTTCTTGTACTGATTGTGTTCTTTGTGTTTATCGTAACTATAAACCTGAGTATGTTAATCAATTAAAACAACTACCTAAAATAATAAACGTAGTTATTTCTTGAGCATGAAAACTAACTAGGATAACCAAAGATAATCTTTCCCGAGCATGTAAACTAACCAAGATATGTAACTAGAACGATAAATGAAATCCTTCTTGAGCATGTAAATCACCTATGATAACTAATTAGAATAATCATCTAGAATAATAAATGTAGGAAGCATGTAAAATGACTAAGAAATTAACTAGGATAACTAACATGTTAATTAATAGTATGTTTTGATTTCTCTTTTGATTATTATTGTGTTCTATTAATTCGAGCATGTTTTCCTTATTTCAATTTATTGTATATTGTTCTGATATGGGTGTTCGATTTCTGCATCCCCTGATTGAGTGTGTTCGTTGTTGATTTCCTTATGTACTTCGTTGTTTACAATTCCATATTTCAATTGTTCTCTGATGTGTGCACTTTCAATTCTGTTATTCAATTATTGTCAATTACTTCTTTTATATGCGCATTTCAATTTTTGTTAATGTTACGTTATAAAGCATCATGCATCATGTTAGGTTGAGAATGTATGGTCATGTATCATGTTAATAGAAACAAATAGGGAGTGCCACCTTGGGTGGTACTCACACATGCATTATGTGAAATAAAATGAAGAAAATGAAGAAAAATAAGAAAAGGGAATTGGGGGATGGTAGGGTAAGTACGGATCAACCAAGTAGACAGGATTTAAAGAGAACATTATCTTTCCCTCGTCGGGACTGCGAGACTGTCTACTCTAGGTGGTTGAAGCCGACAAAGATCTACCCTACTGCTACAGATTTCTCCAATCTCTAGCTCGAACTACGAGTAAAGAACCAACGAACGTAATGAAAAGATTGGTTTGGGTGGCCCAATTCCAAAAGAGCTAAAGAGAGTCATAAGCATAATTGCATTAAACTTTTTTCCTTGCTGGGCCATTAGGCTCATGTATTACTTGTGGTGTAGGTATAGGTACTTGTATGCGAAAAGAAATGCACAAAATTAGGAGTCAATGCGAAAGACGATAATCAGATGATAAAGTACAGATGAAAGGTTTGCACGCGCGAGACTTGTGGTTGGCCAGGCTAAAAGAGTAAAATAAGGAATAGTTGTAATTAAATTAAGTTTTATTAAATTGTTTAGTTCTTCATTAAATTATTTACGCTTTCGCAATGTTTTAAATAAATGATTTTATAACGCTTCCGCATTTTATTAATTGGTTTTCATAACGAGTTTAAAGAAGGGTTCGTAGTGGTCCGGTTTAGCGTCGCACTCTGATATGTTTTAAAAGAGATTTCAATGGTCTTAGCAAAATTTCAAATTTTTACGCGTTTTAAAGGATTTACGAAAAACCGGGTCGTTACAATTTATTTTTGGGAGAGTTAGGTCATTTATAATCTTTCATTTCTGCTTTCTTTGTACACAAAAGGGTGACACCCTCTGAATTAGTAAAGAGAAAGGTGACACCCTCCGAAAGAGTCAATTTGTAAAGGTTCAATTGGCACCCGTGAAGTAAATTGACACTAACTAGGGAGGTTAGTGGGTTAAGGATCTCCCAGTAGGAAATTTGGAGCGCAGACGTAGGCAAGATTTGTCGAACCACGTGAACAAATTATTTGAACCTCTCTATCTCTTATCTCTTTACTTTATTACATATATTTGTAATTGTCTATTTAATTATATGATTTGTATACAACAATTTACTTATGGTTTAGAGAATTAAATATTGCATGAAAAAGTTTAGCACACCTAATTCACCCCCCCC